>OX243981.1:265000-900000 GCA_945859745.1 Synanthedon formicaeformis
TAGCGAGTGCGGATTTGACATTGACAGTTTTTCATATAAATGCTTTACGCTCTCGCTAGCGAGTGCGGATTTGACATTGACAGTTTTTTATATAAATGTTTTACGCACTCGCTATTTCCATATAATATCCATATAATGACCGCACTCGCTAGCGAGAGCGTAAAAAAATCGTATGAAAAACTGTCAACTGTTAATATCTCTGGCGGCTATGGGGCCATGGGTTAAGTATATTTCTAGGCTAAACAATCAGATTTAAAAAAAATAAACAATATTATATGACCAATTTCTCACTTGTTGTTTACATTTTGTAAACTAATGCTAGCATCGTTCAAGGCCAATGTCATCTCTTCCAACTTGGCGTTCGCCTCTGTGCATCTATTGAGCACATTCTGAAAAAAAAAAACTGTCTGTAACTCCTCCGAAACGTTAGTGATAGTTGCCAAACTCCTCCGAAACGGCTTAACCGATTTTGATTAAATTGAGTTCATTTGGCGGATTTTATTCATTGTTTGGATTGTATTGGAAAAATATTGTAAATGTACCGATAATATGCATCATAACTAGATCTTAGGTAAAATATGCTATTACCGCTGAGGATGGCTTAAATATGCAAATGCATATAATCCGGTCTCTAATTATTAGTATTGATTATTACAAATTTGAATTAAACCTACAACGCCATCTAGACAATGAGGTCGCAAAGAAGATTTTTGACGATTTTGATTTCGAATTTTTCTGTCTTGTCTTAACTTTATTTATGTACCAGATTACTTGTACATTCAGCTTCAATTTGCTTTTCTTAAAACCTTGATACGACCATTTTTCGCTGAGATATTGGTCTTTGAATGAAAAAGGATCTTGACCATCTAAATTTTTTTTGCAATCAAATATCTTTTGAAAACTTGAATAAATCATACCTCATGTATATTTTGTAAAACGCTCAACAGGTGCTTGTCTCCGGCCAGACTCCATTGTGGAGCCATGGCACGAAGTGAGGCCGTTCCTCGGGACCCTTCCATCGTCCTCTGTAAGTATACGAGATTCTATATTAAGTATATTCATTGTAATATTCTCGAACTTTCCATCAGCTGAGTTCGAAGTTGGAAAAGGAAGCCAAAGAAAAAACAGGGAAACGGAAGGCTACGGACAATGGCTTGTAAAAAGTCTCGGATGAATAAGTACATAAAATAGTATACCCCAATTAAATAGTGAAAAAACAATTGTTGGAAGTATTGGAATTTAATACTGGCTAGTCTTAGAAAATAAATTAGTTTTAAATAGAGAACAGAAAGAAATTTATGGAGAAAATTTCATGTCAGTCGTTTTGTAAGATATGTATTGAGATGTTGTTTTTATGAGATTGTTTTTTAATATATTTATAGTTATACATAGCTATATACAATCAATACTAATAATAAAAGTCTAAGGGTTGGTCATGGAGTAAGTTACTTTGTTTTCAGAGATATCGTGTTTATAGGCTCAATACATGATACTGAAACTAAATTTACCATTTTTACAATTTTTTTCTGTATGTGTGTATATGTATGCTCCTTCATAACTCTTAAACGAATCAACTGATTTTCATGAAACTTGGTAGATAAACATTTAGAGTACAGGATACAGGATAGGCTGCTTTTTTCTTTTTCAACCTGGACGAAGTCGCAGGCGCCAGCGAGTGGAAGAATACATTTATGTTGTGGAAAAATAAGAAAGTTTTATCAATCATCAATACTAATAATAAATCTGTAAGCGTAGGTGTATATGTACCTCCATAACTCTTAGCGCCTCTTTCACCAACGTCAAGTAGGCTAAACCGTCACTTAAAGTCACCGGTCACTGGGAATAATTTAGCTGATATACCTTTGTTTGTACGGTAAACGTCTTAAACATTAAATAGAAAATAATAATAAAAAATCGCCTATTGAATGATGCAGTAAACAGAGTGCATAATTCAATAAAACAGAAAATGAAAGAGGCGCTTAAACGATAGATATTTAGACCTACAGGACACAGGATAGGCTACTTCTTTCTTTTTCAACGCGGACCAAGTCGCGGGAGCTAGCTAGTTAGTCAATATATTATAGGTCCTTTAAAAAAGCAAGAAGTAAAACAGACGAAACATTTCCATAAGAACAATAACCCGTTCGTTGCATTGACATCAATTTTGATAAAAAATTGCGCGTCCGCAAATAGTTAATTTCGCCAATGACAATGTTACAACTAAAACTAGTGAATTAATTTCAAACAAAACTTACGGTGAACGGCGAATCGTTTGCAAAATAACTTTTACATTGCAGAAAGTCAGTGCATCGACTGAATGCAAAGTCAGAGGCGTGATAACAGTAGAATAATTGTGTTAATCGTATTTATTTTCCCCAAAACACTTTCATTGCCAACCAACCACATAATTAATTACATTCACAAGTTCTCGTCTCTATCTCGTTCAAGCTCTCGCTAAAAAAAAAAAACAATCTGCCTTGCTTGCCAGACACTGATCTATATACCTCTGGATTGGTTATCCCATACAAATTACAGATACCTTCGTGTACCATTTTGATGCGCCGCCGTAAAACGTCAAAATTACTTCCCGTACTTACGTACGGGAAGTAATTTTGACGTTTGCGTATTTTTACCCCATAGATAAGTAAATGATGTCTGTTTTATTCTATTTGTTGATGTTTTAGGGACTGTTTAAGTTTATTTGTGTCCTCTTGAGTTTTAAAACATGAAGAAAGTGTATTCTGTAAATGTCCCTATCATGCGGACATCACTAGTTTTAGTTCCATGTACTTACACTCCATAGCCTACAGCGTCAAAATGACGATTTTCAAAATAGACAAAAATAATTTGACAGCAGCCTATCCAGAGGTATATAGAGATCAGTGTTTCTAGACATAATTCTGACATTGTCATTACTTACTTACTCTTTTTTCTTTTTGAGGCCTGGCAACAAGACCTTTAAGCCAAACTTACCAACTACTCACAACCTCCGTAGCCCTGGCCGGATAAATTTACAAATAATGCAAAACCAAAAGCTCAAATAGATGTAAAATTAATACATAATGTTTACATTTAAATTAACATTGGTGTAAACATAAACTCCTTAACTCAATTACGCATACCGGCCTACGTTATGCTATATCTACAATATACCTATACTATTCGTGACATGGCATTCATTATCGTTTATTATTATTAGTTTTGTTTCGATAAATTATTTTATTTGGATTATGTTATGTATTATATTATGTATATTGTACATAATTATCATAGAGTAACTTATTATTATTATATACTGAGATAATTATTTTTGATTGATTTGATATCAAATCGCACATCGACTCGTCATTATAATTAGTGAAATAGTGATAGTGACAGTAACAAATGGCTGCAATATTAAACCAAACACAAACACCGTTATGCAGATGTTGTCACAAGAATGGCATATTCAAGAGTCTATTTTCCGACTATATCTACAACGAGAATGAGGTTGAAAATTATTCCCAGATGCTGCACGCTACATTCGGAATCTTAGTAAGTTCTGTTACTCCTAAAAATATCAACTCAGAGGATCAACTCTTCGAAAATGCCTAATGTACAAATCCCATCTTTAAAACAGTCCAGTGACCATGGCGACACTATATTTGTTTACGTTTTTGATCAATAGAAAAAGAATAGATCATAGGATCACTATTGCTGTACCCATGACGAGTAAAGCGCTTTTTCATGCGGCATGACATGGGTTCAGCACATAATCCACATGTCATGCATGTTCGTCTAGGGACCGCATAAGTCGTAGACATGACTGGACCATCTTTACGTAATTTACAACTTACACAATGCAGGATGGGATGCCAGAGCCCATTACTCCTTTCCTTCCTTATCCCTTATCCTTAATCCTTGTATGGTCAGCAGCGCACTTCCATCACCTGTAGCGTTGCCAACTATCATCAAGTTGACAGTCAGCCGTCTGTCAAACTTAACATAAAAAAAAAATTAAAATGCAAAAATTTATTTCATATAGAAAATTTATGAAAATTAATACAAAAAATGCATAAAACACCCTTTGCAATGCAACTGTTGAAGGAGTAACTAATTATCGTTTTCAGTTTGAACCCTCGGAACGTGACAAAATATATACAATATGCGACGAGTGTATTGAAAAACTACGTATCTCAACGGATTTGAAGATTGCCTGTGGGAAAATTATTAAACGTATGTCATTATCATTCCGTCTAACAAACTGAAATTATTATTACATAATAACAAATTATACATTGAAATATTTTATTTTCAGAGGAGCCATTAATTGAAAACGATGTCCCAATTAAAATAGAGAAAATGTGGAGTTATGCTTGCAGCGATAAAGGTAAGAAATAGTTCATCTAAGTTTGTAATAAGATCTCGCATCGGTCAAGTAATCATTACGTGAGTAATAGCTTTGCCTACTTACATTTGTGTCGTTCATTGTAAAAGTGAACTATCTCCTTGTAACTGAATTTTAGAATAACGAGCTTTTTGCGAATTATAGTGTAGGAAAAAATATATAGGCATTCATTCATTGTTTTCATCTATGGGATTTTAATGCAACTATTGGAGTTACTTCACTTTTATATTGAAAGTTATGACTAAATGTGATACCATTAGGCAAGAAAAGATGGTTTTAAAAATAGGGAGTTACACCACTTTTACAATGAACGACACATTTGTTACAATGATATAAAAATAAAGTGAAACTTGATGATAACGTACATTGGCAAATTAATCAACCAAAACCTGGGACAAGGCTTGACACCCGACTCTCTTTTCTTGCTGCCTGTTGACGCACATTCGTTTTGACTGATCCCCGTCTCGGAACCGCGAGACTGGACCCAGTACGTGGACACCTTCAGTTTTCAGTCATGTTTTTACTTCTCTTCTTACTTTTTGTATAAATATTAAATATTTTAATAATAGGATACACATATATATATAACCGATCGCTACACCTTAACATATAATACATTGCGTCTTTTTTTCTTCACAGAAAGACAGTTGATTAAAGTTGAAAAGGAAGAGACTCCGACACCCAACGATGAAGACACAGATAGAAATGTGGTTTTAGACGAAGTATCCAATCAAGATGGAATCAGAATTGAAAAGAGCGGAAACGTATTAGATGAAAACATCAGTCAATCTGGTATGTATGACTGTTCTTAATTTATTGACTAGGTAACAAATTGCTCCAATGATCAAACAAAATAATTTTTACTGAAGTGAAAACTTCCTTAGGCGCGTTGGGCGTTTTTGAGATGGGTTAAAATTATTGAATTGAAAAAAAAAAAAATCGTCATGTAAGCATCATCGTCATATCATAGGCGTTGACAGCTGCATAAGAGAGTAAACTTACTAGATACAAGCTGGCGCCCGCGACTTCGTCCGCGTTGAAAAAGAAAAAAGTAGCCTATCCTGTGTCCCGTACGTCTATATGTTTATCTACCAAATTTCATGAAAATCAGTTGATTCGTTTAAGAGTTATGTAGGAACATACATACACACATACAGAAAAAAATTCTAAAAATGGTAAATTTAGTTTGAGTATCATGTATAGAGCCTATAAACACGATATCTCTGAAAACAAAGTAAATTACTCCATCACCAACCATTACAGATTTATTATTAGTATTGATAACCTATGTTACTCGCTTGTTAATACATATATACTAAACGCAACAATTAAAGGATATAAAAAAAGTTCCAAATTTTTTGGTGATTTTTCAACAGTCTGTAACTTCGAAAAAAATGGTCGTACAGAGCTCGTTAAAAAATAAAATTATCCGAGCATCAAATATTTTTTTTTGACAACGGTTTTATGAGTAATCGTCAGAAAACCAATGATAAAAATTTTTTCAAAATTTTTACTCATCTTGAAAACGGTCTAAAAACCGTAATTTTTTTTTGTAATGGCACTATAAAGCTCTTGGAGAATTTAATTCCCTAGAATTTGACCTCCTAATGAGCTCTGTACGGTGATTTGTCACTGAGTTATCGTCGATCAAAGCGAAGGAGTCATTTTTTATTTTGATAATTGATTACTTGGGCAATAATGGTCCCACAGAAAATTAAAGTAGGGTTTTGTAAACTGCAAAAGATTCCCTATAAGGTGCTTAAATTGGATTTTGATAAAAGAAAAAATTTGAACTGAAAATGTATACCGAAAAAAAAACGTAAAAATCTGCAAAGTTTGCAAATAATGAAAATACGAAAAATATTTTCTATAGCTTTTCAGCCTGTCCTGAATGTGTCCTGAATGTGTTCTTTTCAGCCTGTCCTGAATGTGTCCTTTTCAGCCTGTCCTGAATGTGTCCTTTTCATCCTGTCCTGAATGTGTCCTTTTCAGCCTGTCCTGAATGTGTCCTTTTCAGCCTGTCCTGAATGTGTCCTTTTCAGCCTGTCCTGAATGTGTCCTGTGTCCTGAAAAAACCCTGAAAGTTTCAATGTGCTGCGATTTATTTTTCTTAGTGTCGGGAATGTTTAAAATTATCGTTTTTGCTGAAAAACTTTTCCCTTAGTTTGAGTTTAAACGGTTTTAGCTTTTAATCATTAAAAAATAAAAATAAAAATGAAATTTCTTTTTCTTTCCTGTTGTAAAAAAAAATTGGTCGATTGCCTAGCCAACACAAAAGAACGATAAAGCACCCGGACAAGACTTTATAACAAAAGCGAGTCGAAAAGCCGTAAAACATTACATATTTTTGTAAAAATTAAATTATACAAATTACAAAATAAAACTTTTTTTTTTAAATTTATATGCTTTTCAATATACTCCCACGGTGCATTTATATTTTTTCACTATCATAAGTGGGTATGTCGTGTCAAAGCATGTTCGGTGAGACAGTTTTACTGGGTAGATCTTGGGCCTCGAAACGAAACAAAAGGGGCCTCGCTGATGCGACTTTGCCTACGTCTATATTAGACCACGCTACGCCACTGGGACACGCTGTTATGGAACCGGACTGATGTGCATTATTATTATTATTTTTTTTGAAACATTATTATGTATCAGCAAATAAAGGCTATTTTATTTTATTTTTTATTTATTAATGCTTAGCTAGACACTTTTTTTTTCCCACCGGCATACCCAAAACGTACCACGTGGAGGTTATATGGTGGATTAAAGCGGGGTTGACACGGTACGAGCGCACTTGGATTACTACTCGGATGCTACTCGTAGCGTGTAAACGAGCTGACTCGTACGAGTGCGCTCGGTCCGAGTGCGCTCGTACCGTGTCAACCCCGCTTTACACGCTACGAGTAGCATCCGAGTAGTAATCCGATCCGAGTGCGCTCGTACCGTGTCAACCCCGCGTTACGCTTCTTTTTGCGCGTGCGCGCGCGTGTATGTCTGTATTCGTGTAAATCTGTATGTGTGTGTGTGTGTGTGTCTGTATTCGTGTCGATCTGTATCTGTATGTTCCTAATAAACCGCTAACAAAAAAATATATTTTGAAGCTCGGATTCAAAAACTAGAAACTTTTGAAGCTACAATTTCCTTTGGACCAAAGATTTAAATCGAAAGATGCGGCGTAATCTCCTCGCGCCATACTAAAAACACACCGAAATTTTTTAACAATGGGTTGGGCGCAGGCGCTCAACCCAACTACAGTTGCACGCCAGCTACAGTGAGTAACGGTCGCTTGTTGAGAGCGTCGCTATCGTCACAGTCACCTTTGAAGTAAGGAATGTGTTGTCTATGTTTAAAAGTGTGTTTAGACAAAGATATATGTATTTTATACTTTTGTCTTTAGTATAATGTATGTTGTATTTTGTAACACACTTTCGCTAGTAATGCCGCATCTCTCGATTTAAATCTTTGCTTTGGACTAAGAGCTACTGAACCATTCGACTAACCCGCGTGGCACAAAGCTAGGATTTTTTTATTGGTGTTTTATTATCAGTCAATTAAGAAAATCCGGTCTGGCAGACATCTCGCGGTTGCGTCGTTATCAAATAAATTTTGGAAAATGTAAAAAAAAAATTTTTTTATAACCTCGTACAAGGCTTAAATTTTTAAGGCTTTTCTTAAGGCTTAAATTTATTCTATTAATACTTTAAAAAGTTTATGCAAAGAGCGACACTGTTCTGGCGGTTGCAAGTGCCTGCCAGGCAAGTAGGTATACAGGGTGTCCCAAAACTATGCGACATGAAGGGAAAGCACCTTAAATATCGTAGATAGGATATTTTGCTGAAAGAAGACTTTATGTCATTTTAAAAAGTTAGTAATACTGCATTCAAAGATTTTTCTAAAAAATACTTGCTTCGTCCGGGAATCGAACCGACTTAAATGTGAAAAAAAAAATCACTCGTATTTTTATGACGCCAATCAAAAGAATGGACAAAAAATAATAATTTTTCTTAAGTAAAATAGTATCTTAAAAGAAAGGAATAACGTAAAATGTTTGATTTAAATTTCAAGAATCTTATTTATTGCCGACGACGACGTAATCTTTAAAAAAATCTTTGAATGCATTATTACATTAATTAAGCGTAAATTGACAGCTAACTGAGTGTTTTTCTTTTTTTTTTTTTCATTAGTTATGTTAAGTTATGTTATATTAATTGTTATATGCATATGTTGTCATTCGTCACAATTTCTATTTTGTAATTTATCTGTGTATACCTTAAAATTGCCTTGTGTTACCTATACCTATTATAAGTTTTTTTGTTTGTGCTGTTGGTGTACTCTCTTGAAAAATAAATAAATAAATTACTAATTCTTGAATTTTTTTCTATAATGTTTCTATAAGGTTATGAATTACTATCCCGATAACAACTTTGTATACGTGGATGACTTTCTTGTTTTCCCAACATATACCGGGTGTACCAAAACTATGCGACATAAAGTGAAAGTACATACCTCAAATATCGTAAATAGGATGTGCCACGTAGGTTAGTCGGATGATTTACTGTATGACTATTTTCTTCGAAGTTACAGCCTCTTGAAAATGACCTAAAAATATTTTTTTTTTATATCCTTTAATTGTTGCGTTTAATGTAGCTTGCCAACAGTAAAGGAATTTTTCAAATCGGTTCAGTAGTTTCGGAGCCTATTCAATGCAAACAAAAATATATATTTCATATAATAGAATAACAACGCCTAGAAACCGAGTACACGGACGAAAAGTGAGGCAACTTTTACCAAGCCGTATAAGCTTGGTAAGCGAACAGCTCGCGTCACTCGCGTCATAGTGCTCATAGTATTCAACATTTTTTGTATACTTGTGTGCGTGTCGCCGAGCGTACTCATTACGTGTGGCTTACGCATACATCTATTAAATTTGTGCCTCAAACTCGCCAGTCTTTTGATATGAAACTATCGTTCTAGGCGTTGTTATTCTAAGGGTCTGTCATTATGAATATGTTCTTGTCATTGTGTGTCAGATATATATTTTCTCTTATATTTCTTGCGATCAACAATTACGACAATTTACCTAATTCGATGATGCCAAGGAATTTAAATATCATACAATTATTTTTGTGAAGCTACCTTTTCACTTGTTACGTGAGTCGAACAACTGACATGTTTTTTTTTTTTTTTTCAGAGAACGACAGACAGACATACACACATAAGGATGTGAGAAAGTTTAAGTGCTCAATATGTGATAATGGGTTTACACTGAGCAGAAGTTTGAAGGCTCACATGAAAACACACAAGGACGGAAAACCGCACGAGTGCCAAGAGTGCGGCCAGAAATTCAAAGTAAAAAATAGCTTATTGAGGCATCGTCAAAACATGCACAAAACAAACAAGTATCAGTGCGAAAAATGCAATAAATCGTTCAGAAGCAAATATGCTTTCGTAAGTCATAATAAAGTGCATGAGAAAAATGAGTCTTACAATTGTAACCTGCGTGAAAATAGATTCAAAAGAAGAGAAAATTTCAATAGACAAATGTTGACGCATGCTGAGATAAAAAAGTGCGATATTTGCAAAAAGACATTTAAATACAAACAGGGTTTAAGCAAGCACATGTTGGCTGTACATTTGGGCTTTCAGTTAACGCGCTTTGAATGCGACATTTGCAAAAAGACATATAAATACAAGCGAAGTCTACGTGACCACATGTTGGCTGTACATTTGGGCTTTCAGTTAACGCCCTTTGAATGCGACATTTGCAAAAAGACATATAAATACAAGCGAAGTCTACGCGACCACATGTTGGCTGTACATTTGGGCTTTGAGTTAACGCTCTTTGAATGCGACATTTGCAAAAAGACATATAAATACAAGCGTAGTCTACGCGACCACATGTTGGCCGTGCATTTGGACCCTGAATTAACGTCCTTTAAGTGCGACACTTGCAATAAGACATATAAATACAAGCGAAGTCTACGCGAGCACATGTTGGCTGTGCATTTGGGCACTAATCCAACGCCCACTGAGTGCGAAATTTGCAAAAAGACTTTTAAACACAAACAGAGTTTAAGCAAGCACTTGTCGGTTATACATTCGGACATTCCGCCCACTCAGTGCGACATTTGTAAAAAGACATTTAAACACAATTACAGTTTAAGCAAGCACATGTCGGCTGTACATTCGGACCTTCCACCGACTCAGTGCGACATTTGCAAAAAGACATTTAATTCCAGGCTTTATTTACGCAAGCACATGTCGGCTATACATTCAGACATTCCTCCCACTCGATGCGACATTTGCAAAAAGACATTTAAATACAAACAGAATTTAAGAAGGCATATGTCGACTGTACATTTGGGCTTGAAGCCAACGACCATTGCCAGTGAGTGCGACATGTGCAAGAAGACATTTAAATCCAAGCCTTATATACGCAAGCACATGTTGGCTGTACATTTGGGCTTGAAGAGAACACGCACTAAAAGAAAAGTTATTTGATACCGAAAATTCCTCGCTCAGTTATTTTATCCTTGAGGATCCTTTGCAAACGTTTTTGCTATCAATGTTTTTCGTGTGACATGTGGCCCCAGAGAGGTGCCTTAATTCAATCTATATGTTCAAATGACAATTTTAAAGGTTCCCTCTAAACAAAAGTGTCTAAAGTACAGTCATATTAGGCGTTTTACTTTGGGATGAGAGAGAGATAAGATTATTTTGGCACATGAACCTAGAAAAAAAAAATAACGGACGTTATATCATATACCTACTAATAAAGTGAAGCACCGTACTGTAAGCTTTTTCTTGTTTTCTTTAGAATTAATTAATACTCAACATAATTGAACTGTATGTTTATAACGATGATTTGTGAATAAATTATTATTATTATTATTATAAAAATTAATTTAGCGACTAAAATGTAGATAAGTGTATCGGTTAAAGACCGCCCCATCCATTCTGTCTGCTTTCAACGTCAGGATTTCGTTGGAACTCCCTCGCAACCTGCACACAATGGATGCACTTCTTTTTCGCATAATGGCATAGAAGTCATCTACACCAGCATTCGCAACAGGTGTTATTATATTGGACCCTTAAGTCATTGTAGACGCTCTGTATAAAACTAGTCCACAGTGCACATGTGTAAAAACCCTGAAGGTGTTATTATAATTGGACCCTTAAGTCATTGTAGGCGCTCTGTATAAAACTAGTCCACAGTGCACATGTGTAAAAACCCTGAAGGTGTTATTATAATTGGACCCTTAAGTCATTGTAGGCGCTCTGTATAAAACTAGTCCACAGTGCACATGTGTAAAAACCCTGAAGGTGTTATTATATTGGACCCTTAAGTCATTGTAGGCGCTCAGGTAAAAGGAGGTTGGTGTAGGGTAGCATAGGTATGTGGGCGGACGCCCTGGATCGCCGCAACATCATGCTCCTGAGAAGACCTCAGCGCGTGATGGCGACCAGGGTCATACGCGGATACCGCACGATCTCGTGTGACGCCGCGTGCGTTTTGGCGGGTACCCCCCCGTGGGACCTGGAGGCCGAGGTTCTGTCCTCGGTCTACAAAAGTCGAGCGGCAGCTCGCAGTCGGGGCGATGTTGGTCCCCTGCCGGAGGAAGTGCGCCGCACGGCGCAAAGAGTCGCACTGGCGCGGTGGGCCGAGAGGCTCGCCGAGCCTACCGTCGGCGCTCACACCATCCGGGCCATCAGACCGGTCCTGGAGCAGTGGTGCAGACGCAAGAAGGGTGTAATCACATTTAGGCTTGCACAGATTCTGTCGGGGCATGGTTGCTTCGGCAGATATCTGTGCAACGTCGCAAGACGGGAGGCGACACCCTCTTGCCACCACTGCGGTGGCCTGGAGGATACCGCCCTGCACACGCTGGCAGAATGCCCGGCATGGGACCAGCAGAGGAGGCTCCTAGTCTCCATTGTAGGAGGAGACCTCTCGCTGCCGGCCGTGGTACTATCCATGGTCGGCAGCAAAGAGGCCTTTCAGGCTGTGATCTCCTTCAGCGAGGATGTCCTCTCGCTGAAGGAGGCGGCGGAGAGGGCGAGGGAGGATGCCGCCCTCGCTGACGACATCCGCCGAAAACGACCAGGGAGACGGAGAAGGCTCTACGGCCGACTCCTAGCGCCCCCGTGATCGGCCGGAGGGTGAGCGGATATGGGGATCCGCTCACCTACCAACCCGGCCCTGGTGAAAGACGTGCTCGTGTTCCGGCACGTCTTCCCACATATCTGAGACCCGGGGAGGAGGGAGACTACCATCCCTCCTCCTACCGATGACCTCTCTGAGGTGCCCAAGTTGGGCTAACGCAGGCGGGAGAGCAGGACGAAATGCTCGCGCTGACACCTCTCTCCCGCCCCACGTGCGTGCGTGGCCAAGGAACACCGTGGGGTTTTAGCGGGTAGAAGTCTCGCATATCCTGCCAGCACCCCATTGCTGGCAGTGAATCAGGATCGCTGATTTCCCCACGTAAAAAAAAAAAAAAAGGGTAGCATAGGTATTATCTTCCAATAAAATATACTATGTATTTAAATGTAATTTAAAAGTAAATTGACTATTCTGGTAACGTCACGTCCGCCAAAGATTTAAATCGAAGATGCGGCGTAATCTCCTCGCGCCATACTAAAAACACACCGAAAATTCTTAACAATGCGTTGGGCGCAGGCGCTCAACCCAACTACAGTTGCACGCCAACTACAGTGAGTGACGGTCGCTTGTTGAGAGCGTCGCTATCGTCACAGTCACGTTTGAAGTAAGGAATGTGTTGTCTGTGTTTAAAAGTGTGTTTAGACAAAGGTATTTTATACTTTTGTCTTTAGTATGATGTATGTTGTATTTTGTAACGTATCACTTTCGCTAGTAATGCCGCATCTCTCGATTTAAATCTTTGACGTCCGCCATAGTTACCGAACAGGACGGGAAAGTGGAGATGCGGCATGGACGGGGATTCCCGGTCGGTGAGCGGTATCGAGCGGACACGTTGAATGTATTATGTAGAAAGTGAAATTGTTAAAATAAATGATCGAAAAATATATTCAATTCAATTCAATTATTTATTGCGAAACCATAATGTACAAAGATGTTATAAAAATAAAGATCAATGTTATGGACCCTGTTGGGCATGCAACTTAGGGACTAGGAGAGAGTAAGCGTATATATAATATAAGCATATAATTATTTATTTATATAAATATATGTATATAATAATTTTATTTTATTTAAATTAAAATTAAAAATAAATTATATTTACATTTATATTATTAATATTTAAATGATAATGTCATCTAAAAAATATTCATTTGAGTTGTAGTAACATTTAGGGCCTCTTTCTCCAACTACAAGTAACGTGTTGATTAGTTACTTTTAGGAATCATTTTCTGTTATATTCAATAATGCACTCGGTTTACTGCATTATTCGATAGCCGATTTTTTATTATTATTTTCTATTTAATGTTTGGGACGTTTACCGTACAAACAAAGGCATATCAGCTTCATTATTCCCGGTTACCGGTGACTAAATGACAGTTGGGCCTACTTGACGTTTGAGAAAGAGGCGCTTATTTTTTAATTTTTTTATAAATATGATATCATTTTTTTCTTTTTTTAAATTATCTGGTAATTTGTTATATATTTTTATAGAAGAATATATATATGATATTAGAAAAGTAATTGTGTTTATATTTCTCCGAGACTGTCCTACAATATTATAAAACAAAGTCCTCCGCCGCGTCTGTCTGTCTGTTCGCGATAAACTCAAAAACTAGTGCACCGATTTAAATGCTGTTTTCACCAATGGATAAGAGTGGTTCTCGAGGAAGGTTTTAGTCTAAGATTTAAATCGAAAGATGCGGCGTAATCTCCTCGCGCCATACTAAAAACACACCGAAAATTCTTAACAATGGGTTGGGCGCAGGCGCTCAACCCAACTACAGTTGCACGCCAGCTACAGTGAGTGACGGTCGCTTGTTGAGAGCGTCGCTATCGTCACAGTCACCTTTGAAGTAAGGAATGTGTTGTCTGTGTTTAAAAGTGTAACACACTTTTGCTAGTAATGCCGGATCTCTCGATTTAAATCTTTGGTTTTAGTATATAATTTACAAAGTTACGCGGGCGAAGTCGCGGGCAGCAGCTAGTTTGGTGTATAAATCTGTCTAAATAAGAAAATGACTGTATTTGATATTTTAGTTTTAACTAACGTGGCTCTCAAACGGATGAACCGAATTTGATTCGTTATTTTGTTTGATTGAAAGCTGACGAGATTGTTCGGATTGAGATGGGGGAGAAATTTGCTTTTACATTACTTACCTACTCACTCACCGAAATTTAACAGCACAGGTGCTGTTTTTACACGACGTAGTTCTGTAAGGGGTCCACCCGAATGACTGCGAACGCTTGTCCTGCCACTGCTTTTTTTTTATCAACCGACTTCCAAAAAAGGAGGTTGTTCCATATTTTTTTCTTTATTTTTTGTTACCTCAACTTTCGACTGGGTGATTCTGATGATTTTTTTATTTATTTAAAAGCTGGTGCTTCCCGTGTGGTCCCATTTAAATTTGGTCCAGTTCTGACAATGGCATCCATGAGAAATCGGATTGTAGTCGGTTTTTTTTTGTTAAAAAGAGTTATTACGGGTTTGCTCTTGGTTATATCGCTGCTTAAAAACTAAAGGGCCACAAATCAAAATTACACTTTTTACAGGAGAGCTAATCGAAAAAAGTTAAATTATTTTTTGTCAATTTTTTTTTTATTACTTATATAGGTATCACATATATCATCATCAATACTAATAATAAATGTGTAAGGGTTGGTGATGGAGTAAGTTACTATGTCTTCAGAGATATCGTGTTTATAGGCTCTATACATGATACTCAAACTAAATTTACCATTTTTACAATTTTTTTCTGTATGTATGTATACTTACCAATGTATCTACCAAGTTTCATGAAAATTAGTTAATTCGTTTAAGAGTTATGGAGGAACATACATAATTACATACATACAGAAAAAAATTGTAAAAATGGTCAATTTAGTTCCAGTATCATGTATAGAGCCTATAAACACGATATCTCTGAAAACAAAGTAACTTACTCCATCACCAACCATTACAGATTTATTATTAGTATTGATTGATAATAAATTAATGTAAACATAAATATAATAATATGTGGAGCTACTTTATCTGTTATGTTTTTTCCAGCGGATATAGAATGGCTCCCACGGAGAGGCGGAAAATGAATCACACACAATTAAGTGAACGGAATATTGAACTTGCCACAACTGCGTTTGCCCCAAGTGAAAGGCGGAAAGCTTTTAATATGGCAAAACATCCATACTTTTTTTTTATTTTTTTTATTTTTATGTTAAGGTCGACAGACAGGCTGACGGTCCACTTGACGGTAGGTGGATGCCGTCCGCCTATAACACAAGCAACGCCATAAGTGCTACAAGTGCGCTGCCGACCATAGAAGGATTAAGGATAAGGTATAATAAGGGAGGGATGGGGGGTAATGGGCTCTGGCATCCCTTACTCATTCACCGAAACACAAAAGCACATAATTATGCTGTTATTTCACGGTGGTATTCTGTAAGGCGGTGGTTACTGCCGCCAGACGGGCTGCCCAAATGACTGCGAAACGCAGTGTGCCCTACCACTACTTTTCAAATCCAGACCAGAGTCAATTTTTGAAAATTATATTAAAATTTCCAAAGTTGACCCCGCCGGGAATCGAACCCGGGGCCCCTGAGACGTAGTAGTTTTGTCAAAAAGAGGTTTTTTTTGTTATGAATTATTTTTATTTTATTTTTTTATTAGAGATGGGTTTGCTCTTGGCCAACAACCAGCTGAGCAGCATGGATGAGGCCTAAGATGGAGCGAGCTCACCCAGAAGATGCCTATTCACTCGAACTTTGAATAGATTAGGGTTATATAGGCTCGGAAATACAGACGCCGGCAGGGAGTTCCAAACCTTGGCAGTGCGCATTATAAAGGATGTTTCAAAAGGAGGGATTTCGACAAGATGAGGATGGTAATCAGCCGTACGTCTGTGTGTCCGATGGAAGAAAGGGGAAGGCGGTATGAGCTCATGTAACTCCTGAGCACACTCTCCGAAGTACATCTTATAAAAAACACATAGACTAGCAATTTTGCGTCTATGTGCCAGGCTGTGCATCTTAGATTTTAAAAGATTTTAAATGAATCATTGTGCATCTCAGTCGACTGCTCTTCCCGCGCTTTGTGCTGTGTGAGACAGAACGCATTTTAGCCATGAGACCGATGAGTTCGGGACGCCGACTTGTTTCACGTTAAGGAGTAAAATATCTGCCGCTTGTGATTTGTACCATAAAATTAGTGATTCTCTTTTAACACAACGCCAAGTGAAAGTCCTTCATTGAAAGATCATTCATTGTGTTACACATTATACTTTTCCAATTTAAATGTTCACTCGCCATTTCGCCAAATTCATTTAAAAAATCGAAAAAGAATTATTTAAAAAAAATTGTAGCGGAAGTAAAGAATCCTTATAAAACAAAGTCCTCCACCGCGTCTGTCTTATCTGTCTGTAAACTCAAAAACTACTGCACCAATTTTAATGTTGTTTTCACCAATGGTAGAGTGGTTGTCAAGGAAGGTTTTAGTATATACTTACCTAACTAGCAGGCGCCCGCGACTTCGTCTGCGTTGAAAAAGAAAAAGTAGCCTATCCTGTGTCCTGTAAGTCTAAACGTTTATCTACCAAGTTTCATGATAATCAGTCAATTCGTTTAAGAGTTATGAAAGAACATACATACATACATAGATACATACATACTTACATACATACAGAAAAAAATTCTAAAAATCGTCAATTTAGTTTCAGTATCATGTATAGAGCCTATAAACACGATATCTCTGAAAACAAAGTAAATTACTCCATGACCGACCCTTACAGATTTATTATTAGTATTGATTGATTTACAAAGTTACGCGGGCGAAGTCGCGGGCAGTAACTAGTAATGTGTAGTTCTTTCTTTCAGTCTAATAATATATCGTTTACCTACCTCTCAAATTAAGTACCACTTTGACCTTTGACAGGCCACATATATAAACAAATCAATAATTAGGAGACTGTGAGTGAGACCCTTGTTATTTTTCCATAGCCAAATTCCACGCAGGGATGACGTCATACCTTTTCAAAGAACTCTTGAGAACGTTTCTTTCATCGCTCTATATAATAACAAAATATCAAATTAATAAGAAAACACTGAAGTCATTGTAGGGGCTATTTTTAAGACAAACGCACACTTGGTACAAAAAATATATTTTTATGTTACGGTTGGTAGACAGGATGACGGTCCACTTGATGGTGGGTGGTCTGGTCACCGTCGCCTATAACTAGTGATGTGCCGGATCGTTAAAAATGTAGATCCGCGCAAAGATTTAAATCGAAAGATGCGGCGTAATCTCCCGCCATACTAAAAACACACCGAAAATTCTTAACAATGGGTTGGGCGCAGGCGCTCAACCCAACTACAGTTGCACGCCAGCTACAGTGAGTGACGGTCGCTTGTTGAGAGCGTCGCTATCGTCACAGTCACCTTTGAAGTAAGGAATGTGTTGTCTGTGTTTAAAAGTGTGTTTAGACAAAGGTATATGTATTTTATACTTTTGTCTTTAGTATAATGTATGTTGTATTTTGTAACACACTTTCGCTAGTAATGCCGCATCTAGATTTAAATCTTTGGATCCGCGGATACGGATATTTGGTGTCAAGATCCGCGGATACGGATACGGATCTTAACTTTCTTACTCAATCGGTGCGCGTGATCTTGTGACGTTAGTTGACGCTCGCATTATAAAGGTGCCAAGGGCGTAGCCAGGACTGTATATAGGGATGGGGCTGACAAAGAAAATCCTAGAGTATACGAGTACTAATAATAAATGTGTAAGGGTTGGTCGTGGAGTAAGTTACTTTGTTTTCAGAGATATCGTGTTTATAGGCTCTATACATTATACTCAAACTAAATTTACCATTTTTAGAATTTTTTTTTGTATGTGTGTATGTATGTTCCTACATAACTCTTAAACGAATCAACTGATTTTCATGAAACTTGGTAGATAAACATTTAGACGTACAGGACGCAGGATAGGATACTTTTTTTTTTCTTTTTCAACGCGGACAAAGTCGCGGGCGCCAGCTAGTACTACATATTATATAAATACAAAACATCAACGACTTAGGTACAAAGGTAAAATGTTAACACATAAACATTTGCCTCTAGCGGGATTCGAACCCGCGACCGTTTGATTAACAGCAAGGGTTACTATAGCCACTAGACCAAACGTGTCAAATTAAGATTTTAAATATTTTATTTTGGTGCTTTTTTTTAATGCCATCAGATTCTGATATCGACGTACGTGTACGTCGCTCTTTAAGTTCCTAAAATACTTTGTTAAGTTAGGCACTCAAGTAACAATGTTATAATAAAGCAATGAAGAACAATCAACAATAGAATTCAACAACTTTTTCATAAGTGGAATTTATTAGTTCGTCATCATTTGACGACACGTTTGGTCTAGTGGCTAGTAACCCTAGCTGTTAACCAAACGGTCGCGGGTTCGAATCACGCTAGGGGCAAATGTTTTATGTGAACATTTTACCTTTGTACCTGAGTCATGGATGTTTTGTATTTATAATATGTATGTATTTACAAAAAAAAGTAACCTATGTATTATATCAACTGTCTGGTGTCCATAATACAAGCATTACTTGCTTACTTTGGAACTAGATGGTGCTGTGTGGAATGTGTGAAGATATTATTATTATTATTTATCATAACCCATATTACCATTCTGCTTTAGCTACTCGACTCAGAAGCACACTGCAGTTAAAGTCAGCAAAAATTTTTGGTTTTTTATTAATTTAATCGAATCAAAAATGTCGAAAAATTCAAGTCCCTCGGCCTCGGCGCCGTCGGTGAGTAAAATTCAAATAATTTATTTACAATCTAGTTAGTGCCCGCGACTTCGTCCGCGTTGAAAAAGAAAAAAGTAGCCTATCCTGTGTCCTGTACGTCTAAATGTTTATTTACCAAGTTTCATGAAAATCAGTTAATTCGTTTAAGAGTTATGGAGGAACAAACATACATACAGAATCATCTATCATACATACAGAAAAAAATTGTAAAAATGGTCAATTTAGTTTGAGTATCATGTATAGAGCCTATAAACACGATATCTCTGAAAACAAAGTAAATTACTCCATCACCAACCCTTACACATTTATAGTAAGTATTGACTAGCTGGTGTCCGCGACCTCGCCTTGCCCAGCCGGCAAGTATTTTGGAGTTTTTGTACACTAGAGTGACCTATTCACCTTCAAAGTTGCATTAAAACTTGTGTTAAAATATGGACTTTTCAAGGTTCATATGAATCTTTTGAATTAATACTTTTTTTTTAAGTTTGTATGACAAGGAACCTAGTTAACGACAAGATAAATCGGTTTCATGGTTACTTTTGTAAATTAAACATAAAACAGCGGTGTAATTAACATTCTACGTTTGTTTGGAGGAAAGCTGACTTACTATCACCTTACGGTCTGTTTTTTAATCTCAGACAAAAATGACATATGCAAATGTCAACTTTGCATATAATGATACCATGAAATGACATCGAAATACTACAATGGAATTTGCGTCACAAATGCCAAAGCGGCACATAAAAAGAACGCCTTTGACAGAATCATGGCGGACTCTTGCCTTCACGCGTCAATGGTAAAAGGTAGTAACGATCAACTTCTACTATTTCATTTTAAACTCTAATGGGTTGACGTAAAGTCACATTTTTTTTAAATTACGTACTTATTATTACGTTTGTTTTGTTATAAATGACAGTTCATGCTCTACGCATATGTCACTATTAAATGTTCCATAAAATTCGTAGTGTCTTGTATGGCACGCGGGTTCCATGTTGTAGTAGTTTGATGTGAAATGACATGAAATGTATGTAATGCATGTCAAATGTAATGTCATTTTTGTCTCTGATTAAAAAACAAACTATAACAGTTTTATCTTCAGTTCCAGTATGGCGAAGTGTACACGTACATAAGGAAGAGGAAAAATCACATCCCTTCGAACTCCAGGATAATAAGGATAGAGGTGTTCAGTAAGGACTATGACAACGTAGTGTGCAAATGCAAAGCCAACGTTTGCGTGAAACACGTCATCAACAATCCTTCCCATGACGACATTTACAAGGACATAGTGACTATTATATTATTAAGAAAATTGGTCAAGTCACATACAATGACACAATATAAATAAATAAATATATATTGGCATTTTGGAAATTTTGTTTTTTTTCCTCGTGTTTATAAAATACTAGAAGTCGCTCGCGACTTAGCCCGCGTAACTTTGTAAATTATATACTAAAACCTTCCTCGAGAACCACTCTATCCATTGGTGAAAACAGCATGAAAATCGGTGAAGTAGTTTTTGAGTTTATCGCGTATAAACAGACAGACGCGGCGGAGGAATTTGTTTTATATACGAGTATGTAGTGATTAATTAAAATTTCAACTAAAAAGAGAGGTTCAGAAATAGACATCAACGCGTAGTTCTAGAATAGAATTTTTGGATTGCAATGAAACAAGCACTAAATGTTACTGAAACTTACTACAATACTGGACTGTTTTTTTTCCGAAATCCTTGTAAAATTTAAATTTATAATGACCACTAATCGAAAGTTTCTTAGGGCCTCTTTCACCAACTACAAGTAAAGTGTAGATTAGTTACTTTTAGAAATAATTTTATATTTTATTAAATTATGCACTCGGTTTACTGCATCCTTCGATAGGCGATTTTTTTATTATTTCCTTTTTAATGTTTAGGACTTTTGTCGTACAAATAAAGGTATATCAGCTCAATTATTCCTGGTGACCGGTGACTTTAAATGACGGTTAGCCTACTTGACAGTTGGTGAAAGAGGCCCTTAAGTATTTTGATTAAAATTTATCAACCGACTTACAAAAAAGGAGGAGGTTCTCAATTCGACTGTATTTTTTTAAAATGTTTGTTACCTCAGAACTCAGATTCATTTTTTATTTGAAAGCTGGTACTTCCCGTGTGGTCCCATTTCAATTTGGTTCAATTTGACAATGGCATCTATGAGAAAACGGTTTGAAGTCGGTTTATTTTTTGTTAAAAAGAGTTATTTTGATATTTTAACTTCATTCGGATTCAGTTAAAATGAAAATTCCCTTGCTAGAAAGTAATCGAAAGAGTTTCTTAGAGAAACCTATTTATGATGAATATATATTTTGATTAAAATCTGTTTTGATTTTTTAATTAGGATTTTTTAACTTCATTTAGATTCAGTTAAAATGAAAATTCCCTTGCTAGAAAGTAATCGAAAGAGTTTCTTAGAGAAACCTATTTATGATGAATATATATTTTGATTAAAATTTGTTTTGATTTTTTAATTAGAATTTTTTAACTTCATTTGGATTCAGTTATAATGAAAATTCTCTTGCTAGAAAGTAATCAAAAGAGTTTCTTAGAGAAACCTATTTGATGAATATATATTTTGATTAAAATTTGTTTTGATTTTTTAATTAGGATTTTTTAACTTCATTTAGATTCAGTTAAAATGAAAATTCTGGTGCTAAAAGGCGACATGGCAACACTCTTAAGGTAAGTTAATTTCACACAACAATAAGATAGGTATTATTGGATTCCCATGAGAACCACTTTCCCATGGAACTGTAGCCTTCGTAATGGCTAACACATATTACTATATCCGCCATTTTGTTTTCTCTTTTACCCGCTATGGCTATGGCAGGAAAATTCACCTAAGTATAATACCTAGACCTACTATACTGAGTAGTAACGTCGCCTTCAAGATTTTTTACTTCGACATAAGTTTTTATGTTCGAACAGAATCACCTAATATAAGGTCTATTCTTTTTTCATTGATCAAAAAGGTAAACAAACAATTCACGATATAGAATTAAACAAACAATACGAACAAATTCTAAATGAATTACTCACTGAGTCAACTCTCTTTGAAAATGCCTAATGTACAAATCCCATCTTTAAAACAGTCCAGTGACCATGGCGACGCTATATTTGTTTACGTTTTTGATCAATAGAAAAAGAATAGAATGTAGTATATTGTGAGCGAGTTTAGTGAAATGATTGGTGAAAATCACTCGCCGATTCGGGCGAGCTGCTGCCCGCGACTTCGCCCGCGTAACTTTGTAAATTATATACTTAAACCTTCCTAGAAAACCACTCTATCCATTGGTGAAAACAGCGTGAAAATTGGTGCAGTAGTTTTTGAGTTTATCGCTAACAGACAGACAGACGCGGCGGAGGATTTTGTTTTATAATATATAAGATATAAGGAAGTATTTCTATATTTAAAGAAAACATGAAGAACCGGTCCATGAATCACGTCTTGGCTTATACAAAGGAAAGACTTGAAGGCGCTTGATTGTCCCACATATCTTTCGCTAAATGTTGTTAGCGCATGAATATTCTACTTTAGAAAATAATGGGCTTGTGCCCTGTATAAAAGTTATTTAAGAACGGTCCACTTTTGTTTTTTAAAAACCGTTTTTCTAAACCCGTGAACCGTAGCGGCGGCTCTCCGAATATAGCCGAGCGTTGCCGATGGGGACCGAGCGTCCGACGAAAGTTGTACTATTGGGTTGCCATTTTATAAATTTACCTCGACTTGTGGGAGCCGGTATATATTTTTGAATAAGCTCTGTTATTATTTTTTTGTAAAATATATACTATATATTTTTTTAAATTGAATTGAAAATTATAATTATTTTATTTTATGAACTATTCAGTGTGTTACATATAAAAATTGGCTTATTTTTCAATTTTGTTCAAGAACAAAGCAAAACGTAAGCAACCATTAATTAAAAAAAATATATGTTCTGCGCCTTTAGCACGGGTTGACTAACCCTATTATGAACTGTTAGGTAGTACTACGGAGATAGGTGTTTACTAAATATAAATACTGGATTATTACAATAATTTTAATAATAATATTTGGAATAATGAGTTTGTAATATTTAAAATTAATATGGAACAATAAAATTAGCATTTTTTTTTTAATTAATTGCTTCGGATAAAAAATATTATTTTTTCTGGCATCGACAGTTTTGACTTCAAGTGTACAGTCAATAGCGGATATTAATGTAATTTTAATTATAGGTATATATTAATGTGATTCGGGATTAGGTATTGGGAAGTCACACAGCGTGGGTGCTTCCTCTATATCTACAGACTAGCTGTTGCCCGCGACTTTGTTCACGTTCAAAATGTTATTAGCCTAAAGCGTTCCTCAATAAATGGACTATCCAATATAAAAAGAGTTTTTCAATTCGAACCATATGCTCCTAAGATTAGCGCATACAACCAAACAAATTTTTCAGATTTATAGTATAGAAAGAGATAGAAGATGTGTTGTGGTACTGGGAAAACTACTGCATCTATCTATATTCCCTGTGAATGAAGCAAGGTCATTATAGATTGCGTTTTTATATATCAAACGACAGCGAATGGTTCACTCATTGTGAATGAAATGACTGAATGACAGAACATACGCTGACGTTTTATGCTTTATTAAGATAAAATAATTATATTTTGTTTCATGGAATAGTAATCGCGAATTTCATTCTATTTATTCAGAAGTTACATTGATAAATATAGTTCTTTTTTGCGTTTCTAGAAGAGTTTTCTTTTATTTTTCCCACTTCGTGAAATACAGTGAAAAAGTATAATAAAAGACAATAATTTATATAAGAAAATCCTTCGAAAATAATTATCAAAAATTTTGTATCTGAAAATAAATCTAAGACATATTTACATAATCAATAACTATTCGGTCAAACAGTGACATACTTAATATTCTATTTCTTTTATTTTGATTACGCCTATATTATTCTTAAATACAAACAAAAGTATAAATTTATTTCTTTGCATTGCCACTTCATTTTGTTTGGTTCAAATTCGTTTTCATAAGCTGGCGACACTGGCCGGTTAACTTTTTCCACTCAGTTCAGTTCGTTGACAGCGCTCGTCGGTAGAGGATTTCTTTGCTGCGCGCCGTAAAAACTACTTTTACGTGGATCCGTTTGAAAAAACCGGTTTGAAAGTGCTATTATAAGGTGTGGCGTGGGATATTACGTTGGGGCGGTTTACCCATAAAACAGTTTAAAACGAATCAAACCTATTTTGTTGTGTTAAAATAACATTTTGAAAGTAGTAAAAGTGGTACCACACGTATAAAGTGACTCACGTTGGATTTTATCCGCTATCTTCGTAACGAGGTGAGTTTTTGATAAAACATATTTTGTTTAATGATTTCTTTGTTATCTTGCTTGATGTCTGTATTTTTGATTCTATTTTCAAACAATGTTACTGTTTTTAGTTTAAAAACTCAAAAAAGAGTCAGAAGGCTCGATCTTTGAACGTTCACTTACCTGATTCTTCTTTGTAATAGAACCTTTTTTTTGTTCTATGGTCAGATTTTTTTATGATGGTGGGTCCACAGCATGGTATATTCACAAATCGTCGGCCTAATACGATAACCTGCTAAGTCCATTTTTGGCCAATTTCACTTTTTATACTTTTCGACAAGTTTTAGACAATTATCTACCGTTTGGTGAAGGAATAACGTAATAATAGTTATCAAACTAAAAAGGTGAGAAATTTCATAAATGAAAAACTGCATTCTATTAGCAAATCTTCACAAAGAAAATCTGCTAAAGCCTAAGTTTTGTACTGATATTGTCGCTCATTTCACATGCCTGATGCGACGCACAACATTTTGTCATGTCATTTTTCTTCCTCCTGAAAACTATGCAAAATGTGCATTGAAATACCACAATGGAATTTGCATCACAAGTGCCAAAGGGGAACATAAAAAGAACGCCTTTGACAGAATCATGGCGGACTCTTGCCTTCACGCGTCAATGGTAAAAGGTAGTAACGATCAACTTCTACTGTATAAATGACAGTTCATGCTTCACGCATATGTCACTTTTAAATGTTCCATAAAATTCGTTGTGTTTTGTATGGCACGCGTGTTCCATGTTGTAGTAGTTTGATGAAAATGTGAGCAGGTTAACGAGTTAGGCCAACTGGTATTGTAATACAAGTTTGTGAAATACTTTGTTCTTCAATAAGGCTTTGTGTTCGAGGCATAGGAAAGGAATACAGAGTGATTTTTTCTATAGTTTTATTTGAACAGGAAATATTATTAAGTACATACTCTATTAGTTTGATATTTTGATGTGTTGTGAGATTTAAAGTAACTTTAAGAGATTTAAGTCGCGTGAAGCAGCTAGTAAGTAGGTAGATACATATTAAAAGTGCTTTATGAAACCGCTTTTCTCGACATCACAGAATTCGTAATGAGAAGATTCTCTTTGATATGTTCAATAGAGCCACGAAACTATTTTACATCGTGTTGTACAGTCGGGGTGAGAAAAGCACTGACCTGTAATATATACCTACCACTGGACAGGCTGCTGTCAAATTATTTGTATGCCTATTTGAAAAACGCCATTTTGGCGCTGTAGGCTATAGAACGAGTGTTCATGGAACTAAATTTATTTAGCGGTTACTAGCCGGTGCTCGCGACTTCGTCCGCGTTGAAAAAGAAAAAAGTAGCCTATCCTGTGTCCCGTACGTCTAAATGTTTATCTACCAAGTTTCATGAAAATCAATTAATTCGTTTGAACGCCTCTTTCACCAACGTCAAGTAGGCCAAACTGTCATTTAAAGTCACCGGTAACCGGGGATAATGGAGCTGATATACCTTTGTTTGTACGGTAAAAGTTCCAAACATTGAAATAAAATAATAAAAAAAATTCGCCTATCGAATGATGCAGTAAACCGAGTGCATAATTTAATAAAACAGAAAATGATTTTTAAAAATAACCAATCAACACTTTACCTGTAGTTAGTGAAAAAGGTCATAAGGGTTATGAGGGAACATACATACATACAATACCTACTTACAGATTTATTATTAGTATTAATGATTGATGATACGTATCTAGATACAATATGGAATAAAAACACGAAAACGTCAAAATTAGTTCTCGGGACAATCGAGGTTGGCGTTTCAAAATGACACAAAAAATTAGCTGTCATTTGTATGGGACAGCCTGTCCAGAGGGCCGTCAATTTGTATGGGAATGAAGCAACGCCACCTAGTGGCTTACGTTTAGCGCTGTTTCATTCCCAAAGAAATTGACGTCTTCGACGCGTTTGATCGAGTAAAACTCGCACTAGGCCCTCAGTGGTATATATTGCGGATCAATGAAGAAAAGGTTCGTCACCTAAAAGTGTTTACTACATAGGTAAGTAAATTGGTGACTAAGCAGTCAACTGACTGACATTTGAAATGAAGTTGACTGACAAATGACAATTGCTCTGGTGCGAGCAAATATTTGTCAGTCAACTTCATTTCAAATGTCAGTCAGTTGACTGCTTAGTCACCAATATACTTACCTATGTAGTAAAGACTATGTAGTAAGCACAAAGGTGCTTAGTGCTTTAGTTTCAAAAGGCACTAAGAGTCTACGACTTCAATAAAGGAATAGTTAAATTTGAAAATTAATGAAGGTTTTCGTACCCCGACTGTACTTGTAACATATATAGGTAAACGAAAGCTATCAAACCGTAACCATCTTTAGATGTGGGTACACTATTGCTCAACCATTGGTTCGCCTTGTAAAAGTGCGCGCGGTTACTTTGATGTTAATGTAATGTCGGTACAAGACTTAGGGCCTCTTTCACCGACTACAAGTAATGTGTTGATTAGTTACTTTTAGAAATCATTTTCTGTTTTATTGAATTATGCACTCGGTTTACTGCATCATTCGATATGCGATTTTTTTTTATTATTTTCTATTTAATGTTTGGGACTTTTACCGTACAAACAAAGGTATATCAGCTCCATTATCCCCGGTTACCGGTGACTTTAAATGACAGTTTGGCCTACTTGACGTTTGTGAAAGGGGCGCTTAAACGAATTAACTGATTTTCATGAAACTTGGTACATAAACATTTAGACATACAGGACACAGGATAGGCTACTTTTTTCTTTTTCAACGAGGACGAAGTCACGGGCGTCAGCTAGTATATAATATATTCCGAATTTCCAACAGAAACGTAAAAAATGTGAGTGAGTAAGAAATGCTACCATTTTCCTACGTAGACTAGCATCCAATGTTTTACAAAGTCGTTAGAGCACCTATGGTGGTTTTTTTTGCCGTCTCATAAAATAAATGTGTAAAAAACATATTATCAAACTTTTTTTTACACCATTACACTTAATAAAAATGGTGGAAACACCACAAAAAGCTTTTAACTGTACGTCTAGATGTCTAATGAAGTTAAAAAGGCAACAGGTTGGGGACAGAAAGAGACAGCTGCTTAGGTGTGCGAGTGAGACGGAGCTAGCTACGTCAAAAAAACGGCTGCAAACTTTTTCGTACATTTAGCAGGTAATGAACCTGTGAAATGGGGCGGCTAGGGTTGTCACAAATATTTTTTTTGACATTTATTCAAAATTTAAAATACAAAGGGAGATAAAATCAGTTTTGTATGGAGATCAAGCCATTTTTTTTATTTTTGTTTTATCGGTTGAAACTTGTACCATTAGGTGAGATTTTTCTAAGAAAATATCGTGTAATTTGTTGATGAGGTTTTATATATATTTATTGTTAAAAAATATTTAAAAAAAATTAAATTATTAACGTGTTAAGACGATCAAATTAGACCTAACTACTCCCTAAAGTACTAGCCGTTGTACGCGACTTCGTCCGCGTAACTTTATAGATTATTATAGCCTATATTACTCCATGACAATAGCTTTCTCAAGAAATTTTTTTTTTAATTTAAAAAAAAATTAGATGAAAGAAGTTTTAATTTAAATTTTAAAACAAAAATACAAAAATTTTCTCTTTTTAATATTAGGTAGTATAGATTAACTTATTAATATAGATTCTTATTATCCTTAACTGTCATTTATTTATGCTTGCCATTATAAAAATTGTAAAATAATTTGATTGGCAACCCTACGGTAATGAGCAATGAGGTCAATGATTACAGTAAATTCTAAAATTCTGAGTACCTTGTAACGAACGGACTAATGCTCGTTGTCCCCTTAAATGCTTGACGCACTCAGGGCCCTTAAGAGTTAACTTGCCATTCTTACCAACGGGAACTGCTTACTAATTCCATACTACGTAATTCCATGATTAGTCGTTAATTATTGATAATAAAAAACATGACATTTCTGAGGCATAATATGAAGGTTTGCATCGAAACAAAAAAAAAACTGAAATTTATTTTATATCTAGTATAATTACACTGTGTAAGTGTAGGTATTGTATGTTTGTTCCTCCATAACTTAAACGAAATAACTGATTTTCATGAAACTTGGTAGATAAAAATTTAGACGTACAGCAGAGGGCCTAGTGCGAGTTTTACTCTATTTAACTCGTAGAACGCGTAAATGTCAATTTGTATGGGAATGCAACAGCGCCACCTGGTGGCTAACGTGTAGCGCTGCTTCATTCCCATACAAATTGACATTTACGCGTTCGACGAGTTTGATAGAGTAAAACTCGCACTAGGCCCCAGGACACAGGATAGGCTACTTTTTTTCTTTTTCAACGCGGACGAAGTCGCAGGCACCAGCTAGTTTATTAATATACTTAAGCCTAGGTACAAAAAAGGTGTAGGGGGCCTCCTATTAAGTATAAAAGTACATACCTGTATATACCAAAATTTCGTGTAAAATTATGTAATTGACGGTTATTTCCCCATAAAAATTAGCCGCCATACAACATAGACTTTAAATTACATATATGCTCATTATATCATTAGAAATTTAATTTAATTTTAGTACAATAAAAGTCACGTAGTATAACGTATAAAAATTCTTTACGTGTGCGAGTTCTGTCCCACTTCTTCGAGGCTAAACAATGCGACCAATAAAAGTCTCCGTAATAACTATTCTCAAATAAAAAATGCAATAAATTTTATAATAACTTGCGGACTCGCTTTTTATTAGCTGGGTTCAATAAACCGATAGCAGCGCCATCTGTCGGATTAAAAATTATTGAATCTAGAGAGCTGAATTTTTGGAACTTATAACTAGTTAAGCTGCTGCCCGCGACTTCGCCCGCGTAACTTTGTTGTTAATGCTACCACAGACTATATAGATGTATATTATGACAGAAATGACAGTTTGTTAGTAATAACCTTCCTTCCTTATGGATAGTGGTTCTCGAGGAAGGTTTTAGTATTAAAACTAGCTGGCGACCGCGACTTCGTCCGCGTTGAAAAAGATAAAGTAGCCTATCCTGTGTCCTGTACGTCTAAATGTTTATCAACCAAGTTTCATGAAAATCAGTTAATTCGTTTAAGCGCCTCTTTTTCAAACGTCAAGTAGGCCCAACTGTCATTTAAAGTCACCGGTAACCGGGGATAATGGAGCTGATATACCTTTGTTTGTACGGTAAACGTCCCAAACATTAAATAGAAAATAATAATAAAAAATCGGCTATCGAATGATGCAGTAAACCGAGTGCATAATTCAATATAACAGAAAATGATTTCTAAAAGTAACTAATCAACACGTTACTTGTAGTTGGAGAAAGAGGCCCTTAGAGTTATGGAGGAACATGTATATATACAATACCTACACTTACAGATATATTATTAAAGTTTGTTTTTTAATCTCAGACAAAAATGACATTACATGTGACATGCATTACATATTGGGTTAACTATGGGAAGCATTGAAAGATGGAATTCGTTCTGAATAATATTATTTAATAAGTCTCTTTTAAAGACTTTTTAAAGTCTTTTTAATATATCAGGAAGGCGTGTTCGTATTCACTAGTAAGGGGCGCAGTACTACTACAGACTAACTCTAAAGCTCAATGCCAAACGTTTATAAGACTTGTAAGAAACAAAGAGCTATTGTTAATAACTTAATATTTATATGTGTGAAAGAGAAAGGGTCTCAATGTATTTGTTAGAGTGAGACAGATTTATTTTGATATATTCCAACATTACATACATTACATGGTATCATTATATGCAAACTTGACATTTACATGTGTCATTTTTGTCTGTGAGATTAAAAAACAGACTAGTATTGATATTGATTGATTCGGGCATCAAGCTCGGACAGCAGCTAGTTTCTAATAACTAAAAGACAGTTCCTAGCGAGGTAAAAGCTATGGATATTAATTGTTCTAACAATAATGTAATGGAAAAATTAAATCTAATATACTAACTAATATTATAAAAAGGAAAGATTTGTTTGTTTGCATTGAATTTCCGAAACTAGTGGACCTATTTTAAAAATTCTTTCACTGTTGGGAAGCTATATTATCAGCGAATAACATAGCCTATTATTACTAATATTATAAATACGAAAGTTTGTATGGATGTCTGTTACTCTTTCACGCAAAAACTAGTGAACCGATCATCGTGAAATTTTGCATACACGTTGTCTGGGACACCAGAAAGGACAGAGTACTTTTCAACGTTCAACGCGGACGAAGTCGCGAGAACCAGCTAGTACTTTATAAAGTTAAGAGGACTTTTTTTTTTGTAAATACATACATATTATAAATACAAAACATCCATGACTCAAGTACAAAGGTAAATGTTAACACATAAACATTTGCCCCTAGCGGGATTCGAACCCGCGACTGTTTGGTTAACACCTAGCCACTAGACCGAACTTGTCACTTAAATTTATTAAATGAATTTAATTTTTAAGTGTTAAATGAAATTGCTGGTACAGCTAGTATCCAAACGAGTTCGGTGCATAGAAGAGATAAATTGGATTATTTTATTAGCAGCCAGTACGTTTTGAGCGAGCTCTGAGCACAAATTTGACCAGGTAACTCAGTTACAAACTCTGGTTTGTTTTGACATTCTATTTGAGTTAATTAGGACTCGGACTGCTGCCCGCGACTTCGCCCACGGTAAATTATATACCAAAACCTTCCTCGAGAACCACTCTATCCATTGGTGAAAAATGATGAAAATCGGTGCACTAGGTTTTGAGATTATCGTGTATAGAGCCTATAAACACGATATCTCTAAAAACAAAGTAACTTACTCCATGACCAACCTTTACAGATTTATTATTAGTATTGATAACTAAATATAATCATGAAATTTTGCAAACACGTTGTCAGGGATACAAGAAAAAACATAGGGTACCTTTCATTAAGAAAAAAAGTATTGTTCCCGAGTGATCATCTAAAAATATAAAGAATTAGGCGTCATTGTCGCGTGGCGGCGCCCCCGTCGTCACAGCGATAACGATGGCAGGCGTTATTCTCACATACATCAAACTACTACAACATGGAACCCGCGTGCCATACAAAACACTACGAATTTTATGGAACAATTAAAAGTGACATATGCGTAGAGCATGAACTGTCATTTATAACAAAACAAACATAATAATAAGTACGTAATTTAAAGAAAATGTGACTTTACGTCAACCCATTAGAGTTTAAAATGAAATAGTAGAAGTTGATCGTTACTACCTTTTACCATTGACACGTGAAGGCAAGAGTCCGCCATGATACTGTCAAAGGCGTTCTTTTTATGTGCCGCTTTGGCATTTGTGACGCAAATTCCATTATAAAACAAACTCAAAAATTACTGCACCAATTTTCGTGCTGTTTTCACTAATGGATAGAGTGGTTCTCGAAGAAAAATTTGGTATATAATTTACAGTTACGCGGGCAAAGTAGCGGGCGGCAGCTAGTAAGAAATATAACACGTATCTATTATAATAGTTGATGTTCTATCTTGTTTTCTATATCGGTAATTTGTTGCTCGAACGAAACGGTCGAGGGCGGTTTCGATCCGCTTCGAAACTGGTTTTGATTGTTTTTTTTTATATATATATTTTATAATACTTTCATGCCTTTCAATGTAGGCTTACGATGACGAGGCTTAGTTACGACGTTTTTAAGCCGCCATCTTGGAATAATCACTGCATCTTGTGACAATATAAATCAAAGTTTAACCACATTAAGGGCCTCCTTCACTTTTGATTAGTTACTTTTAGAAATAATTTTATGTTTTATTAAATTATGCACTCGGTTTAGTGCATCCTTCGATAGGCAATTTTTTTATTATTATTTTCTTTTTAATGTTTTAAGCGCCTCTTTCATCAACGTCAAGTAGGCTAAACCGTCACTTAAAGTCACCTGTCACCGGAAATAATTTTTGCTGATATACCTTTGTTTGTACGGTAAACGAATTGGGTAAACGTCATAAACATTAAATAGAAAATACATAGAAAATAATTTAAAAAATTCGGCTATCGAATGATGCAGTAAACCGAGTGCATAATTCAATAAAGCTATATCAGCTCCATTATTCCCGGTTACCGGTGACTTTAAATGACAGTTTGGCCTACTTGACGTTTGTGAAACAGGCGCTTAATATAACAATGGTATTCGTGTATAATATAATATTTTTTTCTAAAAAAAATTTAAACTAGTTTTAAGTAGTATATGCGGCCCTCTAATCCATTTAGTACTTCGAATTGGCCCGGGGTCGTATCCTGTTTGGACAGCCCTGGTCTAAAAATATAAAGCAATGTCGCGTGGCGGCGCCACCGTCGTCACAGTGATAACATTGTCAGGCGTTACTCATCGGCGTACCAATTCCATACTACGTAATTCCATGATTACTCATTAGGTATTGGTCGTACTAATACATGAAAAAATATGACTTTTCTGAGACATAATATGAAGGTTTACATCGAAACAAAAAACTGAAATTTATTTTATATCTAGTATAATTAATTTCTAAAATGTGCAGAATATGTCACATTTTCTCTGGTTGAGATCTCGTAATTTTTGACTGAAAGCCAATAATGTTTTCCAATGAAAACATCCTAGCTATAGTGTACATTAAAAATTGGGATGTCAATAGTTACTATCTATAAAGGTTTTTCTAAAATATTGGAATTGCTGGCGTATGTTTCGCTAGTTGAATAAGTGCGCGAATGTGTTGCTTCGCATTCTGTCTTAGGTTATTAGCATTATAGTAAGTTGAGACAACAAATTCTCCCAAATACCTATTACTGAGTTCCCACGCTCGTCCAGCGCCACCTTAAAATAAAAATCCACCTGTTTCCCATCTGAGTCCAAAATCGTTGTAGGCATGTAATAAAATGACATAACGAATTATTACATGACCAACCAGCTACTCACACAATGGAACGGGAGCACACGAATTCGTATTACTTTCCATAGACGTTGTTTACTTTTTTGCACTGTGAGAATATTGTGTAATATCTTAGCTTAGTTACTTACCAACAACCTTAACAATGTAGTTGTTTTGAAATTTCTAAACGTGCCCACAGACTAAGTTTGACGACACGTCTGTTAACCAAACCGATGCTTAAAAACTAAAGGGCCACAAATCAAAATTATACTTTTGACAGGACAGCTAATCGAAAAAAATTCAATTATTTTTTATGTATTTTTTTTCTTATTAGATATATATCAAATATATGCATATTATAGTTAGAAGCGTATTTTGAAGTAGCATTAAATGTTTTAAAAACTTTTATAATAAACTGAATACTAGAAGATATTATAAGCATATAAGTTACTTTTGAATATATAAAAAATGATCAAAATATACTAAATATGGAATAAAACAACCATAAGTTTTTTGCAACATACAATATGGAGGATTGTGATTGTATTTTTGTAATAAAAACATTTTTGGATTTTTTTGTTTTATGGCTCTTTAGTTTTTAAGCAGCGAAACGGTCGCGGGTTCGAATCCCGCTAGGGGCATATTTTTATGTGTTAATATTTACTTTTATACCTAAGTCATGGATGTTTGTATCTATAATAATTTAATAAAAATAATTTTATGGATGTATTTACAAAAAAAAGTAGTTAATCGAAATGCTGGCCAAAAGCAAACCCATCTTCACTACATATTATAAAACAAAGCCCTCCGCCGCAAAACTACTGTTCTCGAGGAAGGTTTTAACCGCGTGCAAAAGCTAGTTTATAATAAAACAAAATTCGGTAAACTCAAAACAAGCTGCATTAGTTTGTCAAAAGTGACCACAGCGCCATCTATCGACAAATCAATGATGTCTCTGGTTTCGAGCAATAATTTAATGGCGCCGGTAAAATGCTTGTTTAAAGTTTGAAAGTAATTAGCTACAACGCCCACCCATTCCATCCTCAAACCACCAAACCGGTTAGGGTTGTCACCGATCAATTAAATATTAATACGTCAAGCGAAAATTTTTGATACTTTGCAACGCCAGACGTAAGAACGGGGTGTTATTAATTTTATTTTATTTTATTTGGGAAAAAAAACATTTACGCCATTATTATTAGTTGTTATTATTGTTATGAGTTTGACATGCGTGTCTGTGTGAAATGGAAGTACCATTTTTGACCCTTTTTTAGGAATGTAGGGGGTTAGTTTATAATTTTTAATTATGTATCTGCTGAATATAATAAAAGTGAAAATATTTTTTGATTTTTGAACCTGCTAAGAAGTCTAAGAAGTAGGGAAAGAGAATACGATTTCTTTTAAAATCAATGCCCGATGAAACCACGAGGCAAGGCGATTCAAATCTAATATCGGTACAAATTGGTAAGGGACAGTGTCGAAAGGAGACGCGCTTTTGACCCTTTAGCCGCCAAAGTCGGATTTATCCGACAAATACGACAAATTCCTCTACTTGTGTAATGTATATCAATCAATAATCAATCATCAATACTAATAATAAATCTGTAAGTGTAGGTATGGTATGTGTAGGTGCTAGCTAATTTTTAAATAATTGCACTGCTTTCCCTTTAAAAAAATTACGAGTCAATCGCAAGGGGCACGAGTACTACAAAACCAAGCGTTTATTAAAGAGTTAAATAGTCAGATATCAGTTTGTGGCAACCCTAAAATTTGTGAGTGCAGCTTCTCGCCTATGATAAATGGTAGTTGAAACCCAAAGAAAACAAAATTAAGCGCTGAGGGTTGCGGAGGGTGGGTGGTTCCTCCTAATAGCCACTTTTAATAGATTTAAGCCCAACTTCACAAAGTAAGCGACACTGCTGGGAATTTCATAATATGATTATACTTAGCTAAGAATTTGCCCACTTAAGAGTGCGTATAAAGCAAACAAAATTTGTAATTTTACCCGCGCGTGGCCCCTTGGACATGACAGTGACACAAAATACGTACAACTAGGCACAACATGCGACGGACGATAGCGCAACTCGCTCAATAAAAATGTCATAAGTGCCAAAAGTATTAAATATTAATTATTCGTAAACTACAATGTCAAATGAAAAATTGTTATATACAGCCTTCATCGAAATACAACAATGGAATTTGCGTCACAAATGCCAAAGCGGCACATAAAAAGAACGCCTTTGACAGAATCATGGCGGACTCTTGCCTTCACGCGTCAATGGTAAAAGGTAGTAACGATCAACTTCTACTATTTCATTTTAAACTCTAATGGGTTGACGTAAAGTCACATTTTCTTTAAATTACGTACTTATTATTATGTTTGTTTTGTTATAAATGACAGTTCATGCTCTACGCATATGTCACATTTAAATGTTCCATAAAATTCGTTGTGTTTTGTATGGCACGCGTGTTCCATGTTGTAGTAGTTTGATGACAGCCTTAGATAATATGTGAAGTGAGATTACTGATACACTTTTAGCTTTGTAATGTGTGTCATTTTGAAAATAAAACTAAAATCGATGGAAATGAGAGTTCAATTAGTGATTTTTTTCTATCGAGAAAATTTCATTATATTATGTTTTCTGTCCGAGTCTTCACTTTCATTTATAATGTATTTATCTATTTTGAAAAAGTTTTTAAATTGGGCTTTGTTTTTACTTAGATAAAATTCAAATCTAGAATTGACTATTTCGTTTATACGCGCCCTTAAAATGCGCGCTTCTTGAGTTGTCTCCGGATTGAGTGAGCCTTAACTGTCCTAATTCTAATTTGTAGCTGAATCTAATTTATAGTAGGTACATACTAGCCGCTGCCCGCGACTTCGCCCGCGTAACTTTGTAAATTATATACTAAAACCTTCCTCGAGAACCACTCTGTCCATTGGTGAAAACAGCATGAAAACCGGTGCAGTAGTTTTTGGATTTATCGCGAACAGACAGACACACGCGGCGGAGGATTTTGTTTTATAATATGTAAGGATGTCCTTTGTTATAAATAAGATAGAATTTTATTTACATCACGTAAAATTACCTAAAATAACATATTAATATAATATATAAAAATATAATTATTAATCACGAATTAACTGTGATTTTCATGAAACATGATAGATAAACATTTAGACGCAGGACACAGGTAGGCTACTTTTTTCTTTTTCAACTAGGACGAAGTCGCGGGCGCCAGCTAGTTCTAAATGAAACTAAGCTAAACTAAAATAGGCAAAAAAAAAACAAAAAGTAAATAAAAAAAATGTCGTTTGTTACAAATAAAATTTATTATTATTCTGACAAATTTTGTTTGTCTCTAGATTACGATTTTATTATTGTTATATTATCTTTATTTACATAAAAACTCACGTTATTTTGATTGTAGTGAAAAAACAAATGTCAAGAAACCCTTCAGGCTTCTTTCAAAGTCTCCTGTGACATATGCGTAGAGCATGAACTGTCATTTATAACAAAACAAACATAATAATAAGTACTTAATTTAAAGAAAATGTGACTTTACGTCAACCCATTAGAGTTTAAAACGAAATAGTAGAAGTTGATCGTTACTACCTTTTACCATTGACGCGTGAAGGCAAGAGTCCGCCATGATTCTGTCAAAGGTGTTCTTTTTATGTGCCGCTTTGGCATTTGTGACGCAAATTCCATTGTAGTATTTCGATGTATCTTATCTTTATTTACATAAAAACTCACGTTATTTTGATTGTAGTGAAAAAACAAATGTCAAGAAACCCTTCAGGCTTATTTTGAAGGAGGCAGTAAATCCGCTTCGCACTCCCCTTTTGTAACCGGTCGCCATGGCTACAGTCACTAAATGAACCCGAACTCCCGGCTAATAAAAGGTAATCCGGAAAACGTAAAACTTTATTAGAATTCACAGTGTACGTGTCCTGCGGGTTAATACTACGTATGTTTACAAGGTAAACTCTGAAAAATTGCAGAAATAACCTTTACCATGAGTTTATAGTGACATGACAGCACTCGCTAGCGAGAGCGTAAAACATTTATATGAAAAACTGTCAATGTCAAATTGACAATTTTAGTTAAGTTTATAGTGACATGACAGCACTCGCTAGCGAGAGCGTAAAATATTTATATAGAAAATTGTCAATTTGACATTGTCAGTTTTTCATATAAATGTTTTACGCTCTCGCTAGCGAGTGCGGTCATTGTAAACTCATGGTAAAGGTACAGGACCTTTACCGTGAGTTTATAGTGACATGACAGCACTCGCTAGCGAGGGCGTAAAATATTTATATGATGAAAATCATAAATGAGCAGTGTCTGTAACAAAGGTCTGTAAATTAAATATTAAAAAAAATTTAAAACGTTGTACTTTTATGGTACCAACGTCAAAATTAATTAAAAATAAAAATAAAATTGTTAATCTGTGCGTTTGTTTGTGTATATGTACTTATGTATTGATGATTACCTGGTTTAAACTTTAGGACACTTTTTATTCTATAAAAATGTTAGGTTCCTGTAGTGTTTTCAAAAAACCAACTACATCCCGTACGAAGTTGTTCACTCTAATAAAAACAGATATGAGTTCACTTGGAATTTTGTATATTAAAGTTTAAAGGTTATTGTATAAACAAAATACGTGTACCATAACATTACCATGAGTGGCCTGTCCAGCAATAAGAAACGTCATATCCTGCTGTATCAAATATCGAGGCCATACTCAAGATAAAATTATTGCGACCAACACTTCTCAGAACTACGTGTTGTTTATAATAGTAAGTCGCTCGCCGTATGAGTCTTTCTCTGATAAACCACAGTACCTATTTTAACTGTGGATTAAATTATTAATATCCAAGCCAATCCGCTATTTGATTTTCTAAAATTAGTCAAATAGCGGATTGGCTTGGATATAAATAATTTAATCCACAGTTAAAATAGGTACTGTGGTTTATCAGAGAAAGACTCTTACGGCGGCTCATGAAATTATTTTAAATTATTCTATATTACATAATAAGCACACTACATTGATATTTCCGGGAGATCTACTGTATTATTAATATAAATCAATGTTAAAGTTTAAATTTCCAAAGCCGCGCCAAAAACGCTGTTTCTGTAAACGTGTGACGTTAGTAAACAAACAGAATAAATGATGACACAAAGAACTAAAATTAAGTGAATAAACACTATTTATTACTCTATGTCTGATATGTTTACTAGCGTATGACGTCATCAGAGTTGCAACCAGTCACAGGGCGTTTCGGCGCCAAGATAAAATTTCAAAAATTATGATTTTTTTTCATATAATATGCAATTGTAAAATATACATAATTTAGATTAAAATAAAGTAACATGTTTTTTACGCTGTTTTCTGAATTTGTAGTATATTAAAATATACTTATCTTGTCAAATAGCCAATTGTTTATACTTGAAAAGTCTATTAATGAGAGTAGCCAGAAAAATTTACTAACAAATCAAAATTTGAGTCTTTCAGGGGCATTTTTGATATAAGTTTATAGTAGACTAGCTGGTTCCCGCGACTTCGGCCGCGTTGATAAATAATAATAAAATATTTAAACAATATAACGCGTGACATCTTTATTGCTATCACATTTTGGCCAGGCGTTATTTTTTTTTTATTTTAAATGATCCCACGGGAACAGTACTTTTTTCTGGATGAAAGGTACTCTATGTCCTATCCTGTGTGCAAAATTTCAAGATGATCGGTTGAGTACTTAAGGCGTGAAAAGGAAATAGACAGACGCAGTTACTTTCACATCCATAATATTAATTAATATTTTATTATAAAACTAGCTGGTGCCCGCGACTACGTCCGCGTTCTCTATAGCCTATAGCCTTCCTCGATAAATGAACTATCCAACACAAAAATATTACAATAATTAGAACCAGTAGTTCCTGAGATTAGCACGTACAACAAAACAAACAAACTTTTCAGCTTTATATAATAGTATACTAGCTGGTGCCCGCGACTTCGTCCGCGTTGAAAAATTAAAAAAAAAACCTATTGTTGCTATAACAACGCTTAACCTATTGTTGCTATAACACTTTGGCCAGGCGTTAGTTTTTTTATTTTATTTTAGATTATCCCTTTGCCGACAGTAATTTTTTTCTTGATGAAAGGTACCTTTCTTGTATCCCTGACAACTTGTATGAAAAATTTCATGATGATCGGTTAAGTAGTTAAGGCGTGAAAAGGTAACAGATAGACAGACAGCTTTACAAATGACGATACTTCCATACAACTATTACCTCCCCCTTTCAACCCCTTACAACCCCTTTTTCGCATTAATATTAATTTATATCTGATTAGTAAGGATCAATAGCCTAAAAAATAAGTTTCAATCTCCTAGCTTTAAAAATGACGATACTTCCATACATCTTTTTAACTCCTCCTTTCAACCCCTTACAACCTCTTTTTCGCATTAATATTAATTTATATCTGATTAGTAAGGATCAATAGCCTAAAAAATAAGTTTCAATCTCCTAGCTTTAAAAATGACGATATTTCCATACATCTTTTTAACTCCTCCTTTCAACCCCTTACAACCTCTTTTTCGCATTAATATTAATTTATATCTGATTAGTAAGGATCAATAGCCTAAAAAATAAGTTTCAATCTCCTAGCTTTAAAAATGACGATACTTCCATACATCTTTTTAACTCCTCCTTTCAACCCCTTACAACCTCTTTTTCGCATTAATATTAATTTATATCTGATTAGTAAGGATCAATAGCCTAAAAAATAAGTTTCAATCTCCTAGCTTTAAAAATGACGATACTTCCATACATCTTTTTAACTCCTCCTTTCAACCCCTTACAACCTCTTTTTCGCATTAATATTAATTTATATCTGATTAGTAAGGATCAATAGCCTAAAAAATAAGTTTCAATCTCCTAGCTTTAAAAATGACGATACTTCCATACATCTTTTTAACTCCTCCTTTCAACCCCTTACAACCTCTTTTTCGCATTAATATTAATTTATATCTGATTAGTAAGGATCAATAGCCTAAAAAATAAGTTTCAATCTCCTAGCTTTAAAAATGACGATATTTCCATACATCTTTTTAACTCCTCCTTTCAACCCCTTACAACCTCTTTTTCGCATTAATATTAATTTATATCTGATTAGTAAGGATCAATAGCCTAAAAAATAAGTTTCAATCTCCTAGCTTTAAAAATGACGATACTTCCATACATCTTTTTAACTCCTCCTTTCAACCCCTTACAACCTCTTTTTCGCATTAATATTAATTTATATCTGATTAGTAAGGATCAATAGCCTAAAAAATAAGTTTCAATCTCCTAGCTTTAAAAATGACGATACTTCCATACATCTTTTTAACTCCTCCTTTCAACCCCTTACAACCTCTTTTTCGCATTAATATTAATTTATATCTGATTAGTAAGGATCAATAGCCTAAAAAATAAGTTTCAATCTCCTAGCTTTAAAAATGACGATACTTCCATACATCTTTTTAACTCCTCCTTTCAACCCCTTACAACCTCTTTTTCGCATTAATATTAATTTATATCTGATTAGTAAGGATCAATAGCCTAAAAAATAAGTTTCAATCTCCTAGCTTTAAAAATGACGATACTTCCATACATCTTTTTAACTCCTCCTTTCAACCCCTTACAACCCTTTTTTCACATTAAAAAGTAGCCTATGTCCTTTCTCGGGCTCTAGACTACCTGTGTACCAAATTTCATTTAAATCGGTTTAGTAGTTTTGGCGTGAAAGCGAGACAGATAGACTTACTTTCGCATTTATAATATTAGTATAGATTTGAATAGTATAGATAAAACAATAAGAATAAATTGTCCTTGTTGTCTGTATGTGCGTAAACAAAATAATGATCTAAATATACATTATGCTTCTTTTGAGACTCAAGACAGAGCTTGTTAAGCTCTGTCTTTAATACTCGTAGACTCATCTCTTGATAAAAACCAGTACTTTTACCTACTTATGTTGTCAAAATATGATATCGTATAGAGTTAAAAGGGATAAACGAACATAAGAGAATTCTTTAATGACTGTTTTAAATTTAGAACAGACGGTGAGCTTTTCTTTGTGGCCAGTTATAACAGAACTCTTTGACTTAAGCTTTGCTAGTTAAGGAATGGACAAGGTATTTCTTCATCTCTCATTACAAAGAAAGTCTTTGAAAAACCTTTCTAAAACTACACTAATTACATTAGCAAGCCTTAATTTTTAGTGAAATGTGAACTCGACCACGTTAAGGGGTAAAAGCAGTATGCATACTCAAAGGAAACGTACAAAAATCGTACAACGAGCTTGAAGTGAAGAAACTTTTGAAAGCCATTTTTGAGATGGGAAAAAACCATTGAACTCGCGACCTGTGATGTAATGTAATGTAACTGACACTTCTGTTGACAATTATAAAAGAACACAGTAACACGTCTGTCAGCACTACCAGAGTGCCACTGTTTTTTATCTATTATTTCACTAGACAACTCGCTCGATAGCATAATGTACAGACCGTTACATAAAGGCATTTAACGAATTTTTAAATTTAAACTAGAATATTCTTATTTCTTACTACAGGTACCATACGCGCAGACTTAGTACAGGATCCCAAAATGTACTGGTATTTGGTAATATTCATTAGTCGCAGCTTAATCCGCTCGAAGGACCACGAGGCTAGGTTTTTTTTTCGTTACAACTTCCGTCGCCCACACAATTTTAATTTTATTAATTTTATCATTAATAAAATTATGTGTATGTTCCTCCATAACTCTTAAACGAATTAACTGATTTCATGAAACTTGGTAGATAAACATTTATACGTACAGGACACAGGATAGGCTACTTTTTTCTTTTTCGACGCGGACGAAGTCGCGGGCGCCAGCTAGTAATTTAAATATAATCTTTTAATAACGGTTTTAATTATGACTAAAGAGTTGGCGCCCGCGACTTCATCCGCATTGAAAAAGAAAAAAGTAGCCTATCCTGTGTCCTGTACGTCTAAATATTTATCTAACAAGTTTCATGAAAATCAGTTAATTCGTTTAAGAGTTATTGAGGAACATACATACATACAGAAAAAAATTGTAAAAATGGTCAATTTAGTTTGAGTATCATTTATAGAGCCTATAAACACGATATCTCTGAAAACAAAGTAACTTACTCCATCACCAACCCTTACACATTTATTATTAGTATTGATTAATTTCGTAAAATGATCGAATCCTTACTGCCCGTTCAATATATTGTGACCTGGCGAACAAGCAATTCGTATAAGCGACTCGACCGTGGCCACAAAAGATTCCCTGTACAAAGAAAGTCGGGGCAGTAATTAAAGTAATTGGCGGCTCTTTTTCATTGCAGTACAAATGTAAGATCCTGAATATAAAATTATAAAACAACTTTAATCATATCTCTTTGGAAAAAATATACTACAAAGTTATGCCCCATACTTCAGATTATGTATATCGTCGACGTCACGACGTGTTACTATTATTATTAACCCTAGAAGCCCAATCATATTTTAAGGCGGTAAAGCCCAATCATACGTAATATTTACGTGTAATAACAAAATGTTTCTGTGTTTAATTATTGTTTTGTAATTATGCTTTTTTCTATTATTAATTCAAAATATAGTGTAATGAAATAAAACAAGCAATAAATGAGTTAGTTTCGCCTACTGAGTTAGTTTCGGGGATCACGACAATTCAATCGCGTGTGCGACAGGACAGACAGCTATTTTTTGTTGGCATACATGTCAAAATTACGTACATTAGGCTTCTAGGGTTAATGATTCGTATAAGTTATAATACTAGATTGTGCGACCAAGCTTCGCTCGGGCCAATGAAAGGTTTAAAGTTTTATGTAAGAAAGAAAGTCTATAAAACATTATAGAAAAAAAATCAAGAATACTTGAATTAATAATTCAAAATATTATAAAACGAGCAAGCGTACTTTTGTAACCGTTCCATTAAGAAAAACTACCTAAAACGAATTTTCTCAAAGATAAGACCCAGACAGATCAATTTCTAGACCTAAAAAACCTCTAACCCTAGATTTTCGTCAAAATCGTTAGAGCCGTTTGCGAGATCGTCGTAGCATACAAGAATTCTTCGTTTAATATTATCAGATAAGATATATTATAATAAGATAAGATATAATCAAAAAGAGGTTTTGAATGTTTATCTTTAAAACATTCAAAACCTCTTTAAATTATATTAAAACATAATAATAATAACGGATCAACACGTTCGCATGGCACACTCATTTAACTTAAGAGGATTGTGAGGTGCCGATACGCGGCGCGTGTAGGTATTTTCAAAAATGCTATCTGTTTCACACCGCTCTGCCTCACTCCTGGCGTGAACAACACAAATACAACATTCGCAAATTCTCACGCACACTACGATAGCAGCAGCGGGCGACCAGCGGGCGACGCGCGGGCGTTCGCGGGGGGAGAGCACGAGTTTGGACTTGGAGTTCATTTCATTCGTAGTTACGCCAAGATAATTAGATCAAAAAGTGGCAAATATCTACAAATCTGCCGGGCATCAATTTTTTTTTTTGTGATCAGTAGAGGGTCATTGTAGGTGCCTAAATCCCCCGGAATCCAACAAAATTTCCTTGTGCTTCGTCCGCTATCTTGAAAAACAGGTAATTGTCGATATCTCGGCTCCTGGTGGTCGGATTTTATTTTTATTTTTTTAGTTTTGCAGGGAAAAATATGCTCTACAATAAAGAATTTTGTGATATCTGTAATGAAACAAAAGTTACAATGAAAAAAGTGCCATTTATTAATTACGAATGTTTATTATCAATTATCTTGGCCCCTTTCGATTTTATCAAAAAATTCTTCGAATAAAACTTGTAGAATAAAACTCTATTTCCAATAAATTTTGTATAAAACATTTTTCGATCTCAAATATTACCTGAGATATAAAGCGCCGAATTTGTCTGTCCATTATTACTGAAGAAAATCCGAACACAATAGCGGACGGAGCAGCTGTCTACTGGAGGATGAACTTGTGAAATAAATTTTGAAATATTTGTTTATTTGTTCATTTTAAATATATATATTCAAATATTATTTTAAATTTAAATATTTTAAATTTTATTTTGAAATAAATTTTGAATAATATTTTGAAATATTTTGAAATAAAAATAAAAATATTTAAATTTAAAATAATATTTAAATATACATATATATTAAAAATGAACAAATGAACAAATATTTCAAAACTTATTTCACAAGTTCATCCTCCAGTAGACAGCTGCTCCGTCCGCTATTGTGTTCGGATTTTCTTCAGTAATAATGGACAAAGACGAATTCGGCGCTTTATATCTCAGGTAATATTTGAGTTATCGAAAAATGTTTTATACAAAACTTGTTAGAAATATAGTCCTCTACAAGTTTTATTCGAAGAATTTTTTTGATAAAACCGAAAGGGGCTAAGATAATTGACAATAAACATTCGTAAGCATTAATAAATGGCGCTTTTTTTTTATTGTAACTTTTGTTTCATTACAGATATTACAAAATTCTTTAAACAAAAGTTGTAGAGCATATTTTTCCCTGCAAAACTAAAAAAATAAAAATAAAATCCGACCACCAGGAGCCGAGATATTGACAATTACCTGTTTTTCAAGATGGCGGACGAAGCACAAGGAAATTTTGTTGGATTCCGGGGGATTTAGGCACCTCCAATGACCCTCTAGTGATCCCAAAAAAAAAATTATGCCCGGCAGATTTGTCTTTTTTTATTCTAATTATCTTAAACTAAGTGATCGAACGTAGCAGTCGATGCAATAACAGGGTCTCCGCCGAATAGCCCGAAGCTTGGGCGGATTATGTCAGCGATCTTCGCGAACAGCTGGATGAAGTGCACAAGCTAGTTCACGAGTGCAGTCTACCTACTAGACTTACTCATTTTTTTTTAAGTCATTTTTTAAATTATAAACAAAATATATCCTATACATTATTTTGATTAGCTTGACGGCTTTCAAGTTATAGCTAGTTTTCAAATTTTGAAATTTAGTTTGAAAACTGGCTATAGCTTGAAAACCGTCAAGATAATCGAAGTGTATAAGACATATTTTGTTAAGAATTAATGAGGGTAATTTTTGTCTGACACTTTTTTGGTATCTATTAAAATTTTCGCAAAATACTTAAAAAACCGTTAACGGGGACAAACTTTGCGATGTGGGGGGATGAAGCGGCAAGTGGAAAAGGGGGGAGAGTTGTGGATCTTGATCAGCAGACCCACATAAGTTTCGAAACTTTATTAATTTGTTTGTCTTGACCGTACTAAATGACATATTTGGTCCTATACATATAAAAAGTTTATTTAGGTATTATATCGTGATACCTAAATAAACTAGGTAATATTCTACAATTAATTGATGTATGTACACAAATTTTTTTTAGAAAAAGATAAGGAGACTAAAATAAAAAGACTAAATAGTCAATGAACTTATCCATAGACATTAACTTTTCCATATTATTTGTGTAGTCCTGATTGATGAACCTTTCAGTATCGATAATATATCGATATTATTTTCCCCTCCCTAGTCGATAATAATATCGATACCACCTCCAACATCACTACAATACCCCTGTCCCCCGACCCGTATCGTGCGATAGAGAGAGTTGCAAGTCCTGGAGGCAATTGCCTACATTTCCTTTTTGTAATATGCTTTCGGGCGATAACGTTTCCCCCCCCTTAAACTTTTACGTAATAAGACAATTTTGATATCATTGGATTCAGTACACCTTTATCTAAGTCTGTACGTCTTGCTTTTTTAGTAATTCAGTTTAATTTAATTAAAAAAAAATAAAAACGCTAGAGGAAGTTTTTATGTAAAAAAATATAGATTTTTAGATGCTAATAACTTATATCGTAAGCAATATTTCTTAAAAATAAAGACGGTTGGACCTAGTTTTTCGTTATGTCTACACCATTTCCAAAAATTATAAAAATTGGACTACGTTTACTGGGGGGGAAACGTTATCGCTTTTTGTATGAAAATTTACAGCTTCACTTTCCTCTTAACGAAACGAAATATTGTATAATGTAGACGTGATTTTCTTTTTGCACCAGCACAGATAAGTAACTAACCATTTTAGTAAACTCAACTGAAAGTTTGAAAACTGGCAACACCGTTTCGGTAGCAACTGTCACCGGCACACGGAATCTCGGAATTCCTTTTTTAAAATTCCACCGCGTTGTGTTCTCCGGAGCGGGTGACGTCAGCTGCGGGTGGCGCGGTAAGAATTCATGTGAATGAATGTCATCTTTTCTTTTTTAATTCGTAAGCAAAGGAAGTGCCATACGGTGCAGCCTATCAAATGTTTTTTTTAATATGTATATTTCCTTAATTTCACAGAGTAGTATTGTGTAGTTTTTTTTTATTATTAATTTTACATTTATTATAATACATAACTGCTCTATGCAATATTTTATTTTACATCTTATCGTGTTTTTTTAATCATGTTCATAATTTCTTTAAAATGTCTTTTTACAAACGCTGTTTTCAAGCAATTTTCATAGAGTTTTTATATAATTACCGCTATTTAGGCTGGATTTACAAAAACCTTTTTTAAGCACAAAATTAAAGAGGATTCTAATAGAAAAGCGCCAAGATTGGACACATTATTAGATATTGCATTCCAAAGTAACAATTCACGAACGATACGCGAGCCAATAATATATAATGTTATTATTTTCTGCTTTATTTGTACAATTTCATTGTTCTGTGTACATAATTGTGTTATCGGGTCGATCGTTTCTCGAGCACTTAAATATTACCAAACATATTTCAGCAATTTTTTTCCCAGCAAATGATTTGTTTAATATCCGCAGATAAAATTTTATTTTATTGCGTATACTAGCTGGTGCCCGCGACTTCGTTCGCGTTGAAAAAGAAAAAAGTAGCCTATCTATCCTGTGTACCGTACGTCTAAATGTTTATATACCAAGTTTCATGAAAATTAGTTAATTCGTTTAAGAGTTATGGAGGAATATACATACATACATTAGCATAAATGAAATTTATATCAACAAAAATTGCAAATGTCAGTTTCAATCTTGTGTAAATATCAATATGGCGTCGGTTTGGATATTTCTAAATTTAATTTAAATATATCAGACGCGTCTTGGTCTGAGTTGGAGACGTGGAAAGATGTTTGAGGCAAATTTTGAATTCATTTTAAAGGGTTATTTGTTGATACACTTTAACTCTTAAAATGTCACTTTTTGAATTGAAGGGTAGATGTCGAAATATTTTTGTGCTGATTTAATTTTAGACATTTGAATGCGGAAAACATAATAATCAATTATCATAATACGTGAACGTGACGTCCTCCGCCACGTCCCTGTCTGTCTGTCTGTCTGTTCGCGATAAACTCAAAAACTACTGCACCAATTTTCATGCTGTTTTCATCAATAGATAGAGTGTTCTCGACAAAGGTTTTAGTATATAATTTAATATGTATTCTTTTTTCATTGATCAAAAAGGTAAACAAACAATTCACGATATAGAACTAAATAAACAATACGAACAAATTCTAAATGAATTACTCACTGAGTCAACTCTCTTTGAAAATGCCTAATGTACAAATCCCATCTTTAAAACAGTCCAGTGACCATGGCGACGCTATATTTGTTTACGTTTTTGATCAATAGAAAAAAGAATAGATCATATATGCTTACAATAGAAAAAGAATAGATCATACAAAATTACGCGAGCGAAGTCGCGGGCAGCAGCTAGTGTATTTATAAATAAAAAAGTAGTTACATAATTAAAAAAATCAATATAAAAATGGAAACTAGTCTGTTTTTTAATCAAAGACAAAAATGACACATGCAAATGTCAAGTTTGCATATAATGATACCATGAAATGTATGTAATGCATGTCAAATGTAATGTCATTTTTGTCTGAGATTAAAAAACAAACTATAGATATGGTTTTTAACCGAATCAAGTTTTATTTGCCAATCGTCTTTTTTTTTAATTGAAATACAGAAGCAGCGTTCTGTTTAAGCGACCATACGGTTGCAAATTAACTGGTAATTACAATAAAAAGTGTCTGAAGGTCGTGTGTTTGTAAATCTGACAGTTATTTTAACTGACCACGACTCCTTAGTTAAGATTGTGAAAATGTTTTTCAACGTAACGAGTTCGATGGCCGAAAGAAGTGGCTGTTGTAATTGTAATATTTTTAATTTAAAGAATACAAATAAAATCTAATATTCAAAAGGTTTGTTTGTTTGTAATGTATTAACTCAAAAACTACTGGAATGATTTTAAAAAAAATTTCAAAAATAGAAAGCTACATTGTCAGCGAGTAACATGAGGATGTCAATACTAATAATAAATCTGTAAGTGTATGTATGTATGTATGTATGTTCCTCCATAACTCTTAAACGAATTAACTGATTTTCATGAAACTTGGTACATAAACATTTAGACGTACAGGATGCAGGATAGCTATTTTTTCTTTTTCAACGCGGACGAAGTCGCGGGCGCCAGCTAGTATTTTATAAGTCGAGGGCTGGTGCCCTCGACTTCGCCCGCTATAAAACAGTAAGGGATGTGTAGCGCCTGACTAAATGTGTAAAGCAATATAAGGGTGTTACCACACCAATAGATCGATCGTCGATCGATGGTAGAATCGATTAGTCGACGTCGATCGACAGTTTCTGCCAGACCAATCGATCGTCAGTCGATCGACGATCGATCGATGGTAGAATTGATTAGTCGACGTCGATCGCTGCCCGCTGCAGTCCGCTTCAAAAGAAACTGATGGAATATAACCGGGGTTAATGGATAAACGTCGACCGGTGCCATCGACCGGCAATCGATCGATTGGTTAGTCGACTGGTATCCGTCGATCAATTAAAGCTACCACACCAATCGATCAACGTCGACCGATTGGTGTGGTAACACCTTAACGCCTGACATCTTAATTTGCTGTTATAAAATTTTCAGGGGTTATTTCTTTATTTTTAGTAGATAGCTGGTGCCCGCGACTTCGCCCGCGTTGAAATTATATACTAAAACCTTCCTCTTGTATCACTCTATCTATTTAAAAAAACCGCATCAAAATCTGTTGAAAAGACAAACAGCGGGAAGCGATTTTGTTTTATACCACTTTTATACTATGTAGTGACGCGTACGAAGTCGCGTGCAACAGCTAATAATATTATAAACGCAAAAGTGAGTTTGTTTATTTACTCTTTTTTTCAATATTTTCAGTATTTTTCCATCACATCTTCTTTAGAGTGTTCAAAAACCGTATCTAAAGTTTGAAAAAGTTTATAGTACTCTGTCCGGCCGCAAAAAAGTGACAAGGACTTATACGCTCCATAGAGCCTTTGCTGCCTCGATGTCTTTGCCCGCTAAACTTTTTTAAATCGTCCGCCATATTGAATACGCGGTAACCGTTCATTCCGTTAGACAGGTTAAAGACCTTGGCAGCCTACTGCCTTTGTCTAAACTCAGTCGTATCTCTCTCGCAATTAAGTCTATTTTGCAATACTAGATTATCATAAGAATAATTCTCTTATGCGATGAATTTTGTTAGCAAAAAAATCGTTTTTTATTGTTTTTCTATGTAGAAAAATCTTCTATATATTATGTATAATATAAAATTCTCGTGACAGTGTGTTTGCAACCAAACTCCTCGGAAACAGCTTGACTGATTTTTATAAAAAAAAATTGTGTAGATTCGGTAGGTCTGAGAATAGATCGTACAGTATTTTTTATACCCCTAAATGATAAGGGTGGCCCACTCCAAAAAAATATTTTTTATATTTTTTTAGCGCAAAACAACGTTTATTACATAGGTAACTAAACTAGCTGGTGACCGCGACTTCGCCCGCGTAAGTTTGTAAACTATATATTAAAACCTTCCTCGAGAACCACTCTATCCATTGGTGAAAACAGCATGAAATTCGGTGCAGTAGTTTTCGTTTGTTTTATTTTATGTAGTGATTGGCAATAATTTTTATTTTCAATTTCTAATTTGATGACACAGTAGATAATAAATTACATGGTCTAAAAAGTGTAAAAAAAGTATCACTAAACATAGCCTAAAATATGACAGTTAGTAAAATGACAAACTTTGCATATTTCTTATACATGGACTCCTTGAAATTGTAATGTATTTCAAAGGAATAAAAGCTATTTTCGCTCGCTTTAGTAATTAAGGTCAGACGTACCACTATTCTGTTTGCCGATGTGTGCCTTGATGAATAAATTCCTCATGTAATAAATATGTTTTTTTTTGTCGCAGGTAATGCAGTGTGCTTATAAATGACATATATACATACATATAATATATGTACATACACAGAGAGGAGGTATAATTACTTGAATACTTTGAAGTTTTGGTTTAATATTTTCTTTTCTACTACGAGTAGCCCGGACAAAATAAACTTTTACAACTTTGAATCGTTATATCTCAGAAACAGTGACTTTTAGGTAAAAAAGTATAGATACATTTTTTCTAGATATTTAATGGTCTACAATTTTGTCTCAGATAATTTTATGATAAAACTGACCGTTTAGCTTAAAATCGCGAAAAACCCATTTTTGTGACCTTTGACCTCGAGTAATTTTTTTTCCAACTACCGGAACGATGAGGAGTTTCAATATGTTGTAATGGAGCGTGTTGCTAGTATTCTTATATTTTTTTAAGAAGGCTTAAGACCATTTGACGGCACTAAGCGCCTTAATTTGCACATTTCTATGCGTAAAATGTGTGTTTCTTTGGCAAAGGCCGACTTTTCGATACACAAACAAGAGCGCGTTATGAAATACGATAAATCATTGTGAATGTTCAATAAATATTTCTCTTTTTTTTTTCCTTATTGCCTTACCTTTTCCCTTTATGAATGAGCGCCTTTTAATATTATTATTATATCTCACTCCTATATTTGAAACTAGCTGTGCACGCGACTTCGTCCGCGTTAATAATTAAAATATCAGTACTAATCCGTACTAATATTATAAACTAGCTGGTGCCCGCGACTTCGTCCGCGTTGAAAAAGAAAAAAGTAGCCTATCCTGTGTCCTGTACGTCTAAATATTTATCTACCAAGTTTCGTGAAAATCAGTTGATTCGTTTAAGAGTTATGGAGGAACTTACATACATACAGAAAAATATTCTAAAAATGGTAAATTTAGTTTGAGTATAATGTATAGAGCCTATAAACACGATATCTCTGAAAACAAAGTAACTTACTCCATGACCAACTCTTACAGATTTATTATTAGTATTGATGATGCGATAGTTTGTATGGATGTATGGATGTTTGTCACTCTTTCACGCAAAAACTACTGAGCCAATCACCATGAAATTTTGCATACAATTGTCTGGGACACAAGAAAGGACATAGGGTACCTTTCATCGTTCAACCCCGACGAAGTCGCGGGCACCAGTTAGGGTCAGCGCCGACGGGCGGAGTGGCAGCGAAGAGACTAATTTAGTAACAATTTAAATTCAACCTAAAGTGCTCCTGAACACGACTGTATTTGGTCCGCGCGCCTCTCGACCCCGCTTTGAGTCGCTCGCCGTCATTTTATTTCATTTTACCAAATACAGTCGTATTCAGGAACACTTTAGGTTGAATTTAAATTGTTACTGAATTAGTCTCTTCGCTGCCACTCCGTCCGTCGGCGCTGACCCTTAGTGTTTCATAAAGTTCGTAGTGTTTTGTATGGCATGCAAAATCTATTAGTTGTATACAATGACTTCTATATTATTTCGTATGGACAAGGCTAACGCTCCTAGTACGTGGCACCGACGCGCCGGTGTCAAAATCGGAAATTGGCACCAATGACGGGTGTTAATTCTGTGCGTAGAAAGATACGAAAATGCCTACTTACCAGTGATATGTCCAACCAACCAATGAGATCACTTTACAATAACAGAATACGCCAATAAGAAATAAAAATACGTATTAAGATGGTAATGAAAACAAAATATTTTTAGTAACTAGATGTGCAAATTGGAGGATTGGTCACTAGTAGTATGGTCACTAGTAGTATGGTAAGGGCGCATCCTGTCTAGTTTAACATATCACTGGTTGTATAGTACATTTATGATGCGAGTACTTTTTTTTTTTAATAATTACAACTTTCTTTATGAGATGAGGGCACTCACTTTAATTGCCTTTCACTGTGTACACTATGCTTAAGTCGTGCTCAGAAGGGCGTGTAAAAAGTTAAGCCACGTTTGACCCTGTTGGCAGAGGTTACATTTTTAACAACAGCTTTCATTGCACTCTCTAACAACATTTCTACCGAATAATAATAATAATATTTCGTAGAACACTGTTAAACAAAGTAAAAACCAATTTTATATTATTTATATATTTTTCAAACGGTACACCACAAACAAAAACTTATAATTAAGGTAATAAGAGTCAGTTTTCCTCCATACAAACGTAGAATGTTAATTACTCCGCTGTTTTATGTTTAATTTACAAAAGTGAGCATGATACCGATTTATCTTGTCCTTAACTAGGTTCGAATGCATACAAACTTAAAAAAAGTATTAATTTAAAAGATATGATCGATGAAAAATCCATATTTTAACACACGTTTTAATGCAACTTTGAGGGTGAATAGGTCACTCTAGTGTATAAAAACTCCAAAATACTTTGCTTATAAACATTGATTAGTTATTCAAGAGTTCAAATAACTTTATACGAAATAGATATATGTAGTAGTTTTGTCAAAAAGAGGTTTTTTTGGTATGAATCATTGTGCATCTCAGTCGAGTGCTCTTCATGCGCTTTGTGCTGTGTGAGACAGGACTCATTTTAGCCATGAGACCGTTACCCCACCCCTCCTTTATCCCTTATCCTTAATCCTTCTATGGTCGACAGCGCACTTGTAGCACTTATGGCGTTGCTTGTGTTATAGGCGACAGTCGCCACCTACCATCAAATGGACCGTCAGCCAGTCTGTCGACCTTAACATAAAAAAAAAATTACTCAACAGAAATGTATCTACAAATTAGTTGAGACAGTGCAAGTCACAGGACAAATGTTAGCTAAAAATATATAGTGAACTGAGGAGGATATCCAGCAATGAGGTGGGGCAATAACCTAAATGCTGAAGTTTTACGGCGTGGTCGTTGGTCGCGTCGCGGTAACATGGCCGCTAGCTTAGACCTGGAGCTAGTGTTCAAATTAACTCATTTATAGGGCCTCTTTCACCATCTCTGAATAATTTGTCAAGTAGGCTAACCGCCATTTAAATTCACCGGTAAGAAATCATACGAGTTTCATGGTCTTCGAGTAGCATTACTCAACGGTAATTTCAATGAAATTGACACAAGATACTCTTAACATTTATTCGCCAATAAACTTTACTCGAAAAGTAACTAATCAAAACTTTACTTGTAGTTGGTGAAAGAGGCCTTATAGTAGTAGTACCTAGTCGCTGGTACCCGGGCTAGATAGTCGTGGCGGGGCACCAATGTCGTGTCATAACGTCCAGAGCTGGTATGACTTAGCCTAACACCTAAACATACACACACACACACACACACACACACACACACATACACATTGATATAACTTTGTTAGAGCTGTCTCGCACCCGCTTCACGAGTGATGCACATTTTTTACGCATGTTAGCAAAGAAACAATCAGTGCTCATCATTGAAAACATCCCCGAAGCACTACAGATCCTAATAATATAATAATAGTTTCATCTTATATGAAAATGTTTTGACACGTTTGGTGTAGTGGTTAGTAACTCTAGCTGTTAACCAAACGTTATCCCGCTAGGGGCAAATGTCTATGTGTTAACATTTACCTTTGTACCTGAGTCTTGGATGTTTTTGTATCTATAATCTATGTAATCTATGTAGCATATCAACTGTCTGGGATCCATAATACAAGCTTATAGTTGCTTACTGTGGAACTAGATGGTGCAATGTGTGAAGATATAATTTATTTAAGGCATTAATTCCTAACGTTCGCTCCTGGACTACGTTAGTGGTTTGATGCGCCTGTGACCGCCTTTCACTCTACCGAGGGACTGAGGTGGTTTCGGATTACGTCCGCAGCTTCTACTGTCATTATATGTCATTTTTATTGCGTACAAAACAACACTAATTTTTGCTTAGTTAATTCATGGTGGCGCTAGGCAAAATGCAACTCCGACTGGTGAGTGAAAACTGACAAAAAAATAATCCCCGCCGCAAAAACGGGGTTTCATGAGTTTGTGTGTGTTTGTGGAATAGTAGCTCCCGAACGGATGAAGTTATTTTGATAAGATTCTTAGCTATAATTTATGAAGATCTCTTCAGGCGTTTGAAGACCATCAGCCCATTTACTAGTTGACGAAGGTTTTTTTATTAACTTCCGATTGATTTTCGTATTGTTAGCGGCTGCTATTTATGTCGATTGAAGTTGATTGAAAAGTGCTTTGTGACGTTTCAAAAGAGGTGTTCATTCATTCAGATTCATTCTTTGGTATTGGTCAGTTAAACGAACGCGTTCGCGAAAAGAGATATACATCGATGGCCACAAATCAAAATTGCACTTTTTACAGAAGAGCTAATCGAAAATGAATAAAGAATTTTTTGTATATTTTTTTCTTATTAGATATGTATCAAATGTATGCATATTATACATCTTTAGAAGCGTATTAAATGCACCTTATAGTTGGAATTGTAATTCTGATATTATCGGTCGGACGATAAAAGTATTTGGACTAAAATTAAATTATAGTATTTAAAATTAAATTATATTATATTAAATAATATTATTATTATTATGAATATAAAGTGATTTAATTAATGCACGAAGTAGAGGATGCAAACAGTATCTAGTTACGAAAATGGACAAAAGGCCAAGCCAGGAGCGTATCGCTAGTCTAGTACAAAAGAAACCTTTGACGAAGCCAGTACTCTCACTCAAGGAGTGTGAAGCGCCATAAATTCTAATCAAACCAATTTGGGTCACCCGAGTTGCAGCCGCGAGTTAGTTTCACAGTGCAACGGTGTTGCCAGGCCATAAAATCTTATCGGATAGACCCACTTACTGTTTTATTGTAAATTGTAAGTGTTCGATGTAAAACCTCTTTTAATGTTGAACATAATTGCAATCATAATTATTTTTTTTGTTGAATATAGGTTACAAAACCGTTCACTTCCCCCATAGGCCTGGCAAAGTTTTGTGTTGCCATTGGTAGAAAATTGTAACTATGAAAGAATTTTATAGTAATTTTTTTCTATTTTTATTTGTTAATTCTTTTAACAAATAAATTAATTTGTTAATTGTCTTTCAATTTCATAATTGTGCACGACTGTAACATTTTTTCTGAAGGTGTCATATCGCACGTATCCAACTATTGTGTGGGCGAAATAACCACTAAAAATTCTCTGCACATTTCGTACGAAATAAAATCGTGCGAGTAGACAATTGGACCTTATATTTAAAATATCGGTAAATGAACAATAAAATCTGAACCTGATAAACAAGGGACATTTTGAATTTGATTTTGTGCCAAGTACGCAGAAACGATGCGACAGGAATGGCATTGTGGTTACACGCGAGTTCTTTGTGCCATTGTGTTGCGAACTCGAGTTTTAGCAAACAATAAACAAAGAAAAATCAAATTGTACGATTAATTTTCGTTACTGAGGCCGCGATCGATGAGAAAAGTACAAACATAAAACAAAATATTCTTTTGGGCCATTGTTTAACGTAATCAGAAATTTATTTTCTCTGTCGGACAGTCATGGAAAATTTCAAGAAAATTCCTGACGATATAACATCACTGTATGTACAATAATCTATATACATAATATACTAATATTATAAACGTGAAAGTAACTGTCTGTCTGTTGCCTTTTCACGTCTCAACTAGACCGATCATCATGAAATTTTGCATACACATCGTCAGGGATACAAGAAAGGACATAGGGTAACTTTCATCCAAAAAAAGTACTGTTCCCGAGTGTCCGTGGCGGCGCCACCATCGTCACAGCGATCACGATGTCAGGTGTTATAAATATATAACTGATATATTTTCTTTCTCAACGCGAACGAAGTCGCGGGCACCAGCTACTATCCTTACTAATATTATAAATGCTTAAGTTTGTATGTATGAATGTTTGTTACTCTTTCACGCAAAAACCACTGAACCCAATCACCGTGAAATTTTGCATACGTTGTCTGGGACACCAGAAAGGACATAGGGTACCTTTCATCGTTCAACGCGGACATAGTCGCGGGCACCAGCTACTACATATATAAAAATGTTGTGTTGGTTTGTGTATGCTTCAAAAACTCGAAAATTAGCCGGTTATTACTAACTTTTAGCTTCAATAGCCCAGGTAAATTCTCTAACTTAGTACCTACTTACATAAGTTTCCACAAAATAATGACAATACATCAATACATACATTTTGTACAAATAATGATACGATTACACCATAATAGAGGGGGGTATTACCATGTTGAATCAATGGCTGCCGCGTCGCCAAGCAACGGAGTGACAACATTGACGTCACAACATGGACAGCATGGCGTCTATAGCGTCGCTATGTTGTTATTAGTGATGTGCCTGATCGTATCCGCAGTGCCGTAAATAGCCTTTTTTGCGCCCTTGTTTTTTTTTTTTTTTTAGATATTATAGGTAACCTGGAGCAATGTATAGGCCTACTTTATTTTATTCAGGGTGATAAAATAAAGCACAAAGGAACTTGGTGTTGGTGGACCAATTATCTAATATTTTGGCAGAAAAATCTATTTTTTTAAAGAACTGATGTAGGTGTGGGCAAACAAGCAGACGAGCCATCTGATGTTAAGTGGACACTTCGCCTATTATACCACCTACTGTGTCTGCCAAAAAAATTAGCTCGATGTTTTGTTTAATTTAATAGACGTTTTTGATGATACTGGCATGTAGGTACGTATGTGTTGGAATCGAGCACTATAGGGGCGCAGTGGGAACTTATCAGGAGCAAACCGAAAAAATAATAGTCCTGCCTGGTCTGTCCATTCTTGCGGCCCCCCAGGGTCTACGCCCTGTGCCTGGGCACCGGTGGCACTGCCCTATTTACGGCACTGCGTATCCGTTACTTTTGGGCGGATCTGTTTCCTTATTAATTTTTAATTCATAGCTGAAATTCTACATATAGGTTATTAGGTGGCAATGAAAAAGTATTAAATTCCATTTAGAGTATTTTTTATTTGTTAAAATCAAACATTTGGCACCTTTATAATGCAAGCGTCAAGTGGCGGGCGTCAACTATCGTTTCAAAGTCACGCGCACCGACTCAAATTGAGTAAGAAAGTTAAGATCCGTATCCGTATCCGCGGATCTCTATTTTTAACGATCTGGCACATCACTAGTGTTGTTATTGGAAAACAAATGGTGGATTTTTACACCTAATGGGACGCGTATTACGGTGTTATGTTGGAATTTATGAAGCGTTGTTTGAAGCTTTAAATTTCTTGTCATTACTTTTACTTATGACATACATGACTACAGGATACATGATTAGCTGTTGCACGCAAAGATTTAAATCGAGAGATGCGGCATTACTAGCGAAAGTGTGTTACAAAATACAACATGCATTATACTAAAGACAAAAGTATAAATTACATATACCTTTGTCTAAACACACTTTTAAACACATACAACACATTCCTTACTTCAAAGGTGACTGTGACGATAGCGACGCTCTCAACAAGCGACCGTCACTCACTGTAGCTGGCGTGCAACTGTAGTTGAGTTGAGCGCTTGCGCCCAACCCATTGTTAAGAATTTTCGGTGTGTTTTTAGTATGGCGCGAGGAGATTACGCCGCATCTTTCGATTTAAATCTTTGGTTGCACGCGACTTTGTCCGCGTAATTTTATAAAATATGGCCTATGTTACTCTATGATATAGCTTCCCAACAGTAAAAGAATTTTTCAAATCGGTCCAATTCGTGAGGCTATTCAATGCAAACAAACAAACAAAAATCTTTCCTCTTTATAATATTAGTATTTCTATTTTCTGAGAAAATTAAATTTGTAAAATATTGCTAAAAAAACTTATTGCGAAATAAACGCCACCGTCATCCTGTCTGACATAAAAAAAAAAATTAAAAAAATTAGGTAAGTACATAAATGTAGAATGTAATACTGATGGTGTCTAGTATTTAAGATGTTGGCTTTCGATTCCATACTAGATGGATATTGAAAATGCATTTTTTTAATACTTGTATTTAATTGTTTATTTTTTTACAATATAATGTTTCATTTAATTCTAATTCTAAGTTAATTATTATAAGCGCCTTTTTCACAAACGTCAAGTAGGCTAAACTGTCATTTAAAGTCACCGGTAACCGGGAATAATTTAGCTGATATACCTTTGTTTGTGCGGTAAACGTCCCAAACATTAAATAAAAAATAATTTAAAAAAATCGCCTATCGAATGATGCAGTAAACCGAGTGCATAATTCAATATAACAGAAAATAACTTCTAAAAGTAAGTAATCAACACTTTAATTTTAGTTTGTGAAAGAGGCCCTAAGTATGTATAATATATATTTACAAATTGATTACATTATAAAATGTATAAGTATGTAAAATGATAAAATGCATTTTTGATCCCGGCATCTAGTTTCGAGAGCATAAGAAAGAGAGGTCCAAATTAAAGCTAATATAACTTAGTGTGTCTACACTTAGTTTACTGACACCGTAAGTAAGCTCAGGCCGCACTTAAGTTGGTCAAGTAACGGAATACGTGTACGACTCTTAATAAGTTTTACTCGTAGATGTTTATATATGTCGTCACGTGTCTTGTACGAGTATAATACTTAACTTGAACTGCACGTTAAGTAACATTTCCAGGATAAAAAGTACCTACCTATAGTTTTATCGAGGCAATCAATACTAATAATAAATCTGTAAGGGTTAGTCATGGAGTAAGTTACTTTGTTTTCAGAGATATCGTGTTTATAGGCTCTATACATGATACTCAAACTAAATTTACCATTTTTACAATTTTTTTCTGCATGTATGTATGTATGTATGTATGTATGTATGTATGTATGTATGTATGTATGTATGTATGTATGTATGTATGTATGTATGTTACTCCATAACTCTTAAACGAATTAACTGATTTTCATGAAACTTGGTAGATAAACTTTTAGACGTACAGGACACAGGATAGGCTACTTTTTCTTTTTCAACGCGGACGAAGTCGCGAGTACCGGCTAGTTATAAATATACGGCTATGGCGAAATGGGCACGAAAAATCTTATCGACTCTGCGGCTGTTTAATAAATATTTAAATTCATTTACTTACTTATACAATACAATACTTAGGGCCTCTTTCACAAACTCCATGTAAAGTGTTGATTAGTTACTTTTAGAACTAATTTTCTGTTATATTGAATTATGCACTCGGTTTACTGCATCATTCTATAACCGATTTTTTTTAAATTATTTTCTATTTAATGTTTGGGACGTTTACCGTACAAAGAAAGGTATATCAGCTCCATTATCCCCGGTTACCGGTGACTTTAAATGACAGTTTGGCCTACTTGACGTTTGTGAAAGAGGCCCTAAGTGTAATAAATAATTAAATGGACAAAGTATTGTTACTAGTACTTTCCAAATTAACTCTTTGGAATTTGAATCCGTCGTATTTTCTCTCGAATCTCTTCCAATGTATATTTGGAATCGATGCAGTTTGGGACAAAGAATGGCTATTTTGGGACAGCGAACGGCGGATGCGCGGGCGCATACGGGAGGGTACAGTCAACAAAAAAGTTCACAGTTCACATTCAGCCGTCTAAGGGCGAGTACACACATGGCTTATTATTGTGTGGTGCTTGTATGAATAAAATATTGATGTATGATATTGATATATTATATATAATAATAATATAATATATAGTAAGGATATAATAATAATATATTATTATTCACATAAATGTATATTTTACATAGATGTATATATTTGTTATTATTTTGTTAATTAATACATAGTTAATAATTATGGATTTTTTGTCTGAAATAAATGATTATTATTATTATTATTATTGATATATTTAATTGTAAATCGACAGAAATTAAGCGTAAATTGACAGTTATAATATTTAACTGAGTGTTTTTCTTTTCATTTCATTTTGTTCTCTTTTTCTCATTATTTTATTTTATTTAAGTTAAGTTTAGGTTATATTAATTGTTATAGTTATGCATATGTTGTCATTCGTCACAATTTCTATTTTGTAATTTATTTGTGTATACATACCTTAAAATTGCCTTTTATTACCTATACCTATTATAAGTTTTTTGTTTGTGCTGTTGGTGTACCTTTTGAAAAAAAAAAATTAATTTATACTTATAAAATTGTTTCTACTGACTGACTATTAACGCACGCCCAAAACTGCTAAGTCTTAGACACACAAATAGTATATTAACTAAACATTAAATGAGTTTTTTTTTTAAATTGCTGCCATAAATTTCAATTTTAACAATTTTTACATCGGTTTTTACTTGTTTTAACACACACGCATGCACACACACACACACACACACACACACACACACACACACACACACACACAATTACACACACACGCACGCACGCACGCATATATACACACACACACAGAGAGAGAGAGAGAGAGAGACACACTGCGCATACCCTACCCCAGATCCCTCTCTGTATTTTCTCTTATTTTGTTTTGCTGTAGGGTTTTTGTTGAAAATAAAATCAGTAGGTAATTTAATTAATTAAATTTTCTATCGCAATTAATATTTAATTAATTATGTTTTTTTTTTTGCTGTCGGTACAACGTCTCACACATGCGTGTGAACGGGACCAGACACAGAACAAAACAAACAAACTTAACAACGTATGCTATTTGTATATATATTTTACACGCATATAATATATTTTTATGACGTTGGCAATTGGAACCCTTTTTTGGGAAAAATGATAATTACTCCATTGCCATGCCATGTTCAATAACTCCAGCTGTTAACCAAACGTTCGCGGGTTCGAATCCCGCTAGGGGCAAATGTTTTGTGTTAATATTTTACCTTTTTACCTGAGTCATGGATGTTTTGTATTTATAATATTGTATGTCTTTACAAAAAAGAGTACTGTTTGGTGTCCATAATAAAATCATTAGTTGCTCAGTGTGGAACTAGATGGCGCTGTGTGGAATGTGTAATGTGGTATATGTCATAGTGCATATACATCAAACTACTACAACATGGAACACGCGTGCCATACAAAACACTACGAATTTTATGGAACATTTAAAATGTACGCATATGTCACATATGCGTAGAGCATGAACTGTCATTTAAAACAAAATAAACATAATTTGTTACATAATAAGTAAGTAATTTAAAGAAAATGTGACTTTACGTCAACCCATTAGAGTTTAAAATGAAATAGTAGAAGTTGATCGTTACTACTTTTTACCATTGAAGCGTGAAGGCAAGAGTCCGCCATGATTCTGTCAAAGGCGTTCTTTTTATGTGCCGCTTTGGCATTTGTGACGCAAATTCCATTGTAGTATTTCGATGTGCATATACTTTTACCTAAGTCGGTCGAAATTATTATTGTTTGACAATATTGTTTAAGGTTATAAAATTGCTTAAGAGTTTTTTCGTGAAATAGATTGGCAGGCAGGCCGATAGACCACTTGAAATTATTATAGTACTAGCTGGCGCTCGCGACTTCGTCCGCGTTGAAAAAGAAAAAAGTATCCTATCCTGTACGTCTAATTGTTTATCTACCAAGTTTCATGAAACATACATACACATACAATACTTACACTTCAAGTAGGCCAAACTGTCATTTAAAGTCACCGGTAACCGGGGATAATGGAGCTGATATACCTTTGTACGGTAAACGTCCCAAACATTAAATAGAAAATAATTTAAAAAAATCGCCTATCGAATGATGCAGTAAGCCGAGTGCATAATTCAATATAACAGAAAATTATTTCTAAAAGTAACTAATCAACACATTACTTGTAGTTTGTGAAAGAGGCCCTTACACTTATTGATTTATTATTAGTATTGATTCAAAAATAAAAAAAAAAACGCAATACTAAAACGGCCTCTTTGCCAAATGAAGAAAAAATAAAACAAAAAAATGCCTCTAAAACAAAAGCAAAAAAAAAAAACAAAAAAAATAGATTTATTACTAGTATTGATTCAAAAATTAAAAAAAAAAACGCAATACTAAAACGCCCTCTTTGCCAAATGAAGAAAAAATAAAACTAAAAAATGCCTAAAACAAAAAAAGCAAAAAAAAAAACAAAAAAATGATTTCTAAAAGTAACTAATCAACACATTACTTGTAGTTTGTGAAAGAGGCCCTTACACTTATTGATTTATTATTAGTATTGATTCAAAAATTAAAAAAAAAACGCAATACTAAAACGCCCTCTTTGCCAAATGAAGAAAAAATAAAACAAAAAAAGCAAAAAAAAACAAAAAAATAGATTTATTACTAGTATTGATTCAAAAATTCAAAAAAAAAACGCAATACTAAAACGCCCTCTTTGCCAAATGAAGAAAAAATAAAACAAAAAAATGCCTCTAAAACAAAAACAAAAAAAGCAAAAAAAAACAAAAAAATAGATTTATTACTAGTATTGATTCAAAAATTAAAAAAAAAAACGCAATACTAAAACGCCCTCTTTGCCAAATGAAGAAAAAATAAAACAAAAAAATGCCTCTAAAACAAAAACAAAAAAGCAAAAAATAACAAAAAAAAAAAAAAATTCTAAAAGTAACTAATCAACACATTACTTGTAGTTTTTGAAAGAGGCCCTTACACTTACAGATTTATTATTATTAGTATTGATTCAAAAATTCAAAAAAAACGCAATACTAAAACGCCATCTATGCCAAATGAAGAAAAAAATAATACAAAAAAATGTAAATTGTAAACAAGTTGACGACATTTAACTATTATATATGTTGTGAAATAATAAAACACATGGCAATGTAACGGCATATAATATTATCAAATTATTTTTCGAAAACTGGTTCAAGGTTCATACAATTTTCCTTGTTTTTTTCTCACGCCAATTTTTCCTTATTATTTAATTTTTAATGGTGTCTGAAGGTTATTTTTGTGTCATTTGTGTCACATATTATGATATTAGTTATTTAGGACATACTTACCTACTTAGTCCATGTCATTAAACTTAAGGCCTCTTTCACCAGCTACAAGTAATGTGTTGATTAGTTACTTTTAGAAATAATTTTCTGTTATATTGAATTATGCACTCGGTTTACTGCATCATTCAATAGGCGATTTTTTTTTATTAATCAGCTAAATTATTCCCAGTGACAGGTGACTTTAAGTGACAGTTTAACCTACTTGACGTTGGTGAAAGAAGCGCTTAATCACATATTAGTTAGGACATACTTACCTACTTAGTTATAAATAATAATATGTCCAAATAACTCTAGCGGTGTTAAACTAACTCTTAACTAATATTATAAATGCGTAAGTTTGTTTCTTTGTAAGAATAGAAAAGAATAATTTTTTGAGTTTTTGCCAACAAACCGTGTCCATGTAATTAAACTTATCCTTACATATCGTTGCTTAAAAACTAAAGGGTCACAAATCAAAATTACACTTTTTACAGGAGAGCTAATCGAAAAATATTAAATTATATTTTGTCTATTTTTTTCTTATTAGATATATATCAAATATATGCATATTATACATCGTTAGAACCGTATTTTTAAGTAGCATTAAATGTTTTAATTACTTTTATAATAAACTGAATACTAGAAGAGATATAAGCATATAAGTTACTTTTGAATATATAAAAAATGATCAAAATATACTAAATATGGAATAAAATAATCATAAGTCTTTTTGCAACATACAATATGAAGGATTGTGATTGTATTTTTGCAATAAAACCTTTTTACATTTTTTTTTTGTTTTATGGCCCTTTAGTTTTTAAGCTGTCTGTCTGTCTGTTTATTATAAAATATTCGACATGCGGTTACAGATACTTTGTGGTTTTGGTTAATTGTATTTATTGGAGTCCGGCGTAATTATATATTAATTAAAGTTACGAGTAACAATGTTTCCAAAATTGGTTTTCGATAAATAATTATTAAGTTAATTAATTATTTTAAACTTCGATCAATACAGATATACATACACAGCTCGTCTATTTTGATTTGTATGTCTGACATCATTGGATCTATTTGTTTGTGCCATCCAAAGATTTAAATCGAAGATGCGGCGTAATCTCCTTGTGCTAATTATTTTGAACAGTGTGTTACAGTTGGATGTCTGCCTCGTTGGGGGCCTTGTATAATAAATAAATAAATAAATAAATAATCTCCTCGCGCCATAATAAAAACACACCGAAAATTCTTAACAATGGATTGGGCGCAGGCGCTCAACCCAACTACAGTTGCACGCCAGCTACAGTGAGTGACGGTCGCTTGTTAAGAGCGTCGCTATCGTCACAGTCACCTTTGAAGTAAGGAATGTGTTGTCTGTGTTTAAAAGTGTGTTTAGACAAAGGTATATGTAATTTATACTTTTGTCTTTAGTATAATGCATGTTGTATTTTGTAACACACTTTCGCTAGTAATGCCGCATCTCTCGATTTAAATCTTTGGTATCACTGTAGGTGATTTCACAACCATGGATTTCGCACGCCATACAAAACACTAGGAATTTTATAATAAACTAGCTGGCGCCCGCGACTTCGTCCGCGTTGAAAAAGAAAAAAGTAGCCTATCCTGTGTCCTGTACGTCTAAACCAAAGTTCAGTACCAAGTTTCATGAAAATCAGTTAATTCGTTTAAGAGTTGTGGAGGAAAATACATACATACATGCAATATCTACACTTACTTACAGATTTATTTTATTAGTATTGATGACTATGTGAAGAAGTATCGTCTAGCACATAATCTTTGTCATAATTAAATAACAGATAAAGGGTGTAATTATGATTTCTAATGCCGGATTACCATACCATACCATACCTTTAAATAACAGATAAACGGTGTAATTATGATTTCTAATGCCGGATTACCATACCATACCATACCATACCTTAAATAACAGATAAAGGGTGTAATTATGATTTCTAATGCCGGATTACCATACCATACCATACCTTTAAATAACAGATAAAGGGTGTAATTATGATTTCTAATGCCGGATTACCATACCATACCATACCTTTAAATAACAGATAAACGGTGTAATTATGATTTCTAATGCCGGATTACCATACCATACCATACCATACCTTAAATAACAGATAAAGGGTGTAATTATGATTTCTAATGCCGGATTACCATACCATAGCATACCAGAATTACTAGACCTCCAGCGATAAAACGCGTCGCTCGCGCGATAATGGCCAGTGTGTGACCGCCCTAAAGCTCTTGTCTACACAAAATTAAAACGTGTATTTATGCATTAAAATTTACAAAACTGTTAACGAGTTTCGCTTTAATATGCCCTAAGGCCTTTTGGAAATATGAAAATAATTTTCAAATATTTACATTATATATGTAAATATCACGAAACATAAAATAATGTCAGTAACACTAAAGTTTATATAGAATACAATAGTGTATTATGAATTAATAGCTGTTGCAAGCAACTTCGTCCACGTTGGAAAAGAAAAAAGTAGCCTATCCTGTGTCTTATACGTTCTATTCTATTCTATTCTATTCTATTCCTATGTTATTCGATGATAATGTAGCTTCCCAACAGTGAAAGAATTTTTCAAATCCATCCACTAGTTTCGGAACCTATTCATTGCAAACAAACGAATAAAAAAATATCTTTCCTCTTTATAAATTGATAAATTACATGATAAATTTACATTTTACATGATAAATTGGCTTACGGTAAATGAATTAAAAATCAATTTGACGAAAACAACTTACATGCAGTTTCACCAAAGTAAAACCAAACCACTAACTTTAAACATACATTACCAGGGAACACCAATCAGTAAAGTTACTGTCACAAAATTTTTAGGTTTAGAGATAGACACAGACACTAAGTGGAAATCGCATGCTCAGGCTATAAATAAACGTATAAACAGCTACGTATTTGCCCTAAAGAGGCTTTCTAAAATATCTGATCATAAAACCGCAATAATGGCCTATAACGCATCTGTTGCTTCTATATTGAGGTACGGTATAGTCTTCTGGGGAAATTGTTCGGACAAACACACTCTATTTAAAACTCAAAAGAAGTGTATAAGGGCCATATTTGACTTGCGACCTACAGACAGCTGTAAAACCTATTTCAAAGAACACAAAATATTAACACTTCCTAGTCTGTATATCTTTGAAGTTGCAACATTCGTACACTCAAACCTACCTCTTTTCAAAACAAAAACTGAGAGTAGAAGCGTGCGGTTGAAACATATAGATGTTGTATGTGGACAAACAGCTCTTCTAAGAAATTCTAAAATATTGGGTATGGCGTCCAAAATATATAATAATTTGTCAATAGATTTAAGAAACAAAGACATAGTAGATTTTAAAAATAAACTGAAGACAGTGTTGGTCGAAAGGGTTTACTACACCATTCATGACTTCTTTAATGAAAAAATTTAGTATTAGAAATTATATACTTGACATTAATGCTGACATTAAATAATGTAACTTAAATATAACTTTTAAAATTAGATTTAAGATAAATATTTTTGTATGCCAGCAATGGTAGGTCATATAGATCCAATATATTATGTAATTAAAATACCTATTATGTACATATGATCAACAAATAAATTATTATTATTATTATTATTATTATTATTATAATATTAGTATTAGATGATCTGTTAAAAAATAAATTTTTCATATATATATTGAAAAAGACGAGACGAAATCGTATCGTAACCGCTTTGATTTGACTTTATTACATCACATAGCAACACGAACTTATTCCCCTTAATTTTATTTCGAATCAAATTACATAATCGTTGGAACACCTTGTCCCGAAAAAAAATGAAAAAGAAAATAATGTAGGCTCGTTTTTTGTTACAGAGCGAGACGGAATATAGAGGCGAAGGTTTAGTGGGAAAGAGACAGAAGACCCGTCGAGTCCACTTCTCTAGAACCGGTTGGAAGAAAGGATAGGTTCTTTTTTAAAAAAAGCCAGTGACCGTTTTCAAGTTCTAGAGTTGGTCTAGTTATGCCCGCGTTTGTATTTCGAATGCAGTGAGTTTAATTTTAAAAAGAGAGTGCGTTACAAGTGAAATAAACAAGATGGCCGCCCTTCCCGCCCTTTTTGGATTGCTACTGGCCGCTTCGGTTACAGGTGAGTCTATTTTTATATTTCAAAAAAATGTTTGTGAAACTTAGCCCCCTCTTTCACCATCTGTCAAGTAGGCTAACTGTCATTTAAAGTCACCGGTAACCGGGGATAATGGAGCTGATATATGTACCTTTGTTTGTACGGTAAAAGTCCTAAATATTGAAAATAAATTAATAATAAAAATTCGCCTATCGAATGATGCATTAAACCGAGGGCATGATTCAATAAAACAGAAAATTATTTCTAAAAGTAACTAATTAACAGTTTACTTGTAGTTGGTGAAAGAGGCCCTTAGTCACAAAATATGCAGGGGTAGTTGTTAATATTTGAGTTAATGGACTACTCGCCCAAAAGGGCGAATTTTATTAAGATATTTGAGGAGGTTCTTTTCAAAACTTGACTTCCACTTTTTGTGTTGCTGCACAATTTAGTAAATTAGTAAATTTTTTGTACAGGATTCAAAAATTTAGCAATAATATATTTTGAATAAATCTAAAATTTGAAATGTAATAACCTAATTTTGTCGCGGCCGATTGGAATAATCAAGTTTATGTGCTGTAGAGGAAAAATCATATAAAAATTAAGACTGAAAAATGTAGGGATAAACATGTTTTGTTACTCAACTTTTGGATTAATCATATTTTGTTCCAAAAATGTATATTTGAAACGGGTAATGTCATTTTGAAGTGGAATTATCTACTTTTGACGAAATCATGCCTTTTATTTTTTATTTTTCTGATGTAATTATAGAGTTTTGGCCGAATTTTTTTTCGCAGAGTTTTAATTTCAATGTTACCAAATAAAAAAACCAGTTCTGTCAAGAGTGGAATAGTCAAGTTTTGAAAAGAACCTCCTCATTTTACCAAAAACTTATATTTATTTAGGTGATTGCTTTTTTGATTATCTAAAAAAGACTCAACAAAAAATTTTTGGTAATTAGTGTTTTTTATTTTTGCTTTTTTACGAGATTTTTGAAAATATATTAGCTGAATATAATATAATCTTTATCTGTACCCTCAAGTTGACATTTTACCAATAACATATATTTATTAAGGTGATTGCTTTTTTGATTGTCTAAAAAAGACTAAAAAAAAATTTGGTAATTAGTATTTTTTATTTTTGCTTTTTTACGAGATTTTTGAAAAAATATTAGCTGAATATAATTTAATCTTTATTGTACCCTCAAGTTGACCACCATTTTTAGAATCCAAATAAGAGAAAATATTTTATCAATGTCACTGCTAAAGGTTATAAAAAGAAATTAAAAAAATCAGATACCTAACGTTTTAAAAAGAAAATAAATCTGTTCTCAAAGCACGGACGGACAGAAACATCTTTATTATTGCTAGTGGCGATGGATTAACGAAAAATATACCGACGAACAATTTGAACACACACCCAAGTAACCTGTATCAACGAACGATGCATTTCATGTAAATATTTATATTACGGTTAGGCATGCGATCCAATACGATGCGAGTGCGACGCTATGTGAAGCTATAATAGAAGGCATATTCCCCAACTCGTAAGATTGTCACGCGTGTTCCAACAGTGTTGTGTTAAACCTGGCGATCCACTGCCAATGCTATAATAATCTAAATCGCAATATTTATTACTAATACGTCTTTTCTCAGGAAATTTTATTTATTGTTTATTTGTTTAAGTTTTTTATTTAATATAATAGTGTTCATAGCTATTTTTAACACAAAAAAGAAGTCCGTTATTGGCAATAGAATTTAAGCATACATTATTCTCCTGGGAGTAATAATTCGTCTTATGGTAAAATCATTTTGACATCCATACTTAATACTATAGACGTGAAAATAACTGTGTCTGTTATCTTTTCACGCCTTAAATACAACGGATCATCATGAAATTGTGCATACACATTGTCAGATATACAAAGAAGGACATAGGATATATTTCATTCAGAAAAAAAAAGAACTATTCCCAAGGCATCAATTATAAAGTAAAAATTAAATCTAAAATTAAAAATTCAATGCCTAGCAAAACTATAACAGCAATAGATTGAATAAATTGTTGCTCATATATTTTGTCAACCGTTATATTTTTTATTTTTCAACGCGGACGAAGTCGCGGGTAATGGCTAGTAGTAACCGTTTAATATAATTTCTGCCATAAAGATCAATATCATAAGATTATTTTGAAATTTGAAGATAAAATTATAATTAGTTAATAGAATGTAGTAGGATTTTTAAGTTTACTTAAACAGATAGACTTAATAAATTTTTTTATTGAAACACAGTCTTAATTCAACAATTATATAGGAATAAGTAATTAAGTACATATCGCATCTTCATTTAAAAAATTATATAACTCAAAATTGAGTAATGGTTATGGTAAAAACTATAAAACGAAATATTACTCCCAGGAGAATAATGTATGCCTAAATTCTATTGCCAATAACAGACTTCTTTTTTGTGTTAAAAATAGCTATGAACACAATAATTATATTAAATAAATAACTTAAACAAATAAACAGTAAATAAAATTTCCTGAGAAAAGACGTATTAGTAATAAATATTGCGATTTAGACTATTATAGCATTGGCAGTGGATCGCTAGCTTTAACACAACACTGTTGGAACACGCGTAGAGTATGTGTCCAAAAAAAGGGCGGGAAATGAAACGGAAGGCTTTGTTTATGGTACACAATATGGTAATTAAAACAAATTGTAACTATTTAAACAGTGAATCTATAGTTAGGTACATTATTGGTAACAGTATACCCAAGGTAAACTTACTCGTATTTGTGCTTTATAAATAAACTAGCTGGTGCCCGTGACTTCGTCCGCGTAGAAAAAGAAAAAGTAGCCTAACTATCCTGTGTCCTGTACGTCTAAATATTTCATGAACCAAGTTTCATGAAAATCAGTTATTTCGTTTAAAAGTTATGGAGGAAAATCAGTTATCAATACTAATAATAAATGTGTAAGGGTCGGTCATGGAGTAAGTTACTTTGTTTTCAGATATATCGTGTTTATAGGCTCTATACATGATACTGAAACTAAATTTACCATTTTTAAATTTTTTTTCTATATGTATGTATGTATATATGTATATATGTATGTCCCTCCATACTCTTACACGAATCAACTGATTTTCATGAAACTTGGTAGATAAACATAGACGTATGGGGCACAGGATAGTACAGAATAAAATTCTAAAAATCGTCAATTTAGTTTCAGTATCATGTGTGTCGTTCATTGTAAAAGTGAACTATCTCCTTGTAAGTGAATTTTAGAATAACGAGCTTTTTGCGAATTATAGTGTAGGAAAAAAAATATAAGCATTCATTCATTGTTTTCATCTATGAGATTTTAATGCAACTATTGGAGTTACTTCACTTTTATATTGAAAGTTATGACTAAATGTGATACCATTAGGCAAGAAAATATGGTTTTAAAAACAGGGAGTTACACCACTTTTACAATGAACGACACATTTATTATTAGTATTGATTTGATATTATCTTGTAGGGATTATTGTATTTAATTATCGACTCCCGTCTCGAATGAGTAATATGTTTACGAGTAGCGGATGTGTTCATGTAACGATTAGCCAATAGGTATAGGAAAATCTAATCGGAAAACTGCATCGCACACACATAACTGCGGTTGACTCATTTCGTACAGTTATTATGTCATCTCAGCGTAGGGTTGTCACTTGGCCGTTATTCATTTATTACGTAAAATGATTTTTTGACACCCTCCCAACGTATATTACGGTGGCATACCCATTTCATAAGCCGGACTTGAAAACTATATGGGAATTTGTTGCTAATTTGTACCGGAAAAAAAAAATTTGTACCTCCATTAATTTACGAGAAATGACGGGTATGCTGACGTAATATTACGCTAGCATACCCATTTACGATATCTTGCACCTAGCGAGTCCATTCCAACGGCTTATTTTGTTGCTAATTTGTTGCTCTGAGATAGGCTAGTTAGATGTTAAAAAATATCACCCCTTCAGAGGGGGTGAACTACCCCTATATATTAAAATTGAGAATAGCGAGCTTGTAGTAACGGCTTATTTTAATGCTAATTTGTTGCTCTACGATAGGCTAGTTAGATCTTAAAAAAATTCACCCCTTCAGGGGGGATGACGTGCTATTACGCTAGCATACCCATATACAGTATCTTGACAAGGAAAGCGCCTAGCTAGTTTATTCCAACGGCTTATTTTGTTGCTAATTTGATGCTCTGAGATAGGCTAGTTAGATGTTAAAAAATATCACCCCTTCAGAGGGGGTGAACTACCCCTATATATTAAAATTGAGAATAGCGAGCTCGTTGTAACGGCTTATTTTAATGCTAATTTGTTGCTCTACCATAGGCTAATTAGATCTTAAAAAATTTCACCCCTTCAGGGGGGATGACGTGCTATTACGCTAGCATACCCATATACAGTATCTTGACAAGGAAAGCGCCTAGCGAGTTTATTCCAACGACTTATTTTGTTGCTAATTTGTTGCTCTGAGATAGGCTAGTTAGATGTTAAAAAATATCACCCCTTCAGAGGGGGTGAACTACCCCTATATATTAAAATTGAGAATAGCGAGCTCGTTGTAACGGCTTATTTTAATGCTAATTTGTTGCTTTACGATAAGCTAGTTAGATCTTAAAAAATTTCACCCCTTCAGGGGGGATGACGTGCTATTACGCTAGCATACCCATATACAGTATCTTGACAAGGAAAGCACTTAGCTAGTCCATTCCAACGGCTTATTTTGTTGCTAATTTGTTGCTCTGAGATAGGCTAGTTAGATGTAAAAATATGTCACCCCTTCAGAGGGGGTGAACTACCTCTATATATTAAAATTGGGAATAGCGAGCTCGTTGTAAAAGCTTATTTTAATGCTAATTTGTTGCTCTATGATAGGCTAGTTAGATGTTGAAAAATTTCAACCCTTCAGGGGTTATGACGTGCTATTACGCTATTATTATTACTAGCCTATTTATTATTATTACTAGCCTATCGTAGAGCAACAAATTAGCATTAAAATAAGCCGTTACAACGAGCTCGCTACTCTCAATTTTAATATATAGAGGTAGTTAACCCCCCTGAACAGGTGACATTTTTTAACATCTAACTAGCCTATCTCAGAGCAACAAATTAGCAACAAAATAAGCCGTTGGAATGGACTCGCTAGGTGCTTTCCTTGGCAAGATACTGTATATGGGTATGCTAGCGTAATAGCACGTCATCCCTCCCTGAAGGGGTGAAATTTTTTAAAATCTAACTAGCCTATCGTAGAGCAACAAATTAGCATTAAAATAAGCCGTTACAACGAGCTCGCTATTCTCAATTTTAATATATAGGGGTAGTTCACCCCCTCTGAAGGGATAACATTTTTTAACATCTAACTAGCCTATCTCAGAGCAACAAATTAGCAACAAAATAAGCCGTTGGAATGGACTCGCTAGGTGCAAGATATCGTAAATGGGTATGCTAGCGTAATATTACGTCAGCATACCCGTCATTTCTCGTAAATTAATGGAGGTACAAATTTTTTTTTCCGGTACAAATTAGCAACAAATTAGCAACAAATTCCCATATAGTTTTCAAGTCCGGCTTATGAAATGGGTATGCCACCGTAATATACGTACCCTCCCACTCCCTTGTAAGAAAAAATAAGACATGGTCAACCCCCTCCCCCCTAAATCGTCTTCAATGCTAATAATAAATGTGTAAGGGTTGGTCATGGAGTAAGTTACTTTGTTTTCAGAGATCGTGTTTATAGGCTCTATACATGATACTGAAACTAAATTTACCATTTTTACAATTTTTTTCTGTATGTATGTATGTTCCTCCATAACTCTTAAACGAATTAACTGATTTTGGTGAAACTTGTTAGATAAACATATAGACGTACAGGACACAGGATAGGCTACTTTTTCTTTTTCAACGTGGACGAAGTCGCGGGCACCAGCTAGTTTATAATATTAGTATGGGATTTATTAAATGGATGTAAAAGAGTTCGTGTCTGTGCATGTTGTACCTATTTATGTAAAAAAATAAGAGAAAAAGGGAGTTTTTTTTTGTAAAAAAGGGTAAAAAAATTGTTTTTAGAATTTTTGTCTGTTTGTCTGTCTGTGCTTTTGTACACGATTTTCTAACCGAATTGAATGCAGTTTTAACTCATGTATAGATCATGTTTTAACCTTAACATATAGTATATTTTTACTAGCTGGTGTCTGCGACTTCGTCCGCGTTGAAAAAGAAAAAGTAGCCTATCCTGTGTCATGTACGTCTAAATGTGTATCTACTAAATTTCACGAAAATCAGTTAATTCGTTTAAGAGTTATGCAGCAACATACATACATACAGAAAAAAATTAAAAAAATGGTCAATTTAGTTACAGTATGTATAGAGCCTATAAACACGATATCTCTGAAAACAAAGTAACTTACTCCATGACTAACCCTTACAGATTTATTATTAGTATTGAATATTGATATTGGAAAAATGTTAGTTTCCAGTCTGATCTTCAAAATAACGAAATACAGCGCGTCCGAATTTGCAGGCATCAATTAGTTTATAATAAATTGCCTTTAGCTGCCAACCCTAAAGACTAATCGGTTCATTACACACTGAATCGTGACTCATGAGGCAACTCATTGACTCACCGTACCTCAGCCACAGGTGACATTGCGTGACCTCGACATGGCACGAGGCTAAAGGTCGTCCTTAAAATAGACTCTTTATCTCCATTGAGCAAATTACTCGACATTCTCTTGAAGATTGTCGAGACGCTATGTCATCAGTGACACCGCGTAATTCTTTATTCTTTTACTTTTACCACGAGTACAATGACCGCACTGGCTAGTGAGAGCGTAAAATATTGAATACTAGCTGGCGCCCGCGACTTTGTCCGCGTTGAAAATGAAAAAAAAAAGTAGCCTATCCTGTGTCCCGTACGTCTAAATGTTTACCTAGCAAGTTTCATGAAAATCAGTTGATTCGTTTAAGAGTTATGGAGGAACAAACATACATACAGAAAAAAATTGTAAAAATGGTCAATTTAGTTTCAGTATCATGTATAGAGCCTATAAACACGATCTCTGAAAACAAAGTAACTTACTCCATGACCAACCCTTACAGATTTATTATTAGTATATTGATAAACATACAAAAATAAAAATGTCAGATATATCAGATATAAAATGTCAAAACAGATTTATTATTAGTATTGATTGAAAATGAGGCGTCTAGTTTCAAAACCCGCTACAACGCTCTCCTGCAACAATTTTCTGTTTATATCTCAAAATGACGCTACTGCGATTTTCATATCATACTGTTCAATCATTTCCGATCGAAAGACGCTAAAAGACTACTAAACTAGCTTAAAATTCAATTTGTGTTGCAAACCCCGCTTAAACGTTTCTTTCAAAACCCTCTAAAAATGAATTAGCCAATGAGACCACAGTATTTTGGTCACGTGACTACGAAATCAGTATGGCGATTTTTTTCATAACGTGCTAAAGGTTGCTGCGGTATCATAACAAATCCCGCTAAAATACAACATGTCTGTTTCAAATTCCATTAAAACCGAATTTTCTGAACAAAGTACGCCAAAATGAAAATGATTTCCGTTATAATTCAAATTATCCTTTATTTATAGATGAAAAGCAAGCACTTAGTATTACCAGATGACAATAATATCAATTTTTTTTTTGCCTAGTTTGTTTTTTAATCTCAGACAAAAATGACATTACATTTGACATGCATTACATACATTTCATGTCATTTCATGGTATCATTATATGCAAACTTGACATTTGCATGTGTCATTTTTGTCTGAGATTAAAAAACAGACTTTAAGGTCAAGCTATATGTTTGAGCGTTTTTTTTTTAATTTCTCTAAATTTTATGAAAAACGTTTTAGCGGGATTTGAAACTAGACTCCTCAAATGTCAATTTGACATTGACAGTTTTTAATATAAATGTTTTTTACGCTCTCGCTAGCGAGTGCGGTCATAACTCATGGGGTAGAGGTACTGTACTAGCGGACCCGCCCTATAATAAGTTAATGAACTACTCGCCCGACTTTATCTCGCCCGAATGGGCGACTTACACATTTCGAGTCTACAGTAGAATTTTCTCGACCACTTTTATAATAAGTTAATGGACTACTCGCCCGAATTTATCTAGCCCGAATGGGCGACTTACACATTTCGAGTCTACAGTAGAATTTTCTCGACCACTTTTATAATAAGCTAATGGACTACTCTCCCGAATTTATCTCGCCCGAATGGGCGACTTACACACGAGTGCAGTAGAATTTTCGACCACTTTTGTTGTTGAATATTAATGGAATGCTCTCCATATAAATACCGAACAAAAGATAAAGTTGACAACGAATTAAATGCATCATTCAATTTTGCAAACAAATTAATTTCCTCTGCGGTCAGATTCAATTTGCTGCGTTGGCTCGATTTATGACCACTTTATCATTGACTAGCTTTTGCACGCGGCTTCGTCCGCGTAACTTTTTTAAAAAATATAGACTATACTCGCTGATAATATAGTTTCCCAACAGTGAAAGAATTTTTCAAATCGGTCCACTAGTTTCGGAGCCTATTCAATTCAATTCAAACAAACAAATGTTTCCTCTTTATAATTAATATTAGTATATAGACTAGATGTTGCACGCGACTTTGTCCGCCGCATGCAACGGCCACTTAATACGATTAATAAAGTGTAATCAAAAAAAAGTTCATCATAAGATTGCTTTTTTTGCATCGTTTTTTTTTGTAACGTAAAAAAAGAGGGATTTAACTACTCGTTGTAATAATGTATTTATTTAGGTTATTGTGAACCGTAATCATTTTATAACTACTCGTACATATTATAAAACAAAGTCCTCCGTCGCATTTGTCTGTCTCTGTTCGCGATAAACTCAAAAACTAGTGGTTAGGGAGCCCACGATGCTAAATGTGTAGTCACTCGAGCGTCGTGGGGACCTATTGGACTTTGAAGATTGGATGTTAAGAAGAAAGAAAGGTTATATGAAGTTTTTCATTTCAGCGGTGGGGTGAGCGTCTACAGGCGTTCAAAATATTTTAGGCGCTGTATTTTAAATAAATCCTCTATATAATCGTCAGATTAAGAATCAGCACGATCAGGAATTTAGGCTGAACCGTCTGTATGAAAATCTGACGCGCTCGAGTATCACAAAATATTTTTTGCATTTTCAAAAAGCTGCCACGAGCTTTCGTTACATCCGAATCGTCTTAATTTTAAATGGGAGCTTAGTTTAGGTTCACTTAACATCCCCTCTGAAAATCTGACGCGCTCGAGTTGTATTTAAAATTTTACCCCCACCCCCGCCAACCCCACCAACCAAATAGTCAGATTATTAAAATGCACACTTTTCAGCATGTAATTAATCTACCATAGCTTAATCTGACGCGCTCGAGTTGTATTTAAAATTTTACCCCCACCCCCGCCAACCCCACCAACCAAATCGTCAGATTATTAAAATGCACACTTTTCAGCATGTAATTAATCTACCATAGCTTAATCTGACGCGCTCGAGTGACTCCAGAAATCCCCTCTTGGGCTCCCCAACCACAGTGCATGCATGCAGTTTTCACCAATGGATAGAGTGGTTCTCGAGGAAGGTTTTGGTATATAATTTACAAAGTTACGCGGGCGAAGTCGCGGGCAACAGCTAGTTTGTGATTATAAAAGGAATTCTGCATTTGCCGATAGCGCTTAGCCTCGATTGAACTTTAAATGCGTTTAACTGCAGTTCTGAGCTCACTCACTGCGGATGACTCACGGATGTCATTGAGAAAATATTGCGCATTTTATTTTACGATTCGCTTATCGACTCGATCCTTTGTTTTAAAAGCTTTGTGACTTCGTCAAAAAGCGTGTAATGGTCTTATGTACAGTCAGGGTAAGAAAAGCTTTGTCACCTTTATCAGTCATGCTAAAATTTCAAAAAAAAAAATATATTTTTTATCTATTTTTTTCTTATTAGATATAATTATATCGAATATATGCATATTATATATCGTTAGAAGCGTATTTTTAAGTAGCATTAAATGTTTCAAGTACTTTTATAATAAACTGAATAGGTTACATAAGCATACACTTTTGAGTATAAAAAAAAATATCAAAATATATATAATATGGACTAAAACAATCATAAGGGTCAGCGTGCACCGACGGAGTAGCGGCGAAGAGATTAATGAGCTATCATTTGAAAATCGACTTTAGTTTCTTTAGCTTAAGGTTCACCGAGCGCCGCTCGACCGCAATTTATTATACCAGATTATTTATTTTTTATTATACCACTTTCAATCACATACTGAAGTAACTAAAGTCGATTTTCAAATGATAGCTCATTAGTCTCTTCGCCGCCACTCCGTCGGTCCGCGCTGACCCTTAGGCGTGAAGCCCACATAAGAGTCGCGTCGCGTCAAGGAACGGGCGCATAAGCGGTGCGCCGCCTCTAGCTTTCCTATAGAAATCAATGGTTGTGTGCCCACATACTGGAGAGACGGTGGCGAGGCGAGGCGAGGCGCGGCGAGGGCGCGAAGCGTCGCCGAAGGGGCGCCGCGCCGCAACTCCCCTTCACATGATCCGAATCATTATAGTACCGTCGTAAAAAAATCCGAATAACAAAAATATAAATATTTTTTATTTATTTTTTTTCTAATAAAGTTATATAGGTATATATATAAATGTATATAAAATTATATATGTATAATGTAGCAAAGCCGTTAAGTTTGCTTGCTATATTATGAAAAAAATAATTTATACACATAAAATCAATTTATACGATTTTATAATAAACTACCTGAATATCAGGACAGTTTCTTAAGTCACGTGTAATTTTGAATAAACCCCTTTTGGCGCAATTCCTCAAATATGGGTGAACCCAAAATCTTCTTTTATTTAAATTTATTTCTTGTACGAGTGCAAGCACGTCTTCATCCTCGGACAACGACATTTTCAATGAAGTTGGCTGTGTAAAGAAAGCATAGCCTCCGCTGCGACTCTTCAAGCCTCTCCTGCGCCGCGACTCGACGCGACTCTTGTGTGGGCGTCGCGCCTTAGTCTTTTTGCAATAAAAACATTTTTGAAATTGGTTTGTGGTACTCTTGAATTTAAATAGCGATATATATATATAGATTTTTTCAATGAAGTTGGCTGTGTAAAGAAAGCATAGCCGCCTCCGCCGCGACTCTTCACGCCTCTCCTGCGCCGCGACGCGCCGCGCCTCGACGCGTCTCTTGTGTGGGCGTCGCGCCTTAGTCTTTTTGGAATTGATTTGTGGTACTTTTGAATTTAAATAGCGATTTTGTATATAGATTTTTTTTGTGTAATTGATTCGCCTATGCGAACCTATGCAACACAACTATTGCGCCATAGGAGACATAACTCGTACGATGGGACAGGAACAATTGGCGTCACGGGTGGCTGCTTGGTTGTTGACACAGTCATGGTACTGTGACGTTCGGTTATCCGCTTAAAATTCTACTTTACACTTTTTTTTAATACAAACGTATGGCGTACAGGCGAACAGATTGTAAATGGAATGACAGGCGCCAATGATCACCCAAAACAAGCGAGATGAGCTATGGCAACTTTTCGGTTATTTTTTAGAGCAATTTTTTTTTTGTTAAACAATTGTTAACAACAATGTAAACAATAATCTTGAAATGTGACCAATTGTTTTCAATTACGTGACTAAGATTAAGAAGCTTTAGTCATCCATCAGTCATTTATAGTCATTTAGTCACTGGTTGAATGAGATTTCATACACATTTTTTCAGAGCTTTTTTTTTTCTTTTTTTAAATCAATACACATTTTTTTTCGCATTTATAATGTTAGTTGGATATTCCTTAAAAAGATCTATATTTCTTTTTTTTAGGTAAATATTTTTAGGTTCTATATTTCTTTTTTTTAGGTAAATATTTTTAGGTTCTATATTTCTTTTTTTTTAGGTAAATATTTTTAGGTTCTATATTTCTTTTTTTTTAGGTAAATATTTTTAGGAGCTATATTTCTAATAGAAAAATACACTCGAAAAGTATTTAAAAAAAGATTTTTAAGTTTGCCCCTGCAACAAAAGATAAGATAAGTGAAGAAAAATAAATGTTCTCAAATTGAATCACGTACATTTACCATTTTTCATATGGCGCGAGGTCCGACCTCTAACTACGGTCAACATTGGGAAATAACCTTCTGATGTCTTTTTGGAGTTTACTCCTTAAGGCATCAAACTACTACAACATGGAACCCGCGTGCCATACAAAACACTACGAATTTTATGGAACATTTAAAAGTACGCATTAAAGTTGCATTAAAACTTGTGTTAAAATATGGATTTTTCAAGGATCATATCTTTTGAATTTAATACTTTTTTTTAAAGAAGTTTGTATGACAAGGAACCTAGTTAACGACAAGATAAATCGATATCATGCTTACTTTTGTAAATTAAACATAAAACAGCGCAGTAATAATCATTCTACGTTTGTATAGAGGAAAGCTGACTTGTATCACCTTAAGGCATCGAAATACTACAATGGAATTTGCGTCACAAATGCCAGAGCGGCACATAAAAAGAACGCCTTTGACAGAATCATGGCGGACTCTTGCCTTCACGCGTCAATGGTAAAAGGTAGTAACGATCAACTTCTACTATTTCATTTTAAACTCTAATGGGTTGATGTAAAGTCACATTTTCTTTAAATTACGTTTAGTTTTAAATGACAGTTCATGCTCTACGCATATGTCACTTTTAAATGTTCCATAAAATTCGGAGTGTTTTGTATGGCACGCGGGTTCCATGTTGTAGATGTTTTACTCCCATAAATTTTCAAACCACGGACTTATAATATGAAATCGATTCCAAAAATACTGTTTTAAAAAAAATTACAGGTCGTAAAGTTTATGATTAGCTTGGACAAATGTTTCACTTTATTTCCTAAACCTTTCAATATAAGTCTCTAGTGGGAAAGTCGCAGAAATGTGACATTTCCCGGGTCAAAGAAAATCTAGTTCAATATATCAACGTATTGATGTCGCGTGACAAAAGGGACGGGGTCATTTTTGTAAACGGTTTCACTATCTCTTACTAAACGGAAATATAACTAATCTACATAATAATATGTAGTCTATACTATACTTACTAATATTATTAAGGCGTAAAATTTGTTTGTTTGTTTGTTTGTTTGCATTGAATAGGCTACGAAACTACAGGACCGATTTGAAAAAGTTTTTTCACTGTTGGAAAGCTTTATCAGCGAGTAACATTAGGCTATCAATACTAATAATAAATCTGTAAGGGTTGGTCATTGAATAAGTTACTTTGTTTTCAGATATATCGTGTTTATAGGCTCTATACATGATACTCGTATATACATACATACATACATACATACATACATACATACATACATACATACATACATACATACATACATACATACATACATACATACATACATACATACATACATACATACATACATACATACATACATACATACATACATACATACATACATACATACATACATACATACATACATACATACATACATACATACATACATACATACATACATACATACATACATACATACATACATACATACATACATACATACATACATACATACATACATACATACATACATACATTGCAAGTTAAAATTGGTCCATATTCATCCCCTATTTAGAATAGTTTAGGGCTAAAGTACCTCAATGCGCAGGCACTTAACCAAACAAACAACTGATAGCAAATTGGTTTTTATACTATAGAAAATTACAATTTCTTGTAAATTTAAAAACATTATTAAAAAGAAATATGTATAACTTTTTGTCGGTTTTAATAAGAATCTAATTAAAAAAAAGCAATGGTCATTGAAGTTTATTTCAATTGAATGAACGTCATTGAATATGATTTCTATAAATACGCAACCGCGACGAATTATCGTGCGACCTCGCGACACGCGTTACGGACGATTTCCTTCACTCATCTCCATTGTTACACGCGACACGGAATACCGTAACATTAAAGACGTAAGGTTCACTTCGAGAAGTAATTCAAATAAATAGGGACTCTTGCTCCGACACAATACAGTGCAGTTCAGATTGCACAGAGCTTATCACCTACAGTTATTTTTACCCAGAATTCCCCCTCTCTTTCTATGAAAACTTTTACATTTCCTGACGATATTAGCCCTCCCCACGTACAATTTACAACTCCCCACGTTTATTAACGTACAATTTATGTCTAACGTAACACGACCGCGCAGACGCCGACAGACACGTGCCGTGCCAGTATTAGCAGAAAGAATATGTTGTCTGCGGTTCACGTCTTTACTTGTCTTTTGCTACTTGCCAGTGTGAATAAAATATTAATAATAATCAAAAACTGATATTACTATGTGAAAACTAGAGGGGGAGAAGGGTCTTGACATATAGCACGGGTCACGAGGGGGGGGGGGGGGCTAAATTTGGTAAAAAAAAAAAAACAAATTGGTCACGTGGAACTGCTACTGAGAGCGGCCGCATCCGACACGACATACTTCTGGCACGCTAGATGTAAATAAACGGTGTCTGTGCGTGTCTGGCACGCTCGATGTCTAGATAGATATAAACGGACCTTAAATGTCGTGCTACAATGGAAACAGCGCAACGGGCTACGTGCCTGCTCTCTCTCCATTACAACGCGCACGTCCGCGCGTATTTCACTAACTTCCATCTTTCCCCCACCCCACCCGTTTGTCTTTTTATTCCTACACTGAAAAGAAATTGGTCTGAAGACGATGGAATTTTCAAGAATTTCAAATTGTTTATCCTTAAGTTTATGTTTGGCTTCATTCTGTTCGCGTTTCTTGAAAATTAACTCACAATTTATTTCGACTTTTCAACGTAAAATCGTCTAATTTGTTAGACAAATATGGAAGTCGCCTTTTGTATTTTTCTTAATGTGTTGACTCCTTTTTTTCCTTGAGATTTTAGTTAATTTAACGGTTTAGCTTTCCCTCCGGTTCCAGGTTCGTAGCATAAATAATCACTAGTTTTTTTTCTGGCATTGAAACATTTTTTCAATCTTTATGGCTCACTAGTGACCCGCTCTAGGCTTCGTCGGGTGCAATTGTTATATATGCAAACCTTCCCTGTTCATCCCTCTTTCAATAAGTGAAAACCAGATTAAAATCGGTCCAGCCACTCTTGAGTTTTTGCGAGACTAACGCACGGCGATTGACTTATATATATATTATACAATAAAATATAAAAGATTAATTCTTCCCTCGAAATTTCATTGGTAACAGTACTTTTTTCTGGATCAAAGGTACCCTATGTCTTTTCAGTTCCCCTGACAACGTGTCATGCAAATGCAAATAAATAAATATCGATAAACCGGAAAATAACAGTGTCTCATCACTATTTGTAACAATTGCCACAATTTGAACAGTAATTTGTATCGTTAGTGAACCGTGAAACATTTACTAAATTGATTTTTCATAACATTGTCTATGAATTTTCTTGTTATGAAATTTCTTTGTTTTATAATTAACTCAGGGTTAATCGTACACCGCGTGATCGAATCAGAAATGGGGAGATCAAAATTCAAAATATTTTATGATATATTCAAAATATATCAAAATTCAAATACTACATGCAAGCTTCGGAATGTGTTAGCGGTGGAAGAAAAAGCTGCGAAGAAACTCCCAACAACACGTCCTAAATTTTTGTATTTTTTTTTTTAATATATCCGTAGACGACTCATACATAGTACAGGCAATAGAGGAGCTGTTACTCTTGTCCATAATGCACTAAATTACAACTCTTTTTTTAGTACTTCAGTATCACGTACTCACCCTAAATGCACAAAATCCTTACAAATTGGGCGGGCGGAAGTGCCGCCATTTTGGAAAAACCGTTTCGGCCTATATCTCCGTAACCGTGCACTTGAGGCCAAAAATGTTAATAACCTTTATTGTAGATAAATAAATTTCCTATCTTTTCTGTCCAATAATTTTTTTTCTATCACTTACCGTTTACGACTTATTCGCCTATAGATTTTCAAGTGAACAGGATGTCCGAAGTGGCCATATTTGTGTCAATAAACAAATCGTAATAGTGTCCTTATTTCATAAAGCTAGGTCAGGTACTTTTGAAGATATTGAAGATCTTTTTTTCAGTATATTTACATAGAAAAAGTTTCACATTAAAATAATGGGTGAGAAAATAACTAAGACCGTTGCTAATTCAGCAAACAAAAGTCTATTAGTAAATCGATGAATTTCGTTTCGCTTATGCAAAGATTTAGATTTTTTTTCTTGTTTGTAACTGTTTGTAATACGAAAATGGAGGTTTTTTTCGATAAAATGTTTACTTACAAATAGTGTTTTTAAAAAAAAACCGTAAGTCAGAGTAGTAAACATAGGGTTGCCAAAAATGAAAACTGTATGGATATAATGAAAATGTTATATAATGCTGATATTTGTATTTTTGTATGTTTGTGATGAATAAACTCAAAAATTAGTGGACCTATTTTAAAAATTCTTTCAGCCATAGAAAGCTACATTATCAGCGAGTAACATAGGCTATGTTTTGTAAAGTTACGCCGGCAAAGTCGCGTGCAATAGCTAGTAATATAGTAATATTATAAAGCGAAATTGTATTTTAGTTTTTATGGATAAACTCAAAACTAGTGGACCGATTTTGAAAATTCTTTCACATATAGAAAGCTACGTTATCAGCGAGTAACATAGGCCATGTTTTGTAAAGTTACGCTGCCAAAGTCGCGTGCAATAGCTAGTAATATAGTAATATTATAAAGCGAAATTGTATATTTGCTTCTAATGGATAAACTCAAAAACTAGTGGACCGATTTTGAAAATTCTTTCACCTATAGAAAGCTACGTTATCAGCGAGTAACATTTTGTAAATTTACGCAGACGAAGTCGCGTGCAACAGCTAGTATAAAATGAAGTCATTGTCCGCCTGTGTCTGTTTCTTCTAAACCACAATCTTCTAAACAAAGAATTTTAATACGATTTTTCATTAATGGAAAGATACATATATAGGTTGTTTTAACAATTTGTATAATAGGTTGTTTTTTAGAAAACATTGGAACCGTGAGAAGTCGAAGTCGGGTCGCTAGCAATATTTTTTTTGTTACTGTAGCTGGGGACGTTTGTGTTTGTCTTTCTATATATTACTTATGTATGTTTTAAATGTACTTTGCTACAAATAAAATCATATTCTATTCTATACTATCATTACATATTATAAAACGCAGTTCTCCGCCACGTTTGTCTGTCTGTTCGCGATAAACTCAAAAACTAGTGCACCAGTTTTCACCCATGGATAGAGTGGTTCTCTAGGAAGGTTTTTGTATGTAATTTGCATCCGTGCATTGCCGACAATGGCATAGTAAACATGATTTTTTTTTAAATTTAGAATACTATAAAGCAAGGTCGACGCCCTTGACTTTGACTATAGTATCGCAAATTGTCAATAGTCGCCAAACGGGAACCATTTTGATCCGCTATTGTCTTTTACTGCTCATCGATGTCACTGGCGACCGATTTATTAGTGCGACTATAATAGCTGTAAAATGCACGCAATGAAGTTTTTGACATTGGAAATGTCTTTTCGTTCGCTTCAGTATAGGCCCCAATTTCACGAAAAAGTTCGATCACCTTATATCTCGGAGAGTTGTGAAGATATGAAATTCAAAAAGGGCTCATAAGACGCGTATTCATGAGAGCTGTAAGGTGCAAAAAGAGTTTTTCAAAAAAGTCAAAAAAGAAAAAAGTTATGGCCGAAATAGTGAAAAAAAAAATTAAAAAAAAAAAAAAAAAAACAAAAATTAATAAAATAAAAATTAATTAGGATGTTACACACAAACGAATAATGATTTTAAACGTCATGTTGGGCATGACCTGTGATCATTATCATCTGCATAATCACAGTAGCTCGCCACGTCAGCAATTTTCCCTGTAAACGCATACCGTAAATAACATTACACGACTTACATGACATGCCGCTGCTAGTAGAGTAGAGCCGTCTCATGCATTTTCATGCCGAATAACACAGTCGGAGCTGCCAACATGCCACCGCAGTACACAGGCTCAAATTAGGTTTCACATTTTGCAATGGCCAATGTTATTCCGACTACACATCTGGGGTAGTGAGTTTTCCGGTTGTAAAATAGTCCGTATCTTCAATTAACTAGTTGGTTCTTCTATTTTAATATAATCTTATTGGAGGGTAAAGTGAAAGGAATCAGGGGTACTCACTCGGCGAGCAGAGGTCTTCGACCTTCCAGTAAGGACTGTGAAGTTGGATGTCACCTTCACTCGCGATTCGCGAACTGCTTTTAATTTCCTTCGAGCGAGATGCGACTGATACAGCGATTAATGGGAATGTCTAATTTAACAGCGAATTGCGTACACTTTGGCGACTTATAGTGGACTATGTCGAATGTGTAAGTAATTGTCTTTTTTCTGCGAGTGCCGGGGTGTAGGAAAGGGACAGGGGCCGAGGTATAGATAACGCGTGGAACCACTTATAACTAAACGAGAAAATCTTTTATGCCACGACGATCTCGCAAACGGCTCTAACGATTTTGACAAAAATTTAGGGTTAGGGGGTTTTTAGATCCAAAAATCGATCTGTCATGGTCTTATCTTCGAGAAAATTCGTTTTAAGTAGTTTTTTGAATGGAACGGTTACAAAATAATAACGCTTGCTACAGCTAACGCCATCAAGCGCCGAGTGAACGAACTTAAGGCCGGTTTTCAGTGCTCTCCTGACGGTCAGTCCTGAAAATACGCACGACCGACCGTGCGACCGACGCGCTTGTCATTTGTATGAAAATTCACAAGTCTTTACAGAGCTCGCCTGACCGTACGCACGCGTATTGCTGCCGCGGTCGGTCGTGCGTATTCGTCAGGACTGACCGTCAGGAGAGCACTGAAACCGGCCCAATACTTTTTTGCTACTTATAACACTACTCGATAACAGGTGGCGTTTGGACCGAATCGCCTGTCAGGGTCTTATCTTTGAGAAAATTCGTTTTAGGTAGTTTTTTTTAATGAAACGGTTACAAAAGTAGGTTAATACCGCTTGCTCGTTTTATAATATTATAAATTATTAATTATTAATTTAAGTATTCTTCAATTTTTTCAATAATGTTTCACATATACTTTCTTTCTTACAAAAACTTTAACCCTTTCATTGGCCCGAGTCGCTCAGTCTAGTATAATATTGTATGTTATCTGTATGTATGTATACATTAAGAGCAACCTCCATGTTACAGAGTAATTTGAACAAATTACATCGAAACTCGAATAGCCAGACAGTGCAAGGTTTTAACCTTTCCAAGGTCAACGCCATAAATAAAGCTGTCTACACACGAAGTCGAGGCGCGACGTTGTTCTTGTAAAATCTTCTCAAATTTTTTTTTTAGATGGGTTTGCTCTTGGCCAACAACGAGCTCACCCAGATGCCTAATTGCCTATTGACTCCAACTTTGAAAAAAAAAATCTGAAACAAAATTTTAATTTATTTATTAAAAAAAAAAAAAATTTAAAAAATAATTCAAAAAATCGAAACTAGCAAGCGACTTCACTGACCTACTGTGTAGCTTATATTACTCGCTGATAACGTAGTTTCAAAAGTAAACAATACATGTGTGAAAATAAACAATACAGGTGTATGTATGTATGTATGTTCCCTATAGACTCCAAAACCGCTGTTTTGATGAAATTTTTAGACAATTTTCAGATTACTCCAGCGGGTGATCTTGTGAAGTCTCGTAGTATAAAACAAAGTCGCTTCCCGCTGTCTGTATGTCTCTATGTATGCTTAGATCTTTAAAACTAAGCAACAAATTTTAATGCGGTTCTTTTAATAGATAGAGTGATACACGTGGAAGGTTTTAGTATATAATTTCAACGCGAGTGAAGTCGCGGGCACCAGCTATCTACTAATAATAAAGATACAACCCCTGAAAATTTGATAACAGCAAAGATGTCAGGCGTTATATTGCTTTACACATTTAGTCAGGCGCTACACATCCCTTAGGCCAATAGCACACGACGTATTTCATACGCGCAGACGACGCGCGTAGATGCCGATTATTGCGTTTGTGTCGATTCAAATTAGCCTAAAACGCGATACTAACGCGCGTACTGTACGCGCGTTTAAATCGATACAAACGCACTCACAAAAGGGGCGGAGGAGGGCCGCCACCGACCGCGTCGCAGTTGCAATAATAGTTTACTGTACGTTGCACGTATTTTGGTTTGAAATGGAACCAAAATATACGTATACCAATATATCAACCGACGCCATTGTACAACTACAGCGCGTCTGTATGGCTGTATCTGCGCGTATACGCGCAGTAGACGCGCGTTCCACGGTCGACACGTGTGCTTAGGTTACAAAGTCGCGTTCGAATCTCGTTGGAAACGCGTATACGCGCGTCGTCTGCGCGTTTAAAATACGCCGTGTGCTTACGCTCTTACTTTTAACGCGGGCGAAGTCGCGGGCACCAAAACATAAAACTTGAAAGGTTCATTGGCATTTAGCTCCTATGCATCTATGAACTCGTAATACTTAAAGGACGAACTCGTGGGCGGGGAGGTTCTATAGCGTTTGAGTCATGGCGTGGGCGAGGTTTATTTTTAAACTAGCCGGTGCTCGCGACTTCGTCCGCGTTGAAAAAGTAAAAAGTAGCCTATCCTGTGTCCTATACGTCTAAATGTTTATATACCAAGTTTCATGAAAATCAGTTGATTCGTTTAAAAGTTATGAAGAAAGATACATAGATACAGAAAAAAATTCTAAAAATCGTCAATTTGGTTTCAGTATCATGTATAGAGCCCATAAACACGATATCTCTGAAAACAAAATAAATTACTCCATGACCGACCCCTACAGATTTATTATTAGTATTGATGCATTTGCATTTTATGTGTACACTAGCTTGTGGCCGCGACTTCGTCCGCGATGTAAGCAATATAACGCTTGACTTCTTATTTGAATAAACTACCTCAAATAATCAGAGCCTTATCTATAAATAAATTTAAATGTGTCATTAAAACTAAACTCCTCTCGAAAGGCTATTATAAAATCACTGATTATTTAAATGACAAAGAAGCCTGGATTTAAGCGATTCGGAGCTCGTACTATGTTTAGTATTAAAAAACTATAATTGTATAAACTTTAATTTTGTTAAAATTAAGTGTATTGTGTTATTTTATATTTTAATGATGACAAAAAGAATAGTAATCCTGTTTCTTTCGGGGTTTCTTCTCAGGATCGTCATCTTGGCTTTATTCCGAAACCCTGGTAAATTTAAATTAATAATGACGATCATAAGAGTTTCTTGTAGAAATCTAATTGATAAATAAATATTTTTAAAAATATATATCTTTACACATTCCACACAGCACCATCTATTGATCTAACAGACAGACAGTTACATTTATTATAAGTTATCATTTCACTTAGAAATGCGAAAGCTTTGAATACCGCAGGCAAAAGCTAGAGTGAGAAAATAGCTTGATTCTAAAGCATTAGTTATAAAATACTAGTGGGACCAACTGCAGTACGTTCACCTCTCTAAGATAAGGCTGCTCACACATCATATCATCAATATCAATACTAATAATAAATGTGTAAGGGTTGGTGATGGAGTAAGTTACTTTGTTTTCAGAGATATCGTGTTTATAGGCTCTATACATGATATTGAAACTAAATTGACCATTTTTACAATTTTTTTCTGTATGTATGATAGATGAAACTTGATAGATAAACAATTAGACGTACAGGACACAGGATACGCTATTTTTTTTTCAACGCGGACGAAGTAGCGCTCACAAGCTAGTTTAAAAATATATATTTTTATTAAATATAACGACCACAGAGCCTCTTTATTTTATTTTTATTTTTTTATTTTTTTTAATATCGATCACAGGGCCTCCAACGAGGCAGTCATCAAACAAAATCGTAAGTCAAGTAACACTTGGCAGATGCCTTAGTTTTTTTTTTTTATGTTAAAATCGACAGACAGGCTGACGGTCCACTTGATGGTAGGTGGCTACCGTCGCCTATAACACAAGCAACGCCATAAGTGCTACAAATGCGCTGTAGACCATAGGATTAATTCAATTCAATTCAATTCAATTATTTATTGCGAAACCATAATGTACAAGGATGTTATATAAAAATAAAGACCAATGTTATGGACCCTGTTGGGCATGCAACTTAGGGACTAGGAGATAAGGGATAAGGAAGGGAAGGGGTAATAGGCTCTGGCATCCCTTACTCACACACCGAAACACAACAGCACATAATGCTGTTATTTCACGGTGGTATTCTGTTAGTTCTTATTTTATCTGAGTAAGTTGAAAAATGTTTGAAAAGATAAATATGCACCGTACAGTGAACTGAGAAGCCCACTCGAAGCTTCGCTCGCTTTAAAACTTAAAAGCTTTCATACTTGGCTCGAGATGAGCATTCTTCGCGAACTCTGTTTCGAATAAGCCGGATGAGGTGGAAACGAATGTTGTTACATCGTAACTATATAATAATATAGTTGCCGCGACTTCGTCAATGCAAGTGAAAAGTTGAATGCATGATTGTAAGAACACACCTTGTACAAGATGACTATAAAAAACCACCTCATCCCAAAACTTTAAAAATCAATATAAAAAAAGCTATTAATTATTTCTATACGAAATTTCCAATATACCATATTTTTAATATTTCTTAACATAAATAGTAAGTAATAGTTAATTTTTTTTACACCAGACAGTTTTTATTGATTTTCTTAAAATTTTGTATTTGGTCTGAGGTGGGTTTTTACAATCATGCATTCAGTTAAGATAAGGATGTTATGATAATTATAAACAGAATAACTAAAAATACAATTAAAAAAAATTGTAGTTAAATTTTTTATGTACTTAACTACAAAAGAAAAATCTTTTTTCGTGGCCCCATACTCAAAACTTTAAACAATGCACATTTCAATGTTTCGAATTCATGGCGTACTGAATAATAATGTTTTCTGAATGACCGCTATATTATATTGTTATCTTACATACTAATATTATAGACATTTTTATTTTTGTATGTTTATCAATATATCAATATACTAATAATAAAAGTGTAAGGGTTGGTCATGGAGTAAGTTACTTTGTTTTCAGAGATATCGTGTTTATAGGCTCTATACATGATACTGAAACTAAATTTACAATTTTTAGAATTATTTTCTGTATATATGTATGTATATTCCTCCATAACTCTTAAACGAGTTAATTCATTTTCATGAAACTTGGTAGATAAAAATTTAGACGTTCAGGACACAGGATAGGCTACTTTTTCTTTTTCAACGCGGGCGAAGTCGCAGACACCAGCTAGTTTGTTATAAGTTTGAGCAAATTTCACTGTATAATCTTTTGACCGCAAAGGCACGAAATAGCACTGGCTTCAATAAGGAAAATTCCAATATGTTTCACTTCTTTATCAGTGAAATATTTTCAAGCTATTTGTGCTCAATAGCATAGCTTGAGTGCGTCGAGCTGTTCGCAGCTTGGCTCTGGAAATATTCAATAAAGCTTCGTATACACAAAGTTAGAGGAAATTCACTTAGAGTTGATCTCACATTATTCTTTTTTAGATACACTCGGTTATTTTTCAACCGAATTCCAAAAATAACTCTTTTTAACAAAAAAAACCGACTCCAAACCGTTTTCTCATTAATGCTATTGACAGAACTGGATCAAATTTAAATGGGACCACACGGGAACACCAGCTTTCAAAAAAATACAGTCGAATTGAAAAAGGAGGAGGTTCTCAATTCGACTGTATTTTTTTTATGATTGTTACCTCAGAACTTTAGACTGGGTGAAAAGATTTTGATGATTCTTTTTTTATATGAAAACTTATGCTTCCCGTGTGGTCCCATTTCAATTTGGCCCAGTTCTGACAATGGCATCCATGAGAAAACGGTTTGAAGTTGGTTTTTTTTTTGTTAAAAAGAGTTTTACATAATATCTCCCGATTCCGAACTCCGAAATCTGCCCGATTTAAACTTTTTTCCATATAGTCTACTATGCACTGTATTTTTATCTAACTTGTGATTTTACTCTAAGAAGTTTTGCAGGCTATTTTTTTTATGAATATTTTTGTATTCCCGCTGTATAAGTGGTTAGGTTCCATGGCCCCAAATACATTTGGATATATTTTGCATATGAATTGCATCGCGTCTAAAGACGGTTGACGCAGAGACGCGGTATGGAATTTTAATAATACCCCCATACCCCATATACGACGAATTTGAAATTTTAAACTACCTTTTTAAATAAAGAATTCTCTAAGATAAGTGTATTTACAATTAAAAAGAGTGTCTGCTTTTAAATAAAGGTTTTTATTAACCCTTTAGCCGACTGAGTCGGATTTATCTGACAAATATTTTGGTGTCCATTTCGCCAGAGACGGATATATACGACAAATTCCTCTATATACTTGTATAATGTTTATTTTTAAATCATTGAGTTGCTTTCTTGACAATGTCTATGCAAAATTTAACAATAATCTAATAAGTAGGTAGTTAAGGCGTGAAATCGTAACAGAAAAACTCTTTTTTTTTTTTAATTTTAATAATATAGTTAAGAAATTTTTTTCAATTTTTTTCAATTTATTGCTAATTTTTGTGTGATGTTCTTTAATAATATATGGCCTATATATTTTTGTTTCAGGTAAGATAATTTAATTATGAGTAAGGTGATTCGGTAAGTTCTTCGTTCCTTCGGGATAAGAGTTTCATAAATCTTAATGGGATTGAAATAATGTTTATCCGCGTTATCCTTGTGAAAAATTTAAATCCATTTCCTTCGTAATTATTTTGATGCTAAGTAAATACAAAACATACACTTTCCCTCGGGAACCTTATGAATAATATATTGTTTACGAGGTGAATCATATTTGACGAATCAGGGTTTGTCGCTGAACGAGAATTTAAAAAAAAAAAAAAATATTACGCTGCAGCGCCACCCATCGGTCTAACAGTGAATCTAAATAATTCAGGGACTCACTCAAACACACACACACACACACAAAATGTCATTAAAATCGGTCCAGCCGTTTATTTTTTCAATATTACAAAGCCTCAAAGGAGGCAGGCATCTAACAAGGCATTTACTAGCGGTCTCAACAGACGTAGGTCCGACAGAAACCGATATGAGTAGAGCATTTGTCGTTTAAAGAAAATGTGACTTACGTCAACCCATGTGAGCTTAAAATGAATAGTAGAAGTTGGTCGTTACTACCTTTCACCATTGACTCCGCCATGTACTTGACATGTGCCGCTTTGCCATTTGTGACGCAAATTCCATACTTCGATGCGTGTATGCAAAAGTTCATGATGAACGGAATCATAAAATAGGATATCTAGGTTTTCTCACAAGAATTCAAACGCAAGCTAGAATTACTAGAATATAACTAATTATAAATATTATATTAATATGTAGATGCAATGAAATTCTAAAAGGGATTCCATGTTTAATTTCCTGCCCACCAGTGGACATAATACGTAACTGACATGTCAGAACAATGACATGAATGGACGTTATCCGTCAATCGGTAATTTTCGGCAAGTAAAAATCCCCCTATAATGTTTACGGTTCGCCGCGCGCGCTGTGAGCACCCTTAAAACCTTGTTCGACCGACAAGTGTATATTTTCTGGGGCAGGTGTGTAACTTAAATATAATTTCGTATGTCTGTTCGTGCCAACATACTTACGTTATGTTTAATGTTTTAACTGCCTTTTAGCCGAGATATTAAACATTTGGAATTTTGGATATACAGGCCGTTCTAAAACTATGCGACATGAAGGTACAGTACCTTAAATATCGTAGATAAGACATTTTGCTGAAAAAAGACTGTTATTTTTATCTGGGGCAGGTGTGTAACTTAAATATAATTTCGTATGTCTGTTCCTGCCAAGTACTTCGTGCCTAGTTATGTTTAATGTTTTAACTGCCTTTTAGCCGAGATATTAAACATTTGGAATTGTGGATATACCTACAGGCTGTTCTAAAACTATGCGACATGAAGGTACAGTACCTTAAATATCGTAGATAAGACATTTTTCTGAAAGAAGACTTTGTTATTTTTATATGGGGCAGGTGTGTAACTTAAATATAATTTCGTATGTCTGTTCGTGCCAACATACTTACGTTATGCTTAATGTTTTAACTGTCTTTTAGCTGAGATATTAAACATTTTGAATTTTGGAAAAGTCCTCCGTCGCGTCTGTCTGTTCGCGATAAACTCAAAAATTACTGCACCGATTTTCATGCTGTTTTCACCAATGGATAGAGTGGTTCTCGAGGAAGGTTTTAGTATATAATTTACAAAGTTACGCGGGCGAAGTCGCGGGCACCAGCTAGTTTGCAAATAATTAAGATTGTATGATCTTAACTTTGTCAGTTCCTAACTTATTTAAGCAAACAAGAACTAATTTGTTGTTATTGTTAAGGAAGAAATTGTTTGTTGTTTACGAAGGAAAGCAAGGAACAAGGAATCTTTAGTGAATAAATTATAACCGAATTTCTGGTAAAAGTTATAAATTTCAAGGTTTTCATCACATTTACCGAATTATGACGTCACCATAAGATTTGGTCGTCACGTGTTATTGTCATAATAATATAATCTATCTATACTCATATTATAAAGGAAAAATATTTGTCGTTGCGACTTCGCCCGCGTAATTTTAAAACACTAGTTGGCGCCCGCGACTTAGTCCGCGTTGAAAAAGAAAGTAGCCTATCCTGTGTCCCGTACGTCTAAATGTTTATCTACCAAGTTTCATGAAAATCAGTTAATTCGTTTAAGAGTTATGGAGGAACATACATACATACAGAAAAAAATTGTAAAAATGGTCAATTTAGTTTGAGTATCATGTATAGAGCCTATAAACACGATATCTCTGAAAACAAAGTAACTTACTCCATGACCAACCCTTACACATTTATTATTAGTATTGATGATAGCCTATGTTACTCGCTGATATTATAGCATCCCAAAAGTGAAAGAATTTTTCAAATCGATCTACTAGTTTCGAAGCCTATTCAATTCAAACAAACAATCAAATCTTTCCTATAGGAAGGTCAAACAAGAGGTTTTTCATTAGTCCCACATTTTACGTAAGTACATGGTTCTAGACTAAATTACCTATGACAAAGTTCCGTGTCGGTGTAGTGGAGAAATGTTGTATTTATAAAACAATTTGGTTCGGCGGAAGCGCAATTGTAACGGTCGTCACTTCCGCTTGAACCCGCGACACGCTCCGTCACCCATTTTACCACTGAGCCACTGCCCCCACACTCACTTCAAACATTACAGTTTGCACCTTGTCGTGACTATATCTATACATATTACGTATCTTCTCTATATACAGGGCGTCCAAAAACTATGCGACATGAAGGGAAAGTACCCTAAATATCATAGATAGGATATTTTGCTGAAAGAAGACTTTATGTTATTTTTAAAAGTTAGAAATACTGCATTCAAAGATTTTCTAAAAATGACTTGCTTCGTCTGGGAATCGAACTGACTTAAATGTGAAAAAAATAATCACCCGTATTTTTATGTGGCACATTTTTATCGAAAAAAATGGACAAAAAATAATAATTCTTCTTAAGTAACATATAATCTTAAAATAAAGGAATAACATAAAATGTGATTCAAATTTCAAGAATATTATTTATTGCCGACGACAACGTAATTGGAAACCCATGGTCGAAACATCCATTGACGAAACGCCCCATGGACGAAACGCCCCATAGACGAAACGCCCCATAGACGAAACGCCCCATGGGTGGCCACCACTTTGATGCCTTTGGTCTCCTAACAGAAAATAAATAAATATAATCACACATTGCACACGGCACCATCTAGTTCCACACTAAACAACTAATATTATGGATACCAGACAGTTGATATACTTTTTTGTAAATACATACATATGATAAACACAAAAAAAATAATATATAAATAAACATTTGCCCCTAGCGGGATTCGAACCCGCGACCGTTTGGTTAACAGCTAGGGTCACTAGCCAGTTAGCCACTAGATTAAACGTGTCGTCAACAGTGGACTGAAGATTAAGGTGATTACACACTACGTACTGCAGTCATTAAGGCCGGCCGGTTAATGGTTACCGCCGGTCGTAATACCATAGTAATAATATTATAAAGCCACTTTCTTCTCAAACTGTATTCAGATGCCAATAAAAGAACAACTTTCATACAAATAGACGTTTAAAAACATATTAACCAAGCCACAAGTCTTCAATAAAAAACTCATTTTTACGGCCTTAATAAGTCATACATAAGGCCCTTTACACACTAAACTTGCGTTAATTCAATCGAAGTTGCCTTAACCTTATTCATATTAACCTTGCCTTAACCTTTGGGTCTGAAATTAAATTTTCAGACCCAAATTTTGTTCTCTTTTTCTCATTATTTTATTTAAGTTTATGTTATATTAATTGTTATATGCATATGTTGTCATTCGTCACAATTTCTATTTTGTAATTTATCTGTGTATACATTAAAATTGCCTTGTTTTACCTATACCTATTATAAGTTTGTTGTTGAAAAATAAATAAAAATAAATAGATAAATGATGCTTTTCGGATTACAAAAATTTCTTCATCAATATTTAGATAGAATCCTGGACCAAAACAAGTTTTTTTATTAAATGAAAGAAATGAACCACGTGACGAAATGGTCTAATATTTAAAAATATATATTTTAAGAAATTTTATTGTATAACATATTAATAAATTCGTTTAAAAACACAATAATTTTTTCATGCCCTTGTATGACTTGTGAACTGGCTACTGCTGTATGTGTATAAAGACCCTTTACAAATTGTTAGGTCTAACAGACCCTTTATTTTGTGCTTAAAATAGTCGCAGCGAGCCGACGTTTTTGTGTCGCAAGTGTGTAGCCGCCCTTACAATTTCTTCACACGTTCGTAACAAAGCTGCGACAATAATGAGAAAATTACTATACATTAATATATTACGTAACTCATTGTTGTCAGTGAAAGGAGGCGTATGCCTTTGAGGTTTTATCTGTTACATTGTGAGCTGCATCAGAGTGGTACTACCGCCCGGTAGTACCACTCTGATGCAGCTCAAAGGTTTTTTTTTTGCCTAGAGGTTTGGCAAACCTTTGCCCAAAGGTTTTTTTTTTTGAGAGAATTGAGAGATCTCAATAATATTGCCACATCTTGGCCACGCTTTCATCTATAGAAGTAAGCTGAATTAAGAAAGAAAGATGAAATTTTATGGGCTCCATTACTTCTGAAATCCTCCGAATAAAATTACTGGGTTTGCTCTTGGCCATAATGAGTGAGCGAGAAAAAAAGAAATTCAATTTTTTTTTAAATTGCTCCGAAATAATTTAAACAAAAATGGTAAAGGAATTTTTGAAATAACTCAATTTGTCCAAAAAAAAATAAAAAAAAAATCTTTTCATAATATAATAGTGCAGATGTAGATATTCAAAAGGAGTTACTAATAAGACTTTTTTTTTCAAATTAGCTCCGAAATAATTTAAAAAAAAATGGTAAAAGAATTTTTGAAATAATTCAATTTGTCCAAAAAAAATCATATTTATTTTCTTTTCATAATATCAGTGCAGATGTAGATATTCAAAAGGAGTTACTAATAAGACTTTTTTTTTTCAAATTGATTCCCATATAATTAAAAAAAAATAGTAAAAGAAATTTTGAAATAATTCAATTTGTCCAAAAAAAATCTTTTTTTTTTCTTTTCATAATATCAGTGCAGATGTAGATATTCAAAAGGAGTTACTAATAAGACTAATCTATGATATACTATATATAATGCAGTTGTAGATTTCAAAAGTTACTAATAAGACTTTTTTTTTCCAAATTGGCTCCGAAATAATTTAAACAAAATAGTAAAAGAATTTTTGAAATAATTCAATTGGTCCAAAGAAATCAAATTTTTTCTTTTCATAATATCAGTGCAGATGTAGATATTCAAAAGGAGTTACTAATAAGACTAATCTATGGATATACTATATAAAATTCTCGTCACAGTGTTTATAACCAAACTAGGCTTGACCGGTTTTTATAAAATTGTTCGTGAATATTCGGTAGATCTGAGAATAGTTCGTAAACTATTTTTTATACCCCTAAGTGATAATGGCCTACCCCCCACCCCAAAAATTTATTTTTTATTTTTGGCAAAACAGCGTTTGCCGGGTCAACTAGTAAGGTATATAATTTTAAAATTATTAATTTAGCCTTAAACAAACGGTCGTTAATGACGATACAAATATACACAATTCAAGTAAACAGAATACCAAATGAATGCTGATGAAATATTGATCAAAACACCAATTAGGTACTGAGGTTTGGACTGACCTTAATTACGGTACTGATTAAAAAACGGAAGGACACAATATAGCTATTTGACTAATTTTAGAAAATCAATTTAAATTATTCTTTATTGCATAATAAGCACACTACATTCATATTTCCGGGAGATCTACTGTATTATTAATAAAAATCAATGTTGAAGTTTAAATTTCCAAAAGCGCTGTTTCTGTAATGGCGCTGGTCTTTGATACGTGTGACGTCACACGCTAGTAAACAACTACAACAAGTAAAGAACTACAATCAGTCGCGGAAGCAATGTTTACTGGCGTATGACGTCATCGGAGTTGCAACCAATCACAGGGCGTTCCGGTCGCAGATGAAATTTCAAAAATTATGTAAATAAATAAATAATGTCAGTACATATTATAAAACAAAGTTCTCCGTCGCGTGTGTCTGTCTGTCTGTTCGCGATAAACTCAAAAACTAGTGCACCAATTTTCAGGCTGTTTTCACCAATGGATAGAGTGGTTCTCGAGGAAGGTTTTAGTGTATAATTTACAATGTTACGCGTGCGAAGTCGCGGGCGGCAGCTAGTTAATATAGATAAATTAGACAAAATCTGAAAACATCTCTTTGAAATCGCAACACTAATCTAAGAAATATAATCATAGTAGAGCAGTATACTTTCAATTATTAAAAGTTTAAGTACCACTAAGTGTAGTCTTAGTCTTAGTAGTTTAACTACTAAATTTAAACTTTCAGACTACATTTTCTAGGCTGTCATGACAAACAATTTTACAAGTATAAAAGATGCCTCCTCTTCCAAGCACAATTTTCTTTTATTTGTCTTAACGAATACGCGTCTCATGTCAAGTGAGATTTTTAATAAGAATTCCCCATTGAGTGTCGTCGCACATAGGCACAATATTAAACATCAGACGACGCTTCTATACATTACAAACTCTTTGAGTAATTGCCACGTGACGTCATCGCGTCGTTAGTGACGTGACGGCGCGACATTTTGCTAAACATAAAGCACACATTTTAATAAAGACAGTCCATCGTGTGACGTCATCGCGCCCTATTTGCATTTATTTGCTGCGACATGCCATTTCCTAAATTTATAATATGCTAGCTGGTGCCCTCCGCTACCTCTGTCTGTCTGTTTGTTTGTTCGCGATAAACTAAAAACTACTGCACCTATTTGCATGCTGTTTTCACCAATGGATAGAGCGCTTCCCGAGGAAGGTTTTAGTATATAATTTACTAAATTACGCGGGCGAAGTCGCTGGCAGCAGCTAATAAATAATAAAAAAAAACATTGTTTCGCAAAACAACGTTTTTTTTTTACACAAAACCAGTACGTATGTGACTGAAAGGATATTAATTTATACGAAAATCACAAAGCGAACTGAAAATCAATTTCAGCTATAACACATGGCGGCGGCAAAAAGGCGGGAACAAGTGACAGATGTCAGTTGAAAAAGGTGGCGTCCAAAATGGCGGCTTCATTAGTGTGGCAAGGGGGATTACGCACATAATGCCGCCCGGGACCTCTTTTATATTCGTTATTTTATGGGAGTTTTAAGAACTAGCTAATGTCCGCGACTATGTCCGCGTTGAAAAATCCTTACATATTATCTGACTGTCTGTTCGCGATAATCTCAAAAACTACTGCACTGAATTTCATGCGGTTTCCACCAATGGATAGAGTGGTTCTCGAGGAAGGTTTTTGTATATAATTTACAAAGTTACGCGGGCGAAGTCGCGCCTAGCAGCTAGTTAAGTTAAAAAAAATTGTACACATGGTACTATACTTAGCGCCTTTTTTACCAACGTCAAGTAGGCTAAACCGTCACTTAAAGTCACCTGTCACCGGGAATAATTTAGCTGATATACCTTTTTTTGTACAGTAAACGTCCTAAACATTAAATAGAAAATAATTAAAAAAATTCGGCTATCGAATGATGCAGTAAATCGAGTGCATAATTCAATATAACAGAAAAAGATTTCTAAAAGTAACTAATCAACACTTTAAATGTAGTTTGTGAAAGAGGCCCTTAAACTAATTAAGTAACTGATTTTTATGAAACTTGGTAGATAAACGTTTAGACTTACAGGACACAGGATAGGCTACTTTTTTTCTTTTTCAACGTGGACGTTTTTTTCAAACGTAGTTTTTGAGTTTATCGCGAACAGAATAGACGGGTTTTATAATATGTATAAAAGATGATGATCGTAGATCGGGCTGGAGGTGAAGGAGTGAAAGTTCAGAACATCGCAAACTGTGAGGTGGTGCAGAGCTACATTTACCTAGGCTCTACGATTTCGAACACGGGAGGCTGTGAGATGGAAATAAGAAGACGATGTGCCATCACTAGATCTGCGGTTGAGAGACTGAGAAGGGTTTGGAGTGATAAGATAATTACGAAAACGACCAAGATCCGCCTTATGAGATCTCTTGTATTTCCCATTTTTCTTTACGGGGCTGAAACCTGGTCCCTAAGACTTCAAGACCGTAGAAAGATTGACGCACTGGAGATGTGGTGCTGGAGACGCCTCCTAAACATCCCGTGGACAGCGTTTCGTACCAATAATTCAATACTAACAGAACTTAAAGTTAAGGACAGGCTTTCGTCGATTGTGCTATTACGAATACTAAAGTTCTTTGGCCACATCTCTAGGAATGAAAATTCTATGGAACGGCTTGTGGTTCAGGGTCGGGTAGAGGGCAAACGTTCAATAGGTAGATCGCCTACCCGCTGGACAGACGTGATAAAATGCGCAACCGAATCTACTTTAGTACAGTGTGCTCGTGACGCAACAAATAGACAAAGGTGGAGAAGCATCGCAGGGGCGGCTATACGCAGCAAGGAGGGTGAACACGACCATCCTCCGTGTACATCATCCGCACGACCACGACCACTCTGACAAGAGTGTGCGACTTGATATATATATAATATGTATGGATAACGCGTACTAAGTATATGACGATCTATACTTAGAGAAGTTAAGGTGGCGCTGGACGAGCGTGGGAACTCAGTAATAGGTATTTGGGAGAATTTGTTGTCTCAACTTACTATAATGCTAATAACCTAAGACAGAATGCGAAGCAACACATTCGCGCACTTATTCAACTAGCGAAACATACGCCAGCAATTCCAATATTTTAGAAAAACCTTTATAGATAGTAACTATTGACATCCCAATTTTTAATGTACACTATAGCTAGGATGTTTTCATTGGAAAACATTGGAATGTTTGACTGAAAGCCAATAGGCTTTCAGTCAAAAATTACGTGATCTCAACCAGAGAAAATGTGACAAATTCTGTACATTTTTGAAATTAATTATACTAGATATAAAATAAATTTCAGTTTTTTGTTTTGATGCAAACCTTCATATTATGTCTCAGAAAAGTCATATTTTTTCATGTATTACTACGACCAATACCTAATGAGTAATCATGGAATTACGTAGTATGGAATTGGTACGCCGATTCCATACTACGTAATTCCATTAGTTGGAAAGTGGCCTCTTAAGGCATCTCTGTCGGTTAACTCTGTCGGTCGGTAACAGACCGACAGAGTTACTTTTACATTTATAATATTGTAAGTATTAGTATGGATACGTTTTTAACCACGGCATTTGGGTTAAGCGATCAATTTTAATTTTTAGAAGCGATTTGTGGACATTTCGCGTCGGAGTAATCAATGAGAAATGAGCGCTTGCGTAACTGATGGGAAACATTTTTTAATATTTATTTTAACACCTTATTTTGTACCTTTATACAATTTTTAATTATCATAAATTATTAGGAAAAAAAATCTATAATACACTGTTATTATTATAAAGAGAAAATATTTGTATTTTTGTTTGTTAGCTAGTCAAAAAAAATATATTTAAATTTAAAGTTGTTTTTTCGCATACGTTCGAAATAAAATTGTGCGAGATGACTACTAAACCGTATTTTTGTTATTTTAATGAATAGTTATAACAAAGATACGGTTATTTTGAATAAACTCAAAAATTAGTGGACCGATTTTGAAAATTCATTCACCTAAAGAAAGCTACTTTATCAGCGAGTTTGTTTGTTTGGTTGTACGCGCTAATCTCAGGAATTACTGGTTCGAATTGAAAAATTATTTTTGTGTTTGATAGACCATTTATCGAGGAAGGCTCAATGACTTCTATATAGGACAAGGCTAACGCTCCTAGAACGTGGCACCGACGCGCCGGTGTTAAAATCAGAAATTGACACCAATGACGAGTGTTCATTCTGTGCGTAGAAAGATAAGAAAATGCCTACTTACCAGTGATATGTCCAACCAACCAATGAGAACACTTTACAATAACAGAATACGCCAATAAGAAATAAAAATAAGTATTAAGATGGCAATGAAAACAAGTTATTTTTAGTAACTAGATGTGCAAATTAGAGGACCATTTTTTTGTAACTAGTAGTATGGTAAAGGCGCATCCTGTCTAGTTTAACATATCACTGGGAAGGCTACAGGCTATAGAGAACGCGGACGAATTCGCGGGCACCGGCTAGTACCTATTTTATAAAGTTACGCGGGCGAAGTCAAGTTCAACATCTAGTAAATTATATTATGAAGTCGATTATACTATGAAGTGGAGCGAATGCACACAGAACCGATATCTCTGGATTTAGTGAGACCTGATTGAATACTTTAACACGCCGCTGCCCTTTCAATTTCCCGCCATCGCTATCTACTTCAAGATGGCGTCGCTGTCACCTGTCAAACAGCGCTTTGAGAATGGTTGGAGAATATAGGCAGAGTTCGTTTCATGAAAGAAGTCCTGCGGCAACCAGCGGAACTAAATAATCAATCATCAATCAATACTAATAATAAATGTGTAAGGGTTGGTGATGGAGTAAGTTACTTTGTTTTCAGATATCTCGTGTATATAGGCTCTATACATGATACTGAAACTAAATTGACGTTTTTAGATTTTTTTTCTGTATATAATGTATGTACCTCCATAACTCTTAAACGAACTAACTGATTTTCATGAAACTTGGTAGATAAACATTCAGACATACAGGACACAGGATAGGCTACTTTTTTCTTTTTCAACGCGAACGAAGTCGCGGGCGCCAGCTAGTTTATAATATTAGTAAGGATAACCGGTGTTACTCAGATAATATGGCTTCCTAATGGACGAAACACGATCAGTCCATCGCGTCAAATGAACTGACGTGAAGCCAAAATTTGATCGTGAATGGCAAAAACTGATGGCTGATGTCAAATACTATATTTCAAATCGCGTCGTTGCGTCACGTCAGTTCATCGCGCCAACTGATCGTGAGTGTAGACACCAAGGAGGATAGAATACATTTTCTATTCTCCTTGGTAGAAACACTACGCCGTGGCATCTTGTCGCGCTTCCGAATCAGAGCTCATGTCAACGTCACTCGACCCGGTCAAACGCATAAATGACAGAAAATTGGACTGACCGTGTGTTTGCACAATGTTTGGCGTAGCTCCATTTGATTTTTGGACGAAATATACGATCAATCATTTGGCATGACGACAAACTGACGTGACGCAACGGCGCGATTTGAAATACAGTATATGACATCAAGCCATCAGTTTTTACCATTTACGATCAAATTTTGGCTTCACGTCAGTCAATTTGACGCGATGGAGTGATCGTGTATTTCGTCCATAACAGTGATAACAGTATGGCAAAGTTATAACAGTATAGTATGGCATAAAAATCATCTATATGATTTTGGGCAAACATTTCTGATGCACTACAATATCGTGGCAGCCTCAATAATATACCCCATGAGAGTATTGAATAACCCCTCAACACGTAGTGCAAAATGGAATAACAGCAAATTACAGGCGAACTAAACTGTGCGATAGTAATATGAAGTTGTGCGGAGTTGTTCCGAATCGAGTTGTGGTTAGAGAAAGCCGTCGAGAGACGCGAAGCAATCGGTTAGAAGCGCTAGTGATGTGACACACCCCACTGTAATCTTTATCGATGTTTTACATAAATTTCTGTTCTCGTGTGGACAGTTTCGACGGACTGTTCCGAAAAGCAGGGCAATATGATTTTCATAAAATCTAAACATGTGTCACAATCAAAATATTTGATATTTTGATACTTGATATCAAAATATCAAATATTTAAACAAATAATACACAAAGGAAGCCTAATGATGGAAGTTTCACAGAATTTTACAGTAACTTTACAATATACATGATTCATTTTTTTTTTTCGAAAACAATTAGCCAGTTTAGCCCAGTGTACGCATTTGCTTGTGATATTTTGTGTATCTGGTAATCTGTGAATAAACGGTTTAATTATAATATGTTTGTGTGTGTGGTTGAGTGTCACCATCTCGGAATAAACAGTATTATGTTTGTGTGTCACCTTTTATTATTTTGTTTTTATATCTAGCGACAGCCTAAAATTGATTATGTAGTGACGAATATAAAAAAATAAACTATGTCTAATTTATTATATTGAATTGTTTTGAAAGTTAATTTATCGACAAGCGTTCACGTGGTGCCGGCCATCCCTAGCACAGTCACAGCGGGTGAGCACGCAGACATTTGCCAGTCGTGACTATAGTTGGCCAATGTAGAAATGAAGTAACAATGTTCAAATTTGAATCATACTTTGAGATGACTGAGTTACAAAGCACTCGAGTACAATAGATGAGCTATTGACTCAAGAATTGGTAACTGTTTGCTTAGTATCTGTGGTGTAATGGTCACAGCTAGGTACTATGGTACTAGGTACTAGAGAGGGGAGGTTTTTAGCGTCTAAGATCTTCACGAATTATAGCTAAAAACCATCAGAATAAAATTATTTATTTATTTATTTATTATAAAAGGCCCCCAACGAGGCAGACATCTAACTTTAACACATAGTACAAAATAATTATCACAAGGCTAACCCCTGACACATCAATATATTGGGAAAAGATTAAAAATAACAAATTCCATTCTTTCAAATATCATTGTGAATATAGTAACCAAAAAATACATATCTGCGAATTTTCAAAATCATTTAATTTTATTTAATTTATTACTACAGGCATAAAATATGTATATTTTTCGTAGTAAATGTAGTTTGAAAGGCATTTAGTTTTATTATTTTTTCCAAAAATTACCAAGTCAAAATTATTTGATGGCACCTTTCTTTAGAAAAAATGGCACGTTAATCCATAAAGGTTTGCCACCCCTGCACTAGACCAAACGTGACGTCACATAGTTTACAAAGTGCCCTTCACTTTCCAATAAACTAAGCTTTGATTAACAAATGGCAACCATGATGAGGCTTTCTTCGGAACCCTTACCAAATAAAAACTACTTTTTTATATAGACTGCGTTTCTTGTGACAAGAGGCAGCGGGTGAGTAAAGCTTCTGTTTCCTAGGATAGCGGTGCCGTCATATAGCGGCCGTAATACAGCGGTGAATGACGTCACTAGAACGTTGTCTGTGTAAACAAAATGGCACGGTTTCCTAGAGAGCGGTAATTGACACCGTAACGTCAAAAAGCGGTGCCGCCATTTGTATGACGGCTGTCTTGTCGGTTTTGAACGTTTTTATTGATAGCGGTGAACCTGTTTTTAATATATTGTATACAGATACGAAAAGATGGTAGTTTGTAATTTTGACGAAGATAAATGTTTTGTAAAAACTTACATCTAATAAATGATTTGAATTTGAAATTGAATTTGAATGTGAATTTGATGACAGATGGTTGATAGCGGCACTGCTATCCTAGGAAACCGACATGTCGGCACCGTAAAGACGGCCGTCTTTTTGCGTTCTAATATTACGGCCGCTATATGACGGCACTGCTATCCTAGGTAACCAAAGCTTAACAATAAGTTCCATCTAGATACCACATTACTATCACTACAGCGAAATAGAGGGCGCTGCTCTATTGTGACCTAGTGACGGGTCCCCGGCTTTGCATGAAGTTGAAATTTTCAAAAATCTTTTCTCAGCGTGTGCTTACGTTACAAAATAAACCTATAATATAAACTAATAGCTGCTGCCCAGGATTTCGCCTGCGTAACTTTGTATATTATATATTAAAATCTTCCTCGAGAACCACTCTATCCATTGGTGAAAACAGCATTTAAATCGGTGCAGTAGTTTTTGAGTTTATCGCGAACAGACAGACAGTTAGACAGACAGACGCGGCGGAAGAATTTGTTTTATAATAAGTAGTGATATGGAATAAAACAACCATGTCTTTTTTCAACATATAATATGAAGGATTGTGATTGTATTTTTCCAAAAAAAAAAACATTTTTGCAATTTTTTGATTTGTGGTACATTTGAATTTAAGCAGCTATGTGTGTATGCTGCTTCGAATCGCTTTTCTGTGTGATCTGACCCTTAAGTAAGCACTCCGTTTGAAATATAAACAAAATGCAATTCCTTTACGAGACAAAGAACTTTGAGAACCTCTGCAATTTAAATTTTTCCACTGTTTCCTTTTTTAATTTTTAATTGTGCTTTTAAAAGAAGTAGAATGTCAGTGCATTTTGATGAATAAACTTTTTTTTCTACCACTTAAATGGAGACAGAGACGTACGGGTGGTTACCATCCTCATCTCGTCGAAATCTCTCTTTTTTCGGACCGAGTGTTTCAAAACATCCTGTATAATGCGCACTACCAAAGTTTTGTCTGTTTTCGAGCTTATATGACCCAAATCTTTTCAAAGTTCGAATGAAAGTTCCATCATTAGCCTCATGTTCGCTACACAGCTAAGAGCAAACCCATCTCTAATAAAAAAAATGTGTATGTGTCAGCTCCTACGCACGATTGGAGTTTACTCCTTACGAACGATTATAAAAGAATAAATTCAATAAATACAGGGCGTCCCAAGACTGCGACATGATGGGAAAGTACCTTAATATAAATGTTATAAGTGCCAAAAGTATTAAATATTAATTATTTCTAAACTACAATGTCAAATGAAAAATTGAGCATAGAGCATTAGATAATCTGTGAAGTGAGATTACTGACTACACTTTTAGCTTTGTAATGTGTGTCATTTTGAAAATAAAACTAAAATCTATGGAAATGAGAGTTCACTTGGTGATTTTTTTCTATCAAGAAAATTTCATTATATTATGGTTTCTGTCCGAGTCTTCACTTTCATTTATAATGTATTTATCTATTTAAAAAATAAATTAAATTGGACTTTGTTTACTTAGATTAGCTATTGGCTCGTAGGATTGGCTATTTCTCTTTATACGCGCTCTTAAGAACTCCAAAAAGTCGCTCTCTTTCACCAAAGACACGACCTAAGGGTAGAAATAGGTGAAATACGAAGAAATTAGGAAACAATCGCGTGATACCACTATAGCGTGTTCTGAGCGTCGTAATAAAAGAAATAATTATGGTGGGGGCGCCGTTGACGATGTGCCGACACAAATTGATTCCGTCTGTCCGTAACGAAACTATAGAAATATCTACTCACTTTTTGTATCACCCTGTGTTAGGTTTTACATATAGAACTAAAGGTGTGTCCAACTAAAGGTTCCTCTACGATCCATACTAATATCATATCAATACTAATAATAAATGTGTAAGGGTTGGTGATGGAGTAAGTTACTTTGTTTTCAGAGATATCGTGTTTAGAGGCTCTATACATGATACTGAAACTAAATTGACCATTTTTACAATTTTTTTCTGAATGTATGTATGTAAGTATGTATGTTCCTCCATAACTGTTAAATGAAATAACTAATTTTTATGAAACTTGGTACATAAACATTTAGACGTACAGGACACAGGATAGGCTACTTTTTTCTTTTTCAACGCGAACGAAGTCGCGGGCGCCAGCTAGTATAGAACTAAAGGTGTGTCCAACTAAAGTTTCCTCTACGATCCATACTAATATTATAAATATGAAAGTAACCTGTCTGTCTGTTTGTTACCCTTTCACGCCTTAACTACTCGAGCGATCGTCAGGAAATTTTGGAAATTTGTCAGGAGTAGATTGGAAATTTACTTTCACTACACTAGGTGCTCCGCCGTGTCTGTCTGTCTGACTGTTCGCGTTAAACTCAAAAACTAAAAAACTCAAAAACTACTGCACCTATTTTAATGCTGTTTTCACCAATGGATGTGTAGTTCTCGAGGAAGGTTTTACTATATAATTTACAAAGTTACGCGGGCGAAGTCGCGGGCAGCAGCTATTCACTCATTCGAGGGCATGAGTGACTCAAAATTATTATAAAAATAAAAATATATTATAAAAATTAAAAAAATTAAAATTAATTATCAAAATCATTAAAATTATTATATTACTAGCTGGCGCCCGCGACCCGAAAAAGAAAAAAGTAGCCTATCCTATGTCCTGTACGTCTAAATGTTTATGTACCAAGTTTCATAAAAATTAGTTATTTCATTTAAGAGTTATGAAGGAACATACATTCATACAGAAAAAAATTCTAAAAATGGTCAATTTAGTTTCAGTATGATGTATAGAGCCTATAAACACGATATCTCTGAAAACAAAGTAACTTACTCCATCACCAACCCTTACACATTTATTATTAGTATTGATAAAAATAATTTTGAGTCACTCATTTCCTCAAATGAGTCACGAGTTTAATCACAAGAGGCACGCTTATTTAAATTTATTAATACTATAAAAGCCGCGGTTTCACCTGTGATTTATCGCGACGTAAACTTATTTCCTGCACAGTACTTTGTTACTTGAGTACTTTACTTGAATTTGTGCTTACATTTCGCGCGACGCAACTTTAACTTTAGCGACATTTTTTTAATTGACTTTCTTTTTTAATAATAACTGGCTGGTGCCCGCGACTTCGCCCGCGTTAAAAGTAAGGGATGTGTAGCGCCTGACTAAATGTGTAAAGCAATATATCGCCTGACATCTTTGCTGTTATAAAATTTTCAGGGGTTGTATCTTTATTTTTAGTAGATAGCTGGTGCCCGCGTCTTCGCCCGCGTTGAAATTATATACCTTCCTCTTGAGTCACTCTATCTATTTAAAAAAACCGCATCAAAATCTGTTGCGTAGTTTTAAAGATCTAAGCATACATAGGGACAGAAGCGACTTTGTTTTGTACTATGTCGCTGCTTAAAAACTAAAGTGCCATAAAACAAAAAAATCCAAAAATGTTTTTATTGCAAAAATACAATCACAATCCTTCATATTTTGCAAAAAGACTTATGGTTGTTTTATTCCATATTTAGTTTATTTTGATCATTTTATATATATTCAAAATAATAATAATAATAATAATAATAATTTATTTCCAAAAATAAAGTACAGTGACCACAAGTTGTCGTTGACCCCCACACTAAGCTATGCTTGTATCGTGGGAGTCTACAAAAGTAACTTATATGCTTATATCTCTTCTAGTATTCAGTTTATTACAAAAGTACTTAAAACATTTAATGCTACTTAAAAATACGCTTCTAACGATGTATAATATGCATATATTTGATATAGACAAAAATAACTTAATTTTTTCTCTATTAGTTCTCCTGTAAAAAGTGTAATTTTGTTTTGTGACCCTTTAGTTTTTAAGCAGCGATGTAGTGAAGTAGACAAGACAGGCTGTGACGGCCCACTTGATTAGGTGGCTACCGTCGCCAATAGGACATGTTTTAACCTTATCCTTAATTATACTATTGGGATTCAAGTTCAAGTATAACGTACCTAACGCAATTTTTGAACATTTTTAAACCATAAGTAAACCTGTGTACAGTCGTGGCAATTTGCTTGCACCAGGGCAAAATTGTTGGTCATGCCAAAAATTTCATGTCAAAACGTCTATCAGTTGTTTGGTTACTGCTTCAGTTTCAAAAGGTACTAAAAGTCAACGACTTGATAAAGGAATTAATCTGAAAATGACGAAGGTTTTCCTACCCCGACTGTACCCTCCCTAAACGTTACATAACAACCTTGTTTGTTTTTTAATCTCAGAGACAAAAATGACATTACATGTGACATGCATTACATACATTACATGGTATCATTATATGCAAACTTGACATTTGCATGCGTCATTTTTGTCTGAGATTAAAAAACAGACTTTAGTGATAACCAAGGCAAATTAAGCCATTTATCGGCAATCAGGGGAAATAAATCGTGTAGTTTTGAAAATTGGTAGAATTATACTTTACGGTATCCAGATTAACATACTAAAAGTCCTCAAGGGTGGGGGTTGTGCTAAGGGTGTAAGGGGGGGTTGAAGGTACCTTTTTTGAGGTTTTTGCTCATATCGCGAATATCTGTAGGAATAGCATTATGATTGCTTCTGACAAAAGTTTCTACATGAAATTGTCTACAAACTTAGATATATACATATTTACTCTACGATCAATACTTTAGGGACTACAGGCTGTGCAAGTTTACAGAGGTACAAAAATAGACGATTTCAGCAAACGGTGTCGTTTTTTTTTTCGGCGTTGTTTATCGCCATTTTTAGTTTAGAATAAGCAAGCTTAGTCATCTGCCTACCCAACATGAAAAAACCCCATGAAGATCCATGGAGAATTCTAAACAAAAAAGATGATAATGTAAACAAGGTCCGAGCGTTCAAGATGCCGTATGCCCTTAAGCAACGAAGGGCGTCAGCGGGTCGTGGATGGTGATGTTGAGGTCCATGCATACCACTGAGGTTAAATCAACGTCTTTTCTACTGCATATACAAACATGCCAAGATTTATAGCTCAAAAATGGGTTCGATCCGCAAAAAATCCTGCTACTTGATTTTTCGATTGGATTATGTCAGAGACTGTCTCCCAAGTATAAATCTAAGTTTGTATCGCTTGAAACCGCGAGCGTTAGCCGCCATCTCGAGAAACGCCTTTTTACAAATATCTCAGCAACGGTGAGTTTTATGTTAAAAATTGTAAGAATCTTTTTTGTAGAGAATAAAGTTTCCCATCGTTTTTATTTAAAACGTTTTTCTCTACTGTTAATATTTGCCGATATATGGTCAATTAAAAAAACCAAATTTTTGTTTTTGGAAAATATTTCGATAAATTTTAGAAATACGAAAAAAATGTGATAATCAAAGTTGTAGAGCATAAATTTTTCTATAATTTTTGTACGAAACTTTTTTTTGTAAAGTCAATAGTTGCTGAGCTCTACCGCAATTAAAGTTTCCGTCAGGTAAAAAAAAAACAGCTACGGCAACTTTTATGAAAAGCAACACAAGACAGAAATATAAAATATAAGTTTCCCATTTGAAATTGCGGCATTAAATTTTTTTTGGTAATTTTTTTTTCGGTAATTAAAAAAAAAAAGATTCTTTTATTTTGCTTTACTATTAATTGCGGTAGAGCTCAGCAACTATTGATTTTACAAAAAAAAGTTTCCTACAAAAATTATAGAAAAATTTATGCTCTACAACTTTGATTATCACATTTTTTTCGTATTTCTAAAATTTATCGAAATATTTTCCAAAAACAAAAATTTGGTTTTTTTAATTGACCATATATCGGCAAATATTAACAGTAGAGAAAAACGTTTTAAATAAAAACGATGGGAAAACTTTATTCTCTACAAAAAAGACTCTTACAATTTTTAACGTAAAACTCACCGTTGCTGAGATATTTGTAAAAAGGCGTTTCTCGAGATGGCGGCTAACGCTCGCGGTTTCAAGCGACACAAACTTGGATTTACACTTGGGAGACAGTCTCTGACATAATCCAATCGAAAAATCAAGTAGCAGGATTTTTTGCGGATCGAACCCATTTTTGAGCTATAAATCTTGGCATGTTTGTATATGCAGTAGAATAGACGTTGATTTAACCTCAGTGGTATGCATGGACCTCAACATCACCATCCACGACCCGCTGACGCCCTTCGTTGCTTAAGGGCATACGGCATCTTGAACGCTCGGACCTTGTTTACATTATCATCTTTTTTGTTTAGAATTCTCCATGGATCTTCATGGGGTTTTTTCATGTTGGGTAGGCAGATGACTAAGCTTGCTTATTCTAAACTAAAAATGGCGATAAACAACGCCGAAAAAAAAAACGACACCGTTTGCTGAAATCGTCTATTTTTGTACCTCTGTAAACTTGCACAGCCTGTAGTCCCTAAAGTATTGATCGTAGAGTAAATATGTATATATCTAAGTTTGTAGACAATTTCATGTAGAAACTTTTGTCAGAAGCAATCATAATGCTATTCCTACAGATATTCGCGATATGAGCAAAAACCTCAAAAAAGGTACCTTCAACCCCCCCTTACACCCTTAGCACAACCCCCACCCTTGAGGACTTTTAGTATGTTAATCTGGATACCGTAAAGTATAATTCTACCAATTTTTAAAACTACACGATTTATTTCCCCTGATTTTTCTTATTTTCTCAGGCTATGACCATTTCTTAACGCATCGTGACGTTTTACAAGACCCATCAACCCCCTTCCCACCACATTGCGTTACGTACCTAATACTTGAACGTTCCCTATGGTTTGCAGCGCATTTGTAGTACCTATGGCGTTGCCTTTGTAATTTAGGCGACGGTAGCCATCTACCATCAAACCTTTATATTATAAACAAATTACTTAGGTATTGGTATAGATGATGAAAGTTCAATAAAGTCTGTAGCGAGCGCCATGTTTCTTTTATCGTCATTTTTGCAATATGTCACTTGATATCGAGTGATATTGTATTGAATTGGCGTGACCCACAGTACGAAGAGGCAACGGTGTTTTAACTCTAGCGATGTTGTAGAAGAAAACATAAAAGACTTAATTAAAATTGGATTTTTTAAAGATAAGTTAAGCTAAGCTGAACCCGACCACGCTTTGCCGTGGCTCAATCTTATATTAACTCGGCTGCCATAACAACGGCTAACTTCCACTTTAAATGTGACAGCGGTTCTTGTTGGCGAGTTAGTTCTGTTCGCTTTCGGCAGATGGCAAATTATATTGTTAGGCGAAAAGTAGATATGATCAATCCTTGAAGCGGATTGCGTATTGTGTAAACACAAACCAACACAACATTTTTATATTAGAGATTTATGTTAGTAAAACGCAATAAAAAAGCATGAATGAACGCAATTGGAAAATGAAATTGTTGTCACAAAAATTTGTGTTTAAATAAAATAATATTTTTGGTATTTTGTTTCAGGTAATAATATGTTTTCATCATTGGCATCGAAATACTACAATGGTATTTGCGTCACAAATACCAAAGCGGCACATAAAAAGAACGCCTATGACAGAATCATGGCGGACTCTTGCCTTCACGCGTCAATGGTAAAAGGTAGTAACGACCAACTTCTACTATTTCATTTTAAACTCTAATGGGTTGACGTAAAGTCACATTTTCTTTAAATTACGTACTTATTATTATATTTGTTTTGTTATAAATGACAGTTTATGCTCTACGCATATGTCACTTTTAAATGTTCCATAAAATTCGTAGTGTTTTGTATGGCACGCGGGTTCCATGTTGTAGTAGTTTGATGATCATTTGATAAAACTAGAAGAAAGCTGAAATGTATAAGTATATTTATAAGCCTATAATTCGCATTAGTGCTTCTGGTTTACTAAGTTTTGATCTTGACCCGATTCCCGTAGTACCTGATTCTATAATCATATATTTTTAGGACTAAGGTCAACTGTATATTTGTTGCTTATTTTTGTAAAGAACCTTTTTTTTTTTAGTTCTTCTGATTTTGATTTAATGTGATTTGATGGGAATTAATTTAGATCTGAACACAATGACATTTTGATGGGAATTTTTTAACTTTTTTTTTTTAAATAATTATCATTTTTAATCAACTTTTTTAATAAAATTTAGCCTATGTCACATAATGTGGCTTTCAATAGGTGAAGGAATTCGTTTTCGAATTTATTCATTACAAACATACAAAAATACAAATTTTTCTCTTTATAATCACTACATAAAGTCCTCCGCGGCGTCTGTCTGTTTGTCTGTTCAGATAAACTCAAAAAAAAGTAACATAAAATGTAAAAGATAATAAATCTGTAAGTGTAGGTTTCTATGTATATATGTTCCTCCATAACTCTTAAACGAATTAACCTATTTTCATGAAACTTGGTAGATAAACATTTAGACGTACGGGACACAGGATAGGCTACTTTTTTTTTCAACGCGAACGAAGTCGCGGGCGTCAGCTAGTAAAACATAAAGACATACACAAACGTCCCCTGCTACAAACCGGCTCCAACTCAGAATAATGCAGGTTGTAAAAACTAGTTGCAAATATGGTTTGAGAAATGGCTTTCCTCAATCGAAACAAAACAGCACATGTGCTGCAATAACCCAGTGACATATCACTGTAGTCTTCTGTCTATATGGGGACGGACAACTTACGCCAGTGTTGCTAGATACTACTAAAAATTCAAAACACGTTCAGAGTAATTCATTTCTGATGGCCTATCGGTGAATATGAATTTGTGCTCGTCAAATAACAATTAAACTTTGTATAACGCGGAATGAAAGTGGCGTCGATTGGTATGCGAAGCACATGTAAACCCATTTGGCGGTCGCAGGTTCGAGACCCGGTCAACGAACTTTAAACTACATTTGTTTCACAACTACCGTTTGTTTTTGGAACACCTTTTGTTTAACAATAAACGTGATGACACAATTATTGTTTGAGTGCTTTGTTTAAACTGTCGTTTAAAACAACGCGAAAATGATTTTATAATATGAGATTATACTATGTTTTGCTCGCGACTTCGTTCGCGCGACTACTCGTCTGTTATTGACACAGATCTGCGTCAAGCGCCTCGTCTGTCACGTTTCACTCGATTTTTAATATTATGGGTATATAAATAGGGTTTAAAATTGAACAAACATAATGCCAGATAAATAGGCATATACGCAATCTAGAATCTAGAAACGCAACAAACAAGGTTGATTGTTTTATTTTCGTATATTTTCGTCAGGCATTTAATATTTTATTCTTAAACTAGCTACTGCCCGCGACTTCGCCCGCGTTTCTTTGTAAATTATATACTAAAACCTTCCTCGAGAACCCTTTTGAGTTTATCGCAAAAAGACAGACAGACAGACGCGGCTGAGTTTTACAATATGTAGTGATAGGTAAAAAAAAAACTAATTTTGTTTAATTTGTACTGAAAGTGAAAACATCTTTACATAGCACTTTTAGTTAAGGAGAAAATACTAAACTCGCGCCTTTACGCTCTGTGAGAGACACCCTCGGTGACGTTTAATTCTATGAAATAAGCGCCATCTACCGGAATCAGTATGTACTTCTTGTTTCATAAAAAGTTTAACTTCGTCAATAGATGTGAAAATGTTAACAAATGTATTCTTGTTGTTATGTCCTTTGTTGCAAATAAATTAAATAATATAACTTCCCAACAGTGAAAATTTTTTTCAAATCGGTCCTTCAGAGCCTATTCAATTCAAACAATCAATCAATCAATCAAATCTTTCCTTTTTATTTATTACGTAGTTTGACGTGCAATTTTACAGTTTTTTTTTATAAAGATCTCCATTCAAAAACTAAGAATTAGTTATTTTTTATGTTAGTATTGCACTTTCTATTTGTTTGGTTACTGTTATTTGAGTTATTGTGCCTCGGTAGGTGTGTAATGCTTTTATGTTATTGCCACTCCCATATATTATGTATACTATACTATTGAACCAATGTTGTATGGTTTCTTATGACAATTTTTTTTTAATTTCAAATCTTACACTTTGATACAATTGGCTATTTGACAAGGTTTAAAATATACTACAAATTGTAGTTATCCTATCAGAAAATGGCGTAATAAGACATATGTTACTTTATTTGAAGCTAAATTATGTATATTTTTTGCAAATTATATGAAAAAATATCTTAATTTTTTAAATTTTATCTTGGCGCCGAAACGCCCTGTTACTGGTTGCAACTCTGATGACGTCATACGCTAGTAATCATATCAGACATAGAGTAATAAATAGTGTTTATTCGCTTAATATACTTCTCTGTGTCATCATTCAGTTCTGTTTGTTTACTAGCGTGTGACGTCACACGTATCAGACAGGAGAAACAGCGTTTTTGGCGCGATTTTGGAAATTAAAACTTCAACATTGATTTTTATTAATAATACAGTAGATCTCCCGGAAATATTAATGTAGTGTGCTTATCATGCAATAAAGAATAATTTAAAACGATTTTCTAAAATTAGTCAAATAGCGGATTCATCTTTTCAAGAATTTTTATTTTATTTATTGACATTTTACTATTTGACATAATTATTAGTTTTAAGCCAATCGTTAAATCAAAGCTCTCTTAGGGTCTCTTTCACAAACTACATGTAATGTGTTGATTAGTTACTTTCAAAAATAATTTTCTGTTATATTGAATTATGCACTCGGTTTATTGCATCATTCGATAGCCGGATTATTACTTTCTATTTAATGTTTGGGACGTTTACCGTACAAACAAAGGTATATCAGCTCCATTATCCCCGGTTACCGGTGTCTTTAAATGACAGTTTGGCCTACTAGACGTTTGTGAAAGATGCCCTTAATTTAACAAATCCAGTAAAGTTCAAATATTAATTGGAGGCAAAAGATTCTTTTAAAAGAATCTTTTAAAGCGAAAAAAAGAGTGTTTCCGTGACTGAAAGGGTGTTGATATATTAAAAACCATTAGCGGTATAGCATAGCGTTTTGCTCGCCGCGCCCTCAGTTGTTTTCCGCACCTACCTCGTAAACTAAAATACGAATATGTGGTGTAGTATCTTTTTGCACGCAATAGATAATGCAAATAATTACAAAAAAATAGCTTTTTTGGATACCAAGAAACACAAATTTTATTAAAAACTAGCTGGAGCCCGCGATTTCGTCCGCGTTGAAAAAGAAAAAAGTAGCCTATCCTGTGTCCTTTACGTCTTAATGTTTATGTACCAAGTTTCATGAAAATCCGATAATTCGTTTAAGAGTTATAGAGGAACATACATACTTACATACTACAGAAAAAAATTGTAAAAATGGTCAGTATGATGTATAGAGCCTATAAACACGATATCTCTGAAAACAAAGTAACTAACTCCATGACCAACCCTTACAGATTTATTATTAATATTGATTGATGATTAATACCATAAAAAGTATTAGCCGATAATTCCTTTTTTAAATTGAAATCTTATAAATATAAATATATTGTGTTGGTTTACTCAAAAACTCGAAAACTAGCCCACGGTTTGACCTGAAATTTTTATATGCAATCCGCTTCAAGGATTGATCACATGTATTTTTCGCGTAATAATATAAATTCGATGGCGAGAAAAATCGTTTTTTTTACGGTGCCATCTGCCGAAAGCGAGAACTCACTCGTCAACGAGAACCGCTGTCACATTTAAAGTGGAATTTAGCCGTTGTTATAAGACTGAGCCACAGCGAAGCGTGCAAGGTTTCAGCTAGTTTACTTATGAATTTTTATTTAATGCTTATTATTAATAATTTTTCATTTAATGATTATTAATGGTTGAATAAAAGTAAACGTCTAGTTAGTGATAATTATCTTTGTACAATGATTTTTTTAAATCATATGGTGAGTTGCATTACATAGGTTGTAGTGTTCTACAGCAATAGAATAGCTTACAAACGCCATATGGCTATCCTATTGTTTTAATTTAGAACGGTCATCACGCGAACCACAGGAGGGAATGAGCTGTCATAATTCTAATTAAATGCCCCATTTTCCCACATAAATTATTCGGCAAATACACAGGCGCGACTGACACCAAGCCGCCATTTTGTAAGCGACAGAACACGCGAAATGGCCGCCGCGTCACGATAAAGAAATTAATATTTGAATTAGGTTACTAGGCTGGGTAGGGTGTTCTGAGGGTTGTCAACCTCATTTTTTTGTTAAGTGTGCTAATTGATTATACATTTATGGGTTTGTTAATTGAGTAAACGACATTGGAAACTTTTTTTTTTTTTTTCAAAAATGATGTAGCTAATATTTTCCACTTTTTTACAATTTTCATGGGAAAATTAGTACTTAACTAATCACAAGACGGACTGACCTTATTAAATCAGGTACAAAGTTTACAAAGGTACTTACTAAAGCCCATTTCTATACCTTGTTTTATTACTGTGTTAATAATAATTGACAAAATGAACCGTCAGTCTGTCTGACGAGCTTAAACATATTTTTGTTATTATTTGTATTAAAATAGGTATTAAATTAATTAATAACTTCTTCTAAATGTGTCAAACATTAATATTTTTACGCCCGACGCAAAAACGGGGTGGTAATTTTGACGTGTGCGTTTGTGTACCTATCTGTCTGTGGAATCGTAGCTCCCGATCGGATAGACCGATTTTGATATTTTTTTTTGTTTGAAAGCTATAATTTATGAAGATTGTTGAAGACCATATTCAGCCCTAGTTTCCTAGTAGACGAAGGGAATTCATTAACTTCCACAGATTAGACTGATGTGAAATTTGTTATACTGTTACCTACTTCGGGCGGTAATTCCATGACATAGTCACCTTGATCTGATGCTGCAGCATCACTTAGTCTGCGGGATACCCAACTCCTCAGCAACTTACAGCAGATATAGATGGTAGGGGAGCCCAAGAGGTGATTTTTGGATTTACTCGAGCGCGTCAGATATTGCCAATGTATATACCCCACGTGTCTCCGATAACAGATATGTATTAATCTGCCGGTTTGGTTGGTGGGGTTGGTGGGGGTTGGGGTAAAATAAAATTTTAAATACAACTCGAGCGCGTCAGATTTTCAGAGAGGATGTTTAGTGAACCTAAACTAAGCTCCCATTTAAAATTCAGCCGATTCGGACGTAACGCAAGCTCGTGGTAGCTTTTTGAAAATACAAAAAAGATTTTTGACATTTGCCATGTTATAATACTCGAGCGCGTCAGATTTTCATATAGACGGTTCAGCCTGAATTCCTGATCGTGCTAATTCTTAATCTGACGATTATATGGAATTTTTTTTTTAATACAGCGCCTACAAAATTTTTTGTATACAAAATACGCTCACCCCACCGCTGAAAAGAAAAACATAATATAACCTTTTTTTCTTCCTGCCATCTAATCTTCAAAATCCAATAGGTCCCCACGACGCTCGAGTGACTCCACATTTTAGCATCGTGGGCTCCCCTACCAAGAGTATTTGGTCTCAATGGAAAGTCGGGCGTTAGTTTATAATTTTAATTATAGCTATTTAGGAATGTGCATGGCTTACTTCAACACAAATATCAGACCTTGCAAAGTAGTACCAGAGACACGCCTCTGAAATTTCCTATAAGGGTTTTTGGGCTTATTTTTTTCATTTTAAACTGTGTAAAATGCTGGAAAAACTACAAGCTGTTTGCTCTACAATTTTTCCATTTATTCTGCTTCTTTAGAGCGCACTCCAAACTAAGTTAGCTGACGAAGTTTGCAAGTTCAGCCAACTGCGTTGGCGAGTTTTAAGGGCGCTAAGGTTCCAAAGAGAAAAAAGAAAAATATATATAATCCTGACGTAGAGGTTTGTTGCTATTCATTATAGAATAGCAACAAACCTCTCCTGTAATTAGCAAACATGATTTCATCACACTTTTTTTGAAAAAAAAAAAACGACAATATGGCTTTAGTTAGAGAATAGTGAAAAAAAAAATGTCTCCATGGGAGTTTAAGTTACCTCTTTCACCTCTTTTGAACTCCGAGTTGTTGTGTATCTAGATCGCGTCAATTACGTAACTAATATTATACTAAGGGCCTCTTTCACAAACTGCATGTAAAGTGTTGATTAGTTACTTTCAAAAATAATTTTCTGTTATATTGAATTATGCACTCGGTTTACTGCATCATTCGATAGCCGAATTTTTTTTGATTATTTTCTATTTAATGTTTAGGACGTTTACTGTACAAACAAAGGTACATATATCAGCTAAATTATTCCCGGTGAAAGGTGACTTTACGTGACGGTTTAGCCTAATTGACGTTCGTGAAATAGGCGCTAAGTATAATTACAAATGGATTTGCATCTAGGGAAACGAATGCACATTTTTGATTGAGGTTTTCTATACTATAGTTATAATATTATTAAAGAGAAAAGATCTGTAAATTTATTTATAACTAGCTGGCGCCAAAGACTATATAAGTATATTTGGGAGTATAGACACGGCGTAGCCCGTAAAAAATGGTAGTAGTACAATTCGTCCACTCGAGATTATTCACACGAGAGAGAGAGAGAGAGAGAAGTGGACGAATTCGCACTTAGTCGCTCGCTAGCGCTAGTATGATTTTAATACTACCAAATATTTCGGGGCTTTCTGCTTGCTACGCCGCATCTATAGTTCAGATCAATGGCTGGCGCCCGTGACTTCGTCCGCGTTTAAAAAGAAAAAAGTAGCCTATCCTGTGTCCTGTACGTCTTAATGTTTACCTACCAATGGAATGTTATGGAGCTGATATACCTTTGTTTGTGCGGTAAACGTCCCAAACATTAAATAGAAAATAATAATAATAAAAAATCGGCTATCGAATGATGCAGTAAACCGAGTGCATAATTCAATATATCAGAAAATTATTTCTAAAAGTAACTAATCAACACATTACTTGTAGTTGGTGAAAGAGGCCCTAAGAGTTATGGAGGAACGTACATACAAAAAAAAATTGTAAAAATGGTAAATTTAGTTTCAGTATCATGTATAGAGCCTATAAACACGATATCTCTGAAAACAAAGTAACTTACTCCATGACCAACCCTTACAGATTTATTATTAGTATCAAAGATTTAGAATTAAATCAAAAACTAGTGGACTGGGCGGTTTAAAGGTTAAAAAGTACTAGGATAGTGTTTACAAGTTCATGTTGTATAATTAGCGGAGAAGCATTTATTGGTCGTCTAACAAATTGAGACCTATTAGTCGTTTGAGTCACATCGTTAATTGTCGGCTAAAATTGACCCTAATTACAAATGTCTCAAGGAGAGTCCCACGGTTTTCGACTAGACTAAATTCTAGAAGAATGTATGTCATTTTTAAATATCTTTTTGATGGGGTTTGCTGATTTTCTATTATTATCTCTTTTTTAAAAACAAATAGCGACTTTGTCCGCGTTAAAAAATTAAAAATACATCTTTATTGGTGTGACGACGGTGGCGCCGCCACAATTTTTAATATTTTTATTTCATCCCTTCGAAACAGTACTTTTTCCGGATGAAAAATAGTAGGTACTCTATGTCCTTTGTATACCTGAATACCTGAAATCATAATTATGATGATAGGTTTAGAAGTTAATTCGTGAAAAGGTAACATACATTATAAAAAATTGTGGCGGCACTTCACATTTGCTTTCACATTTATAATATTAGTATTGATAGCTAGTGCCCGCAACTTCGTCCGCGTTTAAAAAAAACATAAGCAATGTAACGTCTAACATCTTTATTATTACGCTTTGGCCAGGCGTTAGGTTTTTTTTAAATTTTTAATGATCCTTCGCGAACAGTCATTTTTTTCTGGATGAAAGGTACCCTATGTCCTTTCTTGTATCCCTGACAACGTGTGTGCAAAAGTCTATGACGATCAATGAAACAAGAATGTATTCTTTTTTCATTGATCAAAAAGGTAAACAAACAATTCAAGATATAGAACTAAACAAACAATACGAACAAATTCTAAATGAAGTTAATCATTGAATCAACTCTCTTTGATAATGCCTAATGTACAAATCCCATCTTGTTATTGACAGATCTGCGTCAAGCGTCTCGTCTGTCACGTTTCACTCGATTTTTAATATGGATATATAAAAGGTTTAAAATTGAACAAACATAATGCCAAATAAATACGTGAACCACAGACAAAATTCATCGAGCATCTAGAAACGCAACAAACAAGGAGTTAAAACAGTCCAGTGACCATGGCGACGCCATATTTGTTTACGTTTTTGATCAATAGAAAAAGAATAGATCATAGAAGTTAAGTCGTGAAAAGGTAGCATACAGAAGAAGTTAAGGCGTGAAAACAGATTACATTGCCTACGATTTTTTTCACGAAGATGAAGTTCGAAGTGTAAAATTTCGCAAAGTAGGTAATACTTGTGATATTGAAAACTCAACACGAAGTCTGCTTTCATCGTTAATGCAGTATGCATGTTCGCTCGGTGTACTTATAAAAAGGGTGTACACACGGCCCTGAATTTCGGACGTGGCCTTTCAAATTTAAATTAAAATCATTAATTTACAAGTAACATGGGTCAATATGAATTTTTGCATAATAACTATAATTGGCTAGAAAACAATATTTTTGCAATGCGATGACAGCGCCACGCCTGCAGAATTGTTTTAATCATCGAAATAATATATCTCTGCATTCAATTCGCTGGTTTTAATGAAATGAGATCTAGGGGTGAATAAGATCTTGAGCCAAGTAGGTAATTTTGTAATATGAGCATTAACTAAAGCTTGATCAAGGGTGGTGTAGTGTTATTTTAAGAATATAATTAATTGTACCCTAAACAGAGCCATGACTTCAAAATTGACTCCCCATAAGTTTATTTCTTGATGAATTCTTAAAAAAAATAACAATAATTCTATAAAGACGCGTTTCTCACCGGCGCGACGCGAATATGTCAACTAGGACTGGCGTAAAGTCAGCGCTGTGCTTTGCATCAGTTTATTCTGCGCCAGATACCTTTTTGCTGCCATGTATTTTCATTTAAATGTAAAAAAAAATGTTTTTTATCTTTAGATGTATTTGTGTGTGTTATGTTTTTGAAAATTAATGTTTTCTGTTCTAATTATATTTTAGTAAAGCAAAATTGGGTGGGCTACTCTGTACATGTATCGCAATGCAATAACCGCGTCTTACACGTGAAGGATATCGGGCCGTATGTTTCCGTAAGAGATGAAAATGATGGTCGTATATATTCATAGGAGGGCTCATATTGCTCAGTGATGGACTGACATTAGCGGGTATGGGGGTTCGAAACTTTGAATTATTTATACCTAATTTCATTTGTTACCAACGATCTTTATTTTATTTTATTAGAATTAAAAAGAAATAAAGAACGTTATCGGTACATGACATCTTCATGTAAATAAATAAATATCTTGACACATTCCACACAGCGTCATCTAGTTCCACACTAAGCAAATGCTTGTATTATGTATACCAGACAGTTGATATACATAGATTACTTTTTTTTTGGAAATACATACATATTATAAATACTAACTTCCATAACTCAGCTACAAAGGTAAAATTTTAATGCAAAACATTTGCCCCTAACGGGATTCGAACCCGCGACCGTTTGGTTAACAGCTGGTCAGCCGACTTTTACATAAAAAAACAACCTTAACATAAAACTTATAGTGTAATTGTATGTCTGTGTAAATATTATAAAAGAAAAAAAGAATAAAACATGTTGAACAAAACAATTTTTTGTGCAATAGATTGCTAGACAGGCGGACAGTGTGAAAGAAAACGAAAGCCCACAAAAAGTCACTTTTGTGAGCAATACGTGAGCGACATTGACATTTGAATAATGAACCTTAGACGAAGGTGTTTAAGTGCAAATTTACTTAAATTGATTTTTTGTTGATACGTTCTTGTTGTATGGCAATAGTGCGTGGGGCAGTCACGGTCCAGTTATCGATAATGTTTATGACATTAATGTCGATGGCTCACATCCGTTCGACACTCGTCAATGATATTTGCAGCGTCTAAAACTATTTAATATTTATACCTACTTATATCAATACTAATAATAAATGTGTAAGGGTTGGTCGTTGTTCATAGAGTAAGTTACTTTGTTTTCAGAGATATCGTGTTTATAGGCTCTATACATGATACTCAAACTAAATTTACCATTTTTAGAATTTTTTTCTGTATGTATGTAAGTTCCTCCATAACTCTTAAATGAATCAACTGATTTTCATGAAACTTGGTATATAAACATTTCGACGTACGGGACACAGGATACGCTACTTTTTCTTTTTCAACGCGGACAAAGTCGCGGGCGCCAGCTAGTTATAAAATAAAACTATAGCTGCTGCCCGCAACTTTGTAAATTACATATATACTAAAACCTTACTCGAGAACCACTCTATCCATTGGTGAAAACAGCACGAAAATCGGTGCAATAGCTTTTGAGTTTATCACGAACAGACAGACAGACAGGCAGACGCGGCGGAGGACTTTGTTTTATAATATTTATGTAAGGATATGAAAGAAACTCTGTCTGTCTGAAATTTTTCATACACGTCCAGAAAAAAATTACCGTTCCCGTGAGATCATACTATACTACTATCACTACATATTATAAAACAAACTCCTCCGCTGCGTCTCTCTGTCTGTCTGTTCGCGATAAACTCAAAAACTACTACACCGTTTTTTATGCAGTTTTCACTAATGGATAGAATGGGTCTCGAGGAAGGTTTTGGTATATAATTTACAAAGTTACGCAAGCGAAGTCGCGAGCAGCAGCTAATAGTTTCAAATAAACAATCCGAGTTCACGAGCTTTTAAAAATGCAAGCAAACCCGTTCATAGGGCCCAAAGTTTATGAATTAATTTGGTCGAACCTTCGCGTATCTTGATAAGGGTAAGGCAATGTGAGGGCTCGTAATTAAATTTGACCTTTACTTACACAATAATTCATTACTTAATAGCAATTAGGGGTTAACAAACAATATTTGTATATTGTACTCTTGTTCTTTACATAGTATAGAACAAAGTATGTCCGTCTGTATGTGCGCTTAAATCTTTTAGGGTCAGCGCCGACGGGCGGAGTGGCAGCGAAGAGACTAATTTAGTAACAATTTAAATTCAACCTAAAGTGCTCCCGAATACGACTGTATTTGGTCGTCGCGCGCTTCTTGACCGCGCTTTGAGTCGCTCGCCGTCATTTTATTTCATTGTACCAAATACAGTCGTATTGAGGAGCACATTAGGTTGAATTTAAATTGTTACTAAATTAGTCTCTTCGCTGCCACTCGACTGGCGGAGTGGCGGCGAAGAGCAGTTACAGGTCGCAAAGAGCAGTTACAGGTGAGCGCACGTCACCGCGAAACTGCTCTCGCCGGCTCTTGGAGTCGATTCGCCGCGCGCCTCTCGACCGCGCTTTGAGTCGCTCGCCGTCATTTTATTTCATTGTACCAAATACAGTCGTATTGAGGAGCACATTAGGTTGAATTTAAATTGTTACTAAATTAGTTTCTTCGCTCCCACGTGCTGCCACTCCGTCCGTCGGCGCTGACCCTTAAACTTTTAGATCGGTTTTCACTAATGAAAAGAGGGCTAGCATTGAACAAGGAAGGTTTTTTTTTAATATATAACTTGCTGGTGCCCGCGACTTCGCCCGCGTAACTTTGTAAATTATATACTAAAACCTTCATCGAGAACCACTCTATCTATTGGTGAAAACAGCATGAAATTCGGTGCAGTAGTTCGAGGAAGGTTTTAGTATATAAGTCGCGGGCAAAAGCTAGTAAACAATAAAATGTAGTTTTCACATTATACCTATACAAGATATTTCTACAAAAACATTCACCCCTTGCTAGGCTCGGAATTTATTATAGCAGAAGCAATGAGTAAGTAACTAAGTAGTTTTTTTTTCTATTGAATAGTAAGACGGGAATCGAACCTCCCCCTATCACTTAATGTTTCCTCCATTGTAGCCGGAAGTCATTGATTTCGGTGCAACGAACACCCTCTAGCGTTCACATATTTATTTATGACCGTGCATTTCCGGTATAGGCTTCATTTCCGATATACATATACATATATACCTACATACAATACATACGTGTGTGTTTGCTAGAAAACTCGATCGTATATTTGTTTGTTAGGACCGAGCACATGGGGAAATTCAATAACCTAACCTATATATAGTACTAAATTTGTTTAAGCGCCTCTTTCACCAACTCCAAGTGAAGTGTTGATTAGTTACTTTTAGAAATCATTTTATGTTTTATTGAATTATGCACTCGGTTTACTGCTTCATTCGATAGGCGATTTTTTATTATTATTTTCTATTTAATGTTTGGGACGTTTACCGTACAAACAAAGGTGTATCAGCTAAATTATTCCCGGTGACAGGTGACTTTAAGAGACGGTTTAGCTTACTTGACGTTTATGAAAGAGGCGCTAAGATTTATGGAGGAACATACATAATTACATATATACAGAAAAAAATTGTAAAAATGGTAAATTTAGTTTCAGTATAATGTATAGAGCCTATAAACACGATATCTCTGAAAACAAAGTAACTTACTCCATCACCAACCCTTACACATTTATTATTAGTACTGATAGATATACGTACCTAATTTTATTATTATCTATCTCTAGCTGTTGCCCGCGACTTCGTCCGGCTTCTCTATAGCCTTCCTCAAAAAATGGACTATCCAACACAAAAATAATTTTTCAATTCGAACCAATGGTTGAAGCTGAAGTCTAGTGTTTAATATATATAGAAAATTTATTAACAAATTGGCAAATCCCATTGGTCCTTGGACCTATTAATATATATAAATTTATAATTGAATGTATTCATTTATGGTTTTTAAAAGGATATTAATGGCATTCATTCTCCTGCAAGATCTGTGAAAATGGGAATAATTTATTACAATATTACGTGACCTCCTATTACACCGTAACTTAGAATCAATTCGTGAGCGCTCAAAAAATGTCATAGTACAAGATCCGACTGCTTGATCCTGCAGGTATCTGTTTTTTTTATGAAATTAATTTTAAATAAATCTTGAGAATGTATGCAATGGTAATCCATTGCATACATTCTTAATAGGATAGGTTGTCTTGTAAAAATTAGCCGCAATTACCTGTAATTAATTTTAATGTCATTAATTCACTATTCAATTCATTTTCATGTCATTTCATTTCATGTCATTTGAAAGAAAATGATGTAACGAATTGAAATAAAAAATTATAAGTGTCAACAGCCGATACTTATAAGTTGAGTTGCGACCGGCTCCAAGCCTCGCGCGGTTGCAATTTTTTCTGCAAATTATTTTGCAAAATATTTATTTATCAATTAGGTTTCTACAAGAAACTCTTATGATCGTCATTATAAAAAAAATTACCAGGGTTTTAGAGAAAAAGCTAAGATGACGTTCTCAGATACTAAAAGAAACTCAATTTTTTTTGTCTCTATTTTCTATTTACTATATTTTTTGTCATATTTAAAATATAAAATAACAACAATACTAAACATAGTTTGAGCTCCGAATCGCTTAAATCCAGGCTTCATTGTCGCTTATATAATCAGTGATTTTATAATAGCTTTTCGAGAAGAGTGGTTTTAATGACACTTTTAAATTTATTTATAGACTAGTTGGCGCCCGCGACTTCGTCCGCGTTGAAAAAAAAGTAGCCTATCCTGTGTCCCGTACGTCTAAATGTTTATCTACCAAGTTTCATGAAAATCAGTTGATTCGTTTAAGAGTTATAGAGGAACATACATACATACATACATACATACACACAGAAAAAATTCTAAAAATCGTCAATTTGGTTTCAGTATCATGTATAGAGCCTATAAACCCTTACACATTTATTATTAGTATTGATAATGCTCTGAATATCTCAGGTAATTTTATAAAATCACATAAATTTTTTTTATAAAATCACAGTTTAAAAATTTAAAAACAAAGAGACCGTGTGAGTGGCGGCCAAGCCAGCAAGGAAAGTCCATAAATCGCAATTTATATTATGTTTAGTAGAAAATGAAAAAGATTTTCCTTTTAAAGGTCGTTTGTTATTATTATTTTGTTACGCGACATAGTACTCTGTGTAGACGTCTCGCCGGTAACGAGTTTAGCTGCGGCCAGTACAGTACACCATTACAGCTAAACCAGAAATTTAACCAATTTAACCCTCAACATAACCGAGTTTCTCTTAGAAATTCCACATAAATAATTAAGGGTGCGTATAAAGAGAAATAGCCAATCCTAGATTTGAATTTATCTAAGTAAACAAAGTCCAATTTAAAAACTTAATCAAAATAGATAAATACATTATAAATGAAAGTGAAGACTCGGACAGAAAACATAATATAATGAAATTTTCTCGATAGAAAAAAATCACAAAGTGAACTCTCATTTCCGTCGATTTTAGTTTTATTTTTCAAAATGACACACATTACAAAGCTAAAAGTGTATCAGTAATCTCACTTCACATATTATCTAATTCTCTATGTATCAATTTTTCATTTGACATTGTATTTTACGAATAATTAATATTTAATACTTTTGGCACTTATAACATTTTTATTGAGCGAGATGCGCTATCTTCTGTCGCATGTTGTGCGTACTTCTACGTATTTTGTGTCACTGTCATGTCCAAGGGGCCACGCGGGTTAAATTACATTTTTTTTGCTTTATACGCACTCTTAAATAGATTTCTAAGATTTTTTTTATACAATATAATGTATCCTTTAATTCTAAGTTATATATTTACATATTACTAGTGACCCGCTCCCGGTTTCGCACGGGGTGCAATTTATATATCCTATCTTTTAAGTTGGACCAAATTGAGAATGGTTACGAAATTTGATCAAAATCTGTTCTGTTTCGGAGTTCATCGGGAACAAATCGGGAAATTTTTATATATCATCAATACTAATAAGGGTTTAGAAATATCGTGTTTATAGGCTCTCTATACATGATACTAAAACTAAATTGACGATTTTTAGAATATTTTTCTGTATGCATGCATGCATGTATGTATGTATGTATGTATGTATGTATGTATGTATGTATGTATGTATGTATGTATGTATGTATGTATGTATGTATGTATGTATGTATGTATGTATGTATGTATGTATGTATGTATGTATGTATGTATGTATGTATGTATGTATGTATGTATGTATGTATGTATGTATGTATGTATGTATGTATGTATGTATGTATGTATGTATGTATGTATGTATGTATGTATGTATGTATGTATGTATGTATGTATGTATGTATGTATGTATGTATGTATGTATGTATGTATGTATGTATGTATGTATGTATGTATGTATGTATGTATGTATGTATGTATGTATGTATGTATGTATGTATGTATGTATGTATGTATGTATGTATGTATGTATGTATGTATGTGTGTGTGTGTACGCGTGCGCGTGTGCGTGTGCGTGTGCGTGTGTGTGTTGTATGTTTGTGTACAATGTATATCGATTATTGTATGTTTCCCTAATATAAATAAATATAAATAAAATAAAAATTAATGTTGAAATTTGACAAACTTTGCCGACCATAGCACAACCAGAGGCGTTTTAATGAAGACAATTTAGATGCACCCTTCCCGATCGTCCAAATTTGATACAACTTTTGCCAATGCAAATAATGTCATCCCGCATTACTTCCACTAGACGTGACTTACTGAGTTGGTAGCCATGATTTTGTGGTTTAACTCACTAGTGGCTGCTCATATAATACTCAAATTGGCCCCTGCTAGCGAACCGTGATATGTTTTGAAGTTCCCTTTAGCCCTTTGAGCGATACGGGAAATTGAAGGTTAAAAAAAAATGTAATTAAACCTAAAAGTAAAGCTAAAAGTAAGGTAAACTATGGTATCTACTAATATAATAAAGTGGAAAGATTTGTTTGTTTGTTTACATTGAATAAGCTCCGAAAAAACTGGACCTATTTAAAAAATTCTTTCACTGTTGGGAAGCTATCAGCAAGTAACATAGGCTATCAATCAATACTAATAATAAAAACTGTAAGATTTATGATTTATTTTTATATATTCGGTAGTTCTGTGAATAGGTCGTAAACTATTTTTTATACCCCTAAGTAATCAATACTAATAATAAATGTGTAAGGGTTGGTGATGGAGTAAGTTACTTTGTATTCAGAGATATCGTGTTTATAGGCTCTATACATGATACTCAAACTAAATTTACCATTTTTAGAAATTTTTTCTGTATGTATGTAAGTTCCTCCATAACTCTTAAACGAATTAACTGATTTTCATGAAACTTGGTATATAAACATTTAGACGTACAGGACATAGGATAGGCTATTTTTTTCTTTTTCAACGAGGACGAAGTCGCGTAGTATGTTATGTAACTAGTAAGTTACATAACATGAATCAATAAAAATATCAGACCTAAATACTTGTTCTGTATTATAATCGTGTGTCGAATTAAAAAAAACCTATCAATAAGATTAAAACCCGCACATCTGTCCTCCCTAAGTGGCTATTGTGACGTGTCGAACAAGGATGTATTATATTTGTCCCATCCTTTGTCCCGGCGGTTGCCCAAATTGTGGTCGCAGTAGCTTAATCCCTTTTAGGGGTGTGCTATGTTTATATTTTGACACTAGCTGGCGCCTGCGACTTCGTCCGCGTTGAAAAAGAAAAAAGTAGCCTATCCTATGTCCTATTTATCCTATTTATCTACCTATTATCTCCTATCCTATTTATCTACCAAGTTTCATTTAAATCAGTTAATTCGTTTAAGAGTTATGGAGGAACATACATACATAGAAACCTACACTTACACATTTATTATTAGTACTAGCTGGTGATCGCGACTTCGTCCGCGTTGAAAAAGAAAAAAGTAGCCTATCCTATGTCCTGTACGTCTAAATGTTTATCAAACAAGTTTCATGAAAGTCCGATAATTCGGTTAAGAGTTATGAAGGAACATACTCGTACATACATAGAAACCTACACTTACAGATTTATTATTAGTATTGATTTTTGTATACAACTAGTTGGTGTCCGCGACTTCGTCCTATATATATAGAGATTATTATCCGGTCCTTTGCAATCTTACTGGGATTATTGCGAAAATTCGACTTCTTCGAATATCCTGCGACATATCGAAGTGATATATGTGTTCAAAATGCTCTATAACGGGCATCTATGATTCTCCCAAACATTTTGCTTAGGCAAATGTTGAAATTGCTTAGGAAAATTTTGTATTTGCTTGGGAAAATGTTGAAATTGACCGAAAAATGGTATATATAGAGATTATTATCCGGTCCTTTGCAAACTTACTGGGATTATTGCGAAAATCCGACTTCTTCGAATATCCTGCGACATATAGAAGTGATATCTGTGTTCAAAATGCTCTATAACGGGCATCTATAATCTCCCAAACATTTTGCTTAGGCAAATGTTGAAATTGCTTAGGAAAATTTTGTATTTGCTTGGGAAAATGTTGAAATTGACCGAAAAATGGTATATATAGAGATTATTATCCGGTCCTTTGCAAACTTACTGGGATTATTGCGAAAATCCGACTTCTTCGAATATCCTGCGACATATCGAAGTGATATATGTGTTCAAAATGCTCTATAACGGGCATCTATAATCTCCCAAACATTTTGCTTAGGCAAATGTTGAAATTGCTTAGGAAAATTTTGTATTTGCTTGGGAAAATGTTGAAATTGACCGAAAAATGGTATATATAGAGATTATTATCCGGTCCTTTGCAAACTTACTGGGATTATTGCGAAAATCCGACTTCTTCGAATATCCTGCGACATATCGAAGTGATATATGTGTTCAAAATGCTCTATAACGGGCATCTATAATCTCCCAAACATTTTGCTTAGGCAAATGTTGAAATTGCTTAGGAAAATTTTGAATTTGCTTGGGAAATTGACCGAAAAATGGTATATATATAGATATTATTATCCGGTCCTTTGCAATCGTAGTAGTATTACTGCGAAAATCCGACTTCTTCGAATATCCTGCGACATATCGAAGTGATATCTGTGTTCAAAATGCTCTATAACAGGCATAGACATCCTCGTTATATTGTTATTCGTAGCTACACTTGGTTAATTAATGAAAATGGAATAAGACCGTGGCTAGAATAATATCCAGCACGGATTCCCTGATCAAATCTTAAAACAATTAACTCTCGCATATATACTTGTTATAGTAATGTTGTTACAAAGGCCACATTATTATCTTTGCTAACTTTGTTGTACCCTAAGGACACAACTTGGTATCCTGAATTTATCGTAATTCATGCCATTGTTGAGTTGTTTCTAACTTTGTTATTGTCTTTTGACGGATCGTGTGCTTTTTTTACGTATATTATTTTATTCGTAACTTATTGGAGTTTACTCCTTAAGCGCCTCTTTCACAAACGTCAAGTAGGCCAAACTGTCATTTAAAGTTACCGGTAACCGGGGATAATGGAGCTGATACACCTTTGTTTGTACGGTAAACGGCCCAAATATTAAATAGAAAATAATAATAATAAAAAATCGGCTATCGAATGTTGCAGTAAACCGAGTGCATAATTCAATATAACAGAAAATGATTTCTAAAAGTAACTAATCAACACTTTACATGTAGTTTGTGAAAGAGGCCCTAAGTATTGGATTTTTTGATATATATAAGGCCACTGGTATGGAAATTTTATGAGGAGTAAAATTAACACAAGCGTTAAACAAAAAAAAAGAGCTATGCTCTTCTCCGCAACGTACACCTTCACTTTGAAAAAATTCAAAATCTAAATTCAGTCACTGCAAATTTAAAATTCTTTGAGTCATGGATGTTTTCTATTTATAATATGTATGTATTTCCAAAAAAAAAAGTAATCTATGTAGTACATCTGGTATCAATACTACTAATAATAAATGTGTAAGGGTTGGTCATGGAGTAAGTTACTTTGTTTTCAGAGATATCGTGTTTATAGGCTCTATACATTATACTCAAACTAAATTGACCATTTTTAGAATTTTTTTTTGTGTATGTATGTATGTACCTCCATAACTCTTAAACGAATTAACTGATTTTCATGAAACTTGGTAGATAAACTTTTAGACGTACGGGACACAGGATAGGCTACTTTTTTCTTTTTCAACGCGGACGAAGTTGCGGGCGCCAGCTAGTCCATAATACAAGTTGAACTTTCTGGAATAGATCTCCAAGAACTTGACTCAAGTCGACTAAACATTGGTTCTTAACTCGAATATAAATATCTTTAAGGACACAGTTGTTTATTGACAAGCTGTTGCAAGCGGTTTCACTCGCATTTGGATTTCCGCTGTGTGGCCACCCCGTCCCTAGACTTTTCTCGCTTCGCATAACTTCAAAACAGTTTACGAACAAACTTTTGCCACCATTTCAACCCCTTGGGAGATAAATTTTCAAACATTTTAAGTGGCCTGCCATTTTATTTGTGTTATTTTATATTGCTCAACTTAGAGTCACTTAAATTATGCATGAATTTAAGAAGGTTTTTCTTTACTTACACAATTTCTTTTTTTTAAATTTTTTATTATATCAACTAGCTAGCGCTTGTGACTTCGTCCGCGTTAAAAGTAGCCTATCCTGTGTCCTGTACGCGTCCTGTACGTCTAAATGTCTAATCTGCCAAGTTTCATGAAAATTAATTCGTTTAAGCGCCTCTTTCACCACCTACAAGTAAAGTGTTGATTAGTTACTTTTAGAAATCATTTTCTGTTTTATTGAATTATGCACTCGGTTTACTACATCATTCGATATGCGATTTTTTTTATTATTTTCTATTTAATTTTTGGGACGTTTACCGTACAAACAAAGGTATATCAGCTAAATTATTCCCGGTGACAGGTGACTGTAAGTGATGGTTTAGCCTACTTGACGTTGGTGAAAGAGGCGCTAAGAGTTATGGAGGAAATACATACATACATACATACATACATACAAACATACAGAAAAAAATTGTAAAAATGGTCAATTTAGTTTCAGTATAATGTATAGAACCTATAAACACGATATCTCTGAAAACAAAGTAACTTACTCCACGACCAACCCTTACACATTTATTATTAGTAATATATTGAATATTGATGATCTTAGTAGCTGTTGCACGCGATTTTGTCCGCGTAACTTTATAAAATGTAGCCTACGTTAATTGCATAATGTGGACAAGTCCAAAGCAGTCCAAGCAAGTCCTGACAGCTGATGACAGTTGACAGTTTATCTGTCATAGAAATTTATATATTTTTATTTGCCTTTTGTATCAGTAGTTCGTGTTCTATTCATCTGTTCAACGAGGCGGACGGTATGAAATGTGCAATAATATATGCACCCTACTGTGACCATCTCATTGTCGCACAATACATTGTCGCACGGCTACTGTTGTGGGTGACCATGATTTTGTCATTTTGTGGAATATTTATTATTATCTTCTTTACATAGTCTATGTATATAAAGTGCGTTCCATAATTCGATGGAGTAATTTGACATTTCCTGGGTTGCAGGTTTTTGACTATACAGAAATAGTGATGTGACCTAATCGGATTTTTTTAAAAACTTACGGTTTTTATAAAACCGTAAACAATGCTTTATAGAACTTTAGTTAGTTTCGAATTAATATTAATTAATATTTAATCGTTTAAATTATATTTTTTGCAAAGTCGCAATTCTTTTCGATTATTATAATTTTTATGTTTAGAATATTTTCATAGGTTCATTTGACTTCACATATAAATTGTGAATTGTGTTTTTATTCATTACAAATCGACTTGGTCATTAGTAAACCTGCCTTAAACGAAATTCAAACCTTAAAACAACAATAATACGTATGTTAAATCAATAAAAAAAGATCAAAAATATTTTTACCGTAAAATATTATAACTATTCAAACAAAACCGATATTAGTACAGCACTACGGAGAAAACGTTGGCAACATTATTTTAAAATCTGACATTAGGACCTGTCAAATTACTCCATCGAATTATGGAACGAGTAGATTTATATTTTTAGGTTTAGAAATATATTTTTATTCTCACTAAGAATTAGGTACAAATTCACTTACGTGAGAACTTAAATTAAAACTTAGTTACAAACAAACATAATTCACATTGCAAGCAACATAGTAGACAAAACAACAAAAGTAAGAAAACGCTTAACACCTACAAGACAATAAATACAGCACATAATCCAAAAAGTGGGTAGTCTACAGAACACAAAAATACACGGCAATCAAACGAAACATTGATATACTCGTACAACACTGGAAGTGACATCACGTCGTATACGGAAATTATTAAATTATTATAATGATTTTATTTTAATATATATTGATATTATTTTAGAAGGTTTATTTTAATAAGTTTTTTGAAAATATTAGTCGATTTAGCATCTTTAATATTTTTAGGAAGTTTGTTGTACAGCTGCGCACCCCCATAAAGTATACATTTCTTTCCATAATTAGTTCTAGGTATTCGCAATGTCAGTTTATCCGCATTTCTCAGTTTAATTTTTTGTACACTTCCTCTTTTTGAAAAACTAATATGTGTAAATATTTCTTTATTAAGTATTTTCCGAATTAATAGACAAGTAAAATATATATATGTATGGTGGACATTCATTATTTTAGTCTCTTTGTAGATTTTGCTAGTAGGAGCCAAGAAGTCATAGTGAAATAGGGATTTAATTAATTTATTTTGTGCAATTTGGATTAAATTTAGATTAGTTTTAGCAGCTGAACCCCAGATTTCGATTAGGTAGTCTATATGAGGCTTAATGAGCGTGTTATAAATAACATATCGCACCTGCTTAGGTAGACATCCTGCGATAGGTCGTATTGCTCCTGTTAGGGAAGATAATTTAGATTTAATTTTCTCGATATGCGGCTTCCAAGTAAGACTTTTATCCAAAATAAGGCCAAGGTATTTTTCTTTAACCACTTGATTTATGAATTTTGCATTTATTCGGAGGGGATCAAAAGGTGGAACTTTTTTGTTTTTGGCCGCAAATATTAAGTAATTAGTTTTTTCGATATTTATAGTCAATAAGTTGGTCTCAAACCACTCATTGAGCAAATTAAGGTCATATTGTGCGTCTGTTATAATTTTAGTAATAGAATTATCAAAGTAGAATAGACTAGTATCGTCTGCATACAAAGTGATATCCCCCTTTAAACCAATTTCGTTTATATTATTTATGTATATGAGGAACAATAACGGCCCCAGAATCGATCCTTGAGGGACACCGCAAGTGACAGATTTGGGACTACTTGTGTGATCTCCTATTTTTACAACCTGATAGCGATGTTGCAAGTAAGATTTAAAAATATCGTAAGCACTTCCCGTTATATTTATATTACTCAACTTATTCAGCAACAATTGGTGGCTGACAGTATCAAAGGCCTTTTTTAAATCTATGAAAACTCCTAGTACTATTTTTTTTTGGTCAATATTAACATTTATTTTACTTACCAGATCAATTGTTGCTGATAAAGTATTAGACCTACATCTAAAACCGTACTGCCTTTCATTTAGAAATTTTATTGAGGTAAGGAAAGTTATCAGACGATTATAAAGTATTTTTTCAAAAATCTTAGATATGATTGGCAGCACAGAGATAGGTCTATAATTACCCGGTTCCAATTTGCTTCCTTTTTTGTAAATAGGGCTAACTTTGGCCATTTTTAAGCTCTCAGGAAAAGATCCTGTTTCCATACATTTATTTATACAACTGACAAGTTCAATAATAATTAAATCCTTTACACTTTTAATAACATTTACACTGATGCCGTCTAATCCGGAGCTAGTGTTTGATTTTAGATTATTTATTATATCACTAACTTCGATAGGCGTAGTAGGAATCAATTCTGAAAGTCTTTCTGCAGTAGTTTTACACAAATTAACATCAGCTTTACCGATATTGCACTTATTAGGGATTTCGTCAGCTAATTTTTGTGCGATACTAGTAAAATATTCATTAAAACATTCACATATTTCAAGTTGATCTGCGATAATTCCACCTTTTGTTAGGAGCTGAGTGGGGACTGACGCCTCTTTATTTCTGTTTGAAGCTAGACTATTAATTAAGGACCACATTTTTACCGGTCTGTTCGTGCAATTTTTAAACTTATCAAAATAAAATTTCTTTTTTGCATTATTTATGTTCTTTGCAACCTCACCTCTTTTCTTCAAAAATTGCTGTTCTAATATTTTTTTATTAGGATTATTTTTCATTTGTCGCCAAAGTAAATTTCTTTCATTTATACCTTCTATAATATCTTTATTTATCCAGTCCTGTTTTGGTTGATTAATGATTTTTGTTTTACTTATTTTGCTTCTTGTAATACACGTTATCAGTTTATTATTCAATATACTATATTCATTCTCATTATTTGGAGTGATTTCTTCTTGAATGAGTCTGTGAAGTACCTGGTAATTTATAGCCTCAAATTTTATTTTATTTTTTGTTATGGGTGTGTACTTTTCAACTTCAAAATATATCTGCTTATGATCTGAAAGGGATGAGTCTATAATTGCTAAACGAAAATCCTTTTCTTTTAAGTTGGAACAGACATGATCTATGATGGTTCTAGTTTCAGACGTTTCACGAGTGCAAAATACATCAGAAATATTGTTTAGTATCGTATATCCACTTTCACTTAAAACTCTTTTATAGTTAGTGACCTGTTTTGTCTTGCCCAACAAGTTGTAGTTAAAATCTCCAAATACTATGGCCCTTTTTCTTTTTAGAAGTTGTAATGAGTAGACGTCGAGAAAGTTTTCGGAGTTTCCGTGGTTAGTTCGATATATTGCACCCACATCTACACAAAATTTGTCTATGTGAATCCATAAATAATGGTTTCCATTTAGTGTAAGTTCTTCACTGAGTTCATGTTCTAAGTTGTTGTGTGCAAATATAGAAACTCCACCACCTCTATTCTCTGACCTGTAGTTGTAATAATGTGTATATCCGGGCAAATGCAATGACTTACCCTCTTCATCTGACTTTATCCATGTTTCAGTCAACACAATTATATGAATGATGCTATGAAAAGATTTTATTATGCATTTTAATTCATCAAATTTACCTGGTTTAACTATACTTCGGACGTTAGAGTAAAAGCATTTTAAGGAACCTTTGCTAGTATTGATATTTTTATAACATTCTGCTATTTGATACGTAATATTTTTGTCACCGGTGAGTTGGTTTTCGTGCTTCCTTATGTCTATTTCTTTTAGTTTTTTGACGATGATGTTATTATCTTTGGCACTCCTTTTATGTACTTTATTTTAAGATTTGTTTCTCCATTTGAAGCGCGACGTTCAAATTCATTTTTAACGTTTACCAAATAAGCTCTTTGGTTAGGTGTTTGGTCAGAATAGATTCTGATCAAAGGATCACTCTTCAGATAGCTGCGATTTCGTAATAGAGACATAGCTATTTCTTTAGAAGAAAAACAAACCTTAATGGGCCGGTTTTTGTCTTTCTTAAGCTTACCGAGACGATACATATTAATTGGTTCAGGGCAGTTCTCCGACAATGATTTTAACACCTTGCCTACCTCGATTTTGTCGGACTCATGTCTATCAGAAGTATCGTTTACATTGGGTTCAACCATTCCAATCAAGATGATATTTTTAGATCTTTGATTCCGGTCATTAAGCTCAGACATCAAAGTCTCACTTAAGAGTGGTAAAATCTCTGTGGACGTCTTTTGAACGGATTCCTGTAGTTGCTGCATATTTGTTTCTACGTTATTAATTCTTTTGCTTATGTCTTCATTGAAACTCATATAGGAGGCCATTTCAGTTTTTATCTTAATTTGTTCTACTTTTAGTTCTTCAACAGTCGATCTTATGTCACTAACATTTTTTTTAATACTGGAGACATCTTCACATATTTTTTTAATATTTTCTGTTTGATCGAGGTTATTAGATTTTAGATACATCATCATTTCACTAACTTCTTTCCGCATTTCTTGGAATTCGTTCCATATTTCTTCACTCCCTTCATACTTGCGTTTCACATTTCGAAAATTTATAATTGAAGTGGTAGTCGGCTTGATACACAAATCATCTCTGGATAACTCTGGTGCAGATCCACCAATTTCAACACTGAGGCCACTTCCAGTCGGCGGTGAGCGTTGTAGTGGCATAATGATCCGTGTATTACTATGTCGTACGAGCGAGACGAAGTATCGCCGCACTTAGTTGCACAGGAGGGTAAAGTTGTAAGAAAACTGTCTAAATCACAGCAAATTTAAACTTAAGCTGATAAAAATAAGGCTGAATATGAAACTTTCGGCTACTAATTTAAATTAATTTATGGTATGTAACACAACAAACACGTCCGCACTGTATGCTTGCCGAATGCGAATTTTTGTATGTTTGTAATGAATAAACTCAAAAACTAGTGGACCGATTTTGAAAATTCTTTCACATATAGAAAGCTACGTCATCAGCGAGTAACATAGACTATCCTATCCTTACTAATATTATAAATGTGAATGTGAGTTTGTTTGTTTGTTACGCTTTCACGCAAAAACTACTGAACCAATCACCGTGAAATTTTGCATACACGTTGTCTGGGACACCAGAAAGGACATAGGGTACCTTTCATCGTTCAACGCGGACGAAGTCGCGGGCATCAACTAGTACTATATTATAAAGTTCTACAGCTCTTCTAGCTTAAATAAATAATCTAATCTAATTTGAACGCCTTAGTTTTGGTAATTCTCAAAATAAACTAAAATTATGCACACCCTTTTTACGCTAATCCCGTGAAGTACCCCCAAACCGCAATTCAAATAATAATATGCGGTTATTTGTACAAAGATTAGCGGCGGGTATTGAGTGCGTGTATAATTGGCTACCCTACAATCTTCAACCACTACATTTGACTGACTAGACAGTTCTGATTTTTTTATTTATTTTAATCAAATTTTAATGGTATCTATGTAAGTTATTCACTCACTAATACAAGCCAAAATTATAAATTATAAACTAAAAATTAATTAAAAGATAAATAATTATAATTATAATCATCAATCATCAATACTAATAATAAACTTAAAAACTGCTGCACCGAATTTCATGCTGTTTTCACCAATGGATAGAGAGGTTCTCGAGGAAGGTTTTAGTATATAATTTACAAGATTTATGTGTATATTTTTTGTGTATGTTCGGTAGTTCTGAGAATAGGTCGTAAACTATTTTTTATACCCCTAAGTGAGTATTTTATAAAACTATCAATTTTATGTTAATAAATATTCTGAATTAATATTTATTCGTATCGTAATAGAAACCTCTCGAAAGATCTTAATTAATTAATATGAAGCTCAGTTGGATGGGTTATTACGAGTAAAACCACTTGAAAGAGCTAGTGCCTATATTTAGTCTCGATTCGTAGTACTTCAAATTGATGACCCTCAAACATCTCACTTAACCTAAGGGTAATAATAAATGTGTAAGGGTTGGTCATGGAGTAAGTTACTTTGTTTTCAGAGATATCGTGTTTATAGGCTATACATGATACTCAAACTAAATTTACTAAAATAAATAAATATCTTCTCACATTCAACACAGCACCATCTAGTGCCATACTAAGCAACTAATGCCTGTATTATGGATACCAGACAGTTGATATACTACATACATTACTTTTTTTGTAAATACATACATATTATAAATACAAAACATCCATAACTCAGGTACCAAGTTAAAATGTTAACACAGAAACATTTTCCCCTAGCGGGATTCGAACCCGCGACCGTTTGGTTAACAGCTAGGGTTACTAGCCACTAGACCAAACGTGTCGTCACATTCAATTAAATTTATCTCAACCACACTATCCTATGTAAATTAGATTGTCTATTGAAATAGAACATAACTAATCAAGGAAAATCGATGGCTTGCATGTACAGTATATAGGTTTCAGTAGGGTTACCATGATATACGTAATACAATAATATTAAATTCATATTTTTTTTCTTGGCTATTCATATTCATATTCTTGGCTCTTTTCCGAAACCCTGGTAAATTTAAATTAATAATGACGATCATAAGAGTTTCTTGTAGAAACCTAATTGATAAATAAATATTTTGATTTTGATTTTTTGATTTATTTCGATACCTTAATTCGCAAACCAAATATATAAAATAACTTCTCTGAGGTAAATTTTACAGGGGTGACTAAAAACGTTATAATTTTTTTTTTGTATTATACGAGAATAGAAAAAAACAATTTTATATTGTAAATTATGGCTCGTATTAACCGATAGACCTTTTAAAAATTAAATTCTGTCATTAAGTTTCTCCCATATCAAAAAGTCATTTTCAACCAAAAGTGGAGTTATTCGTTTTGCGAATTAAGGTATCGATTTGTATTTAAATTCTAAATTAAAAAAAAATTGACACTAAATTTCGAGTTAAAAACATACTTTAAACCTTTTTGGCTAATCTTAAATTGGCAATTCAAAACTTTGATAATTCTAGCGCTAAAAAACCATGTCAGTTTGGACTGAAAAAAACATGACAGTGTCGCGAGTTCAATGATTTTTTCTCATCTCAAAGGTTGTTCTATTTTTTAAATTATTTTAAATCAATATCTGAAAATATACAGAGGTTTCGGTTACATTACGTTACATTACATGACAGTGTCGCGAGTTCAATGATTTTTTCTCATCTCAAAAGTTGTTCTATTTTTTAAATTATTTTAAATCATCTGAAAATATACAGAGGTTTCGGTTACATTACGTTACATTACATGACAGTGTCGCGAGTTCAATGGTTTTTACCCATCTCAAAATTGGTACTATTTTTTAAATTATTTTAAATTACTATCTGAAAATATACAGAGGTTTCGGTTACATTACGTTACATTACATGACAGTGTCGCGAGTTCAATGATTTTTTCTCATCTCAAAAGTTGTTCTATTTTTTAAATTATTTTAAATCAATATCTGTTAATATACAGAGGTTTCGGTTACATTACATGACAGTGTCGCGAGTTCAATGGTTTTTATCCCATCTCAAAAATACCCAACGCGCTATGAACACCTGTGTTTTTGCTTACGTTATTGGCGACGGTAGCCACCTACTACCATAGAGTGGCCCGCCAAAAAGAGGTATAAACAAATTTACAAGATATATTGAAAAAAATATACAATAACATAATTTTGCCAGCTAAAATAAATCACATCCCAAAATAATTGCAATAAATGATTTTCCCCAATGTCTCCCCGAGCAGGCTAACACCCCCAAAAGGCAATAAAACAATAAAAAACCGATTCACCCCTCAAAGCCCCTAGGGTTGTAATAATATATTCATCCCTTATATTTAAGTGGATGGGTGGCCAGTGTCGATAATGGGGATGTGAATCATCTAATGGACGAGGTATTTTCGAATATTTGAAGTAAAAAATTTCATACTTATTGAAATGAAAAAAAAAACCATTGAACTCGCGACCTGTAACCGTGTAACCGACACCTCTGTGTATAAGTACTAGATGGTGCCCGCGACTTCGTCCGCGTTGAACGATGAAAGGTACCCTATGTCCTTTCTGGTGTCCCAGACAACGTGTATGCAAAATTTCACGGTGATTGGTTCAGTAGTTTTTGCGTGAAAGCGTAATAAACAAACAAACTCACATTCATATTTATAATATTAGTAAGGATAGGATAGCCTCTGTTACTCCCTCATAACGTAGCTTTCTATATGTGAAAGAATTTTCAAAATCGGTCCACTAGTTTTTGAGTTTTTTCGTTACAAACATACAAAAATACACACTCCCGGGAGTGCCATGTTTTTTTTTTTAATTTTGTCCAAACGTTTGGTCGACATAATTGGGAATTTGGAATTGTAATAACCAAAAATGTCTAATTAAAAAAAATATTTATATAAAATAATTATTATTGATATTGTTATAGAATAGTGACAACCCTAGCGTCCTTGTTTAGGGGTAGTCTAATTGCTAATCGGGACACCCTATAGGTGCCACTTAATAAAATCACTTTCTGAACATCCTTTGTAATAAAGACACAGCCTGAAGCTATGTTTGCGGTTTTGCTATCTACATAAGATATATGTATATATATTCTAAGTATATATATACATAAATATAGGTACTACACACATACATATTTAGTACTAGCTGCCGTCCGCGACTTCGTCCGCGTTAAAAAGAAAAAAGTAGCCTATCCTGTGTCCTGTACGTCTAAGGCCTGAAACTGCGTTAAGCGGGCGCCCGCGACGGGCAACCGTCGCGTGTCTACGCGCGTGTACACGCGGGTGGGCTCCGTGGGAACGCGACGGGTCCCCGTCGCGGAGACCGGATTATTTTATTTACGCAGTGCCGCTAGTTCAATTTTAACGGTGTGCATGTATAGTCGTGTCGATGGAGAACTTAATATATTATTACGTAGCAAAACGACGACTAGAAAAAAAAAAAAACGGCAGCCAGTAAGCCCGTTTATTGAATCTAGGTTGCTGTGCGGGGAATTTGTTGTAAAGTTCAGTAAATTAAGAGAAAATGATAACTCATTTTACAAATATTTTAAAGTTTCGGTACAGGTCTATGACGAATTATTTTCGAAACTGGAACCATATTTGAAGATCAACAATTTAAAAGTAAAATCTGTATCAGTCATATCACCAATGGAAAGGCTGGCAATAACATTGCGGTAAGTAAACAATTATAATTTGTTCTTCATCATCTTTATTTTTTCTTATACTAATTAACATTATTTCTTTGCTCATTAATCACAGTTTTTTACTCGTACATTCTTAATATTATTATTACTAATTAACATTAAGTATTTCTTTGCTCTTAAATCACTTTTATAATCACAGCTTTTTACTCGTACATTATTTACTAATTAACATTATTTCTTTTCTTATGAATCAAAATAAAATATTTTTTACTACAATACTAATTATTACATGAGACATTCTTTAAAGGTATTATTTATTATTAATACCAGTACCTACTTACTAAAGCAGTCTAGAGCAGTCTTAATAATATTCTTGAAGTCTTCATTCTCATATAATTCTAATTAATCTTCTGTTGTGTCTGTGTTTTGAGTTTCTGTTCTGATATTAAGTGATCTTAAATCAATCGTGCTAATTGTATTTTGCGTTTCTGATAAATCATCCAGAGTAATAACTGTTTCTTTTTCGATGTCAATCAAAGCTTCTAACACTTTGGTTCGAAATAATAATTTTTTAAATGTATTAAATTTTTTGACTGTTGGAATTAAAGATTTAAAAAAATTCAAGTCTTCGTCATCAGCATCAACATTGTTTTGTTTTACACATTGCAACAATTCTTTTTCAAAAGGAGTTGGTGATTGGTGTTTACGTTTTCGTGATGATTCTGGCTCTGTATTATTATTTGCACGTTCAAGATTTGAATTTCCAGTACTGGTGCTGGGTACTGAGTTGTTATTATTTGCATTTGTTGATGAGTTTTGATCTTCACTCTGATTTTCTATAGATTCATCTGCTTCATTACTTGAGTTCGAATCTAAAAATGTTAAGATTTCAAAATAAATGTATTTCTTGCCTGTTTTAGCACCTGAACCTGATTTCAGTTTTTTTTTACTTGCTTTCACTTTCATATATGTGTCCCTTGCAGTTTTCCATCGTGATTGGACTTTTGTGACTGAAACATAAAAAAAAAATTACAGGTACGTAACAAGCGGACATACTTTCGTGGACCTACATCTGGCGTATCAGGCAGGAATAACCACAATCAGAAAAATAGTGAAAGAAGTCTGTCAAATTATAAATGAAAGGTTGAAGGAAGACTGCATGCCATTGTTTTCCCGTGCGCGATGGGAAGAGATAGCAGATGGTTTTTTGACGCAAGCTAATTTTCCCAACTGTATTGGTGCAATAGACGGGAAACATATACGTATTATAAGACCTCCTCACAGCGGTTCACTTTACTACAATTATAAGCATTATTATTCCATTGTTCTACTTGCAATGTGTAACGCAAATTATGAATTTACCTACATAAATGTGGGGGTACAGGGTAAAGAATCTGATTCTGCAATTTTCACCCAAAGCCGCTTGTTCCAACAAATGAATGATAACTTATTGGATATACCTCCTGCTAAAGCGTTACCCGTGCTACACAACAATAAATCAACCAACACTGCAGCAACCGTACCAATGCCCTACGTTGTTGTAGGAGATGAAGCATTTGGGTTGTCTAGCTATGTCATGCGGCCATATGCTCGAGCTCTCAATTTGGACCATAAGAAAAAAATATTTAATTATAGGTTAACAAGAGCGCGACGTTATATTGAATCAACTTTTGGTATCATGGCTAATAAATTTCGAATACTTCATCGTCCTTTAAACGTTTCAAAAGAGAACGCCATTTGTTTTGTAAAAGCGATATGTATTCTGCATAATTTTATTAGATCTAAGCAAGATGACAATAATGTCGACGATGTTGTCATTACACCACGCCATATTCGGGACGTCGACTATGGGTTTGGGAACACCCAAAGAGATGCGTATACAGTACGCGATAAATTCGCTGATTATTTCGTCACAGATGGTAAGGTGTCGTGGCAAGATCGTAGTATTTTTTGAGATGTCCTCGAGCCTCACTGTATGAAGTAAAGGCACACTTGTTCATCCATCCTTTACTTTAGGTATATTAGTGGACAAAACTAAACAGGGATGATAAGTATCGAGACACGACACAATAATAATTAATATAATACTAGCTTAGTCTAAAGTAACCTTGTTTATTAAGTATCAATACGTACCCGTAGATTTATTATAATTACACATTGAGAACACAAATAGTATGTACCTACTTACCTAAAATATATTAGTAAAAAATGTTTACCTGTTGTTTTTTTTTCCGCCTCGCTGAAATTTTCAAAATTTTCAAACAATTCTTTGCAAATTTCTACCCATGCCGCTGTTCGTGCATCGCGGTCTTTATACAGTTCATTCCCCTGGTCCCATATGGCAGGGTGACACTGCACTTCCACAATTACCCTTTCTGTATCGAAAGACATTGTCCTTGATTTTCTCCGAGCGTGCGTGCGACCCGTATCACCTAGCGTTATTAACTGAACAAGCCCGTGCGTGTTACCGCTGGCGGGCACCGCGCGTGCCCCCGCGACGGGTTCCGTCGCACGGAGGCGGGCCCCGTTGCGTGGGTGCGGGGCGCGCCTCCCCGTGACGGACGCCCGCGCAGGTCCCCGCCACGGATCACTTTTGTATGAAACCGCGCGGGCGCCCGCTTAACGCAGTTTCAGGCCTAATTGTTTAACTACCAAGTTTCATGAAAATCAGTTGATTCGTTTAAGAGTTATGGAGGAACGTACATACATACATACATACATACATACATACATACATACATACATACATACATACATACATACATACATACATACATACATACATACAGAAAAAAATTCTAAAAATGGTAAATTTAGTTTGAGTATCATGTATAGAGCCTATAAACACGATATCTCTGAAAACAAAGTAACTTACTCCATGACCAACCCTTACACATTTATTATTAGTATTGATATATTATATGTATTAGCTGTTGCCAGCGATTTCGTCCGCGTTGAAAAATAAAAAATAAAAATTTGGAAAATCCAAAAGTGCACGCCTCATAATCTCATTTTCCAAAATAATAATTAAACAACAGTGAATTGAACGCTCATATTAATTGAGAAACTCCGCAATGTGTTACTTTCAATGATAAAAAAAAATATTCCCTGTCACATACACGTACACAGACACACGGACGTCCAGGAAAGATTATTTTTAATGTTTTTATTTACTATGTTAAACAAAATAATTGTCATTGAGATATATTTGAAGACGTGAGTGAATGAAGGTGATATGTCGCATAATTCCAATTTTGAATAAATCGAGGTTAAAGTTTTACTATTAATTTTTGAGATAAATCGCCACGGAACTTATTTTTATACTAAACAATGATGCAAAGTTGTGTAAACAACCTAAAATATTAAAAAAAAAGTGAACATGGCTCACTAACAATAGTAAACTTTTCTGCACTTTTCGCTTTTTAAAATTAATTGTATATAATAACTTTTTCAACTTTTTATTTTCCAAAAATGTCTTAAATCGACGATCTTAAGGTCTATAATCACTCATATGGACATATTACTTTCATTAACGCAAAAAAACGAAAAAATCCAAAACTGCGACATATCACCTTCATCGGCACTCACGTCTTCATTTTATATGCCTGAAAGATTATTTGACTTGATATAAGTGCACTCATATTATACTGTAAGTGTGATATAAGTAAAAAAAAATCAATTTCAGTTTCGAGAAAACTGCTTTTTTTGACATTTCGAGAGTAGAGCCACTATCTCAACGCTTCGCTTATGAGGCGTGGAAAAAATAAACCTGAGAAAATTTATGAGTAGGTAATATAATACTTATACTTAATAATAAGAAAGAAGATTCTGTATTTTTGTAATGAACAAACTCAAAAATTATTTCATCTATATAAGCGGGCGAAATCGCGTGCAATAGCTAGTATATAATGGTATCGTTATCATAATGATTGTCCGTCTCCCCAGGGCGATGATAACTATATTACGTATCGTATTTCACTCTATAGTGGGGAACAATTTGTTTTTGTTATGGCAACCCTCCAGTTTAAAATGCAGGGTTGTCACAATTAAAAAATAATTTATTTTATATGTTTTAATTTTATTTTATAATAGTGCTAGCCGAGCTGACAGACGTAGTTCTGTCAAAAGCTATTATCGAAATTTTTTTTTTTTAATAATATATAAAAATATATAAGCAATATAACGTTTGACCTCTTGTTGCTATGACACTTTGGCCAGGTTAGTTTTTTTAATTTATTTTATATGATCCCTTGGGCTGTTTCCAAGGGATCATCTAAAATAAGTGAAAGGATGAAAGGTACCCTATGTCCCTTTCTGTATCCTTGACAACGTGTTTGCAAAAATTTCATGATGATTGGTTGAGTATTTAAGGCGGGAATAGGTAACAGATAGGCAGAGTTACTTTCACATTTATAATATAAGTATGGATTTGTATGGATTTATAATATTATAGTATAACTAGCTGGTGCCTGCGACTTCGTCCGCGTTAAAAAAGAAAAAAGTAGCCTATCCTGTGTCCCGTACGTCTAAATGTTTATTTACCAAGTTTCATGAAAATCAGTTGATTCGTTTAAGAGTTATGGAGGAATATACATACTTACATACATACAGAAAAAAATTCTAAAAATGGTCAATTTAGTTTCAGTATCACGTATAGAGCCTATAAACACGATATCTCTGAAAACAAAGTAACTTACTTCATGACAAACCCTTACACATTTATTATTAGTATTGATATTATACAAGCGGTGGCAACCCTACGCCTATATTCATTTTACCGCCCGCCAACCACAAAGATGTACCGAAACTGTTACAACTATTTGTAATAATAATAAATAATTGTCAAACGAGACTAGGTAGGAAGCCGAGCTTAGGTTAGGGTGTATTGTAATTTCAAAAGGGATTCAAAATGTTATTAAAATTGACTTGAATTAGGAAAATTGTGATAAATTTTATCGATAGTTAGAAAGTGACATACGAAAAATGACAACGGTTTTGTGTTGTCTTGTTTTGTATATTTTATATTGTACATGGAATATTATTTTTTATTAATTGTTTGACATGTATTGACATTACTTAGATTAATTGGATTAAATTCACATATTTGACTTTGCTATTGTATTATACTTAAGTGTGTCTGTGTTTCCAAGCTAATATAGAGTGAATATTCCTCTTCTAGTTTGAGAATGAGGTTCGCTTCATCATAGTCATAGGCCTCATCTTTGCTACACGGCTGAATGCTGGCCAAGAGCATCTATCTATAGAAAAAATAAAAAATAAATTGATTTTGCATGCTAGATTCTGGTGTTGCATGCCAGATTCTGATGCTGCATGCCAGATTCTGGTGTTGCATGCCAGATTCTGGTATTGCATGCCAGATTCTGATGCTGTATGCCAGATTCTAGTGCTGCATGCCAGATTCTGGTGCTGCATGCCAGATTCTGGTGTTGCATGCCTGATTCTGGTGTTGCATGCCTAATTCTGGTGTTGCATGCCTAATTCTGGTGTTGCATGCCAGATTCTGGTCTTGCATGCGAGATTCTGGTGTTGCATGCCAGATTCTGGTGTTGCATGCCTGATTCTGGTGTTGCATGCCAGATTCTGCTGTTGCATGCCAGATTCTGGTGTTGCATGCCTGATTCTGGTGTTGCATGTCTGATTCTGGTGCTGCATGCCAGATTCTGGTGCTGCATGCCTGATTCTGGTGTTGCATGCCTGATTCTGGTGCTGCATGCCAGATTCTGGTGTTGCATGCCTGATTATGGTGTTGCATGCCAGATTCTGGTTTTGCATGCGAGATTCTGGTGTTGCATGCCTGATTCTGGTGTTGCATGCCAGATTCTGCTGCTGCATGCCAGATTCTGGTCTTGCATGCCTGATTTGATTTTGCATGCCATTTTTACCGCTTTTATGAATGAATAAATAACTTTGAGTTTATAAAAATGTCCTGTATCTCCTGATCCTCTAGCCAATATAAATCTATCAATAGGAAAACAGCTCCGGTATCATGAGATCGCAACTCAAAAGTTGCCTTTCAAATTCTGTATCGTTTCATTAATCTTAATAAGTAATATCCAGGTCATGTCACGCGCTAGAATTTCTCATCTAATAGATACGACAATTCGTGCGGCTCACACTAAATGTCGTCATCAGCACAAAGACATCCGTAGAGACTGCTGTGTATGAACAAACAAACAAACAGATGTGTGTTTAACCAGTATCCGACTGAAGTTTCGGCTTCGACCACTTTCGGCCAAAAACATCACCCTTCGGTGAAACCTTCGGCTTCGGCTCAAAACCCGGCCGAAGATGAAGGTTTTGTTGAAGATTCCTAAATAAATTTTATTAATAAATAAATAAATGGTATAATTCACACTATTCTATGTGTATAATATACGTTTTGTTGTTTTATATAATGTTCCCCTATTGTACTAAAATGTGTTGCTATGTATTTATTGTAAATTATTGTATAGGTACCAGATATATTATGTAGACTAATTATGTATAATATGATTATGTAATTCAGTAGACTCCCACGATACAAGCATAGCTTAGTGTGGGGGTCAACGACAACTTGTGGTCACTGTACATTATTTTTGGAAATAAATTATTATTATTATTATTCACTTATTTATTTTATTTTCTTAATTTTAAATTTTTTACAATATAAATTATAAACAAAAAAAAAAAAACAATATATATCATAAAAAACTTAAAACTAGATATCCGCTAGTAGCGGGGCTAGGCCCAAGCTACCGGTGGTTAGGGCTGCAGAGTGAGGAACCTCCTGACAATTCGTGCCGTGTTCAGAAGTACCGCCTTCTGTATCTGACCCTTGATCCAACCATCTAGCGAGAGACTCTTAAGATGTTGGTCGAGACTCTTCGCTATAAGACCGTTCGCCGATACGACTATCGGGACGATGATTGTCGAATCCACATCCCACATGGCGGTCACCTCGTGAGCCAAGTCTATGTACTTGGTAAGTTTGTCTTTCTCGGCTTTCACGAGGTTTTCGTCATGTGGGACAGTAATGTCAACAAGCATCGTCCGGCGTTGGGATCGGTCAATAACCACGATGTCAGGCTTATTGGCGACAATAGTCCTGTCCGTGATTATGGAGCGATCCCAATAGAGCGTGGCATGACCATTTTCAAGGACGGGCGCAGGCACATATTTGTAATACGGTACTTCAAATTCAACAAGGTGATATTGAAGAGCAAGTTGTTGGTGAATAATTCTGGCTACTTGGTTATGTCTGTGCAAATACTCGCCGTTAGCAAGATGAGAACAACCGGAAATAATATGTCTCAATGATTCTCCTGGACGGTGGCATGCTCGACAAATGTCGGCCGTACCGTCTTTGAGAATATATTTCCGGTAGTTTCTCGTCTTGATAACTTCATCTGCTATTGCACAGACAAAACCTTCGGTTTCCCCAAATAGGTCACCAAAACGTAGCCAGTTTATTGAAGCGAGCGGGTCTACATCGAGTCCGTTGAGGGCTCGATAGAACCGCCCGTGCAATTCCTTGCTCTTCCATACCTCCCTGCGATTCTCAGCACTCAATATTACTGGTTTGCGCCAGTTCTCGTGAGATAAGCATAGAGGAGTGAAGTGTTTGTCAACCGTCACAACATCATGATGTATCCCGCACTCGTTGTTAAGGAAATATTCCCTGAGACTGCATATTTCTCGGTTATGAAGATCCTTGGCATTCAGATAGCCTCGGCCCCCCAATTTCCGAGGAATATACAGTCTCATAACAGACGAGCGCGGGTGTAACATCCGGTGTGTGGTGAGCAGTTGACGAACCCTTCTGTCCAAGGCATCTAGTTCAGTCTGCGTCCATCTTAGTATGCCAAAGGAGTAGGTTAACACAGGCATAACCCAGCTGTTGAAGGCGCGCACCTTATTACCACCCGACAAAAGACTCTTAAGTACTTTTGTCAGGCGACAAAAGAAGCGCTCCTTCACCCTCTGTTTTATTATTATTATTATTATTATTATTATTTCGAAATATGTTTTAGAAGATCAACATCTGGAGATGATTTAAATTACCTTTCTATATTACACAGTCGATATTTAAAACCTTCAATATTAAAGTTTTAAAATCATTTATAGTAATAATTGTAGCTTGTAGCCAATCTTCATAGAGCTTTTAAGCCTTCGGCTCCGACTTCGGCTTCGACTTCGCCTTCGGCCAGAAATTAACCTTCGGTCGGACACTGGTGATTACCTATTTTATAACTTTAGTGCCAACCCTTTTGTCTTCGTTTGTATTATCCTTTTTGTCTTCGTTTGTATTATCCCTTTTGTCTTCGTTTCTATTATCCCTTTTGTCTTCGTTTGTATTATCCTTTTTGTCTTCGTTTGTATTATCTCTTTTGTCTTCGTTTGTATTATCCTTTTTGTCTTCGTTTGTATTATCCTTTTTGTCTTCGTTTGTTTTATCCCTTTTGTCTTCGTTTGTATTATCCTTTTTGTCTTCGTTTGTATTATCTCTTTTGTCTTCGTTTGTATTATCCTTTTTGTCTTCGTTTGTATTATCTCTTTTGTCTTCGTTTGTATTATCCCTTTTGTCTTCGTTTGTATTATTATACACACTAATATTATAAAGAGAAGAGAAAAGTCGCGGCCACCACCTGCTAGTTCTCACATAAATACTCGTATATCGACATCTAACGCCACTCTATACCATTCGCTGTTCTTCGTGAATCAACATTACTTGATTACGCAGCTCACAGCTCAACTATTTTTTTCTTTCAATTGTTCTATATTACTTGAAGTCGAGACAAATTAAATGGCGGACGAATTAACCGAGCTAGTGTCTTGTTGACACTTTTTTAGAAGATAAAATCATATTATAGAAAACTGTTTTTCTTCAAATTAATATTGTTAGAGGTTTTTTAATAAGCTTAATATTATTTATAGGCAAATAAATTATTTGACTTTTTTAATTTCGATTTTGAAATAAAATAAAATAAAAATTAATTATTAAAGTTTTTTAAATTCTTGCATATTATAAAACAAATTCCTCCGCCGCATCTGTTTGTCTGGTTTTATATTGAAAATAAAATAAATAAATAAAAGATCAGCGGTTTTTTTGCTTTTTTCTTTTAAAAGAGCGCATATTTTAAATTGAAAGTGTATTTCAGGAGTGCACAAAGCCAGCGCAGTTGATATTAGCTCAGAATAAGCTGGATGTAGGTACAGTCAAACGCTTTTAGGATCATCCCCTGGCCGGATGTTGGGAAGTACTTCTCTCAACGATTTATTTCTACGGAATAACTTTTAAAATATAACCTTAATATTTTTTAATTTTTAAATGATGGTAGGTGGCGGCCATCAACCACTTAGTCAATCGTCTGCCTGTCTACCGGCCTTAACATAAAAAAAAACACTCAGATTAACAGATCGCTGCTTAAAAACTAAAGCGTCATAATACAAAAAAAATCCAAATATGTTTTTATTGCAAAAATACAATCACAATCCTTCATATTGTATGTTGCAAAAAGACTTATGATTATTTTATTCCATATTTAGTTTATTTTGAACATTTTTTTATATATTCAAAAGTAACTTATATGCTTATATCTCTTCTAATATTCAGTTTATTATAAAAATTCTTAAAACATTTAATGCTACTTAAAAATACGCTTCTAACGATATATAATATGCGTGTATTTGATATAATATCTAAATAAGAAAAAATAGACAAAAATAATTTTTTTTTACGATTAGCTCTTGTAAAAAGTGCAATTTTGATTTGTGGCCCTTTAGTTTTTAAGCAGCGATTTATTTATAAACAGGTTTTTTGAGGATCTATTCCATTGTGGAGTGTCGGCCTGTCTATCGACTTTAACATTTAGAAAAATGCTGAAAACCACTTTATTATACTAACTCTCCTGTAAAAAGTGTAATTTTGATTTATGGCCCTTTAGTTTTTAAGCAGCGATTTATTTATAAACAGGTTTTTTGAGGATCTATTCCATTGTGGATTATCAGCCTCTCTATCGACTTTAACATTTAGAAAAATACTGAAAACCACTTTATTATACTAACTCTCCTGTAAAAAGTGTAATTTTGATTTATGGCCCTTTAGTTTTTAAGCAGCGATTTATTTATAAGCAGGTTTTTTGAGGATCTATTCCATTGTGGATTATCAGCCTGTCTATCGACTTTAACATTTAAAAAATGCTGAAAACCACTTTATCGGACACATTTTTTTCGATTAACTCTCCTGTAAAAAGTGTAATTTTGATTTGTGGCTCTTTAGTTTTAAAGCAGCGAGATGTTTATCCCAAAAATACAAGCTCTTACCTCACTTAGATTGAGATAAAAAAGTTTTGTCTGAAAATGGAGCGAGCGGTCGTTGTTCCTTGTAAACTTGTCTGTTTGAAGTAAAACTAGTAAACTTAAGTATATCTCGTCTCAGGGACAAAGTTCCTTAGAAAGTTTCGACGTCGCATAGTTTCACGTGAACATATTTGCTTTGGGGATGTCTTTATTTTCTAATTTCACTCAAAGGGTGCGATAATGCGAATCTTAGGTGGCACCACCGACCAAATAAGAACTGTAGACAGAATTTTTCCTTCAACATAGGTTTTAATAGCGTACTTTATAAAATTTAGCGTTGTTACTCGCTGGCAACAGTAAAAGAATTTTTCATCGCTCGAAGAACTTGTTATGCGTAACCTTTTTTGTTATTCCCTACGTATGTTTTGTCTATTGATTTTTTAATAAAAAAGAAATGTATACGTAATGTCTGTTCAATGAACAAAATATATATATAAAAATTACAACACAGTTTTATTTATCATTTAATTATTATTTGGGTGAAGACTATAATATAGTCATAACATTGGTTATGGGCTATTAAACCCAATAATTATTGTGTGTGTGTGTGTGTGTGTGTAAAATAATAGTGACATTTTTGAATAAAATATTATTTTATCAAAATGGATAATGATACTAGTACTTCGAATATTTCGACCAATAACATTGTTGTAAGTACTGGGTCAAGTATGATTATTGAGAAACTGGAAGGAGTTTCCAATTATGGCACATAGAAATTTCAGATGAAGTTATTGCTGATTGATAATGGATTGTGGGATTATGCGACCGGGTTAGTAACACCATCTAAGGAACCCATAAAAGATCATAACAGAACTAATGCACATCTTCCCAACAAAAGCATCTTACACAACTTACACAGCCTGTAGCTCCTAAAGTATTGATCGTAGAGTAAAAATGTATATTTACAAATTTGTAGAAAATTTTATGTAGAAACTTTTGTCAGAAGTAATCACAATGCTATTCGTAAAGATATTCGCGATATGAGCAAAAACCTGAAAAAAAGGCCGTCTCGGAGGAGATTGGCTACAAACTGTGACACGAGAGTTTTATATATACAAATTGGTTACATAAGTTTACTTACGTTGGAAATAGGATTTCAACCTAAGCAGGTTGAAATTTTTTTAATTAAAAACTAGTCTTCAAAAAATAAAAAGTTTTATTTTTTGAAGTTTTTAATTAAAAAAAATTCAACGCCTGACAAAAATTTAATAATTTATTTTTTATTTATTTATTTATTTACAATAACATATATATTTTAGTATTTTTAGTTAATTGGCTATGAAAACACACTAGGCATGCAAGCCTGTATCGCGTGCTTCATGAATTAGTTATAATTTATTTTTTGATATTTAAAATAAATATCAAAAAACAAAATAAAAATATTAATTTTAATAATAACAAATATACACTAAATTAATAATAAATAGGTACATATAAAAGTAAATGACACAATAAATTTAGAATATAAAATGATATGTAGACAGAATTTTGCGGAAAACATAGTGAAGTCGGTTTTATAAACATACTAGCTACACGCTCTCGGCTTTGCCCGGGTTCAAAATAAAAACTGTCCTATCTTTTAAATTGGACCAAATTACACAGTTACGAAGTTATCGTCAAACAACGTGACACATAATTTTAATATTATACTAATGATGATATCATACTAATATTATACTATTATAATATTATTATGATTTTAATATTATACTATGATCGCGGCCAAGCGCTGCCTTGATGTAGTAAAAAAAAATGAAAATTAAAATATGACCTGCTCCCGGCTTCGTCCCTGGTGCAATTTATATATCCTATCTTTTAAGTTGGACCAAATTACATATAGCGACGAATTCGCGGGAAAATGTTAAAATATAATAGCTGCTGCCCGCGACTTCGCCCGCGTAACTTTGTAAATTATATACTAAAACCTTCCTCGAGAACCACTCTATCCATTGGTGAAAACAGCATTAAAATCGGTGCACTAGTTTTTGAGTTTATCGCGAACAGACAGACAGAGAGACGCTGCGGAGAACTTTGTTTTATAATATGTACGAGTAATGATTTATACATTCCTTCCACTTGGCAGACTTAGGCAGTATTCACCCTGTCTGTTTATTAAAAAAGTTAAGGCCTCTTTCACGAACTACAATTAAAGTGTTGATTACTTACTTATAGAAATAATTTTCTGTTATATTGAATTATGCACTCGGTTTACTGCATCATTCGATAGCCGAATATTTTATTATTATTTACTATTTAATGTTTGGGACGTTTACCGTACAAACAAAGTTATATCAGCTATGATTACCGGTTACCGGTGACGTCAGATGACAGTTTGGCCCAATTGACGTTTGTGAAATAGGCGCTTATCCTAGTATTTTCTATTTCAGGTCAAACAGTAGAGATCACTCCAACGGAAGCCGTGAGACGTGTCGGCGACAGCCTAACCATTCTTTGCCGGGTCGCATATTCCATCGACTCGTGCAGGTATGCTAAAATTTATTGATTTGCCTTTCTATACCAATATATATAAAGCTGAAGAGTTTGTTGTGTGTTTGTTTGGTTGTACGCGCTAATCTCAGGAACTACTGGTTCGAATTGAAAAATTCTTTTTGTGTTGGATAGTCGATTTATCGAGAAAGGTTTTAGGCCATTTAGTGTGACCTAAAAGGCTAGAAAATAAAAATATATATACATATATTATCCTTATTTAGATTAACGCCATCTATCGTTCAGAGGCAGAACTATTAAGACAAACAGCTTTGACTCAACAAGTCGGCTACTCACCACGAGAGGGCTTTAGGCTATTTTGAACGCAGACGAAGTCGCGGGCACCAGCTAGTTATATTATAAAACTAATAAGATTTTAAAAATTAAGATGCAAAGCAGACGTAAAATCGCCTGTCTATGTGTCTTAACGACACCTTTTTTTTAGTAGCTAGCTAACTGTTAACCAAACGGTCGCGGGTTCGAATCCCGCTAGGGGCAAATGTTTTATGTGTTAACATTTTACCTTTGTACCTGAGTCGTGGATGTTTTGTATTTATAATATGTATGTATTTACCATCGAAATACTACAATGGAATTTGCATCACAAATGCCAAAGCGGCACATAAAAAGAACGCCTTTGACAGAATCATGGCGGACTCTTGCCTTCACGCGTCAATGGTAAAAGGTAGTAACGATCAACTTCTACTATTTCATTTTAAACTCTAATTGGGTTAACGTAAAGTCGCATTTTCTTTAAATTATGTACTTATTATTATGTTTGTTTTGTTTTAAATGACAGTTGATGCTCTACGCATATGTCACTTTTAAATGTTCCATATAATTCGTTGTGTTTTGTATGGCACGCGGGTTCCATGTTGTAGTAGTTTAATGGTATTTACAAAAAAAAAACTTCTTTAGGACATTCAGACGTACGGCTGGTCACTATCCTCATCTTTTTGAAATCCCTCTTTTGTAGCGCTGCTTCAATTCCATACAAATTCACGTTTACTCGATCAAACGCGTCGAGCGCGTAAATGTGAATTTTTATGGAATGAAGCAACGCTACATGTTATAGACACTAGATGGCGTTCGATGCGTTTGTTCGAGTAAAACGCATTAAAAATAAATAAATAATATTTATATGTATTTGTTTGTTAACTGTAGTTTTAATCAATTCTATATTACTTCGTAAGGACAAGGCTAACGCTCCTAAAGTCTGTTTTTTAATCTCGAGAGACAAAAATGACACATGCAAATGTCAAGTTTCCATATAATGATACCATGCAATGTATGTAAAGCATGTCAAATGTAATGTCATTTTTGTCTCTGAGATTAAAAAACAAACTTTATTACGTGGCACCGACGCGCCGGTGTCAAAATCGGAAATTGGCACCAATGACAGGTGTTCATTCTGTGCGTAGAAAGATACGAAAATGCCTACTTACCAGTGATATGTCCAACCAACCAATGAGAACACTTTATAATAACAGAATACGCCATTAAGAAATAAAAGTACGTGTTAAGAGGGTGTTGAAAACAAATTATTTTTAGTAACTAGATGTGCAAATTGGAGGACCATTTTTTTGTCACTAGTAGTATGGTAAGGGCGCATCCTGTCTTGTTTAACATATCACTGGTTTTAATTTTGATTTCTTCTCGGTTTTCAGAATGACAATCGGTCAAACGTCATACAGACTGAGCCCGTCGATAGATGGCGATGTCATCTACTCCGGTCAAGGGCTGTCGGTAAGCAAAACTTTCTATTTTAATTTTTTAATTAAAAATAGTAGGAAGCAGGCTGACATCAACCATCAAGTGGACCGTCAGCCTGTCTGCCAAACTTCGCATTAAAAAACATTAGTTCCGCCAAAGTGTTGGCCAAAGTGTTGGCCGAACGTTGGCGTCGCCACGCCAACAGCCGCCACAAAAGATGTTTCACATCAAAAAAGCACGAAAAATTAAAAAAAAAATATTATTATTATTATATTCTTTTAATTTTTCAGTTTGGCGAATGCGGTGGTGTTATCAAGAAAGTGACAGAAGCTATGAACGGAAACATATCTTGCGTTCTGCCCCCGGCCACGGGGCCCATAGAGGTCTCTGGAGTGATGAGGCTGCTCGTGGCACGGGCCCCATCGGACCCCACTCTCCTGACTCCGCAGGAACCGACCTTCAGGGAAGGTGAAGCCTTCAATGCCCAGTGCATCGTGAGGGATGGAAGACCCGCAGCCAGAATATCCTGGTTCCTGGGTGAGTAAAAATTACAAGAAAAACGGGCTTACTATGTCACCTGCCTTTATCTCAGAGTTTTTGTTCTATGGTAGAACCATCAAACTACTACAACATGGAACCCGCGTGCCATAAAAAACTACGAATTTTATGGAACACTTAAAAGTGACATATGCGTAGAGCATCAACTGTCATTTAAAACAAAACAAACATAATAATAAGTACGTAATTTAAAGAAAATGTGACTTTACATCAACCCATTAGAGTTTAAAATGAAATAGTAGAAGTTGATCGTTACTACCTTTTACCATTGACGCGTGAAGGCAAGAGTCCGCCATGATTCTGTCAAAGGCGTTCTTTTTATGTGCCGCTTTGGCATTTGTGACGCAAATTCCATTGTAGTATTTCGATGGGTAGAACAAATAATTTATTTTTTATATTAAGATCTACAGACAGGCTGACTGTCCACTTAACGATAGGTGGCTACGATCGCCAATAATACAATTCCAGCCTTGTTAAAGACAGGAAAGAAGGAACAAGGAAAATAAGGAAAATAAATAATGTAAAAACAAAATCTCTCTCGCTAATGAGGCGAACTTATAATTGGAGATTTTGAGTTTAATAAATATTATAAAATAAGGGAGTCTTTTTGGCGTAAACTTGTTTGCTTTGTTTTCTTTGATCAATGTAAAATGTATTTGTTTATTTTTATTTATCCTTACATATTATAAAACAACGTCGTCCGCCGCGTTTGTTTGTTCGCTGTAAACTCAAAAACTACTGCACCCAATTTCATGCTGTTTTCACCAATAGATAGAGTGGTTCTCGGGGAAGGTTTTAGTATATAATTCACAAAGTTACGCGGGCGAAGTCGCGGGCAGCAACTAGTTTTTTATATTAAACAGTGGCAGTCAGGTTTACTGACCTTTGGGGTCAGCGCCGACGGGCGGAGTGGCAGCGAATATACTAGTTTAGTAACAATTTAAATTCAACCTAAAGTGCTCCTGAACACGACTGTATTTGGTCGCTGCGCGCTTCTCGACCGCGCTTTGAGTCGCTCGCCGTCATTTTATTTCATTGTACCAAATACAGTCGTATTCATGAGCGCTTTAGGTTGAATTTAAATTGTTACTAAATTAGTCTCTTCGCTGCCACTCGACAGGCGGAGTGGCGGCGAAGAGCAGTTACAGGTCGCAAAGAGTAGTTACAGGTGAGCGCACGTCACCGCGAAACTGCTCTCGCCGGCTCTTGGAGTCGATTCGCCGCGCGCCTCTCGACCGCGCTTTGAGTCGCTCGCCGTCATTTTATTTCATTGTACCAAATACAGTCGTATTCAGGAGCACTTTAGGTTGAATTTAAATTGTTACTAAATTAGTCTCTTCGCTGCCACTCCGTCAGTCGAGGCTGACCCTTAGAGTCGCGCCCTGAAAAGCAAACTATCATAAATTATGATGAATTTCCAGGTGACGAACAACTATTGGCTGGTGTTCACCAAGCTGTTATCTCCTCGGAGCCAGGATCTGACCTTCAGATGATCAGCCAGAACATCACCCGTCAGCTCACCGCTGATGATGACGCCAAGACCTTGGTTTGCAGGTCGGAACACGAGGCTCTGGATCAACCCAAAGAGGCTTCCAGGCAACTCTCCATCCACTGTAAGTATTTTTTATACCGTGACGCCCGACGCAGAAACGGGGTGTTGTAAGTTGGACGTGTGTGGCTGTGGCCTAGTAGCTCCTAAACGGATGGACCGATTTTGTTCACATTCTTCTAAACTAATATAAAGAGGAAAGATTTGTTTGTTTGTTTGTTTGCATTGAATAGGTTCCGAAACTACCTACTGGACCAATTTGAAAAATTATTTCACTGTTGGGAAGTAACATATCAATCAATAGTAATAATAAATCTGTAAGTGTAGGTATTGTATGTATGTATGTTCCTCCATAACTTAAACAACGTCAAAATTAGTTCTCGGGACAATCTAGGGCGGCGTTTCAAAATGGCACAAAAAATTTGCTGTCATTTGCAAGTATAGGACAGCCTGTCCAGTCGTATTTCTATATATTACAGGTCAGTGATTGACATGCTTGACTTAAATTTTGAATTACATTACTATGCTTGGAATGTTTCAGATCCACCAAAAGGCCAAGAGAGTGGATTGATCACGATCTTCGGACTTAAATTGGGATCGGAAGGTCGTCTTAATGTGACTGTGAGATCGAATCCCTACCCTCAGCCCGAATGGACCATTGGAAGTCAAAAGCTGGTAGCTCCTCAGTCAAACGACGATCTCACCATCACCGCTTTGGAACCTATCGCTTTGGTAAGTGCGACAAGACTGCAGGTGACCAATTTCACCAATTTTAAGAGATTGGATGAAGTTCAGGGTTCCCTGACACTAAAAACTAATGGTGTTTCTTCTATTGGTGAGCGTTCAAGTATTACGTAACGCAATTTTTGAAGATTTAAGACCCTGTCCCCCAAAATTTTACCCCTCCCCTAAGTTACGTTATGTAATACTTGAACGTTCCCTTGGCTGATGCTGATGCCATATCAGGGTATCTACCCATCAGGGGATTGTATCTACGTATCTACCCATCAGAGGAGGATATCTACCCATCAGGGGAGGGTATCTACCCATCAGGGGAGGGTATCTACGCTCTAATTCTAGAAGTAAAAGTTGAAAAAGACAATTGTCTTGAATTTCCAGGGTGGAGGCTTTTACAACGTGACGTTGGTGCTGTCCCGGATCAGCAAGGAAGACGTGGACCGCACCTATCTGCTTCAGGTCCACAACGACGTCGGCCACGCCGAGTTCTCGGTCAGGATCAGCACAATGGACGAGCCTGCCGGTGAGTTGATATATGTAAAAAACATATATCTTTAACCTTATCCTTTATCCTTATCATTAATACTTATCCCTAATCGTTATCTTTAATATTTATCTTTAATCCTTATCCTTAATCCTCATCATTGACACTTATACTTATCATTTATACTTATCCTTAATCCTTATCACTAATACTTATCATGCTTATCCCCTATCCTAATCCTTAAACCTTCTAGTTCGGGCTATACATATAGTTGGACCGGCAGAGCCGGACGGTAGAATCGTATTTATGTAGATGAACGTTCGATAAAATTGCTATACTTATAGCAAGCCATAGCAAGCAAGGTAGACATTGCCGAATGAAATGTGCCGGCCCGACTATATGGGCGGTTTTCCATTAACCACGGCACGGCACGCCGGGGCTTCGTTTTTCCACTGAGCCGGTGTTGATCGGCCGGTTTACGTCCTACGTAAACCGCGCCGCGCACTCACACACGCACACGGCTACAATTCATATACAACACACATGCAGTTACGACGGCGCCGGCCGGAGTCATATGCCAAACCGTGCCGGGCCGGGCCGTGCCGTGCCGTCGCTAATAGAAAAACGCCCTATAATCCTAACAGATTACGGCTGCGCTACAGAATAAAAATTGCTTTCATGTGTGTGTGTCACTTTTACTTCACACTACACAGAGTGGCACTTGGTAATTAATTTCACGATACTTTTGAACAAAACTGCTGCAACTCAAAACGTTAATAGAAATTGATATATTTATTGGCACAAAATGTAAACGCATTTTGTTAAGATAAGATTTTGTCAATTAAGATACTAATTAAATGGTTGCCCTATACTACCATTAGCAAGGACTTAGGTTCAAATTTTTATTGATTTTTTATCAATTGAGACATTTGCATTTTTGTTTGTAATGAATAAACGCAAAAACTAGTGGACCTATTTTAAAAATTCTTTCACCTATAGAAAGCTACGTTATCAGCGAGTAACATAGGATATATTTTATAAATTTACGCGTTACAAAGTTAGGTGCCACAGCTAGTGTAATATTTTTCGTTAAAAAAATTATCGTGAAATTTATTCTTAATTTTTCTTTTGAAATCTTAAATGTCTGAGAATAAATATTTTGAGTTGTGACGGTTTTTGAATTGAGTCCCTGAGTTTTCGCACTATCACAATTTTGATTAAGCGCAGTTTTTGATTTTGACATTGAAATTTGCTTGTTCCTACAGCGCGGAAGGCTTCCTTCTTGATTATCGATGTATACGGTAAGAGTTCACAGCGAAGGACTAATGTTTTTTTTAGTTTGACATCTGACGCTAGTAAATAGAGGAACCACTGACCTGTAATAAATATATCACTGGACGGGCTGCTGTCAAATTATTTTTGTGCCTATTTGAAAAACGCCATTTTGGCGCTGTAGGCTATGGAGCGAGTGTCCATGGAACTAAAATGAGTGATTTATATAGACACAGGCTTTTTTTGTCACTTCTTTTTTGGAGGCACGCTAATTCTCGAAAGTTGTAAGTCCTTAATTTTTTGTAGGTACCCCTTACCCATTCCTTGCCACTGTGTTTTGAGGAAAAAGAAATATCTTTGGAAATAAAATGTGTACTTTAAAACAATATTAATATACAATATAAAAAATATAAAAAGCATTTTATAGGCAAGTAACAATATTTATTTATTTATTTAATGGCTAACCTAACAGCATTTAATATTTAACAAATACATATAATAGATTAATTAAATTTTTATATAGCCTATTACAAGGTTAGGCATCTTAAAGTTTATATGTACAAAAAAAGTGCTAGTACCTAAATAAAAAATTATAACAATGTATCTATAAAAAGTATATATGAAAAAAGTATATATGTATATATGAAAAGTAACTCCTTTGCCCCCACTAAAAAAGTTTCAAAAAGTCTTAAAAAGACACAAATAAATTTAAACACTCTAACATCAACAAATATAATAAAACAGACACTATTATACATATCTATAGAATAAAAATACGCAAACGTCAAAATTAGTTCTCTGTACTTTCGATGGCAGCGTTTCAAATGGCACAAAAAATTTGCTGTCATTTGTATGGGACAGCCTGTCCAGTGGTATACTCGTATATTACAGGTCAGTGTGAAGAACGGTAGTGAGGCGATGTTGTACTTTTTTTTCTATCATAGTATCTTCTATTATTGCAACCGCTGCGCCATTTGGGTCGCTTTTTCTCAAATCTTATATTTTTAGTAGTTGAATGACATTAGTTGAAGACATTTCAATAGATTTTTTTTTTAATTTACTGTAGAAATGTCATGTCATGGAGTTTTCAAAGGTTTTTGGAATGCCATTAATTAGTTCGATTGATTGAAATTTGAGTTGAACATTTTGGAATATTTAGATCATTCCAGAAAGTTCAAAGTTAACTAATTATATTTATGTATTCATAGATTTATAGACGTTCATAGATAATTATAGCATAGGTTCTCAAATTTTCCTTTTTTTTTGTTTCTTAATAAGTACTTACGCGAATAATTGTAATAGGTTTTTTGGGGTTTAAGAAAATATTTAAATTTTTTAAATATATTTTTGTTTTATTTATTTTTTATAATGATTTTTTTCATTATGACATAGAAGTGTTTATAAAGAATTTATTAACTTTAAATTAATACTCGTATATCTTCTATTATATAAAAATTTCGTTTCACGTTGTTTGACACCAATGAACTTCTAATCTACTGAACCCACTTTGATAAAACTTCGTAACTATGTGTAATTTGGTCCAACTTAAAAAATAGGATATATTATAAATTGCACCCCGGGCGAAGCCGGGAGCGGGTCACTAGTAATAAATGTATGACTAATTTGGCATGTGTGTGTGACTTTGTGTGATCAAGTTAAGTTAACTTGTGCCTGTAACTGGCTGACGAAATTATAACGCTTAGATTATTTGTGTAACTTAATATTTCTATGATTTAAAATGTCAATTAATAATATCTGTGTAATTATTATTTATTATAAAATTATAAAACTGGGCCCCTAGCCAAGAGCAAACCAATGCAATCGGGAGCGTTGCGTATTTAAGAAACAATAGAAAATGAAGCCCAGTGATTGGTCAAAATTTTATGTGGGCGTCACAACAATCAATCACTGGGCTTTATTTTCTATCGTTTCGTAAATACGCAACGCTCCCGTTTGCATTGGTTTGCTCTTGGCTAGGGGCCCCGTCATCTATACGGTGCGTCTGTATGTGCGCTTAGATCTTTTAAATTACGCAAAGGATTTTAATGCGGTTTTCACTAATGGAAAGAGCGTTCAACGAGAAAGAGATTAAACTCAAAAACTAGTGGACCGATTTTGAAAATTCTTTATCAGAAATTAGTTGGCAGCGCACTTGAAGCAACTGTGGCGTTGTTTGTGTTACAGGCGACGGTAGCCACTTGCCATCAAGTGGACCGTCAGTCTTTTTGGCTTGGTGGTAGGGGTATGTGGGACTCGACCAGCGTACTTCGCGAGCGCACGTGCAGGCAGAACTGGCCCCTACCCACTACAACTCCCCGGTGTCTCCTTGCTCTTTGAGTGGGGGGTGGACGGGCTCTGCCGAGGCAACTGCTCCGACCCACCCTCCTCGGGCGGCCTAGCCATTGCTGGCTAGGCTGACGCCAACGAGGGGGACTGCCCGAAGACACCCGAGCAATCCCCAGACGGGGGGGACCCGTGCAGGCACACACAGCTAGCCAGCTGTGTGCGCAGGTCCCCAAGGGCATTTGAAGACGGGCTAGTGCCCGCCTTCTCCTGCCCGACCATCTGCTATGATGTTAAGAGAGGACTCAATGGACACCAATAGTGTCCATTGGCTCCCCCCCGACTCTCAACGAGCAGGGGATCAGGGGCCACCCCCCCAGGCCTCCCTGTTCCCCTGAACTCCACCTTAACCCCCGACGACAGCTGACGAGACATGCATGGAGGGCTACATGCCCCGTCCCAGCCGCCGGGGGTACCATCAACAATGTGCGCTCCGCCACGAGCTCCGCTGAACGGAGCCCGCTCGGAGCACACGGGTGTGGGCCTTCTTGGTCCCCAACAACAATCCCATGGGACGAGGAAAGGCCGGTGAGAACCACCGGCCCCCCGCGACCCCATCGGATTGTCGAGGGAAAGCCCCCCCACCACGACAAGGTATGGCCCACCTAGGGGGGGAAGTGGACCGTCAGCCTGTCTATCGGCCTTAACATTGAGAAATGAGTGCGTAATTGAATTTTAGAATAAATTAAGACTTTATTTGTAGCAAAGGACATTTAAAACATATATAAGTAACATATAGAAAGACAAACACAAACGTCCCAACTCAGCATAATGCAGGTTGTAAAAACTCAGCATAATGCAGGTTGTAAAAACTCAGCTAATGCAAGTTTTAAAAACTCAGCATAATGCAGGTTGTAAAAACTCAGCTAATGCAAGTTTTAAAAACTCAGCATAATGCAGGTTGTAAAAACTCAGCATAATGCAGGTTGTAAAAACTCAGCTAATGCAAGTTTTAAAAACTCAGCATAATGCAGGTTGTAAAAACTCAGCTAATGCAAGTTTTAAAAACTCAGCATAATGCAGGTTGTAAAAACTTAGCATAATGCAGGTTGTAAAAACTCAACATAATCCAGATTGTAAAAACTCAGCATAATCCAGATTGTAAAAACTCAGCATAATGGAAGTTGTAAAAAACTGCGCAGGTCTTCCGTTAGAGCCGATAGTGAGGTTACGCACTAACAAAACAAAACATAGTACATAAAAGCTCCAAAATTGAATTTGAATTTGAATGAAGAATTTTGTAATTGAGTATCATGCAAATGTTATAGGTGTGGAACTGGAGACTGGAGCCATAGTGGGAATCGTGATTGGAGTGTTGGCGCTTTTGATAGCGATTTTCCTCGTCGTGTTTGCGAAAGCCACCGACAGATGGTGCTTCGGAGGTGAGTTGCCATTTCAAAAAATATTATTTCATTTCAATTCCCATGTATAAACCCATTTTAATGGATTTTTAGGATATTCTAACTTAGATATTCATTAGAGTAAATGGATGCTAAATTGATGAATATTTTTCAAAAAAACAGTACCTACTATCAATGATTATTATTATTCTGAGAAAATATAATGGCTTAATTTTTTGCCCTATAAATCATTATATTTATTTGCAAATGTGACGTTTTATAATATGAAAATTTTGAAGTAAAGGATGGAAACTTCTGTAGCGAAATTGTTAAATATCGGCACTAATGGTAAACTCATTAAAATCTTCGAAGGTTTTTAAATTATAATATTTAAAAATAAATTTTAATTAAAAAAACGTCCTCCCGAATAGCTTGCTTGAATTATTTGCTATATTTTTTAGGAAGTACATTATAAGATACTTTCTATAGATACGAAATATTTTCAATATATATTTTTTTCAGTAACAATATTTTTTTTAGCATCACTCGTATGAAAGTGATTGAACAGAAATATTGTGTTATTCAAGAATAACAACCAAATTATTCAAGGAAATATTACTTTAATTATTTTGTAAAATTTGTTTTATTACTTTTGACCTTAGCCGATATTTGTCAATATCAATACAAGTTTGAATGTGTGCATTATGAGATACCATGCTTATAATTTCCCTAAATTCGCTTTGAATTTTGCTTTTATTGAATGCCAAATAATTAATTACTCTGTGGACTGTTTTCACTAGAGAAATGTCAGTAATAATAATTGTATTGTGAATGCTCTGTGACAGGCTCGCGGGCAGTCGGTCGATAGGTAATATGACCATAGACAAAAAGTTTGTCTCTGGTCTTAACTTGTCAAAATTCGCACTTTTTTCTATAGTTCTTCAACTCGTTTTGGCTGTAGTACTTACATAGAACAAAAAAATATATATTATGTTTCATTTTTGGCAGTGTTTTGTACTTGTGTTTGTCATCGAGTAGTTTGTATAGAGAATTTTGTTTAGTTGTGGCCCTATCAATATTTGAGCGATCAAGAACAAAAAAAAAATTCGAAAAATGCATGATTTTTTTTTTAAAAGAAACTACTTTTGGCGCATGTGAATGTCGTTTTTTACTTCTTCTTGGATGTGCATGAAAATCTTGCAAAACTATATATAGCATGTCTTCGATTTTTTAATACATTAAAAATATATGAAATTTACTCTTTTTTTTTATACCCTTCAATTTTAAAATTTTTGGTGATTGGTTATTTTAGAAAAATATTATGATTAGGTACATGTTTTATGTATACTTATATTTTTATAATTAATTATGTTTAGTATTAATTTGGTGGTGTCGGTTGTATTTTTTTTTAAATAACATTTTTACACTATTTGCACTTTTTTGTTATTTTTCTTCATTGCGTTTTTTTAAATAGTTTAATGGCGACGGTGAATTAAATTTTTAGATTCTATTTAATAGCGATGTTATATTAAAACACTAAGCGGCTGTATCGTCGAGATAATTTAATTTTTTTTTAATTTTTAATTGTAGCGTTTGGAGACTAACCTTTAATTTTATTTTTCAAAAAAAAAAATTTTTTTTTTCCAAAAATATTTCTTAAAATTTTCCACGCACGTTTGGTACTAGCACAGCAGTGGTGGCTTGTCACGCGATAGTAGCACTTGTGCGGTTGATGACATAAGTTCTTGGTCGCTTAACGTATTGATGTGTGGCAGGGCGTTCGCACCGCACAGACATCCCGGACGGGGCCGATTCGGAAGCGCCATTGCCACCCCACGACGACATCAAGGGGTCGGAAAACCCATCGCACGACCACGCCGACTACATCACTAACGGCCAAGCCAAGCTCCCCGAAAAAAAACCGGACACGGCCGTCTAAGCTTCTTCTGACTTGAGCTGTCACTTGGCCCGACAAACCTCTCTTAAGTGATCATTATTTTTGAAGTACAGTAGAAACTCGATTATACGGCCCTCAGTTATACGAATTCGCGATTATCCGGACTATCAACCGCGACCAATTATGTATATTTATTATATACATCGTATATATGTTGGAAAATGTATCTTGATAATTTTTTAATAAACATTGATTTTCGTTTGTTTTGTTGTTTTTAACAAACACATAACATTATGTACTACATAATGCAAAAAACCCGCTTTTCTTCATACATTCGATTATCCGGGTTTTCGATTAAGAACAACAATTAGTCCGGTTAATCGAGTTTCTATTGTAAACGCATCTAAAGATAATTTACAATATCGCACCTGTAGATCGAACATGGAGAATAAGAGGTAAGGAGGCCCAACTCTATACTTGAGAAAGTGTCCGTCGAATACGCTCAATTAGGCGGCGCTGTAGTAGCATCAGGTGGTGTGACGCACTATAGTAGCATGTTCGCTGCTTAAATTCAAAAGTGTCACAAATCAAAAAAATTCCAAAAATATTTTTATTGCAAAAAGACTTATGGTTGTTTTATTCCATATTTAGTATATTTTGATCATTTTTTATATATTGAAAAGTATCTTATATGCTTATATCTCTTCTAGTATTCAGTTTATTATAAAAGTACTTAAAACATTTAATTTAAAAATTATATTAGCGTATTTAAAAATACGCTTCTAACGATGTATAATATGCATATATTTGATTTTTCTAATAAGAAAAAAATAGCCAAAAAAAAATTTTTTTTTTCGATTAGCTCTCATGTAAAAAGTGTAATTTTGATTTGTGGTACTTTTGAATCTAAGCAGTGTTTTATCTACGGTGGTTTCATGAATTACGAAACCAATCAATCATATTAAACACCAATGCTACACTAGCGCCATTATGGTAAATTTATGAACCACTATTTAATGCTTTTAGCTCGCCACTTTTTCAGTTTAAGTTTCGCCACTCCTTAAGATCGAAGTAAAAAATATTCACTTTTGAATTAACAGTATTTTTTTTTTATCTTAATACGCGTTATTTATATTCTAGATATTAATTTTCTAGATAGGGATAGAAGTCAATATAGTTGAAAGACTGTACATTTTTAAATCTGTTTGAAAAAATAATATAAAAGAAGACTTTCAATTTCTTTTTATATTAATTTAATCAACATTTTTAATTTTTTTAATCTTTTTAGTAACAAGTGATATTTGAAAGATTTAGGTTTTTTTACGTGTCCCTTTAAAAATATTTAAATAATGTTAATATCTGAAATAAAAATAAAGAGCTTTTATTGATGCGTAATAAAAAAATGTTTGTTTTGATATATAGGTGCGATATAATATTAACATTTTGATTTATAATTGAAGTGACAGCTTATAGCAAAGAAATGTAAAGTTTTATTAATTTTAGTGCCAGATGTGTTTAACAGCGTTTAGGTAGAAGGCGCCACAGAGTACACAAAATGTCACAATGTCTTGTGACTTGTGTCACAGTGACAGTGACAATTCTAACGCCCTCTACCTGGACGCCATTAAAACGAACCTAACATTGTTACTTATTCGTATTTCTATAAGTATATCCAATCCAACGAAACGGTATGAATTTTTTCAAAATAACTATACTATAGTATTTTACGAGATTAACAAAATATACATTTTATCTGTCATCTTAGATTAATTCAATTAAATATTAGACTATTATATTATAACAAACAAATGACAGCATTATAGATATGCAGTTATATAACGATTTTGTACAATAGAAATATTTGAAGTTAAGCCAATTTTTTACTACTTGTACTAATATTTCCATCAGACCCATATTTGAAATTAACGTATAAACATTAGAACAAATAAAAAAAAAAGTTTTAATTTTCTGTGGCAAGGAAACAGAAGATATTGCACATGAAGAATAGATGTAAGGAGGCCCAACTCTATACATGAGAAAGTGTCCGTCAAATACGCTCAATTAGGCGGCGCTGTAGTAGCATTGGGTTGTGACGCACCAGTAGCATTTTATTTACGGTTATTTCAAGAACTAAACAACCAACCAATCATATCAAAGACCAATGCTACATACACTAGCGCCATTCTGGTCAATTTATGAACCACTATTTAAATGCTTTAGCTTGCCACTTTTTCAATTTAACACCCATGTAAGTTGGTCCTCCTTGCCTCTACCCTCCATTATATGACATTTTTTACGCGACACTTATAAAACATTAATTGCCTTTTCAAAAAATGAATAGAATTTTGACATTTATAAACTTTCGAATTCTATTTTTAATGACAGTTGTACTTTTAAATAATTAGTATATTTATCCACCATTTAGGGTATATTAAAAAAAAAATTATAAAAATATTTACAAAATATTTAACTGTATTAAATGTCATGGCGACAAATTTACTTGAAACTATAATGCAGACGTGATTTGATCTCTTATTACCAACATTAGAAAATTCATTTGTGAGGAACGACATTGGCTTCCCAGACAACCAGCTTACAGTGAAAATTGAACTATACTGTAAATTAACTGTAACTGCGGAATTAATGTTAAGGCGTCTCCCCACGGTGCCTACTACACAATACACATTCGATCTTTCTAAGAAGCCTCAAAAAATATATATAAAATACTAGCTACACGCTCCCGGCTTCGCCCTGGTTCCAAATAAAAAGTTTTATCTTTTAAGTTGGACCAAATTACACATAGTTACGAAGTTTTATCAAAATTGGTTCAGTAGTTTGGGAGTTAATTGGCGTCAAACAACGTGACACTAAATTTTTATATAGATAAAAAATAAATTATTTAAGTCGGTTCCTTAAGGACATTCAAGGATCTTTTAAGGATCTAACCAATCTGGAACGTGGGAAGACGGCTTAAATTAGTGGCTGATATGTTAAAAGATTGGATGTCATTGGATGTATTTTGTAGTAACCAAGTTCAGATCACTATTATAAAATTATATCCATACATTCTCTAGTAAAAAAATGTCAAGAAACTATGAAAAGAAACTCATGTAAAATGTTTGTCATTTTTTTAAGTCAAGTAGAGTATGCTCATTTTATGTGAATTATTTTATTTTCTTTATATGACGAAAAAAAAATTAAGAATGTATTTTTAGCTCAGACCAAATAAGAACCATAGACAGAATTTTGCGGACAAAATAGTGAAGCCGGCTTTATATACTACATGTGTGCGTAGTCTGTTTACTGTATTGAGATTTTGTGTTCCAAGCTTATAACCTTAGTTTTTGTTTATTTTTATTGAAAACTAGCTGTTGCTCGCGACTTCGTCCGCGTTCAAAATGTTATATAGCCTAAAGCCTTTCTAGATAAATGGACTATCCAACACAAAAAGATTTTTTTAATTCGAACCAGTACGTAGTTCCTGAGATTAACGCGTTCAATCAAACAAAAAACAAAAAAAAACTTTAGCTTTCTTTTTTGTTTAAATAATATAATATTTATTAAACAATTACTTAGTTTATTGTCCAAAACAATTTTAAAATCATATAAGTAATTTAAATATTATATAAAATAAAATCTAATCCTAAATAGCAACTACAATAAATTAAATCACTATAATAATATAAAAACTTAAATAATTTAATTTAGCTTTCTAATATTAGTTGAAAAAGTTGAAAATATTGGTATCCAAGTTAACTTACATTTGAAATATGATTTCATCCTGCTTCTTATTTTTTGAAAAATTGTGTTTTTATTTTACACCCATTTACTTTTACTATACAATTCGGCATTTTCACTAATAAATATTTTAATAAGGCGAGGCGTAGTTATACCGGCTTCACTTTGACGTTCACAGGGCTCTATCTTTAGTTCTTATTTTATCTGAGATTCTTAGTCATTGTAAGAATCTCATATGAAGTTATGTTTGTTATATTTACGAATTAAGTATTGCTTAGATCTGTATTGTATTAAGCTTAAATTGAATATTTTACCCAAGGGCACAAGTATTAATGAAGTAGTTTTCAAGTATGATTCATTATTTTCTTTTTTTTTTATAAAATCAATTGATATTGGAGTTTACTACTTAAGAATCGATTGTCATTTATAAGCCCACGATATGAAAATTTATGGAAGTATAATCAAAATTGTCACACGGTATGCGTTACGTTATATTTTAGAACATTTTAGAATATCTCTAAAGTTTCAGAGATATTGCGCCATCTACACAATATTTTTTTATTATTACAATTATTATTTTTTTAAATTTTTTTTAATGTTCTATTGGAGTGTTCGAATTGTGACATTTTAAATTTTATAATCGTTCGTAAGGAGTAAATTCCAGACACACACACACTTTTTTTTAATTAATTAATGTTCGTAGTATTGTATGTGTTGTGTAAGTAAATTAAGTTTTTAGTTAAGTAGCAATATGTGTTCGTACCACCATTATTTTATATTTTTGTATATAAAATGTAGCAAACTTTGCTTTAAGTGTACACTTAATTGATATTTTTTTGTTTAAGATTAATAATTAAGAATTATCTTTAATTAAAATTGGACTTGTTTGTTTGAATGAACTTTTGAATGGTTTGTACCTAAATACAAAAAAATGTTGGCAAAAAAAAATATTTTTCGTAATTTTATATTTAAATTCGTAATTCTCAAAAATTTTTTTTTGTCAAAAAACTTTTAAAAAGCCTCTGAATTAAATAGTAACTTTTTCCTATAATTAATATTTTATGCCCCAAATCAACATGACTCATGAATGTTCTTTTTTTAAAAAAAACTTGAAGATTTTTTTAAATTTTTTAACCGTTAGACCGATACTTTTTTTAATGTAATTTAACAAGATCGATCATATATATTATTAACATTTAAGTTAATTTAAGTTAATATGTTAAGTCACAATGTGATTATTAGTATTTCTAATTAATATTTTTTTTAAATAAGCAATTTATTTTTGTACCATTTTAGTTAAGCTTTCCGAGTTGCAACTGTATTTAAGCAAAATGTTTGTCAATTAAACATTTCCAAAACACTGCCATTTCGAGATAATCCGCTTTTGAATTAAACTTTTAATATTTAACAGTGACGTTTGTAATTTTTTTATGTAAAATATACGTAAAATATTTCTCAATCGGAAATAAGAAACATTTTTATAAAAATGTTCAGTACCCCCCTCCAATAGTGTGTACTAATACTATTGGATAATTTTTTGAGATTTTTGAGTTGAACAACTGAGCTGGGGCCTTAGTCAAAGTAAGTACTAAATTGGCTAAGTACTAAACAGCTTATTGAGATTTTTGAGTTGAACAGTTGACCTAGGGCATTAGTCAAAGTAAGTACTAAATTGACTAAGTACTAAGTAGCTTTCTGAGATTATTGAGTTGAACAGTTGAGCTAAGGCCTTAGTCAAAGTAACATTTTAAAAACGATAACGAAGTTCGAAAGAATAAAATGTATGGGATATGTCACGTGATTTAGCGACGGAATATGTCGAATCCCATACACTTTATTGTTTTCGAACATCGTTATCGTATTGAGTTGTTACTTTGACTAGGTCCCTATTTAGTATATAGCATAACTCTGAACGGACTAACATTTGGAACTAGACGCCTTAATAACTTTTGTTGAGCTCAAAAATAGCTATCCAAAAGTATATTACAATTAACTATTGGAGAGGAGGTACCACAGAGTTCATACATTTCCTGGTATCATACTTTAAACCAACTTTCCAACGTATATTCGTAATGTATATTTATACAGTAAAAGCGTTACATACAATGAAATATAAATGATTTATTAAATAAGATTTTGTATGTTTTATTTATTTCAACACTAACTTTTTCCTATTAGGACACTATTGTTCTGTAAATTCACCTCTATTAGGCCTATGCCTATCTAGCTCTACAATACTGAGCACTACTGGTGCTCAGCAGATCTGCTATTATAAAGAGACTAGCTGCTGCACGCGACTTCGCTCGCGTAACTTTTTTTTATAAAATATAATTTTTCGAAAAATGGACTATCCATCAAAAAAATATTTTTTTAATTCGAACCAGTAGTTCCTGAGATTAACGCGTTCAACTCAGGTCAGACAATCACCATAACAACAATGTCAATTAAAATAAGGGCCTCTTTCACCAACTACAAGTAGTGTTGATTAGTTATTTTAGGAATAATTAATTTATTTTATGCATTCGGTTTAATGCATCATTCGATAGGCGAATTTTTATTATTATTTTCTTTTTTATATTTGGAACTTTTACCGCACAAAAGGTATATCAATTAAATTATTCCCGGTGACGGGTGACTTTAAATGACGGTTAGCCTACTTGACAGACGGTGAAAGAGGCCCATATAATAAATAATAACATCCTGAAGTCATTGTTATTTAACCAGTTATAATAATTGTCAATTGAAATAAATAGACTTTTAAGTTTCGATAGTTCAATTAATTAATTAATGTAATTGAACTACTGAGACTAAATAGTCCGATAAATACATACTTCGTGGGACTCACGACACTAGGTGTGTGTGGACGTCCACCTTAAGAGTTTTTGCCTTTTCTCAAATATTTCAGAAACTGATCGGCCACAAAAAAAACCTTACTAATTACAGTAAGGGCCTCTTTCACAAACCACAAGTAAAGTGTTGATTAGTTACTTTTAGAAATCATTTTCTGTTTTATTGAATTATGCACTCGGTTTACTGCATCATTCGATAGCTGAATTTTTATTATTATTTTCTATTTAATGTTTGGGACGTTTACCGTACAAACAAAGGTATATCAGCTAAATTATTACCGGTGACAGGTGATTTTAAATGACAGTTTGGCCTACTTGACGTTCGTGAAAGAGGCGCTAACATTAAATTTTATTACTTTTGAATTAAATTTCATTATATTTAGTTGCATTTCCTGTAGACTAATGGTATTTGTGACATTGTTCAGGGTACTATCAACTTTTAAAAGACGATTCAAATTCAGAGCAGTTTAATTTGGGTTTCTAAACAAAATCGCTTTGATACAAAAACGAAGTTGATGGTACGTAATAGCAAATGCAATCCAGTTTAGATCCTAAATTAGTTGATAATGAGGCCCCAGGACGTGGGATAAAAACAGCTAAAAGTTTTTATTATAAATGCAAAAGTATTTTATTGTAACGAGGGGTACATGTTTAGGTTCGCTAGCAAGGAATGCCAAAACCAATGCATTCACTCTTTAGTCAGGTTTGACAGGCAGCGTAGGATTTGACGTTTGCAATTTAACAGGATTAAAATAGTTTTCGATCGCAACTGGTTACGTACAACTCCGAAAAAGTAGTCGATCGTAACTGGTTACGAAGCTCCGGTTACGTAACCAGTTGTGGTTACGAAGCTACGGTTACGTAATCAGTTGTGGTTACGAAGCTCCGGTTACGTAACAAGTTATGGTTACGAATCTTCAGCGTACTGGCAAACCCTCTGGTGACGTCTATGACGGTGACCACTTCATCATCAGCCTGTGTCTATCCACTGCCTAGCTAGATGAAAGCCTCTCCCAAGGCTCGCCATCACGCACGGTCTTACCACTTACCACTTACCATCATTGTTATATTAAAGAGAATGAAAATAATGCAAAATTTACAACCAATTTTAGGTCACGGCAGGGGTCGAGACAACGCCAAGAGTTCGGGAGAATCGTACGTATAATATTATTATTATTTTTAATTTTATATAAACACATATTCTATAAATTAATGTACATAATTTTCTTATATTATACTATAATTATTGTAAATGTAAAGCACTTCAATTTGACACCCATAATTTAGAGGCAAGGAGGATCAACTTACATATGATCTATTCTTTTTCTATTGATCAAAAACGTAAACAATAATATAGCGTCGCCATGGTCACTGGACTGTTTTAAAGATGGAATTTGTACATTAGGCATTTTCAAAGAGAGTTGACTCGGTGATTAACTCATTTAGAATTTGTTCGTATTGTTTGTTTAGTTCTATATCGTGAATTGTTTGTTTACCTTTTTGATCAATGAAAAAAGAATACAAATTAGGTGTTGAGGGAGGACCGATTCTATTTGTATTAAAAAGTGGTCCCAGAATAAATTAAGATGGCGCTAGTGTAGCATTAACACACGGCTTCAGTTTGGTTATCTCTCTCTGCTCGGATTAGCCTGTATAAGGCGCAATGAAAAATATACTTTAACGTTTGGTAATACAGTCAATTTTCGTAAATGCCATTTTTAAGCAAATGCAATTGCAAGTGTGGACCTGTTATATCCTAATACGTCCATGACCATGAGAAATAGACAAAGATAGATAGATAGAAGATATGCTATACTAGCGCCATTGTGGCCACTTTTAGAACCCTTATTTTATTGTTGGGGAGGACCATTTTTCAGTTTGACTCTAATAGTACTTACCTCTACCCTCCATAATAAGTTAAAACTAAAGAACTCTCAAGCTACAAAAATTTAATAATAATAATAGCCTTTTAATTATATATATTTTCATATCTAAGATCCTAAGATACTTTCTCGTTTCAATAATTCAAATAGTTCAATAATTCAATAATTTAAATGATTCAATAATTCAAATGATTGAATAATTCAAATGATTCAATAATTTAAATAATTCAAATGATTCAATAATTCAAATGATTGAATAATTCAAATAATTGAATAATTCAAATAATGGCTAACCCTTAATTGATTTTTTTTACTTCACACACACGCACACATTCTTATGTCTTGGTCCTAAAATGCTTATTACTGTTAGCGCCTCTTTCACCAACGTCAAGTAGGCTAAACCGTCACTTCAAGTCACCTGTCACCGGGAATAATTTAGCTGATATACCTTTGTTTGTACGGTAAACGTCCTAAACATTAAATAGAAAATAATAATAAAAAAATCGCCGAATATCGAATGATGCAGTAAACCGAGTGCATAATTCAATAAAACAAAAAATGATTTCTAAAATTAATTCATCAACATTTTACTTGTAGTTGGTGAAAGAGGCGCTCAATGTGTTAATGTCAGTTTTGTTTTTGTATATATTTTTTAACTAAAAGAGGAAGATACGATAAATTGGTTTGTTGGAAAACTAAACCCTTGTATTTCCACTTTTTATTGAATGTGTTTTTCTTTTGACTATGATTGACTTTCGTTGAGCTAGCAAAATATTATTTTCACTGTTTTATTCATAACATTCATTGGAGACGAGTAGCAGATTTGATGTGCCAGTTCACAAATTCTTAACTGGGGGCCTAGTGCGAATTTTATTCTATCAAACGCGTCGAACGCGTAAATGTCAATTTGTATGGGAATGAATACTAGTGGTAGGGCACACTGCGTTTCGCAGTCATTTGGGCAGCCCGTCTGGCGGCAGTAACCACCCCCTTACAGAATACCACCGTGAAATAATACCATTTACGTGCTGTTGTGTTTCGGTGAGTGAGTAAGGGTTGCCAGAGCCCATTACCCCATCCCTTCCATATATCCCTTATCCTTAATCCTATGGTCTACAGCGCACTTGTAGCACTTATGCCGTTGCTTGTGTTATAGGCGACGGTAGCCACCTACCATCAAGTGGACCGTCAGCCTGTCTGTCGACCTTAACATAAAAAAAATAAAAAAATGAAGTAGTGCTGCACGTTAGCCACCAGGTGGCGCTGTTTCATTCCCATACAAATTGACATTTACGCGTTCGACGCGTTTGATAGAGTAAAATTCGCACTAGGCCCTGTCTATTATAGGACTTGACCTGACTGCTTTGGACTTGACGGACCTGTTTTGGAAAACTAAGAAAAATTATAGACGACTGACTAGTCTCGGGATCTGCTACTTTTAATTTTAATTTTGCCTTTTTTTATTTTAAAAAAGGCTATTTTACATATTGCTATTTATACTAATGACACTGGGAAAATCATCGGAGAAGATCTGATAGAGCCAAGACATTAAAAGAGAAGAAGAAGAAGAAGAAGAAGAAGAAGAACTCTATTGTATTATAGTATCTTCCTCTGTTTCTGTCAACTGTCATCATGACAGTTGAAATAACAAAATGGCGCAGTGTCGCGTGTAAATTGCTTTGATTTTGCTTTAAACGTTGTCAATCTTGGTAGAACCGCGGCTGGTGACGTACTATTGGAGACGGTCGTGCAGCGAACTAAGAAGTAGGTTCCGTGCTAACTGCTACGCATGATTTTTATGTCACAACACACACGCACCCAGACACACACCCACACACATTTAGTCACACAACATGTATACATTAGCCACTGACCTGTAATAAGCACTGGACTGGCTGTCCCATACAAAATACAGATATTTCGTGTACCATTTTGAAACGCTGCCGTACGAAAGTACGGAGAACTATGTAATTTTGACGTTTGGGACTTGCGTATTTTTATTCCATAGATAAGTATAATAGTGTCTGCGGACATCGCTAGTTTTAGTTCCATGTACTTACGCTCCATTGCCTACAGCGCCAAAATGGCGTTTTTCAAATAGACATAAAAATAGTTTGACAGCAGCCTGTCTAGTACTTATACAGGTCAGTGTTTCGAGGCATTGACTTCAATATTAAAGCGGTCCCTAGACGATCATGCGGCATGACATGCGTTTACGTGAATTATCATGCTGCATGTCATGCGGCATGATCTTCTAGGGAGCGCTTTACGATCATGCATGTATGTCAGTCATAGCTTGCAGGATGAAAAATAAAAGGAACTATCAATCAACTGCCAGCACGTAGTTACATGTCATTCACATCAATCGATACAATTAAACGTTCATGCATGCATGACAGCACGTAACGAATGTCATGCTGCATGATCGTATAGGGAGCGCTTTACTTATTCAGCAAGTGGGTAACAGAGATTAACAGCATAACCACTTAAGTTTTTGTCACTAGTTTTAGCTCGTGGCTCGGCCTTCATGAATAGATAAAAGATTCTCATATTATAAGAGAGTTTGCCAGAATCCCATCCCACACTGATCGGGCAGTACGCCATCTAGTCGAAATAGATTCGGAGAAACATTTTTTTTTTTTCGAAATTTAGCTTTTGCCCTCGACTTTGTCCGCGTCCTTTGTCCGCATCCTTTTTCTTGGGTGTAAAAACACTTATTCAGTCTTTATTACTTATATTTTTATTTTATTTTATGTGATCTCTCGAGGTACTTTTTTTTAGGTAGAATGTACCCTATGACCTTTTCTGTATCGCTGGCAACGTGTATGCATTATTTCACGATAGTCGGTTGATTAGTTAGGGCGTGAAAGCGTAACAAACAAACAAACTCACTTTCACATTTAAACTGCTTTCCCAACAGTGAAAGAATTTTTCAAATCGGTCCAATAGTTTCAGAGCCTATTCAATGCAAACAAACAAACAAACAATCAAATCTTTCCTCTTTATAATATTAATAAATATAGATAACATCGCATAAAATATCGTATTTCGAATCTTTTTTTACTCACTATTTCACAAATTCAATCACACAAACATTGCATGCATGTCTGCATGTTTTTCCTAATAATTTTAAATTAATTCACTAGTAGAGTACCTACCTACTAACTAATTAACTAAATATTTTGCTTCTGCCTAAAGTAATTGCTGTTCGAATTATAAAGTATCATTTAAAGCCAATTATGAAAAGTTCATTTCTAAAGTTAACCTCGCCGAGAATAAAGCAAGCACCTTAAATGTACCTTAGCGAACGTACCCATACTACTTTACCCATTTTTTACAAGTTGTTACCCCCCTCGGTGACCACACTTAGTATATGCCAAGAACTCCCCTCCCCTCTAGTTTTCATGTAGCAATTCAACAGAAAGTAAAAATAATAAGAATTTGGCTCATATTTGTCTTTATTAATACGGCGCTTGTCGCGTGCTGCTAAGAATGCTTATAGAATAGAGTTCTATAATTATAAGCGACAAATAATCAAGAAGAAAAAAGTTATGTAACAACAGACTACATGACAAAAACCTAAGCCCCCCCTCCCCCTGTAACCAAGCGTGGTATTTTGACGACCCCCCTCACACTATAATTGTAAGTGATAAATATATTATCAAGAAGAAAAAAGTAATGTAAACAAACCACGTGACAAAAACCTATGACCAACCCCCCCATACCAAGCGTGGTCACGTAGTATGGGCACGTTCCTTAACTACTCAAACAAGGGGCTCTTCTGATCAAACAAATAGTGTATATCAGCTGCCAAGCAGTTTAAATTTTGCTGGTTGGAATCAAGTATAATTTAGATAAATTTGCAGCAAAAATAAGAGATATGGCCTGGGTGTGTATAGTTAATGCATGACTTTATTTTTCAGCAGTGACACTGAAAGCGCGGTAGCGGGTAGAGAAAAGTCTAAGTTGGCAGGTCTTAGCTCCAGGCTGAGAGCTGCGTTACCTAGAGCCAAAGATAAGGTTCAAGCCACTGAAGCACAGGCGCCTGAAGCTGAAGAGAAGGTACCTACTGAACTTTGAAACTACAGTGAAACCTAACATAATATGTTTTAATCATCAATCTACTACAACTATGGATTTAGCGTGAAAAATGCCAAAGTGGCATCTGTCAAGTACGCCTAAAACGGAATCATGACGGAGTCAATGGTGAAAGGTAGTAATGACCAACTTCTACTAAGTATTCATTTTAAACTCTAATGTGTTGATGTAAAGTTACATTTTCCTTAAACCACAGACGTTTGGTTGGTTTAAATGACAGATGACATAATGTGTAGTGTTTTTAATTGTATGGCGTGTGAAATCGATAGTTGTAGTCCATTGATAGTATAATTAACAATAATAAATTAATGTATAATAATGAAACACAGAGATTCTGTTGCCTGAAAATAAATGAATTTTTTCTTCATTTGCATTATATTATTGAGGAAAAATTTGATTGTTTGTTTGTTTGCATTGAATAGGCTCCGAAACTACTGGACCGATTTGAAAAATTCTTTCACTGTTGTCAAGCTATATTACCACCGAGTAACATAGCACATATTTTATAAAATTACGCGGACCAATTCGCGTGCAACAGCTAGTTTTTTTAATAATTTGCATTGAAATTGTACGTGTAATTATGTTTCAGCCTCTCTCTGAAGACAAGAAATCAGTAGTGTACGCGGAATTGGCACTCGGCGATCAGACCAACGCCGAAAAACCACCGCCACCTTCCACAGAGTACGCTGAAATCGTTTACACAGACCAACAGCCCAAGGAAAATAAAGAATAAGGCTGAACAATAATCGTTTTCTGTCCGGCGGAGGGTACAATTGAAAACATAATCTATTTATTTTATTACTATAAAACATCTATTTAAATAACTATTTGTATGTACTTTGAAGATATCAATCTACTACAAGTATGGATTTAGCGTGACAAATGCCAGTGGCACAAACAAAGTACGCCTAAAACGTAATCATGGCGGAGTCAATGGTGAAAGGTAGTGACGACCAACTTCTACTATTCACTTTAAACTCCAATGTGTCCAAGTAAAGTCACATTTTCTTAAAATGACAGATGTTTGGGTGATTTTAAATGACAGATGACAGAGTTGATGCTCTATTCATATGTCACTTTTAAATGCTCCATAAAGTTCCTAGTGTTTTGTATGGCGTGCGAAGTCTATAATTGTAGTAAATTGATGTTTGAATATGTAATGCGCGAAAGACAGTTGTCTATTTCACTCTGCTGCATTTTTGTATATGTTTCACTGACTTGTAATGTAATATACACCACTGGACAGGCTGTTCCATACAAAACACTACATATTATAAAGCAAAGTCCTCCGCCGCGTCTGTCTGTCTGTCTGGTCGCGATAAAATCAAAAACCACTGCACCGATTTTCATGCTGTTTTCACCAATGGATAGAGTGGTTCTCGAGGAAGGTTTTAGTATATAACTAGCTGGTTCCCGCGACTTCGCCCTCGTTGAAAATATATACTAAAACCTTCCTCTTGAATCACTCTATCTATTAAAAGAAACCGCATCAAAATCCGTTGCGTAGTTTTAAAGATCTAAGCATACATAGGGACAGACAGACAGACGGGAAGCGACTTTGTTTTATACTACTAGTGATATACAAAGTTATGCGGGCGAAGTTGCGTGCAACAGCTAGTGACAGATAATTTCGTGTACCATTTTGAAACGCCGCCGTACGAAATTACGGAGAACTAATTTTGAGGTTTGCGTATTTTTATTCCATAGATATGACGTATAATAGTGTATTTTATTCTATGTTTTATTTGTTGATGTCTTAGGGAGTGTTTAAGGTTATTTGTGTCCGCTTGAGTCTTGCAAAACACGAGGAAATGTGTATTCTCTAAGTCTAAATGTTCCATGGACAATTTTAATTATTGCACGACTAATTTTAGTTCCGCGTACGTTCGCTCCATAGCCAACAGCGCCAAAATGGCGTTTTTCAAATAGACAAAAATAATTTGTCACCAGCCTGTCCAGTGTATTACAGGTCAGTGATATTGATATGTTTCTTTGTCATTAATGAAAGTTGACTTCGTGTGAATTAAGCTTAAATTATGAACTTATTCGTAAAGAATATTTTTGAACTCTAATACTCCCTTTTATGTATATCTGTTTTTTTTTTATACTTCGCTGCTTAAAAACTAAAGGGTCATAAAACAAAAAAAATCCAAAAATGTTTTTATTGCAAAAATACAATCACAATCCTTCATATTGTATGTTGCCAAAAGACTTATGGTTGTTTTATTCCATATTTAGTATATTTTGATTTTTTATATATTCAAAAGTAACTTATATGCTTATATCTCTTCTAGTATTCAGTTTATTATAAAAGTACTTAAAACATTTAATGCTACTTAAAAATACGCTTCTAACGATGTATAATATGCATATGTTTGATTTATATCTAATAAGAAAAAAATAGACAAAAAAATATTTTTTTTTGCGATTAGCTCTTGTAAAAAGTGTAATTTTGATTTGTGGTACTTTTGAATTTAAGCAGCGATTTATTTATACACAGGTTTTTTGAGGATCTATTCCATTGTGGATTGTCAGCCTGTCTATTGACTTTAACATTTAAAAAAATGCTGAAAACCACTTTATTGGACACATTTTTTTAAAATATCGTTCCGTGATCTGTCTAACAATAATTTCATGATTTTAAAATTGAAATATACGCATAAAATATTTAATATCCAAAACAAAAATGACATTGAGTTTCCACCGAAAAAAAAAATCTTAATTAAAATTTTTATTTATTTACTAATTAAAAACTAAAGTTACTATAGTATGTCTTATATTATATATTATTTATCTTAGTAATATTATGTGTAAGTGATGATTTTTATACATAATATAGGTAATATTTATGTCGGCGGCCGATCGTATAATCCGGCAATTCCTGATGTGCCTAGTCTATATTATTTATATTATACACATACTAGCTGGTGACCGCGACTTCGTCCGCGTTGAAAAATATATAAGCAATATAACGCTTGACCTCTCGTTGCTATAACACTTTGGCCAGGCGTTGGTTTTTTTATTTTATTTTAAATGATCCCTTGAGAATAATATTTTTTTCTGTATGAAAGATACCCTATGTCCTAAGGAGTTTAGAGATAAGGAGCGCCATCTTACATGGGTGTTAAACTGAAAAAGTGGCAACAAAATCCGATAAATATAGATGGCGCTAGTGTGAACAGTGAGAGTATGAAGAGTATGGAATGAATGTAGCAGTAGTTGACGGAGTGAAGTGCGCCAAGTTGAATTTTGGTTGAACACTAGCCTCTCCAGCGCCACCAATTTATCGTCTTTCGACGGACACTTTATTACTCAGAGATTGTCCTCCTTGTCTCTACCCTCCTTACTATGTCCTTTCTTGTGTCTGACAACTTCTATGCAAAATTTCATGACGATCGGTTGAGTAATTAAGGCTTTTTTTTTTAATTATCTTTATGCATTTTGGGGCTTCCACCTTAGAAAGATATGCCAGCCCATCATCCCCTAAACTAATTAGCATAAACATAATTAACCTAACATAAACTATTAAAAGCTTCATTGATGCATAAACATATCACATAAAATTAAGGCTTGAAAAGGTAACAGACAAGACAGACAGAGTTACTTTAACATCTATACTTATTTACTTACTAATAATATAAATCTGAAGAGTGTTTGTTTGGTTGATCGCGTTAATCTCAGGAACTACTGGTTCGAATTGAAAAATTCTTTTTGTGTTGGATACTCCATTTTTCGAGGAATTTAGGCTATATTCACTGAACGCAGACGAAGTCGTGAGAAACATCTAGTTTATAATATTAGTATTGATGATCCCTTAGGAATAGTACTTTTTTTGGATGAAGATAGTACTCTTTATGTCCTTTCTCGTATCTGACGTGTATGCAAATGCAAACGATCGGCCGCCGACATAATATATTATATATTTTAATAAAGGACGTGTTAAAAGGTTGCAGCTATCTCTTAATTATAATTAGCTAACAAAAAAATATATTATATACGCTCTTTCTTAATAAGGAAAGATCCGAATGCATTATTTATATGTTGTCAATGAAAATATTTGCTTTGAAAAATTTCAGTTTTTTTTTCAGCCTTGGAAATTTTCAGAATTTCTAAAATTAAAAAAAAATAGAAAGAAATAATATCTACAACCCAAAAAAAAAAAAACAAATTTCAGCCGTAGATCATTCTTAATAAAAAGTCAAAATGAAAATATTTGCTTTGAAAAATTTCAGATTTTTTTCAGTCTTAGAAATTTTTAGAATTTCTAAAATAAAAAATAAAAAGAAATATACTCCCCCCAAAAGAACCAAATTTCAATCGATCATCCTTAATAAAAATGATTTTTTTTTATTAAATTGTAATTTATTTATCGCATTATTCATATGAAAATAATTATCGTAAAGGAGCAAATTTTAGCCGGTTTAATATTCTTAAAAAAAGACTTATTTATTCATTAAATTTGTTATTTATTGTTTATTTCTTTTAGAAATTCCAACATCACATATCATAAATCAAAATTTGAGTCCGTCATAGATATTTTTGATATCTAAATTCGATTTCAACGTGTTAAAAGTGGTGGAAAAATATAAATTTTTTTCTCAAATTTTACAAAAATGGTAAAAAGTTTCACACAAAAGTTGAACTAAAAAATAACTTCACAGAAAAATAAATGAGTTGAATAAAGTGGAATATTATTGGATTATTTACAACATTCACACAAAAAAAAAAATGGATTTATTTTTCCAATTATTTCAACTGACTGAACTTCCTCGAATAGATCAAATATTTTTGGAGAATTTAGTTTTGACATAAAAATATTTTTTGAATATATTTTTCGCAAAATTTAAAAAGTTTATTTTCACAATAACTATAAGTTTAGCATTCGGATCTACTTTGTAAATGGTGCCTTCGTATTCCTGTAACATTGTCCTTACAATTTGTAATCTCGATTCCTTCTAGGTGTGCTTTTGATATTCTAGGTCTAGTTAGGTTTTAAATATTATATAGGATTTTTGAATTGTGTACAAAAATCAATTTTTTTTATAAAATTTTTACTAGCTTTTCGTTTTATCAAAAAAAAACCTTTTTTTTACGCGTCATTGATATTTAAATAAATATTAATTATGGAATGAATTGAATAAAAATATATATTCTTCATAGTATTTACTATGATAATTTTTTTAATTATTATTTTTTCATAGCTGGATATTGTATAAAATGTTGGTAAACTACATTTTAAAAAATTTGATATTTTTTGGTCGTTAAGGGGCTAGATTGTTTTATTATATTTTTAAGTTAAAGCAGGGTTAAGTATTAACTTTGGTATTGTGCTATTTCAACTTTTAGTACAAATTTTATTTTAGTTAAAAAAACATTTTATCGCATGTAGGTACATGAAGACAAATATTTTGCTGTTATATGTGACATTAATTGTTAAATGCATAGAAATAGAAGCGGTTCTGCTAATATTAGGGGGCGTTCAAGTGTTACGTAACGCAATTTTTGAAGATTTTTGACCCCCCCCCCCCCTTCCCCCTGTAACGCGCCGTTACGTTTTTCTGCCCTCCCTAAACGTTACTTTCAGGACCAAGTTTACCAAGTGACCATTTTTACCAAAGGAAAGGGTTGCCAACTTGGGAGAACAAAATAAAAATGACGTACAATAAACTCGAGGGACTCCCCTTCCGCCCCTGTAACGCATCATAACGTTTTACAAGAACCACACTCCCCCCCAGATTGCGTTACGTAATACTTGAACGTCCTCTAATAGATAGGGTATTCTCAAATGTTAATAAAAAAACTACACACCTAATTGTCAGTGACAAAAAAAACATTTTTTTTTTCAAATAACCTAAAATATATTTTTTGTAATTGCGATAAAAGGGTTAAGCAGATCCGTCCAATATTATTTTATTTTTTAAGTTACATAATTAATTAAGTTCGCTACAGTAAAAATTTTAGTTCGCTTTTATTTATTTAGGTAATTTGAGTTAATTATTTAATTAAATTTAGTAAGACTTAAAAAATCATCACAAATGAATTTCTTCCAGCATTTACTTGACGAAAATTTTGTATGTAAGTTACTTTATAGATATTACAGTGATCGGTGCTTTATATATATGCACAAAAAAAAAAATAAAAAACTTTAAATAGTTTTTTTTTCATCGTTTCTTTCCTCCACTCGAATGACACTTTTCATAGACGTTTTCTATTTTTGCATAGTTTATTTTTTCAAAGGAAAGATGTCGCTGCGCCGGCAATTTATAACGGGCTATCGTTTTGTTCCTTAACGCGAACTACTTTTTATAGAAGATTCCCATTTTCCTCCTTTAAACCCTTTGGTTTTGCTTGTTAAGTTTATTTTGCTTACAAAACAAATTTTTACTTTAAAAAAAACTGTAAAACAATAGTTTACAAATGGATTTAATATTGCGATTAATAATCGCACAGTGTGCTGACAGATGTTACCACTCATTTTAATCGCACTGCGCGAAACTATGTATTTTTGTGCTCTGTAAAGCCACAGACCACAGAGTATTATATATTTGAAATTCATTAATTTTTTATTGTTATTTTAAGTTTTCTCAATAATGGTTTAGTATATAGGTACCTATTACAAATTACCTAAATGTAAGGCGCTTATAATTATTCGTGTAATTCCATATCGTGTATACATTTACAAATAAAAGATTTTTGTGTCATTTACTCTGTGTTTAATTTTATTACTTGTAAAAAACCTATAATTAATATTTATTACTAATAAAGAGAAAATTTATAGTTCAGTTTCTTAACGCTTTAGTCGCCGTAGTCGGATTTATCCGACAATCATTTTTGCGTGCATTTCGCCAGAGCCGGATATATTCGACAAACTCCTCTACTTGTATAATGATTTTTTTAAATTATTAGGTTGCTTTCTCTTAAAAAAAAAATCGGTTTACGAGTCAAGCGCTAGTTGAATGAAAACTCCTACAAAAGCAGCGGTTAAAGGGTTAAATGAACGAATGAAAATTTCTGAAATAAAATAAAACGAAAATTCATAGGTTCCAGCACATTTATTTACTTATTTATTAAATATATCTATGTATACATAATTTATGATAAATGTAACGTAAATCAACAATGTATGTAAACATAAAATTCAGTCTACATAAAATTCAAATAAAAAAATCGCAACTAACTATATTACAATATTATGCAAGTGACCAAAAATAATACACGGATATTGCATAAATACAAATCCTAATTAATTTTAAAATTACCTATTACCAATAAAATATAATTAAGCTCCGCAAATTGCTAATGCGCCTCGTCGCCATTTTGGTGACGTAATAAAGTGACACACTCAGTACTGTTAGGGAACTTAATTGCCAAGCCAAACACGTTAATTGCCAAGCCGAAATGTATTTTCCTAGTGGGCAAAACAAATACCAGAAGCTACCGCAGCGGTTGCTATTTTATGATTCGTTAATTAATGCCAACAATAGGCCGCTTCACGCGACGTCGCGTTATGTGGCAGTTAACGTGTTAAGCGAGCTGCTTAGTCCACTTCTGATAGCGACAGTACAATGCACAAACATTGTCACTTTTTTAGGTTTGCTCTTGGGCCAGTATTGGGCCATTATTGGCCAGTATTGGCTATTGGGCCAGCGAGCTCACCCAGCTTTGAACATATTTGGCTTATATGAGCTCGGAAACACATGTCCCTCTGTATGTATGTAAGCTTACGTCTTTTAAACTACGCAACCGATTTTATTGTGGTTTTCACCAAGTTTTCACTAATTGAAAGAGCGTTATATACGACGAAGATTTTCGTAGACATATTATTTACAAAAAAAGTATTTACAACAAAAAAATAACGCCGAAATATTAAATAAGTATGTATAAATTGCATACTGCGGCGACCAATTATACATATTAAATGATCTAATATACATATTAAAAAACAATATGTTTAATTTCATCATATTATGTGGGTACGTGTAATTTTAAGTACATATTGTGATTTTTGGTTGTTTAAATTAATTTTAATTCGTATTTAATAATTTATTAATTAAACAGTATTTAATAAGAGACAATCAGCCGAACTCAAGAGTCGTTTAAAAATGCTTTCTCTCAGACATTGTGCACGCACGTATCAGTATGTCTTCCTAATGGCCCACATGTGGTGCACGCACATATCAGTATGTGTTCCTAATGGCCCACATGTGGTGCACGCACGTATCAGTATGTCTTCCTAATGGCCCCACATGTGGTGCACGCACGTATCAGTATGTCTTCCTAATGGCCCACATGTGGTGCACACACGTGTCAGTCAGTATGTCTTCCTAATGGCCCACATGTGGTTAATGCACTGTGAACCGTTAACTAACTGTTAATTAACTAATTAGTTATAATAATTAACTAATGAAGCGTTTATTTTTGTCTCTGGGAGCCACTGCTTTTGTTTTTTTTTTTTATTATTACTAATTTATTGAAGATCTCTTCAATAAGTGCGAAATTTATTCAAAATTTGAAAATTAAACTAGGGTAGTTCTAAAAATCTAGTTAAGGTATTTTTAAAACGATTCCCTTTAATTCTACTATTAGAGGTAATTCTACTGAAAAGTCCATTTAAAATGTAACCTAATAAATATATCTCGGATAATAACATTTATTAGACAATGATTATTATAAATTACAATATACTAGTCTTTGCCCGCGACTTCGTGCTCGTCCCCCTTTTCTGTACTAATGACGTGTATGCAAAATTCCATCACGATGTGTTAAGGCGTGAAAGTATAAGAAACAAACAAATAAACTTACTTTATTAAATATAAATATGTTAGTTAAAATTTATATTTTTTTTTTAATTAAAAAAAATTATACAAAACTTTTTCAGTCTGAATTTGAAGTAGCGGGCATCAACTAGTTTTATACATTATATAATAATATCACTAAATCAGTGATATGTTAAGTACTACGTACTAGATGGAACACTCAAGACGCGATGAGTGTTCCAAGTGATTGGAGTTCCGACGTCCTACCCGTTCACAGTCTGTCATACGCGCTCGTAGAGATTAGGTGCGTTATTATTTTTAAAACCAATAAAAATGCCGTCTTGTGTGATGAGATATTGCAAAAATACAACAAAAAATATTGGTAAAACTGCTGGTGTGACGTTCCATAGGTAAGTTTTATTAATATTGAACCGTTTAATAGGTTAATATTTAATTTGTTAAAACCGACGTGCTTATCGGGTCGGTCATATTAATATTCAGTTGTCTACGACTTTGACGTATTGACCTTGACACTACTGCCGCGCCGTCCCCCGCCAACCCCCGCGCACCTTCCGCGTTGGAACCGGAATTTAGCAAGAAATCGTAGGAAGTGCTCAATCTAGTACTTACTTAACATATCACTGCACTAAATACCCCAAAGAAATTATTTCATTTATTTAGAATAGAATAGAATAAATTTTATTTGCAGCAAAGGACACAAAATAAAATCGACATACGTAACATATAGAAAGACAAACACAAACGCCACAGACGAATGAAGAAGTTTCCAAAAAAAAAAAATTTAAATAAAATTTAATGTAAAACGAAACAAAAGTATGAAAGAATTATCATGAAACTTCTCCATTCATGTCACGGCTGTGTAGCCAAAAATTATTACAGTCCTAACCGTTTTTGCTTCACGTCCTTAGAACTACCCACAAAATTGAAAAAATCAATTGTGGGTAGTCCTTAGAATTACCCACAAAATTGAAAAACATCAATTGTAGGTAGTCCTAAGAATTACCCACAAAATGGAAAAAATCAATTGTGGGTAGTCCTTAGAATTACCCACAAAATTGAAAAAATCAATTGTGGGTAGTCCTTAGAACTACCCACAAATTTGACAAAATCAATTTTTTCCCCCTTTCAATTCACGGTATAATATATTCTTCCTCCGAACTACCCCCCTCTTTGGATTTTCTCACTTTACTCACAGGCGGATAAGGGTAGTTGTCGTTTGGATGTTTCCTCTCGTAGTGTCTCATAACGTTCTGTTTGTGCGAGAATTTCTTTTCGCAATGGAAACAATCGAACGGTTTCGCCTTAGTGTGCGTTATCATGTGATACTTGAGACGACTCGCTTTAGGGAAATTCTTGTGGCAGAATTCACACGTTAAATTCTTCACTTTCTCATGTCTCAACTGATGTCTGTTCATGTTGTGCTTATGGGTGAATCCCCTGTTACACGTGGGACACGTGTAAGGTTTTTCCCCAGTGTGCACACGCAAATGTGGCTTCATAAGACCGGCGTGAGTGAAACGCTTGCCGCAATACTTGCAAGAGTACGGCTTAAGGCCGTTGTGCACTTGAATGTGACGGATCAGGGTGCTTCTATATTTGAAACTCATCTTGCATAGTTCACAGCAGAAAGGCCTGTCAACTTCGTGCTTCCTCAGGTGACTCCTCAATAGAAACTCCTTGGGGAATATCTTGTTGCATACGGTGCAAATTATGGGACCTTCGAGGGGTTTTTTACATCGGGACGTGCCTTGGTGTTTGGCGAGATTGGCTTTTATGGCAAAAGTTCTATCGCAACTCTCACACGAGAAAGGCTTTATGGGCATGTGAATGCGTCTGTGCTGTTGGAGATTGGAGGAACTTCGAAATCTCTTTTCGCAAGTTTCACACTTGTATCTTTTTTCGGGATTTTTTTGGCAATTGTGTTTGGCCAGTGTTTTCTGCTTGGGGAACTGCTTCAAGCAGTGCTGGCACGAGAATGTCTGACGCTTATGCAGCTGCATGTGTCGAGCCAAATTACCCTTGTTCGAGAAGGATTTATTGCAAATTTTACAAGAACACGTTTCGAGGTTGTATAAGTTTTCCACATCTGAAACAATGGCAATTATTTAGAACGATTGGGCCTTCTTGGAGATAATGTTTTGAAGAAGATTTTAACCTTCTTTGAGACAGTGTTTCAAAGATGGTTTGGGCCTTCTTTGAGACAGTGCTTCAAAGAAGGTTTGGGCCTTATTTAAGATAGTGTTTTGAAGAAGGTTTGCGCCTTTTTTGAAACAGTGTTTCAAAGATGGTTTGGACCTTCTTTGAGACTGTGTTTCAAAGAAGATTTGAGCCTTCTTTGAGACAATGTTTCAAAGATGGTTTGGGCTTCTTTGAGACAGTGTTTCAAAGAAGATTTGAGCCTTCTTTAGGACAATGTTTCAAAGATGGTTTGGGCCTTCTTTGAGACAGTGTTTCAAAGATGGTTTGGACCTTCTTTGAGACTGTGTTTGAAAGAAGATTTGAGCCTTCTTTGAGATAATGTTTCAAAGATGGTTTGGGCTTCTTTGAGACAGTGTTTCAAAGAAGATTTGAGCCTTCTTTAGGACAATGTTTCAAAGATGGTTTGGGCCTTCTTTGAGACAGTGTTTCAAAGATGGTTTGGACCTTCTTTGAGACTGTGTTTGAAAGAAGATTTGAGCCTTCTTTGAGACAATGTTTCAAAGATGGTTTGGGCTTCTTTGAGACAGTGTTTCAAAGAAGATTTGAGCCTTTTTTGAGCCATTGTTTCAAAGAAGTTTTGGGCTTTCTTTGAGATAGTGTTTTGAAGAAGGTTTGGGCTCTCTTTAAAAGTGTTTCAAAGAAGGGTTGAGCCATTTTTGAGACAGTGTCTCAAAGAATTTATTATATTGTTTATTTAGTTACATGGAATAAGTAACCCAAAATTTATGGGTTAAATAAAAAATAAAAATGCCCAATAATAAAAACGGAAAGCAATTTGACTACGTTTGTTTTCTTTTTGAATAGATTTATTTCGCTCTTTGACAATATACTTGGGCAATCAACCCATCAACTCACGAATATAGAATCTAAACAACTTACCATCATAATAAGATTTATCCGCAATAATTCTTGATGGCTGCAAAATATTACAGAAAATATGTTAATATTAAATTGTAATCCATACTAATATTATAAATGCGAAAGTAACTCTGTCTGTCTGTCTGTCTGCTACCTTTTCACGACTTAACTGCTGAACCGATCTTCATGAAATTTTGCATACACATTGTCAGTGATACAAGAAACGACATAGGGTACCTTTCATTAAGAAAAAAGTACCTACTGTTTGAAAGTGAGTGTTTAAAAATATTAAAAAATTGCGCCACAGTCACCGTGGTGACGATGTGTCAAGTCAAGTCGCTGCTTAAAAACTAAAGGGTCACAAATCAAAATTACACTTTTTTACACGAGAGCTAATAGAAAAAAGTAAAATTATTTTTTGTCTATTTTTTTCTTATTAGATATTATATCAAATATATGCATATTATACATCGTTGGAAGCGTATTTTTAAGTAGCATTAAATGTTTTAAGTACTTTTATAATAAACTGAATACTAGAAGCGATATATAAACATATAAGTTACTTTTGAATATATAAAAAATGATCAAAATATACTAAATATGGAATAAAATAACCTTAAGTCTTTTTGCAACATACAATATGAAGGATTGTGATTGTATTTTTGCAATAAAAACATTTTTGGATTTTTTTTTTGATGGCCCTTCAGCGAAGTGTCAACTCAAACAAGTTTGTATGAAAAATGTAAGTAATATTAAAAAAGTTCTTTATCTTTATATTATATAAATATAGTGTATTAATTAATGTATATCTTCACACATTCCATCTAGTTCCACACTAAGCAACTAATGTTTGTATTATGGATACTAGACAGTTGATATACTATGATTACTTTTTTTACATAATATCAATACTAATAATAAATGTGTAAGGGTTGGTGATGGAGTAAGTTACTTTGATTTCAGAGATATCGTGTTTATAGGCTCTATACATGATACTCAAACTAAATTTACCATTTTTAGAATTTTTTTCTGTATGTATGTATGTTCCTCTATAACTCTTAAACGAATTATTGGATTTTCATGAATCTTGGTAGATAAACATTTAGACGTACAGGACACAGGATAGGCTACTTTTTTTCATTTCAACGCGGACGAAGTCACGGGTGCCAGCTAGTTATAAATAAAAAACATCCATGACTCGGGTACAAAGGTAAAATTACACATAAATATTTGCCCCTAGCGGGATTCGAACCCGCGACCGTTTGGTTAACAGCTGGGGTTACTAGCCACTATACCAAACGTGTCGTTAAATCTTCAGTATCAAATTTATGAGGATAGGCTTACTCCTATCCTCATAAATTTGGGAGGGATAGGGATAACACTTACTCCTTTTGGCTTCTTTTCTTTTTTATCCTCCTTATTTTCTTCATACTGCTGAAATCTTTCTTTATCTTCTGCATACTGCTGATATCTCTCTTTATCTTCTTCATACTGCTCATATCTTTCTTTATCTTCTTCATACTGCTCATATCTTTCTTTATCTTCTGTATACTGCTGAATTCTTTCCTTAATTGCTTCGTACTGCTGATATCTTTCCTTGAAATCTTCATATTCCTGATTTTCTTCCGGTGATTGATCCCAATGAATGTCTGGCTCGCATTTAATACTGAAATTATAAATATTTAATGTAATATATACAAAGCTGTAATAAAAGGTTATCATTTAAATCTATTTATATAAAAATTACGTGTCACATTGTTTGAGGTCAATGAACTCTTTAATTAGTGAACAGATTCTGATAAAACTTCGTAACTATGTGTAATTTGGTCTAACTTAAAAGATAGGATTTGATTATTTTGAACCCGGGCGAAGCCGGGAGTGCGTAGCTAGGGATAATATATTTTTTACAATCACCAAAGACTGATAATGTCTCCTATTATTTTGAAGTATGTTCTACAATTCCCCAAAGCACCAAATTATTTATTACTAACTGTCGCACGCTACTTCGTCAGCATAACTTTATAAAATACTAGCAGGCGCCCGCGACTTGTCCGCGTTGAAAACGAAAAAAGTAGCCTATCCTGTGTCCTGTACGTCTGAATGTTTATCTACCAAGTTGCATGAAAATCAGACTATTCGTTTAAGAGTTATAAAGAAACATACATACATACAGAAAATAATTGTAAAAATGGTAAATTTAATTTCAGTATCATGTATAGAGCCTATAAACACGATATCTCTGAAAACAAAGTAACTTACTCCATGACCAACCCTTACACATTTATTATTAGTATTGACTACTCCTTCCTTACATATTATAAAACAAAGTCCTCCGCCGCGTCTGTATGTTCGCTATAAACTCAAAAACTACTGCACTGATTTTGATGCTGTTTTCACCAATGGATAGAGTAGTTCTCGAGGAAGGTTTTAGGAAGGCAGCAGCTAGTATAGTATATTTATTTAAATTTTTATACCAATATTATAAAGAGGAGATTTGTTTTTTTGTTTGCAATAATAAGCTATGAAACTACAGGACCGATTTGAAAAATTCTTTCACTGTTGAGAAGCTATATTATCAGCGACTAACATAGGCTACCCTTACTAATATTATAAATGTGAATGTGAGTTTGTTTGTTACTGTTATTGTTGGGACACCAGAAAGGACATAGGGTACCTTTCATCGTTCAACGCGGACGAAATCGCGGGCACCAACTAGTAATGTATAATGTTTTTGTTTGTAACTGTATTTTCAAAAAAGTGGATCAAATAACTGTATAATCTACGAATACTGTCAGACAAATCAGTTTTATGACGGAGGCCTATGTAATTTAATTACCTCCTTACAGGGCCATCAGGTAACTCCATTTTTATATTAACAAATTCGGGCTGCGGAGACGAGAAATCGAGGGGCTCATTTTGTTCCAAGTTTTCGTCTTGTAAATGACAAGGTTCGGCTGGTTCTATTTTGATTTCTATTTTAAAAGGCTCGGCGGGCATAGTGTCTGTCGACATTTTCTCTAGAAATTATTTTATCCGTTTACAATTGTAACTGTAAACAATTGAGAAATAAACTGAATTATATTTCACTGAAATACATTGTACAAAATCTGTAGAAATTCCAATTTTCCTTTCCACGGCCACAGGAAATACAATACTAATTACTATTGCAATTGACATTTGTTTGACATTGACAATCTCAATAATGAAGTGTGATGATAGACGTCAAATATTTTATTGCACTATGCCGCTACCGCAGATATTTTCGCTCAGATAAATAACTATACTACGTACCTCTATACCCCAGGAAGTTACAAATAATGCAAAAGCAAAAGCATAAATTATTGATGTAGAATTAATTGCTCAATCAATTTATGATATTTGCAAAAATCGCTCCGGCTTACAAATAATGATATTCGCAAAAAAACAAACTGGAACATTGAAACGCACATATCTTTCAAATTCAAATCATCTATTTTTCAAGTGACATGGGTTAAGGTTAAGAAATACGTATTTTTTCCTTAACTAGGTTGCGCAAAGAAAACTGCTCCAGAACTAGAAAAAATTGCTCCACCATTATTATTTAAAAATAAAATAAATAAATATCTTTCACACATTCCACACAGCACCATCTAGTTCCACAGTCAGCAAATCTTTTTTTTTTATAAATAAATACATTCATATTATGACATATGATACAAACATCTATGACTCAGGTACCAACGTAAATGTTAACAAACATTTGCTCCTAGCGGGATTCGAACCCGCGACCGTTTGGTTAACAGCTAAGTTTACTAGCCAAAAGACTAAACGTGTCATCTGCCAGTGTTGCCAACCTTATACGAAGTTTAATCCGTCCGTACCTGGGGCCCTAGACAAAGTGCCATAACGATAACGATAACGAAGTTCGATAGTTATAAATGTATGGGAAGTATCACGTGATTTAGCGAAGGCATATGTCAATCCCATACATTTTATTTTTAGCGAATCGAATCGCTACGGAGCGAATGCAACTTGTCTAGGGCCCCTGAAAGGTCATAGGGTACCTTTCATCGTTCAACGCGGACGAAGTCGCGGGCACCAGCTAGTTATTTTATATATTTTTCTCTGAAACTATTCTACAATAGTAGATCTATCTGATCATGTTTAATATGCACACACACAATTAAATAAAACTAAATACAAAAACTAAACATTTTTATTTAAAAAACATAAATTACGATGACAAAATTCTACAAATAAAATATTATGTACATTTGATAAAGATCACAACGAAATACAACTTAAAAACTAAATACAAACTTAAATCAAAATAATATCACCATTTCATTATTTTGAATTTTTTTATATCCCTCATTCTGGTATCAACTTTGTAAAATTTAAATCAAGACCTATAATATTAAAACACATGCTTATCAAAATATATAAAGTAAGTGGGCGTCCATATATTACGTGAGGTTTTTTTTGGGAGGGGGGGGGGAGGGGGAGCCAAATCTCACGTAATTTTTTTCCGCATGAAACATAAAATTGCGAGAAAACTGAGTTGAATTAAGTAAAACATGTTTCTCCACTAAAATTTGGCTAAATCCTACACAATGTAATTGTCCTACACATTGTAATAGTTCGAGTAACTACTTAATTTAAATAAACCAATTTTAGAAATAATAATGGACGAATACACGATCAGTCCATCGCGTCAAATTGACTGACGTGAAGCCAAAATTTGATCGTGAATGGTAAAAACTGATGGCTTGATGTCAAACACTGGATTTCAAATCGCGCCGTTGCGTCACGTCAGTTCATCGCGCCAACTGATCGTGAGTGTAGAAACCAAGGAGGATAGAATACATTTCGATACCTTAATTCGCAAACCAAATAACTCCTCTGAGGCAAACTTTACAGGGGAGACTAAAAACGTTATAATTTTTTTTTTTTGTATTATACGAGAAAAGAAAAAAGACAATTTTACATTGGAAATTATGGCTCGTATTAACCGATAGACCTTTTAAAAATTAAACTCTAATTGTCCTTAAGTTTCTCCCGTATCAAAAAGTCATTTTCAACCAAAAGTGGAGTTATTCGTTTTGCGAATTAAGGTATCGATTTTCTATCCTCCTTGGTAGAAACACTACGCCGTGGCATCTTGTCGCGCTTCCGAATCAGAGCTCATGTCAACGTCACTCGACCCGGTCAAACGCATAAATGACAGAAAATTGAACTAATCGTGTGTTGGCACAATTTTTGGCGTGGCTCCATTTAAGTTTTTTGGAGCCACGTCAAACGATTGATCGTGTATTTCGTCCATAACAATCAATCAAGCACAGATTAACACTAAAAATACGCATTTTGAAAAACCTCACGTGAGATAAGGGGGATCGAGCCAAATCTCACCAAGGAGAGGGGGAGGGGGGATCGAAAAAATCGCCTCGGGTAATTTATGGACGCCCCATAAGCGGTCGATGTTAGAGATATAGAGTTAAAATAAAACAAATATTTTAAATGAGATTTAATTTACTTTTGAAGAACCGTTACATTGAAACGTCACACAATTTTTTTGTAATTTTTCTCTTATGTAAATGTGTCACATGGCAGTATTTCTTCATTATTATTATTATTAAAACTTAATATTATTTACACACTGACGACATATAGATTCATAGAATTCATATTACAAATAATGGGCTTATTCCCAGCCGCTCCGAGAGTAAAATTTGAATATTAATTTACCCTTTAGCCGCCAGAGTCGGATTTATCCGTCAAATTACTCTGCTTGTGTAATGTTTATTTTAAATTGTTCGTAACTTTTTCTTAAAAAAAAAAAAACTACAAAACCACGCGGTCAAAGGGTTTTAATAGCGCTAAATTTATTTGGTAATCTTTTAGTGGTTAAATTCGATATAACTTCGATACAATACAAAGTATAACAAAATCCTTCCAGCATCTTCAAAACTACTCAAAACTTACAAATTATTTATTTATTTCTATCATAAGTTTTGAATGATATATCACAAATTGATCAAATAAATTACAATTTTAAAAATATGTACATTGAAAGCTCAAAAATATATTTAAATGCAATTTTCTTATGAAGTAACGAATATTGTAAAAATTAAATAAAAAAAACCTGATAGAAATATAAAAAAAAAACTGTATAAAAGAGATATTTTTGAAAATTAAAACTGTGGCGAAATTCTTTACAATTATAATACATAATTATATAACAACTTGGTTATACTGTACCATCGAAGTACTACAAGTATGGATTTTGCGTGACAAATGCCAAAGTGGCACATGTCAGGTACGCCTAAAACGGATTCATTTTAAACTCCAATGTGTTGACGTAAAGTCGCATTTTCTTTAAATGACAGACGTTTAGTTGCTTTTAAATGACAGATGAAGGACAGATGACAGAGTTGATGCTCTACGCATATGTCACTTCTAAATGTTCCCATGCTCTTCGTATATGTCACTTTTAACTGTTCCCATGATCTACGCATATGTCACTTTTAAATGTTGCCATGCTCTTCGTATATGTCACTTTTAAATGTTCCATAAAGTTCCTAGTGTTTTGTATAGCGTGCGAAATCCATACTTGTAGTACATCGATGTACTGCACACATTATTATACTAAATTCTTCTATGATTAATTATTATTACTATTCTATAATAATCGCCACAAAATTTGTAAAACGAATCATTACATATTATTATTATATTAAATGGCAAAAATTTTCTAAGACAATATTTGGTGTTTTACGGTAATTTTATTATGATGGAAGCCAAAAATATTGTGTGTATTTCACAGTCATTTTTAATCTAATTTCTTTTATTAATCTTACATAATTTTATCGCTATATATATACTACATTAGACATTTTTTTACGACAGATGTCGCTGCGCCCGGCAGGTTTTTAACGCGCTATCGTTTCGTTCCTCAACGCGAACTACACTATTCATGGTAGGGGAGCCCAAGAGGGGATTTTTGGGTTGTATATACCCTACGTGTCTCCGATAACGGATATGTATTAATCTGACGGTTTGGTTGGTGGGGTTGGCGGGGGTGGGGGTAAAATTTTAAATACAACTCGAGCGCGTCAGATTTTCAGAGGGGATGTTAAGTGAACCTAAACTAAGCTCCCATTTAAAATTCAGACGATTCGGATGTAACGCAAGCTCGTGGCAGCTTTTTGAAAATGCAAAAAATATTTTTGACGATTCTCATTTTGTAATACTCGAGCGCGTCATATTTTCATACAGACGGTTCAGCCTAAATTCCTGATCGTGCTGATTCTTAATCTGACGATTATATTATATGGAGGATTTTTTAAAATACAGCGCCTACAAAATTTTGAACGCCTGTAGACGCTCACCCCACCGCTGAAATGAAAAACTTCATATAACCTTTTTTTCTTCTTACCATCCAACCTTCAAAGTCCAATAGGTCCCCACGACGCTCGAGTGACTACACATTTAGCACCGTGGGCTCCCTAACCATCGTACAAGATCTCTATTTTAGCATAGTTTATTTTCTTGACGACAGATGCCTCGCACAACGCGAACTACACTTCGAGCGATTTTTTTTTCACATATTTTTTTTTTTTTGACGACAGAAATGTCGCCGCGCCGGCAGTTTATAACGCGCTATCGTTACGTTCCTACACTTTTATTTATTTATTTAAACAAGACTTTTTTTCTACGAGATCTCTATTTTAGCCTAGTTAACTGTTTCGACGACAGGTGTCGCTGCGCGCTATTGTAACGTTCCTCAACGCTAAATACACTTTTCATACAAGATTTCCATTAAATATGGGCGAGACCTTAGCCGAGCATGTCCCATGTCGATCCTATGTACCTAAGTTTTACTTACCCCCTAGCCCTAGCCCCCTTACCAATTCTACCACATTCTCAATGTCTAAAAAATGATCAGAAACAAAACTCATTTATAAACAACAACGACCAATTTCATGCGATAACCAATTCACCAATTCACCAGCCAGTAGATCTTATAATATATACATAATTATAAGAAGTGACTTAAAAGAAAAAAAATACAGCCTCCATATATAAAATATAATTATTACAAAAAAAAACTCAATACAAACTTCGTTTGATCTAATTTCAAGGCACACAATGTTTAATATTTAATTTTTCAATTTAAATAAGTAATATTTAATTTTTTTAAATTAAATAAGAATATTTAATTTTTCAAATTAAATAAGTTTTATATTTAATTTTTTAAATTAAACAAGTTAATATTTATTTTTTTCAAATTAAATAAGTTAATATTATTTTTTTTAAATTAAATAAGTACTATTTATTTTTTTAAATTAAATAAGTTTAATATTCAATTCAACACGATTGGCCATATTATAATTTTGACGGCACAAAACCAAAAAAGGCGTTATTTTTGAGTAATGCATCTTATAAAACAAAGTCTGCTTCCCGCCGTCTGTCCGTCTGTATGTGCGCTTGTATCTTTTAAACTACGCAACTAATTTTAATGCGGTTTTCACTAATGGGGAGAGCGTTAGGGTCAGCGTCGACGGACGGAGTGGCGGCGAAGAGACTAATTTAGTTAACAATTTAAATTCAACCTAAAGTGCTCCTGAACACGACTCTATTTGGTCCGCGCGCCTCTCGACCGCGCTTTGAGTCGCTCGCCGTCATTTTATTTCATTGTACCAAATGCAGTCGTATTCGGGAGCACTTTAGGTTGAATTTAAATTGTTACTAAATTAGTCTCTTCACTGCCACTCGACAGGCGGAGTGGCGGCGAAGAGCAGTTACAGGTCGCAAAGAGCAGTTACAGGTGAGAGCACGTCACCGCGAAACTGCTCTCGCCGACTCTTGGAGTCGATTCGCCGCGCGCCTCTCGACCGCGCTTTGAGTCGCTCGCTGTCATTTTATTTCATTGTACCAAACCAAATACAGCCGTATTCACGAGCGCTTTAGGTTGAATTTAAATTGTTACTAAATTAGTCTCTTCGCTGCCACTCGACTGGCGGAGTGGCGGCGAAGAGCAGTTACAGGTCGCAAAGAGCAGTTACAGGTGAGCGCACGTCACCGCGAAACTGCTCTCGCCGGCTCTTGGAGTCGATTCGCCGCGCGCCTCTCGACCGCGCTTTGAGTCGCGTCAGTCGGCGCTGACCCTTAGGCCTCGTTCGCACGGAAGCTTTATAAAGCGTTCGGAGCTCGGTGTTTAAAATAGAGCATAGACGGATAATAAAACTCCTGACGTAAAAAAAGCGCCCGCCTAGACTTCTAGGCAGAGAACACACAGCCTAGAAGTCATATGGTGTATTCGAAACGTCAGAAATAACACGCGTTAAAGCGTCGAAGAAGCTCTCGTGCGAACTTGGGCTTAAACGACGAAGGTTTCTATATACAAATAAATATATAATTGAACCCGTGCGAAGCCGGAAGCGGGTCTCTAGTATTTAATACGCGCTAGTTGAAATTAACAATCATTTTTTCCAACGAGACTAGTTCCAACGAAGTTTGTTAAGGCACCAGTGTAAATAATTTGCAAACATTTTTATTTTGATTTACAACAAAAAAATATTAATTATTAATAATATAATGTATAAAAAGGAGATTAACAATCTAATCTAACTTTGTGCTTGTCAAAAAGTATTTTAACCTAAATTATTTATTTTTTTCTTACATCAAATTGGGACAATAAATTGTATCATACATAAAATCGAAGAGTAATCTCCATTAGTGTGTTTCTCAAATAGCTGTATGCGTACCCCTTGGGGTACGCGAAGTTGCATCAAGGAGTACGCGACCGTATCAATAGGTACGCGGACTTGTATCAATAAATACGAAACCCTGTATCAAGAGGTACGCAAGCTTGTATCAAGGAGTACCCGACTGTATCAATAGGTACGCGATGAGTACGCGACTGCATCAAGAGGAACGCGAACTTGTATCAATAGGTACACAAACTATTGCGTACATATTGCCATACATACAAACAAGCAAGTATGTTACTATTGCGTAAGATTTTTCTCATCAAACTTGTACTATGTGCTTATTTGTGTTTCATACTTGCATTAAGAGGTACGCATGCTTGCACCCAGATTTACGCAAATTTGCAACAGGTACGCATGCTTGCACCAAGAGTTACGTAAACTTGCATCAAGAGGTACGCATGCTTGCACCCAGATGTACGCAAACTTGCAACAGGTACGCACGCTTGCACCAAGAGGTACGCATGCTTGCACCCAGATGTACGCAAACTTGCAACAGGTACGCACGCTTGCACCAAGAGGTACGCAAACTTACATAAAGAGGTACGCGTACTTGCACTAAGGTGTACGCAAACTTGCATCAAGGTACGCAAAATTGCTTCAACGGGTACGCATACTTGCACTAAGGGTACGCAAACTTTCACCAAGAGGTACGCAAACATGCATCAAGGGTGCGCGCGGACGGCCATTGGAACCGCAATTTCATGATAACCGAATGTCATAAAAATTAATTCATTGTTTATTTATGCTGCGGTAAAGGTTACGCCATTCTTCCCATGAGGGGTACGCGAGTTTGAGGTAATGTAATTGTTGAAGTTCATTCAATCCAGCATCGGTTCGTAATCCATATCGCCGCAGTATTCCGCTAAGAAATCTAGGAATAAATTGAATTTACCCGCAGACGAGGTTGACCATCTTGTCGAAACGGATTTCATACACTGCGATAGATTCTCGAGGATGCCCTGAAAATTAAAAAAATCATATCAATTAAATCTTTTGAATATTTAGAGTCAGCGCCGACGGACGGAGTGGCGGCGAAGAGACTAATTTAGTAACAATTTAAATTCAACCTAAAGTGCTCCTAAATACGACTGTATTTGGTACAATGAAATAAAATGACGGCGAGCGACTCAAAGCGCGGTCGAGAGGCGCGCGGCGAATCGACTCCAAGAGCGGGCGAGAGCAGTTTCGCGGTGACGTGCGCTCACCTGTAACTGCTCTTTGCGACCTGTAACTGCTCTTCGCCGTCGATTCAAAGAGCGGTCGAGAGGCGCGCGTCGACCAAATACAGTCGTGTTCAGGAGCACTTTAGGTTGAATTTAAATTGTTAACTAAATTAGTCTCTTCGCCGCCACTCCGTCCGTCGGCGCTGACCCTTAATATTAAACAGGACCATTTTGGTACACTTTTTTATAAATCATACCAATAGTTTCGTATTAGTAGTTCATTTCTTCGAGGGCAGATGTCGCTATGCCGGCAGATTATGACGCGCTATCGTTTCGTTCCTCAACGCTAACTACACTTTTCATAATAAATTACCATTTTACCCCTTTTAAAACCTTCCAGTGTTGCTGTGTGTTCGGTTTGTATACAAAACTACCGTTACAAGTACCTCTGTACTACTAACTACCTGTCGGAAATATCTGCGCACCTCCGATATTTCCGACAGGTTATATGTATGTATGTATGTATGTGCGCTTACATCTTTTAAACTACGCTACCGATTTTAATGCGGTTTTCACTAATGGCAAGTGCATTATAAAGTATAAGTTTAAAAAGTAAAAAAATTACCTGCGGCCAATCCTGTCTGTACACTGCGAGACACTGTTCGGTCAACGAATCCTCACTCAGATAATTATTACGCAAACAAAACACTAAAACCGTTGCCACACTATTCCACACATCACTGTGTCCACACTTCGAGTCGTTCAACAACACTATATTCCTCGCGCACAGTATGCGATCGAAGAACTCCAACAGTTCGCTCTCCTCGGTCACTTCGGTCGAGGTATCGTCTCGGTCCGGTGTCTTCGGGGTCCTCGGTCTCTCGAGGACCAGCTCGGGGGACTGTCTCGAGGTCGAACGAGTCGACTTTCTGTCCGGACAGCAAACGTTCCAAACCGAGTCGAGTCGTTGGAGGAATCTATCGTTCACCTCTTTCGGTTTTCGACTCACTGAAAACAAAGTTGAATTTTTTATTTATTTATATTTAAAAAAAAAAAGAAAACTTTAAATGTGCTTGAATGATTTATATCCTATTTTGCTTAAATGCCTAATTTCCTATTTTGCTTGAATGCTTAATTTCCTATTTTGCTTGAATGTCCAATTTCCTATTTTGCTTGAATGCTTAATTTCCTATTTTGCTTGAATGATTTATATCCTATTTTGCTTAAATGCCTAATTTCCTATTTTGCTTGAATGCCTAAATTCCTATTTTGCTTGAATGCTTAATTTCCTATTTGGCTTGAAGCATTTATATCCTATTTTACTTAAATGCCTTATTTCCTATTTTGCTTGAATGATTTATATCCTATTTTGCTTAAATGCCTAATTTCCTATTTTGCTTAAATGCTTAATTTCCTATTTTGCTTGAATGATTAATATCCTATTTTGCTTGAATGATTTATATCCTATACAAATTTTATTTTCTTTGTAATTGGAATATTTTTTTAAATACATTCGCAACAATTTTTGATGACCAAATGTGACTTGATAGGAAAAAAATATTCTTTTAAAAACGTTACGACGCTTTACAGTGGTGGAAGGGGAATCCCTGCAGTGTATTGTATTGTACGTCATTTTTACGTAAAGCAATTTTACAAACGCCTAAGGAAATGTCAAATTACTCGTTCGAATTATTTATTCTCACCATAGACAATCGCCAGGTCTACGCTCAGCTGAAGTATGGCGCGTTTGGTAGGCGGTCTACTGAACACGTTGCCAGGTGAGCAACTTATTGCACAATTGCTCAGAATCGTCGCCAAATCCGACGGCTCCTCGTAGTCTAGCAATTGGCACACGGCCTCCTGAAATATGTCAATGTTCTTCTGTAACGAAACTCTTGGGGAATCCAAATCCCCGGGATACCGGAATGCTGCATACATTTCTGGGATTTTTATATTACGTTGATTGTCGGATTAGGAGAAAAAAGTGATGAATAAAGTTATTATTAATATTTTGTGGGGCAAGTCTAGGTCGAAAAATTTGCGGGATAACAATATGTGTCGTTCATTGTAAAAGTGAACTATCTCCTTGTAACTGAATTTTAGAATAACGAGCTTTTTGCGAATTATAGTGTAAGAAAAAAAATATAAGCATTCATTCATTGTTTTCATCTATGGGATTTTAATGCAACTATTGGAGTTACTTCACTTTTATATTGAAAGTTATGACTAAATGTGATACCATTAGGCAAGAAAATATGGTTTTAAAAATAGGGAGTTACACCACTTTTACAATGAACGACACATATACGGGTCTTGCCTTATAAAAAAAATGTTTAAAATCCATTTAAAATGTACCAAAAAGCTTGTTTGACTTGGATTAATAAAATTAAAACCAAGAAAACTAAATCTATTAGGTCTTTATTAAGATTGGTTTTCAGAGGTCTAAGTGCACCCAGCAAGTATCTAAATCCAGTAGGACTAACATGGACAAATACTTGGATCCAGTGGGACTAAGATGGTTCTGTCCCGCAAATACCTAGATCCAGTGGGACTAAGATGGTTCAGTCCCGCAAATATATGATCCAGTGGGACTAAGATGGTTCAGTCCCGCAAATACCTAGATCCAGTGGGACTAAGATGGTTCAGTCCCGCAAATACCTAGATCCAGTGGGACTAAGATGGTTCAGTCCAGCAAATACCTAGATCCAGTGGGACTAATATGGTTCAGTCCCGCAAATACCTAGATCCAGTGGGACTAAGATGGTTCAGTCCCGCAAATACCTAGATCCAGTGGAACTAAGATGGTTCAGTCCCGCAAATATATGATCAAGTGGGACTAAGATGGTTCAGTCCCGCAAATACTTGGATCCAGTGGGACTAAGATGGTTCAGTCCCACAAATACTTGGATCCAGTGGGACTAAGATGGTTCAGTCTCGCAAATACCTAGATGGAGTGGGACTAAGATGGTGCAGTTCCGCAAATACCTAGATCCAGTGGGACTAATATGGTTCAGTCTCGCAAATACCTAGATGGAGTGGGACTAAGACGGTGCAGTTCCGCAAATAACTGGATTAAATGATAGAAAGATTTCATGGTTTCCCAATTTATCCCCAATCCTGCTATGCACGTGTGTCGTCGCTTGTGTTATAGGCGACGGTGGCCACATACCATCGAGTGGATCATCAGTTCGTCAGCCTGTGTTAACATGTAAAAAAAGATCAGAAAACACTCACTTTCAATCGCACGATGGACTCAGCGGCGCTGACCAAAGTCTCAGCGTTGACGACAGACGTCGTCGACGCATTTTGAACCGTAAGCGGTTCGCTATTGAGTCGCATCTCCAACGATATCAACGAACTCAACTCTTCCTCCAGATTCTTACACAGAATCGCTGAAACCGTCATCACCGTCATCATCATCATCATCATCACAGAATAAAATAAGTTTATTGTCTATTGTGATTCTAAAACGATTGTGATGATGATTGATCACCATTATCATCATTATCATAGGATAAAATAAGTTTAAGTACTTTATTCTATTGTGAGTCTAAAATGAATATGATAATTATTTTATTAATTATCATCATCATCATCATTTCAGCTGTAGAATATCTCAAATCTGAAAATTATGGGAAACTATAGCGACCCGTTACCAACTTAGCAATTTATATACAAAAAAAAAACCTTTCTCGTTTATCGCTCTTTGCATTAGTGAAAACAGCATTAAAACTCAAAAACTAGTGGATCGATTTTAAAAATTCTTTCACCCATAGAAAGCCACTTTATCGGCGAGTGACATGGGTGATATTTTTTACAAAAGTTACGCGGGCGAGGTCGCGGGCACGAGCTAGTTAAGAGAAATACCTGTACTGTTCCAGTTATCGTTGAGCCATTTCGTCAATCTGTTGACGCATCCTTTTGCGGCGACAGCTTGCAAGGGTTTCGGAGCAGACGGCAGGAGGGCGGAGAGGGCGCTGGCTGTCCTCTTTTTGATGGAGTTCGTCGCGTTCGATAGGGCGTTCTCGCGGAGTTGCATCAGCTGATCGTTGTACAACGCTTCCAGCGTTTTCAATAGGGCCGCCTGAATTTTTTTCAAAAACATGCTTTTTGTGAGAAAAAAAAAAACATAGGAAAAAACGCCTATTCCACCTATCCCTATCATTACATATTATAAAACAAAGTCCTAAGCCGCGTCTGTCTGTCTGCCTGTTCGCGATAAACTCAAAAACTAGTGCACCGATTTTCATGCTGTTTTCACCAATGGATAGAGTGGTTCTCGAGGAAGGTTTTTAGTATATAATTTACAAAGTTACGCGGGCGAAGTCGCAGGCAGCAGCTAGTAAGTAGATTATAAAATAAAGTTAAGACAGGCAGACAAAGGTCCGAAGACAGTCTTCTCTTAAAAATCTTTAACGAGGACACAATCATTGCTCACAACGGCTTCACGATAACGACAAACCTTCGGTGGAAGATGACACCTTGAGAAGAAAAAAAGGGAATCACCTGATCGTCGTTTCCGTTCCTGACAATTTTGGCCGCTTGCTCCCTTGCACTCCTCCTCGCCTCGTGCAACGAGTGAACCGACAACTCCCTCACACAACCCGAGGTGACTCGCTCGATGACCACCTCCAACACCCTGCGAGTCGACGAGGGCTGACTCTTGAGGAACTCTTCCTCGAGACGTGCCTACGAGTCAAGTGAGGAACTTAGTAGTGGCAAGGCTTGTCTGACTATTTTTTACATTAAAAAATGTATTAAACAATTTATCTGCAACTGCGACTTACCATCACTTACCATCAAGTGTACCTACAGTCAGCATGTCTGACTATTTTTTACATTAAAAAATGTATTCAATATATGCAACTGCGACTTACCATCACTTACCATCAAGTGTACCTACAGTCAGCATGTCTGACTATTTTTTACATTAAAAAATGTATTCAATATATGCAACTGCGACTTACCATCACTTACCATCAAGTGTACCTACAGTCAGCATGTCTGACTATTTTTTACATTAAAAAATGTATTCAATATATGCAACTGCGACTTACCATCACTTACCATCAAGTGTACCTACAGTCAGCTTGTCTGACTATTTTTTACATTAAAAAATGTATTGAACAATTTATCTGCAACTGCGACTTACCATCACTTACCATCAAGTATACCTACAGTCAGCTTGTCTGACTATTTTTTACATTAAAAATGTATTAAACAATTTATCTGCAACTGCGACTTACCATCACTTACCATCAAGTGTACCTACAGTCGGCTTGTCTGATTGTTTTTACATTTAAATAAATATAAAAAAAATATCCTCCACTGCGACTTACCATCACTTACCATCAAATGTACCTACAGTCAGCTTTTTCGACTATTCTATATTAAAAAACAAATAAAGAACTTACCTGCAACTCCTTATTCTTGATCCTGTCTTCCACCGAGATCGTAGCCACTTACCATCAAGTGTACACAGTCAGGCTGTCCCGATTATTTTATAATTAAAAAAATAAAATATGTAACATAATAATTATACCTGTAACTCCTTCTCCTTATTCTTGATCCTGTCCTCCGCGTTCACGTTCAGACTGACCGGAGTTATGTGTCTGAACGTCGTCTCCTTATCACCGATCACGCAACAGACGGACAATAGCACATTTATATCTTTCAAGAACGGACACAGTTCGAACAGAACACACTCGTCTATCAAATCACAATTGTCTATGATCACTTCACTCGACACCACTTCGTATCCCGGGGGGCAACTGTCGTGGAACAACTCCTGGGGGAAATGTGGCAACGAGAACAGCCAACCGAGTATTATCTTCAAGAAGACCACGGTCGTCCGTCTGATCCGATTCTCCGAGACCCTCAATCGGTTCACGTATATATAGAACAGGTGTCCGATAATCTGTTGGGTGTAGTCTATGCGCAGACTAGTGTAGTCGAGCATAGACAAGTAGTGAACAATCCATGGGACTGTGACGCAGAGGCGACCGGATTCAGTTGCGTTTCTGAGTATACCTTTCAAGTCTATGCACGGTTGGATCTGAAAAATAATAGTCAAAATAATAATATAGAACTATCAAGACTTCTCCATCTCACCCCCTTTTAAGAAAAAAAAAATTTCATTGTCAATAGTAGGACTGCACGTAAGGGCCCTGATTCTGTAACACTATTTCGCGATTCCTTACTTCAAAACCACGTCTCTCATCAGTGGAATTGTCAAATAAAAATAAGACATAGTCAACCCCCCCCAGGAACAAAATTTTTATTTGTTCATGGACTATAAAAGACAGTTTGGAAAGACACAGTCTGTTGATAAAATTAAAAATAAAACATATGGTCAACACCCCCGACAGAAACAAAATTTTTATTTATTCCTGGACTGTAAAAGACAGTTTGGAAAGACACAGTCTGTTGATAAAATTAAAAATAAAACATGGTCAACACCCCCGACAGAAACAAAATTTTTATTTGTTCCTGGACTGTAAAAGACAGTTTGGAAAGACACAGTCTGTTGATAAAAATTAAAAATAAAACATGGTCAACACCCCCGACAGAAACAAAATTTTTATTTATTCCTGGACTGTAAAAGACAGTTTGGAAAGACACAGTCTGTTGATAAAAATTAAAAATAAAACATGGTCAACACCCCCGACAGAAACAAAATTTTTATTTATTCCTGGACTGTAAAAGACAGTTTGGAAAGACACAGTCTGTTGATAGAGTTAAAAAAACACCTAAGACTTACGTATTTTCTCAATGCGATATTGGTTTCCAGGACTTTCTCCTTTGGCGTGGAGTAAATATTGTCCCTTTGGGTGTCTCTCGATGAGCCCATTTTTAGGGTGACCTCTACGGGCACCTGCGAGTAAGGCAACGAGGCCAGCAGTCCTAGGAATTTCGACAGGAGTCTCAACTTCTTGGAGACCTGTAGGAACTCCTTTTGCAGGTCGACGGTGTTTGCTGAAAATGGGACGTGGTAAAAATTCTAGATTATCTATGTCAATTTCCAACTCGAGTGGCATTTTTTTTTTACTTTTTGCCTTTTTGTATGTTTTCTCCAAAGATTTAAATCTTTGGTTTTCTCCCAGCTCCAATATTCTGTAGTTAGTTGGAATTTACAATATGTTTTTTTTTGGTAATATAGCTGCTTAAAAACTAAAGGGCCATAAAACAAAAAAAAATCCAAAAATGTTTTTATTGCATAAATACAATCACAATCCTTCATATTGTATGTTGCAAAAAGACTTATGGTTGTTTTATTCCATATTTAGTATATTTTGATCATTTTTTTTTATATGTATATTCAAAAGTAACTTATATGCTTATATCTCCTCTAGTATACAGTTTATTATAAAAGTACTTAAAACATTTTATGCTACTTAAAAATACGCTTCCAACGATGCATAATATGCATATATTTGATATATATCTAATAAGAAAAAAATAGACAAAACATAATTTAATTTTTTTTTCGATTAGCTCTCCTGTAAAAAGTGTAATTTTGATTTGAGGCCCTTTAGTTTTTAAGCAGCGATATAGTGGAAACTTTGCTGATTTGTTTTTCTTGTATGTATTATGTGTATACGAGTAATAATTGTACAGCGAGATATTGTGTATGTTTCCTTGATTTTATGTAACTCAAGATTTTTAAGATTTTTTTACACCCCCTCCTCCCATGTAACGTGCAATAACATTCTGTACCCTCCATAAAAAGTTACATATCAACCAAGTGACCATTTTTACCAAAGATTTAAATCGAGAGATGCGGCATTACTAGCGAAAGTGTCTTACAAAATACAACATACATTAATACTAAAGACAAAAGTATAAAATACATATACCTTTGTCTAAACACACTTTTAAACACAGACATTCCTTACTTCAAACGTGACTGTGACGATAGCGACGCTCTCAACAAGCGACCGTCACTCACTGTAGCTGGCGTGCAACTGTAGTTTGGTTGAGCGCCTGCGCCCAACCCATTGTTAAGAATTTTCGGTGTGTTTTTAGTATGGCGCGAGGAGATTACGCCGCATCTTTCGATTTAAATCTTTGGCATTAATTAACGAATCATAAAATAGCAACCGCTGCGGTAGCTTCTGGTATTTGTTTTGCCCACTAGGAAAATACATTTCGGCTTGGCAATTAACGTGTTAAGTTCCCTAACAGTACTGAGTGTGTCACTTTATTACGTCACCAAAATGGCGACGACGCGCATTAGCAATTTGCGGAGCTTAATTATATTTTATTGGTAATAGGTAATTTTAAAATTAATTAGGATTTGTATTTATGCAATATCCGTGTATTATTTTTGGTCACTTGCATAATATTGTAATATAGTTAGTTGCGTTTTTTTATTTGAATTTTTTTATTTGAATTAAGAATTTTCGGTGTGTTTTTAGTATGGCGCGAGGAGATTACGCCGCATCTTTCGATATAAATCTTTGATTTTTACCAACGAAAAGGGTTACCTGAACAAAATAAAAATGACATGCAATACACTCCGGGGATTCCCCTCCCGCCCATGTAACGCATCGTAACGTTTTACAAGACATAAGAAATAAGGATGGGATGGGGTAATGGGGTAATTTTCACTAAATTCACTCACAGTTATGAGATCTGTCGTCGTTGTTGCAAATCTGTTTGGCGTCTTGCTCGACCATTTCTGATGCGATCGCGTCTCTCAAGTGAGTTCTGAACGCTTCGTTATCTGTGTACATTATGAATTCTCTGAAAAAAAAAAACAAGCCACGAATTATTATTTTTTAATCATTCTACGAGTTTTTTTGGAAAAAAAAATTATTTTCAATTTAAGGTCAACGGACAGGCTAACTGTACACTTGATGGTAACTTGAAGCTTTTTTTTTTTAAACAAGCACGTTAGACGGTAGACACTTACCATCAATTGGACCGTATACCTGCCTATTTGTCAAAAACTTTCATTTTAACAGAAGTTAAAACGGATAAATAAACTAACTGTCGCACGCGACCTCGCCTGCGTAACTTTATAAAAAATAGCCTATGTTACTCGCTGATAACGTAGCTTTCTATATAGGTGAAAGAATTTTTAAAATATGTCCACTAGTTTTTGAGTTTATTCATTAGAAACATACAAAAATATAAATCAAACTCTGTTTATAATATAATATTAGTATAGATAAATAAATTTATTATAATGCGGGTATTTTTTACTTGTAAAATGTCTCCTTTTCTGTGAATGTGGGTAGTCGATGAGTGTCCGCGACCGTCGGAGTGGTCAGTCGACGTTGAAGCTTGCTCAGTTTGGATTCCTGCTACGAATTAATATAATGATAATAATAATAATAGCAGTAATACTGCGCTTCGCAGTCATTTATTACATGCTTATATCGCACAACATATGAGCGGCGTGCTGCTTCTATGTCACGCAACAACATATTAGCGGCGCGCTGTTCTTATGTCGCGCAACGCCATATTAGCGGCGCGCTGCTCTAAGGTCGCGCAACGCCATATTAGCGGCGCGCTGCTCTAAGGTCGCGCAACGCCGTATTAGCGGCGCGCTGCTCTAAGGTCGCGCAACAACATATTTTGAGCGCCGCGCTGCTCTTATGTCGTACAGCAACATACGAGGGGCGCGCTGTTTTTACGTCACGCAATATATGAGCGGCCCGCTGCTCTTATGTCGCGAAACAACATATGAGCGACGCGCTGCTTTTATGTCGCGCAACGTGTGAGCAGCGCGCTGCTACTTATCTGCTCATATGTCGCAAAACAACATATGAGCGACGCGCTGCTTTTATGTCGCGCAACGTGTGAGCAGTGCGCTGCTACTTATCTGCTCATATGTCGCGCAACATGTGAGCGTCGCACTTCTCTTATGTCACGCAACAACCTATTGTGAGCGACGCGCTGCTCTTATATCGCGCAACATATGAGCGAAGCTCTGCTTTTATGAAGCGCAGCAACATACGAGCGACGCGCTGCTCTTACGTCGCGCAACAACATAATTATGAGCGCCGCGCTGCTCTTAATGGTGTCTTTCCTCCGTTGTTGAAACCATTAATCCTAGCAAGTGGAAAAAGTTTAATGGACTTTCAAGTATTATGTAACGCAATTTTGGGAGAGGGGGGGGGGGTCTTGTAAAACGTTACATGGGCGTGAGGGGAATCCCTCGAGTGTATTGTACGTCATTTTTATTTTGTTCTCTCATTTTGGCAACCTTTTTTGTTGGTAAGAATGATGACTTGATAAACTTGGTCCTAAACGTAATTTTTGGGGAGGGGGAGAGAAAAATGTTCCAAAATTACGTTACATAATACTTGGTACGCTCTCTTGTAGATAACAAAACAACGTATTTGAGCCGTCATTCACCTGAGTGCCAGCCATGAGGCAGTCGACCTTCATCTGACTGAGGAACAGTGTTGCCAGGTGCTTGTGATTGTCAGCTGAGCTTCCGGTGCTGATGAGGGTCTTTATGCGGCCCCTGAACGTGCTTCGGGAGAAGCCCGACGTCTGATGAGAGGTTCCGTACCATCTGCGAGGAAAACCATTCTCTGTACACAAACCACTGACTTTGTATGGTTTTTTTTTCTCTGCAAATCCATTCTGATATTAAAATTTTTCTTAGTTTTTTTTTTTTATTTTTTTCTCTGCAAATCCATTCTATTAAATTTTTTTTTTTCTGCTAATCAATTCTATTAAAAATTTTTGTTTTTTTTTTTTCTTTTCTCTGCAAATCTATTCTGATATTAAAATTTTTTTAGTTTTTTTTTTCTGCAAATCCATTCTGATATTAAATTTTTTTTAGTTTTTTTTTCTCTGCAAATCCATTGATATTAAAAAATTTTCAGTTTTTTTTATTTTTATTTTTTTTAATTTTTTTTCTCTGCAAATCAATTCTGACATTATTTTTTTTTTGTTTTTTTTTTTTTTTTTTTTAATGGTAAAATAATGAAGTCCGTTATTGGCAGCAGGTTTTAAGTATACATAATATGTATTTATTCTTATATTATTGTCGTATCAGTGCTGTGTGACTGTGTTTCATTAAAATAAAAAAAAATAAAAGAAATGTGTAAGTAATTCTGTCAGTTACCTTTTCACGCCTCAACTACTCGACCGATCATCATGAAACTATTATACTATTTATATTTAAACTAACTTTTTCCCTGCGAAACAAACATAAACAAGAACTCGTGTTACAGGCGACGGTTGTCACCTACCATCATCAAGTGGGACCGTCAGCCTGTATATCGCTAAAAAAGTAATCAATAAAAAAAGTCATACCTCAAAATCTCATAGAACATGTCGCGTTGCTTTTTGAAACTTTGAAAACTCAAAAGCGATGGAAAATTTTCAGCGTTATCCGTTTCCATGTTGAAACAAACGATGCCGTTGCATCTATTTTCCAATATGCTCTTACATTTCTCGACACTTTCGGCCTCACACTTCAAACCGTAGGAATTCAATAGAAATTTCGCCAAATCCGGGAAAAAACTGCGAACTTTCCTATTTTCACCCAGAATTTTTAACGCATTCTTATCCAAAATCAATTCTAAAACAGATCTCTGATTCCACAATGATTTCACAGCAAAATAGGAGCTGTTGTGTATTGATTTCAAAAGAAAATTCGGAATATTTTCTTTGCTGTTCAACTTTTGTTCGACGTTTAGAAAATCATCTTCGACCTGCTTCGATAACAGTATCGATATTAAAAAATATATCTCCGTTGTGAAACTTAAGACTAGATTATTTTTGAGCAAAACTTCGTAGATTTCTATCAGGGTGTCCAATTTGTCTTTATAGGACACTTTTAAAACATCCGCTTCCACGTAACTCTGCGGTTTCTCAACAGAATCCCTTTTCATTATTTTGATCTGTGGCGTGACAGCCTTCGGAGTGGTGGTTGTGTTCAATATATTGAATTTCTCCATCAATTTGTGCCTCTCCTGTTTCAAAATATTCCTCTCCGCTTCGAAACTGTTAGTCTCATGTGGCTTTGGCTGTATTTTCTGGTGTTTGAAGGCGGAATTTTCCTCAACACCGGGCGAGGATTGCTGGAAACACTCAGCGTTGAAACTGTTCAGCGAAAAGCTCTTCTGCTTCTCAATGCTTGTGGGCTTTATCCTTCGTTTCTCGGACTTCAACGAATTCGATTTCCTCGCACCAATCTCGGGGAACTCTGAGTTCCAAATCGAGTCCGCGTTGCTCGGATCCAACGTCTTGCAGTCCGTGTTGCTCAAATTCAAAATTTTCGAGTCATCATTCGACGAGTTCTTCTTCTTTTTCTTCGAACTTTTCTGAGCTGTGACCAAATAGTCACCTAGACTGACACTTTTATCCGATGATCTCGAATATCTATGATTCAAACGAGGTGTATCGCACCGTTCCTGCTCCTTGAAGTGCCTGGTCGGAGTCACCGGACTCGTCAAACACGTTGGGTAATCCGCCTTGAGACCGTTCTTGATTGGAGTACTCGATATCAACATCCTATCGACTCCTGAACTCAATCTTGAATCATCGGAAGACATGGAATTGTCAGCAAACAGCTTGGTCTTGACTTTTTTCCCCTTTTTCTTCTCCCTATTCGGTGATTCTTGACTTTTCTGATGATCGGATTTGACAGAAAGACTGTCCATATGGTGGGTTTCACTTGTCGGGTCCGATATCGAACGTCTGTGTTTCCTATTGGAGTTGAACAGTTTCTCGGGAGTATTTTGCTGTAGTATTTGTAACGCATTGCTATTAGTTTGGAGGATGCTGAAATTCAAAAAAAAATCATTTGAACTACTGAATATACTCAAGAGCAATAATAATCACAAATTCAATTTTGAAGTAAAGCCTCCCACAAACAACCAGATAATTCAAGATAATTAAAATAAATTTGTTATTTGTCGCCATTTTGGACATCTACTCGTATCCGAACGAGCTGGCTGGCACGAATAGGATGCGGTCCTAGTGCACTCGAATCGGAAGACGTCGTCCGAGTGAGCTCATAATACCAGTTGCAATTATACAAGTAGTGTCCGAGTGTACTCTGACCATGTAAACGTGGCTTTAGCAAAAAAAGTACAATAGTTACCTGTCCGTTTGGTTTCTTAAATAAGATAGGAAATAGGCAGCAAACTCGCTTCGACTACAACAACACAGTATGCAGTCTTCTGGTAAATCCTGACAAATTGAAATTTCTATTTTAATCGCAACTAAAGTAATTACTATTAAAAGCATATAAATGAATAAATGCAATTTAATATATAAAACTAGCTGGTGCCCGCGACTTCGTGTAACTTTGTAAATTATATATACTAAAAACCTTCCTCGAGAACCACTCTATCCATTGGTGAAAACAGCATGAAAATCGGTGCAGTAGTTTTTGAGTTTATCGCGAACAGACGGACAGACAGACAGACGCGGCGAAGGACTTTGTTTTATAATATGTAGTGATTTAGAAAACAAAATAGGTTATAAATTACCTGGGTAGTTTCATTGGTTAGCCATTTTATCAGTAAATCAGACTCCAGTTTTCCTTTAAGGACACTTTCTATGACTGTATCAGGCATTTTTAATAAGTATTATTAAGTAAAAACATAAAATTTTATAAATCGATTGTATATACTATATATGTTTATATTGGTAATTGGTATGGTATTCTTCGATTCACACAGAACAAAAAAAAAAAGATTTCATAGAGTTTAACCGTTTTGTTTGACACATTTATCCAGCATAAACCCTGACCTGTATAAGCACTGGACAAATTTATTTGTCTTTTTGAAATACGTCATTTTGGCGCTTTTGGCTATGGAGCGTAAGTACATGGAACTAAAATTAGTGACGTCCTCAGACACTATTATACTAAGCTATGGAATAAAAATACGCAAACGTCAAAATTAGTTCTCTGTACTTTCGTACGGCGGTGTTTCAAAATGGTACAGCAAATTATCTGTAACTGTAACTTGTATGGGATAGCCAGTCCAGATATTACAGGTCAGTGATGGCGGGAAATTAATGCGTTCCGTTCAACACTGAATAGAATGGAACAAGTTTTATTCGTAAATAAATAAATAAATAAAGCCTTATTGCTGACATTTTACAATATTCCTTTTTTTTAAATATTTCACTTTAAAATATTTTTTTCTTTTCTACTTATTTTATTGTTATTATTAAGTTACATTTTACCTATTTAAAAAGTATTTCTGTTTGGTTTCCTTTTTCTTGTAGCAAAGGACAAATAAAACTTAACTTATTGATGGACTTATTCTTGTCCTTTTTGTAAAAAGAAAAAAAAAGGTATGAATTTTTACATTTATATCTCCACTTACAGATTGTGTGACATGCCGCCTTATTAAATTATTTTCGCGGCTAATTGTTTTTATACAAAAGCATTTTTGAAGTGAGAACTTGTTTAGCCCGGCCGCATACGTACGTTTTCTGAATTCGTTTTCCAAGTTCGGAATTCCGTGTGCGCTAGGCACACGTTCGGAATATTATACTGCCAGTACGTTCAGTGGTGGCTTCCTCATCAAGTGGACCGTCAGCCTGTCCAGCTTGTCCTTACTTACCATATAAAAAATAGTACATAAATAAATAAATTCTAAACACATGGCTATATCTAAGCTTTATTTAGGAAACAGTACTACATCTTTCAGGGAAATCACTTCATCGTCCACACCGTAACAGTCGAATTCGCCCGGCGACAATAGATCTCCAGGGTCCAAGATGTTCAGAAAATCTGGGTCATCTTCGTTCAGTCTGTGCACTCTCGGCTCTAGCTTTTTCCTCTTAGCCGCCGGCGTTTTTATACTTTTACTTATACACTTGTGGGATAAAATGAAAATTTTATTCAAATATATACAACAGAACATGCACTTCCAAGGTTTCTGAGTGTGCTCGAAGTCTACGTGGTCTCGCAGGAGGATTTTCTGGTTGAAAACCTTGGAGCAGATGCAGCAAACGAAATGGTCCTTCGAATGGGTAACTATGTGATTCTTCAAATCCGATTTGTAGGAGAAAGCCATCCCACAAATCGTGCAAGAGTGGCGTCTCCGCGAATGCAACCTTTGATGCTGTTTGAAATATTTGGCGTCGTTGAAAGACCTCTTGCACAATGTGCAAGAGTATAGACGTTCCGGATGAGCTTCTAACGTTATGTCCGCCAAATCTTCTGCAAATCAAATGATTATTAAGTATTCAACTTTTAGAGGAGGTGTTTCTATGACATGGTAATCTTGATCTGATGCTGCAGCATCAAGTATACCCAACTCCTCAGCAAACTTACAGCAGATATAACATGTTTGGGCTCAATAGAAATTCGGGGGTTAGTTTCTAATTTTAATTAAGCACAGATTGTTACTACAAATCTCCTTTTTTATCGCTCTTTCCATTAAGGGAAACCGTTTCAAAATCGGTTGGGTGGTTGAGAAGAAGTTAGCGAAGAAACAGAGAGTGGCGGAAAACGATAATATCTACTAGGCGACACGATAGACGTCAAAAACTATTGAACTGTGGCAGCTGATGTGTAATTGTAAGCCAATAACTTTGGATGGGAAAAAATAAGGTATTTACGTTTTTCCTGGCCTTTGTTTAAAATTATTCTCTTCATGAGAACCTTCCTAAGACTTCGAGTATTTGGAAAAATTTTAGAGGAAATGGTGCAGCCGTTCTCGAGTTTTGAGCATTTGGCGAGATATTTATAGAAAAAAAAATATAGGTAGAACTAACCTTCATCAGAGCCATCTTCGTCTAAATCTTTGAGAAAATTCATAAAATTGAGAGATGTCTTCAGGCATTTCGCGGTTGTGGATTGATTTTTAATATCTGGTGAAACGTTTTTATACTTTCGCACCTTTTTTTCTTTATTTATTTTATTGTTGCTTTTCAATTTGTGTAGAAAATTATTATTTTCCAAATGATCCTTATTGTTTTCTTTAGTTTCATTTTTTATGTTTCTAATTATTTTAAATTTAATTTCTTTTTGATTTCTCATCATCGAATCCAGTGTGAGATCGCTTATTTTATTGCTTTTTGGCGTATTTATCATATCCTCTGAGAAACATTCAATTTTTATATCCCTCTTCTCTTTCACATCTGTTTTGATTTCAAAATTACCGGAGTTTCCTCGATTTACTTCTAAAACAACCGTCCTATCAGTGCATGAATTGTTATCTTTAATTTTTAACTTCTCTGTGGTTTCATTGTTACATTTGTCTACATCATTTTCATAAATGGTATTGTTGAATTCAAACAAACAATCCAAATTTGTATTATAAGTAGCGTCGGAAATCGTATGCAACTCATTCGTCGGTTTCTCAAACACTTCGTCAAATCCTATAAGGTTATCTAAATTAGTTTCTAATAGTGTTTGAATATCGCAACTCTTTGGCCTTAATAGTACGTCTATATTAATTTCTTCTACATCTTTACTTATTATATTACATGGAGGTTCAGGAATTTCAGGTTCATAATCTTGCACAATATCTTCTTTGAACTCGAGTATTTCTTTAATATCTTCTTCCTTTGTACCTAAGAAATCTTCAATATCCGGACTATCCGATCTTAAAATCTCATTAAGTCTATTAATATCACATGTTTTTTTCTCATGAGCAAAACTTTCAGACCGTTCTTTTTCCTCTGTTTCAGTTTCTAATAAATCTTCAATATCGGAACTTTCTGGTCCTAATAAATCCTCAATTTTTATTTTTTTTACATTATGCTCCTTCAACTTAATCTCTTTAATGGCGATTTCATTGTATTGTGCATATTTTTCTAATCTATATCTATTTGCGCATTCTTCTTCGATTACTCTTTGGGTTTGCTCAGATGTTACTGTATTTTCTGAACAAGTTGATTGATTGTCAGTAATTTCGCTTTCTGAATCATCTGAATCTAAAAGGGCTTTAATATTAAAGAGTTGATTATCAATTTCAGGACATTCTGTGTCCAAATTGAAGGAATCATTGGATAAGTCGCCTAATTGTTCTCCGATATCTGGCCCTAAATCTATTAAATCACCTGTCAATATATTTTCTAAGTCCAGAAAATCTGGCTCATCATAGAATGTCACTCCTCGGAGAAGTTGGTTACACATTTTTATGTTTTCACAGGACCTTAAACAGATATTTTTATATTAGTTACATTTTCTAATTAGTTTTTTTCTAAGTTGAAGTGGCAATGGGCAGGACACATACTTAGTACAGAGGCAGAGATTCTCAAGTATACCTCGAGACTGATAAAGGTTGACGGTGAATCCAGGTTGTTTCTGGCCAGTCCTATTGGAAAATTATAAGGAAGGCCTATGTTCAGCATTGGACGTCCTATATCTGCGACGATGATTATTTTTTTCAACCCATTATACTTTCTTACAGGGTGTAATAGAAAAAGTTGTTAAATAAACCTCCTTTCATACCGAGGGCGTTCTAAGTATGAGAATAGACACCCACACAAAATTGTGAAAATTATTAGTAACGCGTGAAAACTATTTGCTTTACTAAAGCACAATAAAAAATAGTAATTAATTACTTACAGTCAATGTTATTTTATTTTTTGTGAATAGGTGTTTGCATTTTGAAATCAATAGCGCAAACAATAGTTATCAAATCGCCCAATGGTCCTACATTGTATTAAACTATATACTTTATTTTCCCCTCCTTTTTACTTATTTGAGCATTTTAATGAAAATATTGAGCATTTCTTTTTTATTAATAAAAATTAAATACATTAATCCCAGGCTGTCTGTTGTCATGGATATGAAATGTCAATGACGTCACTTCATTGATTTTCCTCGATTTCCCTTCAGGGATACCAAGAGAAAAGTCTGGAAAAGTAGGAAACGGAAACGTATTATAAATCTGTGTTCAGTACCATAGACATTTTAATCTTGCTTGATTCTCATTCGACAAATAAAATAGTTAATTTTTTAAAGATTATCAACATATATTTTACAATTTAATTAAATATTATGCACAATAAAGTATTCCTCACGGTTTTTGGGGTCTGTAATATAAAATAGCCGTTTTAGTAAACAAACTATTAAAATGGTTTAAAATCAAATTATTAACATTTTTATCAAGTTTTCATGTTGAGGCATCTAATTTCATGTATTATTTTATTTCATTCGCTTACTAGTTTGTGGTAGTATAATTTTATTAGTACTTACGTTCTATTTATTACTTATTATTATTCTGAGTTTGTGAACATAATGACATATCGTGATTCTGTGGATTATTATACTATGTATTTGTGTTCTGTGCATTGCATTGATGACGTATTATTGTTGACATTTTGTTTTTTATTTTGAATATATCAATTTGAATTCTTTTCTGTAATCTTAGATTTTATGAATGTAAATACATATTAATTTTATATAAATACGAAACAAACAGTGATGAGAAAATGTCGGAATTGTCGAACGCGGAGGGACTTTGCCGTTGTTGTCATTCTGAAGGGAATTTCAAAAATCTTGGAGTAACCTACATTAATGATGGAACAGAGGAGATATATTCCATTATGTTACGAGAGACATTCGATATAAATGTAAGTTGAAGACCCATATTGTAATTAATATCACTACATATTATAAAAGTCCTCCGCCGCGATAAACTCAAAAACTAGTGCACCGAATTTCATGCTGTTTTCACCAATGGATAGAGTGCTTTTTGAGGAAGGTTTTTAGTATATAATTTACAAAGTTACGCAGGCAAAGTCACGGGCAGCAGCTAATTATATTCTATAACAAATTCCTCTGCCAGTCTGTTTTCGATAAACTCAAAAACTAGTACACCGAATTTCATGCTGTTTTCACCAATGGATAGAGTGGTTCTCGAGGAAGGTTTAAGTATATAATTTACAAAGTAACCCGGCTGAAGTTTCGGGCAGCAGTTAGTATAGATTAATTTAATTATAAATTGTCTTCTCTCCACTAGATATCGCTTACATCTGGAACCGAGTCGCCTTTGTACAGTGTATGCGACTCGTGCATACCTCGTCTCCGAGACGCTGCACTCTTCAAGAAGCAAGTGGTCACATGCGAACAGCAATTCATAGAGTATTATAATAACCATGAGTTGAAGAGTGAGTTTTCTATTTTTCAACCTATTTCCAAATAACTCTTTCAAAAAAAAAACCGACTTCAAACCGTTTTCTCATGGATGCCTTTGTCAGAACTGGACCAAATTTAAATGGAACCATACGGGAAGCACCAACTTTCAAATAAAAAAAGAATCATCAAAATCGTTTCTCTCAATTCGGCTGTATTTTTTTACTACCTCAGAACTTTCGACCGGGTGAAACGATTTTGATGATTCTTTTTTTATTTAAAAGCTGGTCCTTCCCGTGTGGTCCCATTTAAATTTGATCCAGTTCTGACAATGGCATCCACGAGAAAACGGTTTGAAGTCGGTTTTTTTTTTGTTAAAAGAGTTATTTGATGTGAATGTATGTTTAACTTTTTAGCTGTCAGTCGGATTTGTTCGACAATTATTTTCGTGTCCATTTCACCAGAGCCGGATATATAATATACGACATATTTCTCTACTTGTATAACGTTTATTTTTAAATCATTGTTGCTTTTTCTTAAAAATTAAAAAACTTCTTGCTTCCCGTAATGGGATAAGTCCTCTTGGACTCGTCCCATTTCTTTCTTTAATAAGTCATAGTCATTATTGATTTATATTTTCCAGAATCATTTAAGACTGAATTCAAAGTGGAAATATTGGAAGAGGACTATGACAGGTTTTCCTATTCAAAAGAACCTTTGTCCGATAGGAGAGAGCAACCAATAGTGCAACTAAATGACGGTAGGTAAATTAAAAATGGACTATCCATACTATATCCTTATATATTTTTACGCTTTTTCCCGCGCGGTGTGGCGGACGGGCAGACAACAACAATTTAAAAAAAAATGAAATAAATAAAAGTCCTTTTAGGGAACAATAAAATTGTTTATTTCAAAAAAGGCTTCTATACAATAAAAAATGCGGGTTGAGAAAAGATTAACAAAATGTGATATGATTTGTACCTTATAAAAAAAATGTAAATTAGAAAATTAAACCACGGGTTTGTGGAGATTGGATCAGAAACTTACCACCGAAGGAGAGCCGTCTATAAACATATAAATAAGCCAATTTAATAAAAAAATAATTACATATACACATCAAACTACTACAACATAGAACCCGCGTGCCATACAAAACACTACGAATTTTATGGAACATTTAAAAGTGACATATGCGTAGAGCATGAACTGTCATTTAAAACAAAACAAACATAATAATAATTACGTAATTTAAAGAAAATGTGACTTTACGTCAACCCATTAGAGTTTAAAATGAAATAGTAAAAGTTGATCGTTACTACCTTTTACCATTGACGCGTGAAGGCAAGAGTCCGCCATGATTCTGTCAAAGGTGTTCTTTTTATGTGCCGCTTTGGCATTTGTGACGCAAATTCCATTGTAGTATTTCGATGCATATACAAGCCGTTGCGCAATAAAAAAATATATAAAGCAAACTTTAAGCGGTCGCGTATCTCCAATGCAGCCTCCGAAATCACGCTGTCAGATGTCGTCGAACTAGTGAGGCTCTGCGGGTTTGCTCGCAGAGCAAAACAAGTCCTCCGCCGCGCCTGTCTGTCCGCGATAAACTCAAAAACTAGTGCACCGATTTTCATGCTGTTTTCACCAATGGATAGAGTGGTTCTTGAGGAAGGTTTTAGTATATCATTTACAAAGTTACGCGGGCGAAGTCGCGGGCAGCAGCTAGTTCATTATAAAACCATTGTAATAATTACCCATATTCAGCAAATAAATTACTATTAGGGTCAGCATCGACCGACTTTAGTTACTTCAGTATGTGATTGAAAGTGGTATCAATACTAATAATAAATGTGTAAGGGTTGGTGATGGAGTAAGTTACTTTGTTTTCAGAGATATCGTGTTTATAGGCTCTATACATGATACTGAAACTAAATTTACCATTTTTAGAATTTTTTTCTGTATGTAATGTATGTATGTATGTTCCTCTATAACTCTTAAACGAATTAACTGATTTTCATGAAACTTGGTAGATAAACATTTAGATGTACAGGACACAGGATAGGCTACATTTTTCTTTTTCAACGAAGACGAAGTCGCGGGCGCCAGCTAGTAATAAAAAAAAAATACTCTCGCATCGGCAACCGCGGGCGAGCGGCGCGCGGTGAACCTTCAGCTAAAGAAACTAAAGTCGATTTTCAAATGATAGCGCTTTAGTCTCTTCGCCGCCACTCCGTCGGTCGGCGCTGACCCTTATTATTGTTATACTACAACACCCAGACAAGGCAATACATATTGATCTAATGAGTTTGTTCTAAGGCACAATAATTATAGAAATATTTGTTTTTAATTCCCAGGTGACAGAGTACCTTCACTGGAGGTGTATGTCTCGTCGGAGGTTGACATCTCCGATGACGTCCCCCTGTCTTCGCTGAGAGGGTCGTCCAAGGGATTGAATCGAATAGAAGATTCCGACCACGAAGCGGACTGGACGGTGCCGGACAATAGCGAAGGTAGTTATATTGCAGGACATGGGCACAGTCTTAAAATACACACAGGCATACACTCAAAGATAGACAGAGACATAAAGGCATACACTGAGACACACACGCACAGAAATACACACTAAGATAGACTGAGACAGACAGACACACGCAGAGAGAAACACACTCATAGAGATAGACTGACACGTGCAGAAATACACACAGAGATAGACATAGACATACAAGCATACACTAAGACACACTCGCAGAAATACACACCGAGATAGACAGACACGTACAGACATACACACAGAGATAGACAGAGACATACAAGCATACACTAAGACACACACTCACAGAAATACACACCGAGATAGACTGAGACAGACACACACAGAGAGAAACACACTCATAAAGATAGACATACACACAGAGATAGACAGTATACAAGTATACACTAAGACACACTCACACAAATACACACCAAGATAGACACACGCAGAAAGAAACACACACAGTCATAGTATACAGAGATTTGACAGACACACATAGAGATAGACAGACACATACACAGAGATAGACAGAGACACACGCAGAGATCCACACATAGAGATAGACATACACACATAGATAGACAGACACATGCAGAGATCCACACATAGAGATAGACATACACGCACACACACGCAGAGAGATAGACAGAGACACACAGACATACACGCACACAGAAATCCATACACACACATGAGAGACCCTCCAGATGGGCTGCCCAAATGCATAACGCAGATATTATATATTGTTAATAAATTAAAAACTTAACTTCAGATGAACTTCCCTTTCAGACGAAGACACGAGACCATCTAGGAAATACAAGAGCAAGAAATATTCATGTCAAGTGTGCGGTAAACAGTTCACTTACAACGGATCCCTCGAGGTGCACTTGAAATCGCACACGGGCGAGAGTGGCCATCAATGTCTCATTTGCAATTTGAAATTCGCCTTGACCAAGGAATTGACTAAGCACATTGAAGCCAATCACGTTGACAATGGAAAATATCCATGCAACGCATGCGCACAGACATTCCCCAAGGCGAGACAGTTGAAGAGTCATTTGAAATTGCACAAAATTGAAGAGTTCAAGTGTGACGTGTGCGAAAAGAGGTTTCCGAGGAGGAAAAATTTGAAAGAGCATTTAAAAACACACACGGGCGAGAAGAGATTCACGTGTGCAATTTGCAGCAAGTCGTTTGGTCACAATCAAACGTTGAAATCGCACATTTTGACACACACCGGTGAGAGGCCGTACGTTTGTGACGTATGCGGAAGAAGATTTCCACAACGTACTCATTTGAAAAGACACATAATAATAATACACACGGGATTGAAACCGTTTGAGTGTAAAATATGCAAAAAACAATTCTCAAGCAAAAGTTATTTGACTGTGCACGAAAGACAACACACGGGCGAGCGGCCGTTCTCGTGCGAAGTGTGCAAAAAAAAATTCACCGCTTACACGACTCTAAAAGTTCACATGAGAGTTCACACGGGTCAAAAGCCTTACAGTTGCAATTTTTGCACGAGAAAATTTGCACAAATGGCCAGTTTCAAATTGCACGAAAGGACTCACACGGGCGAGAGGCCGTACTCTTGTGCTGTATGCAAGAAAACCTTCTCGGACAACGGTTACTTGAAGATTCATATGAGAGTGCACACAGGGGAGAGACCGTTCAGTTGTGATGTATGCAAGAGATCGTTCCGTGAGACGGGTCAGTTGAAAAGGCACATGCGTGTGCACACGGGCCTGAAGCCTTACACTTGTAAAGTGTGCAATAAGCAAATAGGAAATCTATCGAAACATATGAAGGTCCACTCGGAGGAGAGACCGTACAATTGTAACGTGTGCAATAAGCAGTTCTCGGTGAATGGTAATTTGAAATTGCACATGAGGATACACAGCGGTGAGAGGCCGTACAGTTGTGACTTGTGTAACAGTCAGTTCACCCAAAGCAGTGGACTGAAGAGGCACAGGTGTGCCCAAGTGGGGAAAAGTGATTGTTAGTGGGTCTTTAGGCACATGTGTGCCCAAGTGGGGAAAAGTGATTGTTAGTGGGTCTTTAGGCACAGGTGTGCCCAAGTGGGGAAAAGTGATTGTAGGTCTTTAGGCACTTTTAGGCACATGTGTGCCCAAGTGGGGAAAAGTGATTGCTAAAGTGGCTCTTTAGGCACTTTTACATAGATGCGCCCAAGTGGGGGAAAACTTGCTAACGTGGCTACTTTAGGCACTTTTAGGCATAGATGTGCCCAAGTGGGGAAAAGTGATTGCTAAAGTGGCTTTTTAGGCACTTTTACATAATGTGCCCAAGTGTGGGAAAACTTGTTAACGTGGCTACTTTAGGCACTTTTAGGCATAGATGTGCCCAAGTGGAGAAAAGTTATTGCTAGTGGCTCTTTAGGCACTTTTAGGCATAGATGTGCCCAAGTGGGGAAAAGTTATTGCTAGTGGCTCTTTAGGCACTTTTAGGCATAGATGTGCCCAAGTGGGGAAAAGTTATTGCTAGTGGCTCTTTAGGCACTTTTAGGCATAGATGTGCCCAAGTGGGGAAAAACTATTGTTGATGTGGCTACTTTAGGCATAGATGTGCCCAAGTGGGGAAAAGTAATTGTTAACGTGGCTAGAAGCAGTGGGCTCTTTAGGCCACTTATTGGGCATAGATGTGCCCAAGTGGGGAAAATGATTGTTAAGGCGGAGCTGTACGAGAGTGAAAACTCAGTGTCGCCATTTTGAAAAAACAGTCTTGCAATATTCAATTTTCATTATGTAAGGTCAAAAGTCAACATTATTATTATATACAAATAATGTGTTTTACATATTCATTTGCCTCTTTTTTATGAGTTTGTTCGAGTATTTCTCAGTTTTTTTTTGTTATTATATATCCCCATATTTTTATACAAAAATAATAACTACTTTTTTTTATTTGATCCAAAGGTTGCGAACCCCTGAATGTGTGTACAAACTTTACAGGTTCTCGTAACGGAGACTATAGTCAGCAGTAGACCTGTATAAATGACTGAGGTTAATTAGGTATAGTCAAATAATTATATCATTATATGGTATATCCATACTAATATTATAAATGCGAAAGTAACTCTGTCTGTCTGTCTGCTACCTTTTCACGCTTTAACTACTCGGCCGATCATCATGAAATTTTGCATACACATCGGATACAAAAAATGACATGGGTACTTTTCATCTAAAAAAAAAGTACTGTGCTCGCGTAATCGTCTAACTAAAAATATAAAGAATTGGGCGCAACCGTCGTCACAGATAACGATATCAGGCGTTATTACTCATATATTTTCTTTTTGCAACGCGGACGAAGTCGCGGGCACCAGCTAGTGCCGAATAAAAGCAATTTCTGAGTCACCGGGGGCTTCCCCCACTTGGCTCCCATGTATGGGATTCTAGAATAATTCTTTTGGCCTTTTGGCTCCCACGGGATCGTAGGATAATCACAGGAGTCAGGAATTATATATAAAAGAGAATCACAAAATTCAGAAATATGTACCAATCGAATTACTAAATCTTAGGACTAAATTAAGAAATTAATTAGGAATTTTATCTAAAAGTTAATCATAAAATTCGGCAATAACTACCAACCGAATTACGAAATCTTAGGACTTAATTAAGAATTGTATCTAAAAGTGAATCAAAAAATTTAGAAATACCAATCGAATTACTAAATCTTAGGACTTTAAGAAAACGCGCAAATTCTGCTTAGGTTTTATTCATCAGCATATTGCTATACATGTACATACATATAAACAACACATAAATCACATAAGATAGATGTTAACTCACACGATAGATACATTTGGTAGATGGAATGTCGCACTCAGTGGGCGTTGGCTTAAATAAAGCCCAAACTTACCTCCAACATGTTCTTGAGTATATAATCCTTGTAGATAACGCAAACGCGCATTCAATGCGACATTTGCAAGAAAATATAATATTATATGTCTTCTTGCAAATGTCGCACTTAGTGAACGTTGAATTAAAGCCCAAATGTACCTCCAACATGTTCTTGCATATATAATCCTTGTAGATAACACCAACACGCATTGAGTGCGACATTTGCAAGAAAATATTTAATATAATTATGTCTTCTTGCAAATGTCGCACTTAGTGAACGTTGAATTAAAGCCCAAATGTACCTTCAACGTGTGCTTGTGTACATAATCCTTGTAGATAACGCCAACGCGCATTGAGTGCGACATTTGCAAGAAAATATTTAATATATGTCTTCTTGCAAATGTCGCACTTAGTGAACGTTGAATTAAAGCCCAAATGTACCTCCCAACGTGTGCTTGTGTACATAATCCTTGTAGATAACGCCAACGCGCATTGAGTGCGACATTTGCAAGAAAATATTTATTATATGTCTTCTTGCAAATGTCGCACTTAGTGAAGGTTGCATTAAAGCCCAAATGTACCTCCAACCTCACAGGAGTCAGGAATTATATATAAAAGTGAATCACAATAATCAGAAATACCAATTTTAATCTTAAGACTTAGTTAAGAATTGTATCTAAAAGTTAATCATAAAATTCAGCAATACCAACCGAATTACGAAATCTTAGGACTTAATTAAGAATTGTATCTAAAGATGAATCACAAAATTTAGAAATACCAATCGAATTACGAAATCTTAAGATTTAATTAAGAATTATATTTAAAAGTGAATTACAAAATTCAGGAATACCAATCGAATTACGAAATCTTAGGACTTTAAGAAAACGCGCACACTCTGCTTAGGTTTTATTCATCAGCATATTACTATACATAGTACATACATATAAACAACACATAAATCACATAAGATAGATGTTAACACATAATATATACATTTTTAATATCGAGGGTAGATGGAATGTCTTCTTGCAAATGTCGCACTCAGTGGGCGTTGGCTTAAATAAATCCCAAATGTACCTCCAACATATTCTTGCGTTTATAATCCTTGTAGATAACGGCAACGCGCATTCAATGCGACATTTGCAAGAAAATATATTATATGTCTTCTTGCAAATGTCGCACTTAGTGAACGTTGCATTAAAGCCCAAATATACCTCCAACATGTGCTTGTGTACATAATCCTTGTAGATAACGCCAACGCGCATTGAGTGCGACATTTGTAAGAAAATATTTAATATATGTCTTCTTACAAATGTCGCACTTAGTGGACGTTGCATTAAAGCAAAAATGTACCTCCAATATGTGCTTGCGTATATAATCCATGTAGATAACGCCAACGCGCATTGACTGCGACATTTGCAAGAAAAAATATATATAATGTCTTCTTGCAAATGTCGCACGCAGTGCACGTTGGCTTGATGCCCAAATATACAGCCAACATGTACCTGCGTATACTATTATTGTCATGTATCATGTATATAAATGTCTTCTTGCGAAAGCTCACTGAGTAGCTTTGGCGCGAAATCAAAAACAATTTTGTATATTTGTTACACGATTATTCTGTCAATTATAAATAACCATATAACCATTAATGAAAATACACTTACTTCCCACAAAAAATTTAAAAATAAATATGTTTTTATAAAAAACAAAAAAAAAACCGGCTTTAAGACTATACCCACATGTACAAACTTAAAACTAAAAATCCGAAAATAATATTTCAATTACTTATAAATCAAAGAGCATTAAAGGAAAATCAACGAAATTATTTTTTTATTCATATAATACGTGTTTACAATTTATAATAAGTTAATTTTGGAGTCTGAGAAGGCGCAGAATTAAACTGTGCTTGACTAGCATTGACTTCCGCTTGTGCTGAACCTGAATGAGCACATATGCTATTATTTCACGGTGGTTACTGGTTACTGCGGGGCTTTCCAAATGACTGCGAAATGCAGTGTGAAAAAAAGCAATGTCGCTCTCAATGAGCGTTAGCCAAATATAATTTGGTTATATTTTGGCCAAATACGTATTGTCAAAAAAGCCCATATGTACAACCAACATGTGCCTCTCTAAATTCTGTTTGCGTTTAAATGTCTTCTTACATATGTCGCAGTCTACTGCGACACTTTCTTTACGCGTTGGCTTCAAACCCAAATGTGCAGTCGACTTGTGCCTGCTTAAACTCTGTCTGTGTTTAAAAGTCTTCTTGCATATGTCGCATTCTGCGACACTCTCTGTGCGCGTTGGCTTAAAACCCAAATGTGCAATCGACTTGTGCCTGCTTAAACTCTGTCTGTGTTTAAAAGTCTTCTTGCATATGTCGCATTCTGCGACACTCTCTGTGCGCGTCGGCTTAAAACCCAAATGTGCAATCGACTTGTGTCTGCTTAAACTCTGTCTGTGTTTAAATGTCTTCTTGCAAATGTCGCATTCTGCGACACTTTCTGTGCGCTTCGGCTTAATATTAAAATGTACAGTCAACTTGTGTCTGTGTAAAGTTTGTTTGTGTTTAAATGCCTCCTTGCAAATGTCACATTCTGCGACAGTTGCTGTGATTCTTGGCTTAAGGCCCAAATGTACGACCAACATGTGTTGGCTTATATGGTGCTTCAACTTAAATGACTTTTTACAAATGTCGCACTTGTAAGGTCTTTCGTCATTGTGGTTCATCATGTGTCTAGTAAGATTTTCTTTACGTACAAAAGCTTTGCTACAGACACTGCATTTTATGCCAGTATTCCTCAACATGTGTCCCAGTTTTATCTCAGTATTATGCTTCAATGTGTGTATTCTTAAAATTTCTTTGGTTTTGTATGCCTTCTTACACACTGTACAAATGTAAGGCTTACTTGTCAAATGCACTGTATTGTGACGCGCTAACTCTCTTCTGCTACAAAACGCTCTATCGCATTCATCGCAGACATACGGTTTTACGCCCGTATGTCTCCTTTCGTGTATGACCAAACTATCTTTCGTCTTAGTACTTTTATCGCAATATTGGCAACTGTACTTTTTAACACCCGTGTGCACGCTTTGACAATGCCTCACTAAGTTGTTCTTACATGTGAATTTCCTTTTGCACTCTTGGCATTCGTACGGGGCTCGATCCTCGTGTGTTTCCATGTGAGCCTTCAAACTTGTGCCAAGTGTGAAAAGGCTATTGCATATTGTGCATTTAAACTTTTTCTCATCTATGTGCATCTTTTCGTGACTGTGCAAATCACTTTTACTCTTATATTCCTTGTGGCACACTTCACAACTGTATCTCAAGTGAGTCTTTATGTGACACTGGACCTCTTTCACTTCCAAAAAAGTCGCATCGCAAACGATACAGCAATATTTGCCGTCGACAATGTGCTTCGACTTAACGTGTTCCGAGTACTCTCTCTGATTAGACAGTATTTGTTGACATATTGGACATTTATGGCCGTCGTGAGATATTATGTGACTTTCTAGTTGCCTTTTGTATTTAAAAGTTTCATTGCAAACATTGCATTTGTTCTCATGTATGTCGCATGTGTTTGTTAAAGTGATTTCTGAAAAACGAAAATTTGTATTATGTTTCTTGGACAATAAATATTCATTTAAACCCGTATAATTATTAGTCGGAAATCAAATTCGAGATAAAAAAGGGTAAGGGTTAGCGCCGACGGGCGGAGTGGCAGCGAAGAGACTAATTTAGTAACAATTTAAATTCAACCTAAAGTGCTCCCGAATACGACTGTATTTGGTACAATGAAATAAAATGACGGCGAGCGACTCAAAGCGCGGTCGAGAGGCGCGCGGCGACCAAATACAGTCGTGTTCACGAGCACTTTAGGTTGAATTTAAATTGTTAACTAAATTAGTCTCTTCGCCGCCACTCCGTCCGTCGGCGCTGACCCTAAATTAGAACGACTAGGGAAATGCTGACTACCCCTGAAACGCCAATGACATATCTTTGTTTTTGTTTGGAAACTGACATTTCTATGTTTATTAAGATCTCGAATTCCATTTTCTACTATAATTTATCTTATATTTTAGTGACAGCAGTGATAAAGCAGAAATATATATCGCCGGTTTGCGAGAATATCGTCGTAATTCAAAAGTCAATTGTCGGTCAAATTTAACTAAGTATGCCAAACAATTATATTTTTTCTGATATTTTATTATGAAAACAGATGCAATGTCGATTTCGCTTCAATATTCATTAGAAAAAGAAGCGTCATTATTCATTTGATTCATTCATATTCATATTTAGTGTATTTTGATCATTTTTTATATATTCAAAAGTGACTTATACGCTTATATCTCTTCTAGTATTCAGTTTATTATAAAAGTACTTAAAACATTTAATGCTACTTAAAAATACGCTTCTAACGATGTATAATATTCATAATTATATTTGATACTTCCATAAGTGAAGACAGAATTAAAATCGGTCCAGCCGTTAAGGAGTTCAGTGACATACACACGCACAGAAGAAATATATATATAAAGATATGTCTAATAAGAAAAAAATAGCCAAAAAAAATTTTTTTTTTTCGATTAGTTCTCCTGCAAAAAGTGTAATTTGATTTGTGGCCCTTTAGCTTTTAAACAGCGATATTGTCATCATTAATTCTAATTAGGTCAAAGCACTATCGCATTCCTGAGCTCTGCATTCAACTCGCGCGCTATCTGTACTTTACTAAACGTCAACAGTATCTGCGAGAGGTTAAATCCGCTATTTGACTAATTTTAGAAAATCGTTTAAAAAAATTCTATATTACATAATAAGCATACTACATTGATATTTCCGGGTGATCTACTGTATTATTAATAAAAATCAATGTTAAAATTTAAATTTCCAAAACCGCGCCAAAAACGCTGTTTCTGTAATGGCGCTGGTCTTTGGTACGTGTGACGTCACACGCTAGTAAACAAACAGAACTGTATTATAACACAGAGAACTAATATTATGTGAATAAACACTATTTATTACTCTATGTCTGATATGTTTACTAACGCATGACGTCATCAGGGTGGCAAGCAGTCATAGGGCGTTTCAGCGCGAAGATAAAATTTCAAAATTATGATAATTTTTTTTATATAATTTGCAAAAAATATACCTAATTTAGCTTAAAATAAAGTGACATATGTTTTTTAACGCTATTTTCTGATAGGATAACCACAATTTGTAGTATATTTTAAATCTTGTCAAATAGCCAATTATGAGCCAAAATTGCAGGACCCTGCCACATATGGCCACCTACATTATCAAAGAGTAACATAGGCCATATTTTATAAAGTTACGCGGGCGAGTATCTAGTATTCTATAAACAAAGAACAGTCAAACGTACTAGATTCGACGAAGGCTTCATCTATTTCCATTTCATTCTCTTCAACTTTGATATATTCTGCGGTCTCTTCATCTAAATCCTCATATATACCAATTTCTTCATTCTCTACGGAGTATTCTATTTTAACTGATTCTTTTTCATTGTCTTCGATTTTGATATTTTCATTTGCTTCTTCATTTAAAACCTTATTTACTTCTTTTTCATCGTCTTCATCGTTGGTGGTCTCTTCTATTTTAACTTCGATGTCTTCTGCTATTATTAACGTTACCAGTGAAACAAAAAAGTGTGTGTCAGCTCCGACGCATGACTGGAGTTTACTCCTTACGAACGATAAATAAATAATCCTTACATATTATAAAACAAAGTTTTCTGCCGCGTCTGACTGTTTGTCTGTTCGCGATAAACTCAAAAATTACTGCATAGATTTTCATGCTGTTTTCACCAAAGGATAGAGTGGGTCTCGAGGAAGGTTTTAGTATATAATTTACAGTTACGCAATTAATATGTATTGAATCATATTGTTAGCCTGTAACAATATGAGTGAATCATATTGTTAGCCGGGGCTTATATATGAAAATATATATTCTTAAGGAGTAAACTCAAACGTCTTTGGCATTTGTCACGCTAAATCCATAGTTGATCAAGAAAACCTATTACTCATATAAAGATTAACTTAATCGATGGAGATATTATTAAAATGATTACCAGAATTTTAACTATTTTTACCTTTATCGCTCCAAAAATCTTCTATTTTAACTGTGACATAGTTTTCTATTGATGGCTCCTCTGAAAATTAAATATGCCCTGAATTAGACGACACGTTTGTTTGGTCCAGTGGCTAGTAACCCTAGCTGTTAACTAAACGGTCGCGGGTTCGAATCCCGCTAGGGACAAATGTTTATGTGTTAACATTTTACCTTTGCACCTGAGTCATGGATATTTTGTATTATTTATAATATGTATGCATTTACAAAAAAAAAGTAATCTATCTATAGTATATCAACTGTCTGGTATCCATAATACAAGCATTAGTTGCTTACTATGGAACTAAATGGTGCTGCCTCGAATATATGAAGATATTTATTATAGCTGGCGCCCGCGACTTCGTCCGCGTTGAAAAAGAAAAAAGTAGCGTATCCTGTGTGCTGTACGTCTAAGGGTCAGCGCCGACCGACGGAGTGGCGGCGAAGAGACTAATGAGCTATCATTTGAAAATCGACTTTAGTTACTACAGTATTTGATTGAAAGTGGTATAATAAAAAAAAAATACTCTCGCATCGGCAAGCGCGGGCGAGCGGCGCGCGGTGAACCTTCTGCTATAGAAACTAAAGTCGATTTTCAATTGATAGCGCTTTAGTCTCTTCACCGCCACTCCGTCGGTCGGCGCTGACCCTTAATGTTTATCTACCAAGTTTCATGAAAATCAGATAATTCGTTTAAGAGTTATGGAGGAACATACATACATACATTACCTACACTTACAGATTTATTATTAGTATTGATGATTGATTTTAACTTTATGGACACACTTGTCTGAGACTATTCTCTTTGCGAATAGACTTTTTATTTTATTTGGGAATGCAAACAACTTATATATATATTTATACTAGCTGACCCTGCAAACGATGTTTTGCAAAAAAAAAAAGGCAGCAGCTAGTGTTTTTATATGATTCCTTAAAATAAGGGCTCATCTTTATCTTTATGAAGGGTATGCTTAATGACTTACGTTTAATATTTTTTGCACTGGCAAGGACACCATTCTTGAATTCCATCGATAAACGTAATATTTCAATACACTCATCGCATATTGTACACATTTTGTAATGTTCCGAGGGCTCAAACTGAAAACAAATAAATCATTTATTTGAAGGTTTTCTTGCATTAAAAAAAATATATAAGAAAAAATCAATATACATATTATATAATATTCGCCCGACATCTCTAGCGACACGTGTCGCGGGACATTTGTCCGTTTGTCCCCCAGTGAATACTTTTCGCTTAATACTTTTCTTTCCCTAATGGTTAAAACAAATACCAGCAGCCAACACGTTGCGGCTGCCATTTTATGGTTCGTAGTTCGTACATAATTGTAAGCCAACACCACGCGACATTGCGTTATCGGCCGACGGCCACAGCTACAGCATAATAGGCCGCTTCACGCGACGTAGCGTGATGTGGCAATTAACGTGTTAACACGTTTCCAGAAATAATTTTGTATCGAACAAAAAGAGAATAACATAGAACTTACTGAGATTCCGAATGTATCGTACAATATCTGCGAATAATTTTCAACCTCATTCTCGTAAATGAAGTCGGAAAATACACACTTGAAATCACCATTCTTGTGACAACATCTACAAAACTGGCTTGGGTTCAATGTTTCAGCCATTTGTAATAGTCACTAATTATAATGTTAAATAGCTATGATCTATTTCCATGTGAGGTTTTATTTAAAAAAATCTATAAATGGTTGATGAAATAGTTAACACAAGCGGTAAAAGAGGTTAACACAAGCATCGATCATAGAAATATAATGAGAAGTGACAGCTGACAAGTTGACATGACAATATTTAGCCACGACAATGATCTGTGTCATCCATGACAAGGCAAAATCCAAAATACGGTAAAAAAATTTTAATATTATGGCTTGGTAACTAAACCTTAGAGCTAACAAGCAAAATATGTTAAAATTAAATGATATATTTATATATTTATCACTAGCGCCATCTATATTTATCGGATTTAGTTGCCACTTTTTCAGTTTAACACCCATGTAAGATTGTCCTCCTTATCTCAATTCTCCTTACTTAGGTCGCAGTATTCCAAGATGGACGACGAAAAATTATTGGAGTCTACCCGAATCGATTTTCGATTTTGCGGGCTATGAAAATTTATGGGCGTAAAATTGTCACACGGCATGCGTTACGCGTTAGTTTTTATTTTAGAATATCTGAAGTTTTAGAGATATTGCGCTATCTACACAATAAACTAGAATGTTACGTAATAATACATCCTTGCGAGCAGAGATGGCGCTGATATTAATTTGTTATTAAATATTTTTATATTTTGCGAATGTAATGTTTTGCGAATATAATATTTTGAGAATATAATAATTTGCGAATAGGTATAATAATATTACGCTCACAAAGGTTCACGGTGATTTGAAAAACTATCCCAGCATGGTTCTGTTGACATTTTTTTTATTAGAGATGGGTTTGCTCTTTGCCAACATCCAAATGTGTAGCGAAGATGAGGCCTATGACGATCCAATTTGGATACTTAATATTAAAATTGGCACTCATCATCTCAGCCGCAGGACGTCCATTGATGAACATTATGACCTCCCCAATAACTTTCCAATAGAACCGGTCAGAAGCAGCCTGGATTCACCATCGACCCTTATCAGGTCATCTGTCCACCTTGTGGGTGGCCGTCCTGCGTTGCACTTGCCGGCACGTGACCTGCACTCGAGAACCTTTCGGCCCCAGCGGGCCAAGTCTCCGTACCAACGATTTAAGAGGGAAGAATAGTACGTACTCGTACACACAAAAAGAGAAAATGTTTTTCTACTTCTAAATATTTTCCAATCTCCATGATTTTTTTGTATGTTATTGACACAATGAAAGACTAAGTTTATAGGTTTTCCTTTTTTCAAAATTTGCAATAGATTCAAACTTACAGGCATCTCAAATAACTTAATTTTTGTGATTAAAACTTTGTCGAATTAAACCGTTTGTTTTATAAAAACAATCGAACTTTTTTAAAAAAGGGAAACCTATAAACCTAGAATATATTATGCTGAAACGATCGACATGAAGTTCTAAGTGATTTGTTAAGATTTAGTTAGTGGAAACTGTTTTCACCCGAAATGGAAATTTCATCAAAAAAGCACCTATTGTCAGTCGCGAGCTACAACGCTCTCTATCGCACCATTGCCCCGGGGCAAGAGCGCACGAGCGATAGCATGTGTTTTCCTAAATACCTTTCGTTAGGATCGCAAAGCTATACTTTCCTCTTAAATCACAGATGCGCCCTGTGCTTCTGAAAACTGTCCACGTAATATGTCTGTATGCAACGTGAACCGCTCACTGCTTTCTACTAAGGCGGGAAGAGTGAGCTCACTCTTCCCAAGGATGACACATTTTGGGCCGCCTGAAGTATGGCAAGGGCGCATCTGTGATTTAAATCTTTGCTCCGTATCTACTATGTGTCCTGCCCACTGCCACTTTAATTTACTGATCCGCCGGCTTATTTCGGTAACTTTCGTCCGTCTATTATCCCTCGCATAGCCCTCTCCACAGCTCGCTGAGCAACGTTGAGCTTTCTTACGAGGCCCATAGTTAGAGACCACATTTCAAAGCCAAATGTCATCACTACGATATTAATTTACAAGTTTTTTGCATAAACCACTATCAGAACAATGCTCCGGGACCGGGACCCTTGAGTTAGAGCGTGAAAAGCAATCACCCTACAACCACTAAGGTAAAAGCACCCATTACCGCAGTATGCAAAATCGGCATCAATGGGTCTGACCGATGGGTTTGAAAATGACTATAAAACACACATAATATCAGAGCTATGGTTATGTACATGTGAAAAGTTTTTGTTTCATCAAAATCGATGCAGTATTTCCGAAGAGATAGAAATCTACTCTCTTTATGATATTACCAGCTGTTGCACGCGACTTCGCCCGCGTAACTTTATAAAATATACCCAATGTTATTCGCTGATAACGTAGCTTTTTATAGGTGAAAGAATTTTAAAAATCGGTCCAGTAGTTTTTGAGTTAATTAATTACAAACATACAAATCTCTCTTTCTTGCATCTAGAATCGGCCCTTGTGACGTCATAAACGTTCGCGAGTAGTATTAAAAAATTTGGGTGGCGCGCGTACTTTGAACGCTTATAACTCGGTCATTTTTTAAGATATCAAAAAAATAAAAACACTGCCGTATTTGTCTAGTGAGCTATATTTGGGGGATATCATTAACTAAAATCGATGGTCAGACTCATTACCGATGTATCGGATATTTTCATATTTAAATTTAATAACAGTAACTTTAGCACAATACTAAGTAATCCAACCGGCTCGTCTTAAAAGTATTTTGTCAACTTTACTTAATTTGTATTCGCAGGCAAAATGAGATACTACGGTAGAATTGGAAAGTGGTCAAGCGAGCCTCTATCTCACTTTACAATTCCAAAGTCTATACTAAACTAAGCAAGCAGTTAGTGAAGCGGTGTAAACCGCGTTGGACGCGTGCGTTAGTTTCGTTGCCACAAGATTATTAAAAAAAAAAAGGACTGTCAAAAGTGGCGCCAATTTTTGACAACAAATTTGTCAAAACCCTGTCCCCGTATTTTGTGAAAAATTTTTTTGAGTGTTTCATGTGAATATTGCAATTTAAAATAGTGTTACACGCATTTGTATAATATTAAAATTATATTAGAAATTCGTGCTGCATTCTTCTACTGGTAAGTCTGTGCATTTTTTTATTTATATTTGACGTTTAAACTGAATCTCATAGCCTACTAGATTTGTTTTAATCTTCAAACAATTTTATCACAAACTATTCCGTTTTTAGATTATTTTAAATGGTTTTTTAACTAATGCCTTGAAATAAATATTCAAGTATGATTTCTAATTAAATGTGTACGTTATCACTAGAGTAAATTAGGTTTAAAATCGTACGATGTTCTAGGCCATTCGTTTGGGTACTAAGTGACCTGGTTTGACGAATCCTTGTTGAGGTAAGAACCTACGTTTTTCTGCATAGGTACCCACTTGCAGTAATGTAAATATGTTGTTAATGCACCTACGTAAGTACCTATGTAATGCAACTCTAAATTACCGTAGGTAATGACAATCTCGAGTTTAGATAATAATGTAAGTATTTGATAGTTGTAAAAATAATGTCCATTTTCATAGCGTATACATTTTAAATTGTTTTAAAATATTTGAAAGTATATAAGAGAGAAGCTTTGTTTTCGTATGTTTGTAATGAATAAACTCAAAAATTTCACCCATAGAAAGCTACTTTATCAGCGAGTAACATAGGCTAAATTTTATAAAGTTACGCGGACAAAGTCGCGTGAAAGAGCTAGTTATATTATAAAGAGAATTTGATTTATTGTATTTTCGTTTGTAATGAATAAACTCAAAAACTAGTGGTCCGATTTTGAAAATTATTTCACCTATAGAAAGCTACTTTATGAGCGAGTAACATAGGCTATCATCAATCAATATCAATACTAATAATAAATGTGTAAGGGTTGGTCATGGAGTAAGTTACTTTGTTTTCAGAGATATCGTGTTTGATATCAATTTAGTTTCAGTATCACGTATAGAGCCCTATACGTGATACTGAAACTAAATTGACCATTTATACAATTTTTATCTGCCTGTATGTATGTTCCTCCATAACTCTTAAACGAATTAACTGATTTTCATGAAATTTGGTAGATAAACATTTAGACGTACAGGACACAGGATAGGCTACTTTTTTCTTTTTCAACGCGGACAAAGCCGCGCGTGGCTTTAAAGTAAACATTGGCTGTCTGCTATTAAATATTGTTAAACAGTTGAGCTAAAGAGATAGCGTGCATTTAATTATAATGCCTTCTAGCGTATTACGATTTTTATATTCAAGGTTAAAATAATTAACTGAGGAAGCTGAAACAAATGGGGAACACTTAACTGTAATTATTTCTCTATAAACTATATTATAGCGATCCGGTTTCGCGCAAATGCAATTTTTTTCTGAAAATTAGGTACTTAGGTATATGTATAATATACAGGGTGTCCCAAGACTATGCGACATGAAGGGAAAGTGCTTTAATTATCGTAGATAGGATATTTTGCTGAAAGAAGACTTTATGTTATTTTTAAAAGTCAGTAATACTGCATTCAAAGATTTTCTAAAAATTACTTGCTTCGTCTGGGAATTAAACCGACTTAAATGTTGAAAAAAAAAAAATCACCCGTATTTTTATGATGCCAATCGAAAGAATGGACAAAAAAATGGGTGGTTAGCGGAGAAACAAGACACACGCGGACAGTTTCGGCGATTTGATTGCAAAATATAGTTGAAGACGTGAGTGGATGAGGGTGATATGTCGCATTTTTGAGTTTTTTGATTACAGACCGTAAGATCGTCGATTTAAAATATTTTTGGAAAATAAAAAGTTGAAAAAGGTGTTACGTACAGTTAATTTTAAAAAACAAAAAGTGCAGAAAAGTTTACTTTTGTTAATGGAAGAGGGAGCTACTTATGTTCACTTTTTAATTGCTATCATACCATTAATATTTTAGGTTGTTTACACAACTTTGCATCATAATTTAGTACAAAAATCAGTTCCGTGGCGATTTATCTCAAAAATTAAAAGTAAAAATTTAACCTCGATTTATTCAAAATTGTTTTTTTTTTATGTTAAGGTCGACAGACAGGCTGACGGTCCACTTGATGGTAGGTCGCTACCGTCGCCTATAACACAAGCAACGCCATAAGTGCTACAAATGCGCTGCCGACCATAGAAATATTTAAGATAAGGGATAAAGGAAGGGAATGGGTAATGGGCTCTGGCATCCCTTACTCACTCACCGAAACACAACAGCACATGATCCTGTTATTTCACGGTGGTATTCTGTAAGGGGATGGTTACTGCCGCCAGACGGGCTGCCCAACTGACTGCGAAACGTAGTGTGCCCTGCCACTACTATGCATTATTATGCGGAGTATCACCTTCATTCACTCACGTCTTAGGTGTAGGTGTCGTAGTAGTGGTAGGGCACACTGCGTTTCGCAGTCATTTGGGCAGCCCGTCTGGCGGCAGTAACCACCCCCTTACAGAATACCACCGTGAAATAACAGCATTATGTGCTGTTGTGTTTTGGTGTGTGAGCAAGGGATGCCAGAGCCCATTACCCTTTCCCTTCTTTATCCCTTATCCTTAATCCTTCTATGGTCGGCAGCGCACTTGTAACACTTATGGCGTTACTTGTGTTATAGGCGACGGTAGCCACCTACCATCAAGTGGACCGTCAGCCTGTCTGTCGACCTTAACACTTAAAAAAAAAGTCTTCAATTTTTTTCTACATGGCAGCGTGGGAATCCCTGCACCCAGATGAATATAGACGACCTAAAGGGCAGCGGAGATATACCGGCTTCATGCAAAGGACAGAAGACCTTGCTTGGTGGCGTGCCTTGGGAGAGGCATACATAGCAGTAGAGATCACAGACTGATTATGATGATAAGAAAAATTTGAATGAAACGAAACCTTTAGGCTCTGTTCACACGAACCACAACCACACCACATCACAGCGACAAAAAGTGGCCAAGCAGTGGTTACGTGTAAATAGTGTCGCTACAGCATCTTGCAGTTAAGTTGTGGCAACTACAAAATGTAGATGTGGTTGCGTTGTCGCTAGTAGTTGCGATGTGGTTACGTTGTGGCTAGTGTTTGCAGGCAGACCAGTCCTGGATTTATAAATAGGCCTTATAGGCCGCGGCCTAGGGGCGGCAGCGTCCTAGGGGCGGCAGATTTCAGAGGACGTTCACTGGTTTTATCATGGTTTTTTATACTTTAAATAAATCCCTATAGAAGAAACTCATTCCTATCGAAACCTAGTGAGTGATAGATGAGAGCAGTGCTTATTCTCTAGCTCTTCTCTACATAGAAGCAGAGATAATGAATACCATAAACTATGATAATATTATAGATGATTTTGCTATTAAAAAAAATGTAAATCTTGTTTCTTTTTTGCACTCTTTCTTAATGACTAATTCATTCGTTTATTTAACTTTAAGGCATTCTAAATGTAGTAAACTACAAATGGAAAATTATTATTTTAGAAAGGTATGTACATGGGGCGGCGGAAAAAAGTGGCCTACACTCATAAAAAATATAAATCCGGCACCGAGGCAGACAGATAGTACCTCCTCAATAAATAAATCTGTATCAAAAGTCTCCGCACGACACCTCATTAAAATACAGAATGAATGAGAGAGAGGGAGGGCACAGGCGTACGGGCAGTGTGGTTGCGACGACGCAACGTTGTGTTTGCGAAGTGGCCGTCCGCGTGTTGCGGTTGTGGTGTGGTTGTGGTTTGTGGTGTGGTTGTGGTTCGTGTGAACAGAGCCTATAATTCTGTAACGAACCGCGGTACGCCGTCGTCGTTTAGTACGTTACGGTCCATTTCGTACACCATGTGGGACACAACGTGATGTCATAAAATAAAATTTCTATAAAAGGCTGATGCACAACTGTTTTCACATATCAGAGTAAGTCGGAGTGTAAAATATACTTTATCGGCGGGATGATAATATATCGCACAATATTATGGTCTATGGACCGCATACTGTAATCGGGACCAGTGAAGCGCGCCATAGGTCATCAAGCAAGCGTTGTTGGAACCATATATAACCGTGTTCATAGAACCGTCTACGCATGCGCGCCGTATAATTACCGAGCGAATCAGGCTGGAAATGCGCACTCTCCAAAGAAAATGGTGCCCGTTCGGCGACTCCGCTTTAAGGTGATACTCGTGTGCTGTCACTTTTCTTGCAACTTGTAATTGTTAAAATTGTATTAACCCTTCATGTGCCGAAACGTGGATCCGCGTTAATAATTTTGCACTACTCGTGTGCCGGAACTTGAGATTATGACTTTACGCTCCGGCATACAACGGTAATTCGGCACGCTGGCGTTCGGCACACGAGGGGTTAAGATACTAGCGACCCCCTCCTGGCTACGAACGGGAGTAAGGTGCCCCGAGGTGGCCGGCGTACCTCCACATTCGGATACGCCGAGGTTCTGTCAGGGAGCGTAGCCCTCCCCGCGGCAAACCGTGGCGTGCCGGGACACCGAAGTCGTGTCATACCCCATCCATCAACGGCCGCGCTACAAAGTCTTTGGGTTTTAGCTGGTACGAATCCGACATAATCCCTCAGTGTCCCCTACTCTGCCGGGTATCCAAGACAACCCAACGTTAAAAAAAAGGGAGTGGCTGTATAAAGCGATTCCCGTCCTCGCGTCGCGTTAGCGCGAGACCGCCTGAATTAATTTCCCCCCGTTTAGGAGCTACGACTTGACGTGTCTGTCTAAGCAGAAGCATAGACAAGATCCCGTTTTTGCGTTGGGAGTTAAAAATACTAAGTCTAGCAGCGCATTTACAGCACCTGTGTCGTTGCTTATGTTGTAGGCGACGATAGCCACCAACCAGCAAGTGGACAGTGAGCCTCTCTGAATCTTAACATAAAAAACTCAGCTTTGCAATGGAAATATATTATGTCCTAAGAAGTCCTCTGACCCATCGTCCTGTCACGAACTGATGCGTGATTTGAGTACCGAATACCTCACGTAGATGTACAATTCAAAGGCCAACTGATGACCTCTCTCTATGGACGCGCGTCATTTAGGAGAGTTACGAAACGGACTCGGGTGTGATGACCAAGTTTAGATTAGTTAGATTGCGGGTCAATATTGTGCAATAGACCTAAGGTCGAGCACATTTATTAGGATTAATTTTATTTATGCATATCATCATAAATATTCTTTGCCTAGTTAATGTTGCATTTTTTTCTGTTATATGATTGTACCAAATAAAACAATTTGTTTTTATTTCTTTCAATGATTTAGGTACTAGCGATCGGCGCTTGGCTATATCGGCGCGGTTGTATTTTTTTTACCCTGGACGCTCGTCGCAAAAACGGGGTGTTAAAAGTTTTCAATGTGTATCTGTCTGTAGAATCATAGCTCAAAAATAGTTTTAGACGCGTTATTGTTTTGTTTGTAAGCTGAAATGATCGGTATGGTTTTTAGCTAGGTATAGTTTATGAAGATCTGTTTATTTATGCGTTTGAAAACCATCAGCCCGTTTCCTAGTTAACGAAAGGATGTCACGGGTTTGATTTATGTGAAATTTGCATCAAACTACTACAACATGGAACCCGCGTGCCATACATTTCACTATGAATTTTATGGAACATTTAAAAGTGACATATGCGTAGAGCATCAACTGTCATTTAAAACAAAACAAACATAATAATAAGTACGTAATTTAAAGAAAATGTGACTTTACGTCAACCCATTAGAGTTTAAAATGAAATAGTAGAAGTTGATATTTACTACCTTTTACCATTGACGCGTGAAGGCAAGAGTCCGCCATGATTCTGTCAAAGGCGTTCTTTTTATGTGCCGCTTTGGCATTTGTTACGCAAATTCCATAGTTGTAGTATTTCGATGGAAATTTGGTATACTGTTACTTGGGTAGTGTTTCCACGACATGACGTGTTAACCCTTTTTTTTTGTACCTTGACCTTGACTTGACGCTAAACTCACCAGCAGATGTAGCGTGTTTGGGCTCAATAGAAAGTCGGGGCTTAGTTTATAATTTTAATTAATAGCTTCTTTCTGCAATTCTCCTCGTTTACCGCTTTATCTAAGTGAAAACCGTATCAAAATCCGTTGGGCGGTTTATAAGTTAGCGGAGAAACACAGAGAGGTGAATTTTATAAATAACTAGCGCCCTCTGTTCCGCTTCGCACGGATGTAAATTATATACAAAAACCTTCCTCGAGAACCACTCTATCCATTGGTGAAAACAGCATTAAAATAGGTGCATTAGTTTTTGAGTTAATCACGAACTGACAGACAGACATACGCGGCGGAAGACTTTGTTTTATAATATCGCTGCTTAAAAACTAAAGGGCCACAAATCAAAATTACACATTTTACAGGAGAGCTAAACGAAAGAAATTAAATTATTTTTTGTCTATTTTTTTTTATTAAATATATATCAAATATAGGCATAATTATTATACATCGTTAGAAACGTATTTTTATGTAGCATTCAATGTTTTATGTACTTTTATAATAAACTGAATATAATTTACTTTTGAATATATAAAAAATTATCAAAATCTACTAAATATGGAAATAAATAAAACAACCGTCTCTTTTTGCAACATACAATATGAAGGATTGTGATTGTATTTTTGCAAGAAAAACATATTTCGATTTATTGTTTTATTGCCCTTTAGTTTTTAAGCAGCGATATCGTCGATGATACTGCAATAGCGCTGAACTACCATTTGCAATACCGCGGAACTGCAAAAAGTAGCGAAATTCAAATTTGCGCGCCACGCTGTCCTAGTCTCCCATTGCTGCGCGTTGTTGAACACACGATTTTGAATAAGCCAATCAGAAGCTCTCTGGTGGTTCGCTGCAATAGCGCGATGCGCGAACCGCGTTTATAGTTGGAAGTGAATACCGCGTAATTGAACAAAACGTAAAGAAATTGTAGTAATAACATTGCGCTGCGTGAAAAATATTGTTAAAAAGTGGTTATATGTGCATGGAAAGTACCGGTAAGTGATGTAATCTGTTGATTTATGTATAGGCTTGCTATGTTTGACAATGGATTGTACATTTGCATCGTATTTTTATAGATAAAATAGATTTTGATGCGGGGTTGTAATTACGCGGTTTTGTTTTTGGAAAAAGTAAAGCAGTTTTGTTACTTACGCGGTTTTGACTATATATGAAATTAAACGGTTTTCAATTATTATTATTTTCAGAATTTGTCCGTATGAATGATGTCTGTCAACACGGAATCGATCAAGGACTTACTCAAACGACGGGAGGAGTTGCTCAAGAAAAAGCAATCCATTTTAGCCAGACAAACACAACGCACAAGCTTCAGCAATGACACTGATATTTTTCCTAAACCTTCGACCTCAGGTGCCAACCAGACTGTCCACTGTTTACTTGAGTCCATCACCACGACAACTTGCGAAGGTACTATTGAACAAGATTTTAGCGACTACTTATCTGACGATTCAGTAGCTGACCCTGATTTTGTGTTACCAATTGATGAACTTGTAGGTAACATTCGTTCTCCGACAATGCAGTCTCCCGTTATAGATTCGTCCCTTCTCCATTTAGAAGATATCGAAAATTTCCCTGAAAGAACTATTGAAGAGGAGCGAACGTCGACAAGAAAAAGAAAAGCAATAGCAGACAAAGATTCATGGAAAAGAGAAGGCAATAAAAGACAGAGAATGATGGGGAAAGAGTACTTAGGTTTTAGAAAAATTGATAGAAAGTATGTGCAAGACATCGCCAAACCGGAAAGAAAGCTTATGATGCCATGTTCTTCTGAACGCTGTACTTCGAGTAAAGTTTTCTGTTGCAACGTTTTTACTGATGAAATGCGGAAGAAAATATTTGATGAATTTTGGGCGATGACATGGAAGGAAAAGAAGCTATATGTTTTGACCCTGATTGACACTCAAGACACACAACGAAAGACTAAAGGTGCCGGCAGTAATAGTAGACGCAGTGGGAGCAAGATTTACCACTTAAAAGCTGCCAATAGTAAAGTACGTGTGTGCCAAACTATGTTTTTGGGCACGCTCGGAATCAAGGAATGGACTTGCAGATATTGGTTGGGTGAAAGAGGAAGTAGAGGGAATTCTCAAGAAGCTTCAGCTCGGGCTGATGGACAGGATGATCAACTAACAAAAAAACTCTCTGTTTTGAATTTCTTCCAAGAAATCCCCAAACTTCCATCACATTATTGCAGGAAATCGAGCCAAAAACTGTATTTAGAACCCATTATTCAATCCAAAGCCCATCTTTACCGTTTATATGTTAAGCGTGCGAATTCTCTCTCCTCTCCTGTAGCAGGTCGAAAGTTTTTTGAAGATTTGCTATCTCAACAAAATATTTCTCTTTTCAAGCCAAAGAAGGACGAGTGCGATACTTGTTGTGCTCATAAGGCTGGCAATCTAAGTGACGAAGAGCACAAAATACATCTGGCTCTCAGAACAGCAGCTCGTCAAGAGAAGAATAAGGACAAAGAGGCAGCGATCAAAGGAGAAGTTCACGCAATAACTGCTGACTTGCAAGCCGTAATGTTGTGCCCATATCTAAATGCCAGTGCACTGTACTTCAAAACGAAGCTTTGTGTACATAACTTTACAGTTTATAATCTGAGTAACCACCAAGCAACGTGCTACTGGTTTGACGAAACCGTTACAGATTTGAGAGCCACCACGTATGCATCCTTCTTTGTTAACTACATCACGAACTTACTTGAAAATGATCCTAAAGAAGTGATAATTTACACAGATGGTTGCACAGCTCAGAACCGTAATAATGTAGTTTCAAATGCTCTCTTGCGGCTCGCCGTCAAATATAATGTAACGATCATCCAGAAGTTTTTAGAAAAGGGTCACACACAAATGGAGGTAGACTCGGTGCATTCCGTAATTGAGAGAAAATTGAAAAATCGCGAGATTCACCTGCCGAGCCAGTACGCTACGATATCAAAAGAAGCCAGAATAAAACCTTTTCCTTATGACGTTGTGATGCCTGATTATACCTTCTTCAAGGATTACAGCCGGAAAGACTATCTCGTTTATGAGTCTATAAGACCGGGACGAGTTGCTGGTGACAAATGTGTAACTGATATAAGGGTGCTAAGGTATAACACGAATAGTACTATTGATTATAAATTAATGTACTCAGATGAATACAATGTATTACCCCGGCGTGCGAAACCAATAGAATCCCTCTTACCCGAACCTCCACAGCTACATGATGGCCCACAAAAAATTACTAAAACAAAATTTAATCATCTACAAGAGCTGAAAACTGTCATACCGCCCGATTGCCACGAGTTTTATAATAATTTAATTTTTGACGATTAAAATGTTAGTAATTCAGCTATTTTTATGTCCCTGATGATGATTTGATTAAGGATAATTATTGTTTTTGATTTCGAGTAATTTTTGTTTTGCTACAGATTTTTGTTTTTTGTGATTATGATGCGGGTATTGTGAAGACTGACTGAGTGTTGTACCTACTTAATATGTTTTATTTTTGTTGCGAGTTAAAAAATTGTTTATTTTCCATATTTTTGTGATTGAGAAGTGCCATTAGTTTGTGTTTCAGATGAATAAATAATTGTTTTGTACTTTTTATGATTGTTTCAATTACGCGTATCTATTCATTTTATTATATATTGAGTCTGATATTGGTACAACAAAACCGCGTAAGTGCCGCAACACCCGCATAAATAGAAAAACAGCAATTTTTCTACCACTGACTGATGGCCTGGTACACTAAGACCCCAATATTTCAGTAAGATTCGCTTTATCACTCTAAATACTTAAATTATAAAGTTTTTTTTATCTCCTGAAAAGTAGTCAACCTTGTAGTTACGCACTATTGCAAATAGTAGATCAGCGCTTTTGCAGTATCGTCGACGATATGTAAGGATATATCTTTATATATATATTTCTTCTGTGCGTGTGTATGTCACTGAACTCCTCCTAAACGGCTGGAGCGATTTTAATTCTGTCTTCACTTATGGATAGAGGGATAATCAGGAATGGTTTGTATGTAAAAAAAAAATTGTTCGCGGACGAAGTCGCGGGCACCCACTAGTATAATTATATAGATCTATTCATATCTTAACATGAAGTCGAAGGATAGTAAATACAATAAATAAACGGATGAACAAACAGACAGGTATGATGGATGTTATTTACATATAAGAAAAAACACATATACATATTATATACAGTATGTTTGTAAGTTGAAACAGGACGTCCTGCCCGTGTAGGTAAGTATATAGGAATGACATGCGTATAAGGGGTACGAAGGTCGTTCTGTGTTTGCCGTTGGCTTTGCTTATTCATAACTCAAGTGACTTGTGTATGTATATACTTGTAATAATAAAATCCCGATGAGACAAAGAAAAATGTTTTAAGCATTGCTCATATCATAAATCAAGCCGCATCTCAATATTTGTTTTGTCAAGATTTTTCTTTCTTTGTTTACTATAGTTGGGACTTTTGTAAGGTCGATGTATTGCAGGGCGTCAACAAGAGGGTGGTGTGGGGTTTTTTCGGGTATTAGAATAGAATAGAATATTATTTTATTTGCAGTATGGGGACATTTAAAACATACATAAGTAACATAATATAGAAAGATAAACACAACCGTCCCAACCAAAGATTTAAATCGAAAGATGCGACGTGATCTCCTCGCGCCATACTAAAAACACACCGAAAATTCTTAACAATGGGTTTAGCGCCTGCGCTACACCCAACTACAGTTGCACGCCAGCTACAGTGAGTGACGGACGCTTGTTGAGAGCGTCGCTATCGTCACAGTCACGTTTGAAGTAAGGAATGTGTTGTCTATGTTTAAAAGTGTGTTTAGACAAAAGTATATGTATTTTATACTTTTGTCTTTAGTATAATGTATGTTGTATTTTGTAACACAGTTTCGCTAGTAATGCCGCATCTCTCGATTTAAATCTTTGGTCCCAACTCAGTATAATGCTTGTTGTAAAAACCTGCGCTGGTCTTCCGTTAGAGCCTATGGTGAGGTTACGCATTTACTAAACAAAACGTAATGCATAAAGGCTCAAAAAACAAAGAAAGTTTTTAAAAATAAAGTAGTTAAAATAAAAATACAATCTATAAATATATAGTACAAAAAAAAAACTATTTTTTTTATACAAAACAAGGAAAAAGTATTGCCCGTGGTCCACCTACCTTGTCAACCTGGGTGGACGATGGGCAATAAAAAGTGCCCGAGGGCCACCTCATTAATAATGTCACTAAATGACCGAATAAATGACCGTAGCGAATTTTTCTTGCCCTGTGGTCCACCTATGTTCATCTAGGCATTTTTTCTTGTCCGTAGTAATATTATAATATTAGGTACAGCCATAATTGTACCTACATATATCAATGTATATAAGTTTGCACATATAGTGCCTACTAATATGCGAGTGCAAAAACTATCATCTTAAGTTACAAAACATGCCACACATTGGACAAATAGTCAACGTAATTACAAGAAAACATTATACCGTTTGCACGTATCAAGTCATAAGAGAGCGCGTTTTAAAAAAATATCTTAAAAAGGTAACCTTTGTTCTTAATTTTTTTTATATATATTAAGGTTGCACCGTAGACTTGGTTATTGTTACGGTCAAAGTTAACTTTAGCGGCAACTTTAACGGTGACAGTCGAAATTAACAATCGCATATTGCACCATGATATTGTTCGTCACTGTCAAAGTTAAAGGGGTTGCCATTATAAAATAATGTAATTTTCCTAGGTTTTCGTAGTAATATATTTTTTTAATATGGCAACATTCAAAGTCACCTGTCTCATAACGGTCACAGTTGACTTAACAATAACAATAATCGGCCAATATCGAGCGGTCAAAGTTATCGTTAAGCTATGACGTCATTTTAACCGTTGTAAAAATGGTGCAACGCATATTATGCCTAAGCGAAGATTTGACGGCTGGATTGGATATGGTTACCGTTAAAGTTAGATGGTGCAACCCACCCTAAGTCTTAAATTTTGACCATAATCTCATCTGATGTGAGGTGTAGATGCGGCCGAAGCCTTTTTTTTAACGTTGGGAAATACCCGGCAGTGTAAGGGATACTGCGGGGTTATGCCGGATTCGTACCAGTTACAACTCAACGACCTTCTAACGCGGCCATTGATGGGCGGGGTCGGGGGGACGTAATGACACGACATCGGTGCCCCGCCACGGCTATCCAGCGAGGGAAGGGCTACGCTCCCTGTCAGTAATAGCCCAATAACCTTAGTTTTGAAGACTCCGAGGGTGATAGTTTTGAGGAAACACAGACTCGGGAAAATCAGTTCCACTCCATAATTTATTTATTTACTAGCCGGTGCCTGCGATTTCGTCTACGTTGATAAAGAAAAAAAGTAGCCTATCCTGTGTCCCGTACGTCTAAATGTTTATCTACCAAGTTTCATGAAAATCAGTTTATTGGTTTAAGAGTAATAGAGGAACATACATGCATACAATACCTACACTTACAGATTTATTATGTAAACGAGTATACATACCTTGGGCAAATAATATCTCCCACAGACCTCACAACAAAAGAAATAAAAAATAGAGTAAACATAGGATGGAAGAGATATTGGGCCTTAAAAGATATAATGAAAAACGCGGATATACCAATTGAAGGAAAAAAGGAAGTATTTAACACCTGCATTCTACCAAGCATGACCTACGGATGTCAGACATGGAGTTGTACAGAGAAGAATATTAAATCACTAGAAGCTTGTCAACACAGAATGGAAAGGAGCATACTTAATATCAAATTGAGAGACAAAGTCAAGTTAGAAACAATAAGAAAACAAACCAAGGTTATAGATATAAAATATAGAATAAGACAACTAAAATGGAAATGGTCTGGACATCTAATGAGAAGTAAAACAGAAAAGTGGGCCAAAGAAGTGACGGAATGGTGCCCCAGATACAATAAAAGAAAGACAGGTGGACAGTATCGTAGATGGGAAGACGATATTAAAAAGGTGGCAGGAAAGATATGGACAAGAAAAGCAAAAGATAGACTGTTATGGAGAATACTTGGGGAGGCCTATGCTGGAAAGCAAAACAATCAAGAAACCGGTGTCTAATATGAAGTTTTTTTTTATTTTCTAAATTTTCATTAAAAAAAAAGAAATACATTCACAATACTTGTAGAATAAAATGAAATGTAACTTATAAGGATTGTAAATAAAGGCTATTATTATTATTATTATTATTATTAATAGAGGAATAAGAGTAATAGAGGTTTAAGAGTAATACATACAATAGCTACACTTACAGCTTTATTATTAGTATTAGCTGGCGCCCGCGACTTCGTCCGCGTTGAAAAAAAAAAGTAGCCTATCCTGTGTCCTGTACGTCTAAATGTTTATCTACCAAGTTTCATGAAAATCCAATAATTCGTTTAAGAGTTATGGAGGAATATACATAATATGTATTTTTTTAATTTTTTTTCTGTATGTATATATTATATACATACAGAAAAAAAAATTAAAACTCGTCAATTTGGTTTCAGTATATCATGTATAGAGCCTATAAACACGATATCTCTGAAAACAAAGTAACTTACTCCACGACCAACCCTTACAGATTTATTATTAGTATTGATTGATGATTTATTTTTTCGATGGATTTAGTACGTTATATAGGTTCGCAACGAAACGTCTTGGAGTTTATGACTTGGACCACACGCACTACATCCGCGAGGCGCCGGTCCGCTTTCACCGAACGCGATTTTTTTGCGTCTCTCACATCACTTTCTGGCCGTATCGTACGCGCATAACCATTTCGTATACATATATAGTCAAGTCTCACGCGAACGCACGCCATTGTCCAAAATCATCTATTTTTACTCCACTTCTTGATGGATTCTGGGGCCCCAGACAAAGTGCCATTTTAAAAAACGATAACGAAGTTCGATAGAATAAATGTATGGGAAGTATCACGTGATTTAGCGAAGGCATAAGTATGTCAATCCCATACATTATTATTTAGCGAATCGAATCGAATGCGAATCGAATGCACTTTGTCTAGGGCCCCTTATCTTTTAACTCAACTATAGAGTCGCTCCCGGGTTCGCACGTATGCAATTATATACACACTAGCTGGTGCCTGCCACTTCGCCCGCGTTAAAAGTAATGGATGTGTAGCGCCTGACTAAATGTGTAAAGCAATACAACGCCTGACATCTTGGCTGTTATAAAATTTTCAGGAGTTTATTTTTAGTAGATAGCTGGTGCCAGCGACTTCGCCCGCGTTGAAAATTATATACTAAAACCTTCCTCTTGAATCACTATATTTATTCAAAAACCGAATCAAAATTTGTTGCGTAGTTTAAAAGATCTAAGCATACTTACATATGGACAGACAGACAGCGGGAAGCGACTTTGTTTTATACTACTTATGTAGTGATGTGATAGCTTGTTCCTTATATTATTTCCATTATTGATAATCCGAAGGAAAAAAAGTACTGCTCCCAAATGATCATTTAAAAAAAATATCTAACGCCTTACAGAAGTGTAATATTTCAACGTGGACGAAGTCGCGGGAACCAACTAGTATATATTTATATAAAAGCAGGTAAAACTGCGTTTATTGTGCTAAATTATCTATACGATTACACAATCATAAGATCATGTTCAGAATAGAGCGATTATTACATTAATAATAAAAGGCTCTGTTATTATTAATCTGAGTGACCTTTGCCTCCAAATTCGCTATTAAAATGTGAATTCCTTTTGTGTTTTTGGTATAAGGCAAAAAGCGCGCGAAAATCTCGAATGACGGTCGCAATTCAAATATTATATTAAATCCGTGTGAGCTTTGTTTTATGTGAACCGAAAGATAATAATTATTATTGCACAATATCATTGTGTTCGATACATTTTGTTCTGTGCGCTTCCCACGGTCCTGGAAACACACTTGAATGTAGGTACTGTGTATATACAGGTTGATTAGAAATATCAGGGGCCCTATTGTCAACTCTTAATACGATTTAATTTAGGACCTAAACTGGATTGCATTTGCTATTTCGTACCATCAACTTCGTTTTTGTATGAAAGCGATTTTATTTAGGAACCCAAATTAAACTGCTCTGAATTTGAATCGTATTTTAAAAGTTTATAGTAGGGCCCCAGCTAAGAAATGCACGACATTTGACAATGTTTTTGGATTCATAGTTGGCCCGATTAATCCTTACTAATATTATAAATGTGTATGTGAGTTTTTTTGTTACACTTTCACGCAAAAATTAGTTGAATCGATCATCATGAAATTTCGAATACACGTTGTCTGGGACACCAGAAAGGACATAGGGTACCTTTCATCCAGAATGCGGACGAATTAGCGGGCACCAACTAGTGTTATATACGCTTTCACGCCTTAACTACACAACAGATCATCATAAAGTTTTGCGTACACGTTTTCAGGATACAGAAAAGGATATAGAGTACCTTTCATGCAGTAAAAAAGTATTGTTCTAATATTATAAACAGAGAAGATTTTTATGTTTGTAATGAATAAACTCGAAAAACTAATCAATTGTCAAAGACAATTGTGACACCAGGAAACTACTTTTAAATGAGAGTATATTTATTGACACTTAAGAAGGGTTGGTCTTGGACTGTCTAGTCTAGAACGCAATCTGACTACATTTGATTTTTGCCTAGAGCTTGAATTGACTACCAAATATTGAGTCGAGCACTCAAATCTACTATGACACAAATTGACGGATTGTTCCAAACTGTTCTACTATTTGTTCTACGATAGAACAGTTTGGACAAAAAAAAAAATCCAACTAGTTCTACTGCACAGTATGACAGATTGGACTCGAATAATTTTAATGAAACATGTCCATACTGTTCTGCTATTTTTTTAATAGAACAAAATAAAATAAAAACTTGCAATGAGTTCTAGTTACTGGTGAGTATGCTATATTATCCTTACTAATATTAATTCTTAATATTAACTTGTTCCAATTATCGGCAGAATAGCTTTCTTTCTTTGGCGGGCTAGTAGAAACCTCAACATGTTGTTCAGCGAGTTGGGTGCTGATGCTGATATTGATATATTTAATTGTAAATCGACGGAAATTAAGCGTAAATTGACAGCTATATACTATTTAACTGAGTGTTTTTCCTTTTTTTTTCTTTTCATTTCATTTTGTTCTCTTTTTCTCATTATTTTATTTTATTTAAGTTAAGTTTATGTTATATTAATTGTTATATATGCATATGTTGTCATTCGTCACAATTTCTATTTTGTAATTTATCTGTGTATACCTTAAAATTGCCTTGTGTTACCCTATACCTATTATAAGTTTTTTGTTTGTGCTTGTTGGTGTACCTTTTGAAAAATAAATAAAATAAATAAATATTATAAATGTTAACGAAAATATCTAGAACACATTTTCGCCTACTGAGTTGTATTTTGTTTTTGAATGTACAGGAAGTATTAACTTCTTACGCACCAGGCAACATAAGTTTAGGTACAAAAACTGTAAACCTTTTAACTGACGAATATTTTAAACACCCTGTATATGAAGAGATCTGACAGAAAACGAAAGTGACATCCAAAAATAATTGTACGAGCATTAAAATTAATGTGGAAGCAGATATTTTATGTTTCGCGCAAAAATAGCATTGTGCTCAAAATTTGCTTTGAGAATCAAGTCTTTAGGACTTAATTGACTTGGAGCCTCTTTCACCAACTACAAGTAAAGTGTTGATTAGTTACTTTTAGAAATAATTTTCTGTTTTATTGAATTATGCACTCGGTTTACTGCATCATTCGGTACCCGATTTTTTTTATTATTTTTTTTTTTCAATGTGGGACTTTTATCGTACAAACAAAGGTTATAACAGCTCCATTATCCCCGGTTACCTGTGACTTTAAATGACAGTTAGCCTACTTGACAGTTGGTGAAAGAGGCGGTTTAAGTAATTAATATTACTAAAAAGTACATTCAAAATACTTAACAATAACAAGTAAATTCTTGACCCAGTTAAATTTATTTGGTTTGGTTTGTTAATTTATTTCATGCTGTTTTCACCAATGGATAGAGTGGTTCTCGAGGAAGGTTTTTTAGTATATAATTTACAAAGTTACGCAGGCGAAGTCGCGGGCAGCAACTAGAGTATTATAATGTACTAGCTGGCGCCCGCGACTTCGTCCGCGTTGAAAAAGAGAAAAGTAGCCTATCCTGTGTCCTGTACGTCTAAATATTTATCTAAGTATCAAGTTTCATGAAAATTAGTCAATTCGTTTAAGAGTTATGGAGGAACTTACAATATACATACATACATACATACAGATTAAAAAAATTAAAAATCGTCAATTTAGTTTCAGTATCATGTATTGAGCCTATAAACACGATATCTCTAAAAACAAAGTAACTTACTCCATGACCATCCCTTACAGATTTATTGTTAGTATTGATGATGATAATCAGAAATAGCAAATACGTTTAGGTTTTAGATTCCTGTCATACAATTAGCATGCATCATACTCAGTCATCATCTAAATAATTCACTATAATTAAAACTGACGCACCAACACAATGACAATAAATAAAATGAGCTGGGTACGTACCTATACGTATGCGCCGACGCCGATGGACGTTCCGCTCGGACGGACGTGTTCCAAATTCAAACGCGCCCGCGCCGATGATGGTCCACTTGTCTTTAGGGATCCTTCGTCTCTATGTGAACCTTTATCTATTGCCACAGCCTCGTAGGTACTTAGAAAATTCTTCTTATTTATATTTATATTACTAGCTAGAAAACTTATTCTTATTTATATTACTAGCTGGCGCCTGCGACTTCGTCCGCGTTGAAAAAGAAAATAAGTAGCCTATCCTGTGTCCCATACGTCTGAATGTTTATGTACAAAGTTTCATGAAAATAAGTTAATTCGTTTAAGAGTTATGGAGGAACATACATACATAGGTACATACAGAAAAAAATTCTAAAAATGGTCAATTTAGTTTCAGTATCATGTATAGAGCCTATAAACACGATATCTCTGAAAACAAAGTAACTTACTCCATCACCAACCCTTACAGATTTATTATTAGTATTGATAATGCATAGGTACTGCCAAGGTTTGGTCTGTGTTCCCGACCTCATATAACCCAAATCTTTATAAAGTTGGAGTAAATAGGCATAGGGCAATAAATAGGGTGAGCTCGCTCCATCGTAGGCCTCGTCTTTGCTGCACGGCTAAATGCTGGCCAAGAGAAAATCCACATTTAAGAACGTAATACAAAAAGATGCGCAATAATTATTATAAGCGTCTCGCGATGTATGTGTGTGTGTATCCATTGCGCGAATGAAAAAATATGTAAAATACAAAAAGGGCGCGATCGTGAGTTGACGTACGAAAAAAATACGTATCTAAAATACAAATAGGGTGAATCGCGCCCGGTCGCGAGCTGACGTATAAAAAAATAGGTATCTAAAATAAAAATAGGGCGAGTCACGAGTTGTCGTATAAAAAAATATGTATCTAAAATACAAATAGGGTGAATCGCGCCCGTTCGCGAGCTTACGTATAAAAAAATAGGTATCTAAAATAAAAATAGGGCGAGTCACGAGTTGTCGTATAAAAAGGTATCTAAAATACAAATAGGGTGAATCGCGCCCGGTCGCGAGCTGACGTATAAAAAAATAGGTATCTAAAATAAAAATAGGGCGAGTCACGAGTTGTCGTACAAAAAAATAGGTATCTAAAATACAAATAGGGTGAATCGCGCCCGTTCGCGAGCTTACGTATAAAAAAATAGGTATCTAAAATAAAAATAGGGCGAGTCACGAGTTGTCGTATAAAAAAATATGTGTCTAAAATACAAATAGGCGAGTCGCGCCCGGACGCGAGCTGATGTATAAAAAACAGATAAGTAAAATATAAAAAGAAACATTAAATTAAATAACCATGTGCTCGGTAAACACTTAGTTTTATTGATGTCGTTGATGTCTTTTGTTGGTCTCTTAATTTAAAGACATTTGTGTCGTTCATTGTAAAAGTGGTATAACTCCCTATTTTTAAAACCATTTTTTCTTGCCTAATGGTATCACATTTAGTCATAACTTTCAATATAAAAGTGAAGTAACTCCAATAGTTGCATTAAAATCCCATAGATGAACACAATCAATGAATGTTTATATATTTTTTCCTACACTATAATTCGCAAAAAGCTGGTTATTCTAAAATTCAGTTACAAGGAGATAGTTCACTTTTACAATGAACGACACATTTGTTGATGCTTTAATGCTTTTGTTGTGTGTGTGTGTGTGTGTGTGTGAGAGAGAGAGAGAGAGAGGGGAGAGAGAGAGAGAGAGAGAGAGGTTTCTATGTTTTTCTGTGTGGGTGTATTTCTCTCTCTCTCTCTATCTCTCTCTGTGTGTGTGTGTGTTAATCTTGATTAAAAATTGTTACACACACAAATTTTTAATCAATATTTCAAAATGGCACAAAATATATGTTCTAATCTTTCAAATTTTTTTTAAATCTTAATTTAATTTATCTTAATTAAAACTTAAATAACTTCTCAACGACACAGGTTAAAGTGGTCACATACTTACCTACTTATATGACACGCGAAATAAACATTATAGAGCAGTTTATTCATACGAAAGCGAATTACATATCAAACTGGTTGTATTGTTATATACGGAACCATTTGTTGTTATATAACCGAGTACATCGGGCCGCGGCCTACTTTTTAGCGATGAGAGTGACTTGAATGGGCCGACGAATGTATGCGATTCGTGTAAGGAAAGTGGGGGGAGACGATATATGTTAAAACAGTTTTTGATAGAAAAATATATTCCGATATATTGTAGACATTTCCGGGTAGGTATTTGAGGCGAGCTGAAAACTTGTCCTATAACTCTTCTATGTATAATACCCAAACACAGAACAATAGACAAGGCTCGGGAGTAACCTGGCAGGTGGAAAGTCCCACCAAAATGACCGTACCATAATATGCTTTAGAATATTTATTTTTAATCAATACTAATAATAAATCTGTAAGTGTAGGTATTGTATGTACTTACGTATGTTCCTCTATAACTCTTATATAAACGAATTAACTGATTTTTATGAAACTCGGTAGGCAAACATTTAGACGTACAGGACACAGGATAGGCTACTTTTTTCTTTTTCAACGCGGACGAAGTCGCAGGCACCAGCTAGTTATAAATAATAGCCTGTAAAAATGTCAACTTGAATTGACATTTTTTTTTGAATAAAGTTTTACAAGCGCCTGACAAAGTTAGGTATCTATTTTGTATGAAAAATTGTATGTGACTGTTTTTACCTAATTAAATAAATAAGAATTAGGGAAAATACTATTTATTATATTATTTTTATTTTATTAAATAAATAACTAGCTGTGACCGTTGCTTGCTTCGTACGCGCTTTAGTTTTTTTGAAACTACAGGATATTAAAAAAAATTCAGGTTAAGAAGTATCGGTTTAGTTGTCATCTCGCATGATTTTATTTTATAAGAAATGTGCGAAAAGCCAACATTAAATTTAAACATATTTTTAGTAGTTCAGCGCTAGGACCATGAAATTTTGCATAAGTACACGGTGTTATCAATACTAATAATAAATCTGTTAGGGTTGGTCATGGAGTAAGTTACTTTGTTTTCAGAGATATCGTGTTTATAGGCTTTAATATACATTATACTGAAACTAAATTGACCATTTTTAGATTTTTTTTCTGTATGTATGTATGTATGTATGTCATGTTCCTCTATAACTCTTAAACGAATTATTGGGTTTTCATGAATCTTGGTAGATAAACATTTAGACGTACGGGACACAGGATAGGCTACTTTTTCTTTTTCAACGCGGACGAAGTCGCGGGCGCCATCTAGTCTAAAATAAAATAAAAACTAATCGCCTGGCCAAATTGTTATAGCGACAAGTGGTCAAGCAAGCGTTATAATTGCTTATATATTTTTTAAATTTCGAACGCGGACGAACTCGTCACCATTTAGCGTTTTTAATATGAATAAATTGAGTAGAAGAATTCCATAATGATAATGGCAATTACAATAAGAACGTGAACAAAGTTCAAGAAAGGTGACGTGTGACGTCAAAGATTCTCATAACGAGACTATTTCGATTCTAGACGCGCCGCGAACAGTTGATAATCCATCTATCTATACTATATCATCAAACTACTACAACATGGAATCCGCGTGCCATACAAAACACTACGATTTTTATGGAACATTTATGGAAGTGACATATTCGTAGAGCATGAACTGTCATTTAAAACAAAACAAATAAATAATAATAAGTACGTAATTTAAAGAAAATGTGACTTTACGTCAACCCATTACAGTTTAAAATGAAATAGTAAAAGTTGATCGCTACTACCTTTTACCATTGACGCGTGAAGGCAAGAGTCCGCCATGATTCTGTCAAAGGCGTTCTCTTTATGTGCCGCTTTGGCATTTGTGAAGCAAATTCCATTGTATTATTTCGATGATCTATATAAATAAATAAATAAAAATGAATCACTAAAAAATGTGTTGTTAAGCGCAAAACTCGAGAACGGCTGGACCGATTTGGCTGATTTCTTTTTTGTTGTGTTTGATGAAGTCTGAGGAAGGTTCTTATGGAGAGAAAAAAACGTAAAAAAAAAAACAATTTTCTTTTCCCATACAAACAACAACCCTCTGATCCCAGCTATGAAACATTTGACGTCATTCAAAACAAAACGTACGTGTCACCTAGCAACCGTTGTTGATAACTTTTTCACTGTCATTATTAACTGTCAAAATCGATTGGTCTAATGTCGTTGTGATGTACGGGTGTTATTAATAGAGCAAAGAGCAAAGTTTATCTAAAAGTTAACACACATTTATTGACTGTTAGGCGGTACGAAGTTCGCCGGGTCAGCTAGTTATAATTAATTAATTAATTTATTTTTCAAAAGGTACACCAACAGCACAAACAAAAAACTTATAATAGGTATAGGGTAATAAAAATATAATTATCAATCAATACTAATAATAAATGTGTAAGGGTTGGTCATGGAGTAAGTTACTTTGTTTTCAGAGATATCGTGTTTGTAGGCTCTATACATCATACTGAAACTAAATTGACCATTTTTAGAATTTTTTTCTGTATGTATATTCCTCCATAACTCTTAAACGAATTAACTGATTTTCATGAAACTTGGTTTATAAACATTTAGACGTACGGGACACAAGATAGGCTACTTTTTCTTTTTCAACGCGAACGAAGTCGCGGGCGCCAGCTAGTAATTATAATAAAAAAAAGATGGCCGCGAAATGATATCGTAATCGGATATCTCGATGCGGCTAATCAGGTTTCGAAATGATGTTCTAATAATGTTGCATTCGGGTTATTTTTAAAGCGAAATATTATACAGGATTTCATGTCTATTAACATATGTATAAGAAATATATAATTATGTATGTCTGTCATAGTTCTAGATTTTTATAATGATACTTGTAATAGATGTCAATATCAATTGACGTCATTGTGCTCTCGAATATGTTCCGAATATGTTAGATATCAAAATCAAAATATTTATTTATCAATTAGGTTTTTTCTAAGAAACTCTTATGATCGTTATTATAAATTTAAATTTACTAGAATTTCGGAAAAAAGCCAAGACGTCGATCCTGATAAAAGATATAAAAGATTTGCTTTTATATTTACCTATTTATTATTAATTTAGTGTATATTTAGTAATTAATAATTTGTTATTATTAAAATTAATATTTTTATTTTATTTTTTGATATTTATTTTAAATATCAAAAAATAAATTATAATTCATGAAGCACACGATACAGGCTTGTATGCTTAGTGTGTGTTTTCATAGACAATTAACTAAAATATGTATGTTATTGTAAATAAATAAATAAATTCAATTCAATCCAATTCAAATCATTTATTAGATGTAAGTTTTAACAAAACATTTATTTTCGTCAAAATTACAAACTACCACCGGTTCGGAAAGCTGTTTCTAGGGGGAAGAACTCGGCAAGAAACCCCCTAGTTGCTCTTTTCATAAATCAATTTACAACAAGTAACACGTAACAATACATATATATATATCAATCTAATAACACAATATTCAACTATATTCAACTCCAAGGACGTTCATCATTTATATAATCTAATATCCTATAATAACCCTTTTTGCACAGGGTTTTCTTAATATAAACTTTAAATTTATTCAGAGATAATTGTTGTATATTAATTGTTGAATATTAAATAAAATAAATAAATAAGAAACCCCGAAAGAAATTCAGGATACTATTCTTTTCGGCATGAACTCAAAAACTAGTCTCGAGGAAGGTTGTAGTATATAATTTACAAAGTTACGCGGGCGAAATCGCGGGCACCGGCTATTTAAAATATAAAATTACAACAATTACACGTAATTATAAACAAAATCAAAGTATATCCGTGACATCAATGCAAAATTTCATGATGATCTTTTGATTAGTTGCGGCGTGAAAAGGTAAACAGACACACAGTCAAACTAACTTTCACAATTATAATATTAAGTAGGTAAGTATGGATAAAACATTCCATTTAAAGGCAAGGACTAACCTCAGACCGAACACAATTTTTATCAAAATGACCGCAACCTAATATCCCATGAGTTAGAGTGCAATTTCGCGCAACAAATTTTTGTAGCTTTTCGGTGATTGGAAGGTTTTTCTCAAATATAGTGTAAAATATGAAAAAAAAAGTAGCCGATTCAAACTCTAGTGTAGAAAGTAAGTTAATAATTAATAAGCCTACAAACAAAAGTAGTTGTCACGGAAAATTTTTAGTACTGTGAACAGTAAGTTTTTTTTAGCAGTATTTCACTAATTTTTTTTTCTCAGAAAATGGATTTTTTTTTATAAATCTGCCCGATTCAAATTTTTTTCCATATATACTTAGTCTATTATGCACTGTATTTTTATCTAACATGTAATTTTACTCTAAGAAATCAAACTAGGCGACGAAATAATAATAATAATAATAAATAAATATCTTCACACATTCCACACAGCACCATCTAGTTCCAAAGTAAGCAAGTAATGCTTGTATTATGGATACCAGACAGTTGATATAATACATAGATTACTTTTTTTTTTTTGTAAATACATACATATTATAAATACAAAACATCCATGACTCAGGTACAAAGGTAAAATGTTCACATAAAACATTTGCCCCTAGCGGGATTCGAACCCGCGACCGTTTGGTTAACAGCTAGGGTTACTAGCCACTAGACCAAACGTGTCGTCAAATAACGCTTTTCTGGGGCCCTAGCCAAGAACAAACGTACAGTCGTAAACGTTGCGTAAACGCTACGCTACAAGAGAAATAAAGCCCGGTGATTGGTTGTTGTAAGCCTGAGCGTTACGTTTACGCAACGTTTACGACTTTACGTTTGTTCTTGGCTAGGGCCCCTGCTAAGTCCTCGCCTTAAGTAAGAGTTCCATAATACACCGACAAGTAAGCACACGTAAATTTCATAATAGAATCGCAATGTGCGGCTCAAATTCAAGTCACTATTACAAAATAGGGCTGGGAAGTGTATCCATCCGCACCGTCCGGAACCCAACGCGGCCGTTATTAATAGACAATTATCGATAATATTGGCAATAGGTCGGTTGCAACACTGGCTTCCTCCACATTCAAGGTCCGCTTTCTTAGTGTTGCAATGTCGATAACCTTTCCGGTTTATTGTAATGCAAACGCATCACTATTAGCATATCAATACTAATAATAAATCTGTAAGGGTTTGTTATGAAGTAAGTTACTTTGTTTTCAGAGATATCGAGTTTATAGGCTCTATACATGATACTGAAACTAAATAGACGATTTTTAGAATTTTTTTTCTGTATGTATATTCCTCCATAACTCTTAAACGAATTAACTGATTTTCATGAAACTTGGTAGATAAACATCTAGACGTACAGGACACACGATAGGCTATTTTTTTCTTTTTCAACGCGGACGTACGTAGTCGCGGGCGCCAGCTAGTTTATCATAAATTATGTATTTGTATAAGTAAGAATAAGAATATGGGCATTCATTAAATTCTTATGTACAGGGTGTAGAGCGTTAGCCTGTCTTCCATACCTTAACATAAAAAAAATGCTAATGTTTCTCCAGTCATCTATAAATGTATGCAATAATTACGCAAAAGAAAATCCTATCCTCAATTATGGATATACAGGTTACACAATTCGCTGAATTGTAGCTTACGTACAAAGTAATTGGGTCGAGTTTCGCTTGTTCCTCTCATAGAGGTGTGACTCGTCAACTTTCACGTTTGATTGTGCAAACTAAGTTTATGCAAATGATAAACACACCGTCAGCTGGCAATACTTTATGAAGAAAAAGACGTATGTTTCAATCTCGGGTTCAGTGGTCATCTCGCACGATTTTATGTCGTACGAAATGTGCGTACGTACGAACGAATTTGGGACGTTTACTCAATTAAAAAGTCCGAAACATTAAAAAGAAAATAATAAAAAAAAACATCGCCTATCGAAGGATGCACTAAACCCCGAGTGCATAATTTAATAAAACATAAAATTATTTCTAAAAGTAACTAATCAACTTGTAGTTGGTGAAAGAGGCCCTTAAGCAAAGACATGTCATGCGTCTCTTGCACTTGCTTAATTATTGCTCAAATCACGATCTTGTCGGTTGGCTCGCAATGTTTTCTTTTAATGTAATGCTAACAATTATTTCTACAGAATAGGCGCAACCGAGATTCGGTTAAATTCAATGCCAAACGTATTAGTAAGTGTTTAGATTCAAACTTTTATGAATTAAACATAGTCTATTATGAATTGTATTTTTATTTAAGTTTTAATTTTACTCTAACATATCAAATTATAAATTTTAAACGAATTTACTCATAAACGACTTAAACGAATTAGATAAACATTTAGACGTACAGGACACAAAATAGGCTACTTTTTTCTTTTTCAACGCGGACGAAGTCGCGGGCACCAACTAGTACTTTTAATAATAAATGTGTAAGGGTTGGTCATGGAGTAAGTTACTTTGTTTTCAGAGATATCGTGTTTATAGGCTCTATACATGATACTGAAACTAAATTTACCATTTTTACAATTTTTTTCTGTATACTATGTTCCTTAATAACTCTTTTCATGAAACTTGGTAGTTAAATATTTAGACGTACAGGACACAGGGGCCTTAGCCAAGAGCAAACCAATGCAAACGGGAGCGTTGCGTATTTACGAAACGATAGAAAATAAAGTCCAGTGATTGGTTGTTGTAACGCCCACATAAAATTTTGACCAAGCACTGGGCTTTATTTTCTATCTTTTCGTAAATACGCAACGCTCCCGTTTGCATTGGTTTGCTCTTGGCTAGGGCCCCAGGAGAGGCTACCTTTTTTTTCAACACGGAAGAAGTCGCGAGCAACAGCTACTGTTAGTATAAAACTATATCTATTTCAAAAACGTTGAGGAAACCTGTAAACTGAAATGAAAAATCAAAATATGTATGTCTATTTTTCTTAAATACGCCATGATTAATAACTAAAAATATGTGAGTAATTGATTGTAATGTAATTTAATAATCATTAATTTTGTCTGGAATTTAATTAAACTGTCGTTAAATAATAATTAATAAATCCATTGTTATTAAGAAATATTTTAATGTAGCATTGATTTATTATCAATTTACTTATGAACTAGATCCACATTTAATAGCAGGTACCTATTTAGTTAATGCAAGGTATTAAGGAAAAACTACCTAAACATAAGTTAAAAATATTTTAAAATATATTTGTTCAGGTTGAAAATTATAAGGTTTAACGCCTGACTAAATATGAATAAGTAGGTGCTGCCCGTGACTTCGCCCGCGTTACTTTGTAAATTATATACTTAAACCTTCCTCGAGAACCACTCTATCCATTGGTGAAAACAGCATGAAAATCGGTGTAGTAGTTTTTGAGTTTAGCGCGAACAGACAGACAGACGCGGCGGAGGAATTTGTTTTACAAAATGTAACGAAGCAATATAAAGTGTGACATACATTGACGCCTTACATTATATACTTTTGCCAAGCGTTGGATCTTTATTCTTGTATTAGCTGTTGGACGCGACTTCGTCCGAGTTGAAAAAGAAAAAAAGTAGCCTATCCTGTGTCCTGTACGTCTATATGTTTATCTACCAAGTTTCATAAAAATCAGTTAATTCGTTTAAGAATTATGGAGGAACGTACATCAATACAATACCTTCACTTACAGATTTATTATTAGTATTGATAGCCTATGTTACGCGCTGATAAAATAGCTTTCTATGGGTGAAAGAATTTTTCAAATCCGTACACTAGTTTTTGAGTTTATTCAATACCTACAAACATACGAATCTTTTCTCTTTGATACAGATTCCACTAATGAAAAGAGCGCGTGCGAAGCCGAGAGCGAGTCGCTGGTGTATGAATGGAAAATGCGAGTTTTTCATCACGCTTTTTAAATGCTCAGGGGACTTTCTAGTATTACGTAAGGCAATTTGGGGGGAGAGGAGGGGTCTTGTAAAACGTTACGATGCGTTAAACCCTTTTCAACCCTTTTCGTTGGTAAAAATGGTCACTTCACTTGGTAAACTATAATTGGTCCCAAAAGTAACGTTTAGGGAGGGCACAGAAAAAACGTTACGTTACGTTACATGGAGGGGGAGGGGGGTTCATAAATCTTTAAAAATTGTTTCGTTTTTGTTGGTAAAAATGGTCACTTCACTTGGTAAAGTAATTGGTCCCAGATGTAACGTTTAGGGAGGGTACAGAAAAAACGTTACGTTACGTTACATGGAGGGGGAGGGGTGTTCATAAATCTTTAAAAATTGTTTCGTTTTTCGTTGGTAAAAATGGTCACTTCACTTAGTAAACTAATTCGTCCCAGATGTAACGTTTAGGGAGGGTACAGAAAAAACGTTACGTTACGTTACATGGAGGGGGAGGGGGGGTTCATAAATCTTTAAAAATTGTTTCGTTTTTGTTGGTAAAAATGGTCACTTCACTTGGTAAAGTAATTGGTCCCAGATGTAACGTTTAGGGAGGGTACAGAAAAACGTTACAGCGCGTTACATGGGGGAGGGGGGGGGGGGTGTTGGGGGGTTTAAAAATCTTCAAAAATTTCGTTACGTTATACTTGAACGCCCCCTTCACGATTATAAATGGCCCTCAACAGTACCTATAGGTAGCCACTTCGCAATGCGGTGCGGAAACTTGTTATTTTATTACCACCGAGAGATGTCAAGGCTCACAGCCTATAAAACTAGATTGAGCGGTCTCCGGTATTACCAGCAAACTATTCCGATTCGTTAAGTAATCGGCACAGAACTAATCGATTTATAATATTCAACGACAATCCTAAAACTGTAACATTACACAAGCATCATTATGACTATAGGTGCCTCTGTTTTTTGTGTTTTTTTATGTTAAGGTCGATAGACGGTCCACTTGATTAGGTTAGGCTATAACACTAGCGAAGCTACAGGTGCTGCAATGTTATTGAAAATTTGTCAGTATTTTAATTAATTTAAAAATTACAATGTGATACAATAAATACTATACCGCCCAAGCAGAGGTAAAAAAAAGGTGTCATCCTAAATAAAGTGAAGCGATACTTCACACCTGGACAGCTCCTCTCTTTATATTACGACGTAAGTCCGATACTTCATGGAATATTGCTTCCACCTTTTGAATAGTTCAGCCAAATACCAACTTGCTGGACTCAAATCGGTAGATTGCAGAGCGAGGAGGCTCGTTTTTAAGAACTAAACTGCAGAGCCTAGCAGATAGACGCAAAATCGAGTGTCTGTAAGTAATGTCTTCTATAAGATGTACTTCGGAGAGTGTGCTAAGGATACCGCCTTCTCCTTTCTTCTGGTACGGCTGGACCATCCTCATCTTGTCAAAATTCCTCTTACTGGCAAAGCGCTTTAAAAGTTCTTCTATAAAATGCACTGTTGGCAGTGCATTTTATAGAAGAACTTTTAAACCATTGGTTGTTGGAACTCCCTGTCTGTGTTTCTGAGCTCATATAACCCAAATCTTTTTAAAGTTGGACTGAATAGGCAGCTTCTTGGTGAGCTCGCTCCATCGTACGCCTCGTCTTTGCTGCACGGCTAGACCTATCAATAATAATAAAAAATCGTTATAGTTCTAGATGTATATGAATAATCTATAGTTAGAAAGAACTGCTCCTCACAGAACAGGCTGGCTGCTTAGTCTAGTGGGGGGGGGGGGGTCAATGGTATTTGTATAGGTATATTATGTGTTTCATCAGACAAATAATTATAAAATGTTTAAGTTCGCCCTTTCCACCTTTGTGTCAAATGTGTTTTGCAGTTAATATTTAAAAAACAATAATAAAAAAACTTGAATAATTTAAATAATGACTAAAATAAAGTAAGTAACCTTTACTTACAAGCAGTGCAATATTTTTCATATGATTTTTCCGTTTGTCGACAGGATCGGCGCGCGCGCAGGGTCGCTCGCACATCGCCGCAAGAAAACGTACGCACACGACGCCAGTCGAATATCGGAAGCCGCACGGGACGGACGTAACGCGCTCGCTCGGCCGTCAATAAATGGATACGTTGTTTTAGTGACATATTTCTCAATTGGTGTTTGTGCTGTGGTGTGCGTGGGACATTGAAAATGCAGGGCCGTGATAAGTTGTGTGCTAAACTGACTAGCGCATTCCTCAGGAAATGGTGTAAGTATTATACTTTAAAACTACAAAACATTTCGTTCATTTTCAAAAGCACATATAACCTGTTCGTTTATTACGTGTATTCGTAATATATGAGGCTGGAACTGGCTGGTTAGACGTGTTCGGCTAACCGCCGCCGGTTGCAAGGGATCCTTTCATATATATTTTTAAATGTGTTGCAGGAATTTTATTTAGACTTTTAGACTTTAAAAGAAGTAGATCACCGAGGGTTTTTTTTACAAATTCCTATAAATATGATTGCTTATATGTAGGTACTTAATATTATACTAAACAAATCACCCTTATTTTGTATCATTCACTTTATGAATAACTCAACCGTTATAGACATTCTTTAAAATCAAATATCTCAATTGTGAATTTTAAAGGTTAATATGACTATAACGGTTGCATTATTCATTAAGTGAATGATACAAAATAAAGGTAAATATCACAGGATCCGTTGAAATTTTTTTTTTTTCTAATAAAGGGATGGCTTTATACTAACTATGGTAATTAGATTTTTATGGTTCTTCTTGAAATTGATCTTGACAACTTTTTGAATTATCCCTATCCCGTGCAACTTAACTTACTCAATAAAATTGGTTAGATTACTTTTAGGGAGTAATTGTCATTGAAGTTACATTTGGTGAAAAAAAATACTTTTTATAGGTATATATACCTATATACATTTTGAAATATTTTTTATACACATATTAGCTGACACCACGACAGACGTCGTTCTGGCAAAATTGCAATAATATTCATATTTAATTTATTTATATATGTATAAGATAGCTAGGTTTACATATACATTACCTAGATCTAGAAGCAACTGTACACAATTATTTTTTTTTTAAATTGTATTTTTTTTTAAATTGTCTAAAAACACCCAATCAGTCATAATTTTTAAGGGGATCGAGTTAGGGCAGGACTAGAGATTTTTTGTTGCAAATAACCGCCCTACTCAACCTTTTTCGTTTGTTCAAACGATTTTTGAAACATCCTGTATGTACCTATAATAGAATATAGGTATATATCGCTGCTTAAAAACTGAAGGGCCACAAATCAAAATTACACTTTTTACAGGAGAGCTAATCGAAAAAAATTAAATTATTTTTTGTCTATTTTTTTCTTATTAGATATATATCAAATATAGGCATATTATACATCGTTAGAAGCGTATTTTTAAGTAGCATTAAATGTTTTAAGTACTTTTATAATAAGCTGAATAATAAAAGCTATATAAGTTACTTTTGAATATATAAAAAAATGATCAAAATATACTAAATATGGAATAAAACAACCATAAGTCTTATTGCAACATACAATATGAAGGATTGTGATTGTATTTTTGCAGTAAAAAAATTTTTGGATTTTTTTTGTTTTATGGCCCTTCAGTTTTTAAGGAGCGATATGTACATTGTACAACCTCTACAGTTAAGTTAAAATATTTGACCAAAACAATAATGTTAGCACCCTCTACTTTGGGTAAGTATTTAATTAAATTAACCCACTATGTTTACTTAGTCGAAATACTTTTATCGTCCGACCGATATAAATAATCCTTACATATTATAAAACAAAGTTCTCCGCCGCGTGTGTCTGTCTGTCTGTTCGCGATAAACTCAAAAACTACTGCACCAATTTTAACGCTGTTTTCACCAATTGATAGAGTGGTTCTCGAGGAAGGTTTTTAGTATATAATTTACAAAGTTACACGGGCAAAGTCGCGTGCAAAAGCTAGTATATTATCAGAACTATAATTCCAACCTCTTTTAATATCACACAGAACCGAATGAATCTGAATGAATGAAACGTCACTGAACACTTTTCAATCAACTTCAGTCCACATTGTAAATAGCAGACGATAACAATAATATTTTTTTTATCGTCTCAGTGAAACTAAATTTAATTAATGTATAATGTACTATAAAATTCATTATTAAATTTTATTATTAATTATATATTATTTATTTAATCAGCTGATTAATGAGATCGATTTTATAATCACTCGACGCTTCAATGATTGTTCGTAATTATGTGAAAGAGTGCAATTCCTGTTACATTTTCGTCAACATGTTTTTCAATCTCCGACGCAAAAACGGGTGTGTTATAGGTTGGACGTGTGTGTGTCTGTGATCTGTATAATATCCAAAGATTTAAATCGAAAGATGCGGCGTAATCTCCTCGCGCCATACTAAAAACACACCGAAAATTCTTAACAATGGGTTGGGCGCAGGCGCTCAAGCCAACTACAGTTGCACGCCAGCTACAGTGAGTGACGGTCGCTTGTTGAGAGCGTCGCTATCGTCACAGTCACCTTTGAAGTAAGGAATGTGTTGTCTGTGTTTAAAAGTGTGTTTAGACAAAGGTATATGTATTTTATACTTTTGTCTTTAGTATAATGTATGTTGTATTTTGTAACACTCTTTCGCTAGTAATGCCGCATCTCTCGATTTAAATCTTTGATAATATCTGTCCGTGGAAGTTGGTATCACTGTTTAGACTCATCAACGACATAAGTACTTTCTGACTTCTTGCTCATTTTTTTAAAGTTTTAACCCCCAACGCCCGAAGCAAAAACGGGGTGCTATGAATGTGACGTATTCGTGTGTGTGTGTGTGTGTGTGTGTGTGTTTGTGTAATCTGTGTGTGTATTTTAGTCTGTGGAATCGTAGCTCATAAACGAATGGACCGATTTTGATCCGTTTTTATTATTCGAAAGCTCATTTTTAGGCTTTCGATATACTTTCTGAATTTTTGACCTGCATTCTATAAAATATTATAAACGTCATAGTATCTCTGTCTGTTAACTTTTCACGCCTTAATTACTCAACCGATCATCATGAAATTTTGCATAGTTACACGTTGTCAAGTCCCGAGAATAAGGGCCTCTTTCACCATCTGTCAAGTAGGCTAACCGTCATTTAAAGTTTAAAGTCACCGGCAATAATTTAGCTGATATACCTTTTTTGTACGGTAAACGTCCCAAACATTAAATAGAATGATGCAGTAAACCGAGTGCATAATTTAATAAAACAGAAAATTATTTCTAAATGTAACTAATCAACACTTTACTTGTAGTTTGTGAAAGAGGCCCCTAATATTATTGCTACCCGTTCTCACCTTGGCGCGGATGTATTGTTGTCTTCAAATTATATAGATATAGAAGAAATTCCTCGTTTGTCGCGATTTCCATTTATGAAAAGTACTGTTCCCGAGGGATCACTTGAAAAAAATAATAAAAAAAATATACTAACGCCTGGTCAAAGTGTTATAATTAGCAACAAGACCACAAGCGTTTATATATTGCTTACATTTATATACTGCTTAGTATTTTTTATAATACGTATGAATAAAGAAAGATATAGATTACTCTGTTGAACTTTCACACCTCACGTTATTTATTTCGTATTTAAAACAGCAAAATCCTAGCACACCTAAGCCTAACCCTATCGCTCAACATCTAGGTCCACTGTGCAAGCCACAATTACTTAGAGCTGAACACATAATTCAATTTGGTACACAAACTCAAACAAATAAATTTTGAAAATTCGAAATAATTATCAAACAAATTCCTCCTCCGCGTTTGTCTGTTTGCCTGTCTGTTCGCGATTAACTCAGAAACTAGTGCACCGATTTTCACGCTGTTTTCACCAATAGATAGCGTGGTCCTCGAGGTAGGTTTTGGTATATAATTTACAAAGTTACGCGGGCGAAGTCGGGTGCAGCAGCTAGTACATTATATATTTATATTGTAAAAATAATTCCATAACGTCATACGATGACGCTTGATTGAGCCATCCTTAAAACATTTAGTATTATTGATCGCCTATTGTTTAACAATTGCCATTGTGAATGATCCAGCAATGTTAAATAAATATAATATTATACCCAATCATAATTATGTATTATGTAAACATATTCAACTAGTTGAATCCTGTTAAAATTTCACGCCCTATCTGCTCTCTCTCTCCCTCTCTCTCTCTCTCTCTCTCTCTCTCTCTCTCTCTCTCTCTCTCTCTCTCTCTCTCTTTGTGCCTCTCCAGTCCTGAAGGTTAGCCGTCAATTTCCTGAACCGGTCCCTGTCAAAAGAGAGCCAACTGGAATAACTGCTCGACCAAGGTAATCCCTTGGATTTCCAGAAATTGAATTGAAATTTTCCAGAAAGTAAATTTCCAAAACGTAGCAAAACATAGCCTACGTTGAATAAATATCAATTTGAAAAAGTGATACCTACGTAACTACGAGTATGAGGCTTGTTTGTCAAATATATAAATATTTACTCAAACACTAGTAGACACGCTAAGTGCTTCGATTACACAGTTATAAAAAGATATGTACTAGTGTAGACTAGACATACTGTACAAGTATGTCCAAGTAAAGAGTTAAAAAAAATTTAACATTTAAAAATAACTGGCCGATGCTCGCGACTTTGTTCGCGAGTATTTTATCTTATGATATGTTTTAACAAAACAAAAAGTAAATTTTTTAAATAGTTTTTTTTAAAGTTTTTTAAACAAAAAGGTTTTAATAATTAAAAATGTTAAGTATATACCAAATACGTAATAAATTATTCTATTGTACCTATAGTTATTTAGGCCTGACCCTTTAAATTTAATATTTTATCATTAATTTGAATTTATTTTTACTCTTTTCGATTTGGCTAAATTGGCTGCTGTGATCCCCTCTGTCGTGTTATTTACACATATAAAATTATTATAGAGGTGACATCGTATTTATTGTATCGTATCTTGCAAATGTATACCAAATTGAAAATTCTAATTGAAAATTTCATTCAATTAGAATTATCGAGGAAGGCTTTAGGCTATTTAGTGTGACCTAAAAGGCTAAAAAAATATATATAGGGTAAATCCATGTAACATGAGTGGCCATTATTTAATTCTCTAAAAAAATGCGTGTTTCTAAAACCATTAATTTTGCTAATGTAATGCATATGTATAAGACATTTAATAACAACGGATTTGATTTTTAATATTTTTATTTAATTTAAACGGAACTGAATTTTTATTGGGTACATATTAGCCTAAAAGCCAATGTCGCCAAAGGTAACGTGAGTTACCAACAATTTTTATTGAAACTAAAAAAAAAAAAACTAAACCTAGAAAATTCAAAATAAAACGAGACCCGCTTTATAACAACGAAATTTCCATTAAGGGGGTAATTGATATAATTATAAATTATATGGTATGCTAGCTTTGTTAGTTTCAATAGGGAAGTAAAAATGTAACATGAGTTACCATGGAATTACCCCCATATACCTATAACGCCATCTATCGTTCAGTGACAGAACTATTAAGACAAACAGCTTTGACTCAACAAGTCGGCTACTCACCGCGAGAGGGCGCGATAAGTGTTGTATAGTACGTTTATCGAGGAAGGCTCTAGGCTATATATATAACATTTTGAACGCGGACGAAGTCGCGGGCGCCAGCTAGTGTTAAATAAATCAAATAAAATATAAATAAATAAAAAGTACAGACATAAATTATTTGTAATACGCGTGAGTACTTTAAATGAATACCAATTTAATGTGACAGTTAGTCATTTCGTTAGTGACAAGTTAGTTAGTCACATCGGGTACAGTCGCATTCACAAATGTTCTATTTAAGCGTTCTAAGCGGACGAAGTCGCGTTTCGACACTAACATCAAGTGTACCGTCAGCCTGTCTATCGATCATGACATAAAAAAATATCCACCACTTTCAAACATAATGAAAATTAATGTTTGACACTAAATTTAATGTAAATGTAATGTATTATTATGTATTCAGCTGATTATTTAGTTTTTATTTTCAATTTTTTTTTTATGTTAAGGTAGACAGACAGGCTGACGGTCCACTTGATGGTAGGTGGCTACCGTCGCCTATAACACAAGCAACGCCATAAGTGCTACAAGTGCGCTGCCGACCATAGAAGGATTAAGGATAAGGGATAAGGGAGGGATGGGGTAATGGGCTCTGGCATCCCTTACTCACTCACCGAAACACAACAGCACATGATGCTGTTATTTCACGGTGGTATTCTGTAAGGTGGTGGTTACTGCCGCCAGACGGGCTGCCCAATTGACTGCGAAACGCAGTGTGTTGCCCTGCCACTACTTTTCAAATCCAGACCAGAGTCAATTTTGAAAATTATATTAAAATTTCCAAAGTTGACCCCGCCGGGAATCGAACCCGGGGCCCCTGAGACGTTAGGCCAGCACCCTTGCCACTCATCCAACGGGCTCGTCAAATTGAATTTTCAATTCAATATTTTTTTCCAAATGCAGACAAAATCCTAATTAATAATAAACTATATAATAAATCTACGCCTTTTAACTTTTTACATACACGTCAGGGGGGATACAGAACAGAAGTAAAGTTCTCCGAAAGTGGATTTATCGGGCGTTTTATATCTTGTACTAGCTGCTGCCCGCGACTTCGCCCGCGTAACTTTTTAAATTATATACTAAAACCTTCCTCGAGAACCACTCTATCCATTGGTGAAAACAGGATGAAAATCGATGCACTAGTTTTTGAGTTTATTGCGACAGACAGACGCGGCGGAGGACTTTGTTTTTGTTTTATAATATCGCTCCTTAAAAACTAAAGGGCCATAAAACAAAAAATCCAGAAATGTTTTTATTGCAAAAATATAATCACAATCCTTCATATTGTATGTTGCAAAAAAATTTATGGTTGTTTTATTCTATACTTAGTATATTTTGTTCATTTTTTATATATTCAAAAGTAACTTATATGCTTATATCTCTTCTAGTATTCAGTTTATTAAAAAAGTACTTAAAACATTTAATGCTACTTAAAAATACGCTTCTAACGATGTATAATATGCATATATTTGATATTTAGAAAGAAAAAAATAGATAAAAAAATATTTTTTTTTTTCGATTAGCTCTCCTGTAAAAAGTGTAATTTTGATTTGTGGCTCTTTAGTTTTTAAGGAGCGATATGTAATGATTTTCAACGCGGACGAATCCGCGTACACCAGCTAGTCATTATTGGTATGTTAATTTAATTAACACACACACACACTCGCAAACATAATAAAATTTTGTTCGCGATTGTACCTGCTTAGGTAACCGCAAGGCTATGGAATTTGTTTAAGAACCATTCACACCATACGAAGTTTAACAAGCAAACAGAATCACAATCTCAAGTGACGCATATACGAAATGCATTATAACTATTAGGAAATATATTTAACTTTAGGTTAAATATTTAATTATACGCGACTTTGTCCGCGTAACTTTATAAAATACATACAATAGCCTATGTCACTCGCTGATAAAATATACTCGTAGCTTCCCAACAGTGAAAGAATTTTTCAAATCGGTCCACTAGTTTTTTAATTTATTTAATGCAAACAAACAAACAAATCTTAACTCTTTATAATATTATTGTATATTATCATCAATACTAATAATAAATCTGTAAGGGTTGATGATGGAGTAAGTTTTTTTTTCTACTAGATCAAGGCAGCACTTGGCCGCGATCTCACTTGATGTTAGGTGCAGATGCGGCCAAAGATGGACCACGTTTACCTAGTAAGTGCCCATTTACCCTGGATTTGAAGACCCCGAGGTTGTAGTTTTGGGGAAACACGGACGCACGCAATGAGTTCCACTCCTTAGCAGTCCGGACAAGGAAGGTGGAACTATAACGCTTCGTGCGTGACCGGGGAACATCAACCACGAAGGGATGAAACCCCCGCCCGCGCCTCGTGTTCCGCAAGTGGAACGGCTCTGGCCGGATCAGATCCCACAGGATGGACGCACATTCTCCATGGTGTAGACGATAGAAAATCGATAGGCATGCTAATTTTCGGCGATGGTGCAGGCTTTGAAGCTGAGACTCCACAAGGGTGTCGTTGCTAATGAGTTTTTTAGCTCGCCTTTCAATCGAGTCCAGTGCAGCCAATTGATAACGGGCAGAACCATCCCAGAGGTGGCAGCAATACTCCATGCAGCGGGCCTATTCTCTATCTGTGGTTTTTAAAACGTATCGACTCCAATGTCGACATTAAATTGGAAATATTACTTTGTCAAACTAAAAACCACACAATAACGCGCCAATAACTTCATCGACATGTATTACTACGGAAAAAACGTCGTAGACATTTTGACATGTGCTTAGTGAATACAAAAGTAGACAATTGTCGACTCTATAACCGCATCGAGTCGATAACCACAGCAAAACCACACTTAGAGAATACGGGCCCAGGATCGGACTTGTGCTCTGTATAAGTCGAGAAGTTGTCTCGCCGTGAAGTACCGCCTAACCTTGGAAAGTATGCCCAATTTTCTGGCAGCCGTTTTGGCAATGAACTCGATATGCCTACCAAAGTTCAGATCGTTACTAAGGTCTACACCAAGGAGTAAGTTACTTTGTTTTCAGAGATATCGTGTTTATAGGCTCTATACATGATACTGAAACTAAATTTACCATTTTTACAATTTTTTTCTGAATATATTTATGTAAGTATGTATGTTCCTCCATAACGCTTAAACGTATTAACTGATTTTCATTAAACTTAGCAGTTAAACATTTAGACGTACAGGACACAGGATAGGCTACTTATTTCTTTTTCAACGCGGACGAAGTCGCTGTATATATAGTTGGTGCCCGCGACTTCGTCCGTTTAGGCGGCCGGTCAAGTATTACACATAACGCAATTTTTGAAGATTTTTGGCTCATTTTGGCTTTTGGAGGGGGAGACGAGTTTATTGATTTAAAAAAAATTTAATGCAGATAATATCCACTTTAACTATATCTACGAAAAACAAAATAGAACATCCATTTAGATACAAAAAAATTACAAATAGATTAACAACTAAAATTTAAGTATTAATTTTATTATTATTTCAACACTTTGAAGCTTGATATAATAAATCTCATTCAAGTTAAATTTATTTATTTTCTACTTCACTAATCCTCCTCATCCTTAAAACTACTATATAATCATCATATTCATTAAAATTAAAATATTCATCTACAAAAAAAAAACTGTGTTTATTTTTTCATCGATCGCGATATATTCTAGGAAAAATTAACAAGTTCTCATAGAAGTTAGTTTATATATACATTACGACGACCTTGCGTGATTCGACAGATATGTAATACGTAGTTATTTACGAGTATGCGGTTTACTTTACATCACTATGACGAAAACTTAAACACACTTAAATGTCAACTTGTTAAGTAAGGCTTCTCCGTCTACAGGATGTTACATTATGCGAAATGACAGTACATACTCGTAGTTGTGCTCAGTGAAATAATCAAAGATTTAAATCGAAAGATGCGGCGTAATCTCCTCGCGCTATACTAAAAACACACCGAAAATTCTTAACAATGGGTTTAGCGCAGGCGCTACACTCAACTACAGTTGCACGCCAGCTACAGTGAGTGACGGTCGCTTGTTGAGAGCGTCGCTATCGTCACAGTCACGTTTGAAGTAAGGAATGTGTTGTCTGTGTTTAAAAGTTTGTTTAGACAAAGGTATTTTATATTTATGTATTTTATACTTTTGTCTTTAGTATAATGTATGTTGTATTTAGTAACACACGCTAGTAATGCCGCATCTCTCGGTTTAAATGTTTAGTATGGCGCGAGGAGATTACGCCGCATCTTTCGATTTAAATCTTTGTTCAGTGGTATATAATTATTACAGGTCAGTGCCCTTATCCTTAACGCCTCAGGTGCTGCAAGTGCGCTGCCGAGCTGAGTAGGATTAAGGATAGGGATTAGGATAAATAAGCATAGGATTAAGGATAGGGAAGTGGGCTCTGGTGTCCCTCACTCACGTACCGAAACACAACAGCACGCGTGCTATTTATTATATTTCACGGTGGTCTTACAGCCATCAGACGGGCTATCCAAATGACTGGGAAATGCAGCGTGCCCTGCCACTATAAAGGCCACCATTCACGGACACTCCATTTGGCAGCGCTCCACTCCATCACGACATCGGTGGACGACGTCCAAATTCTCACAAATACAAAACTCACGTGGTTTTTTACATTCACGACGAGATATAATGCATGAATTTGGAGTGATGGAGTGGAGCGCTGCCAAATGGAGTGCCCGTGAATGGTGGCCTTAAGTATACATATTCAAATCGGCCAACGCCATGCAAATATTTCAAACAATATTTGTCTAGTTAGACACTTCATATGATTTCATGCGGTGCAAAGTTCGCGTACGGAATATTCCATGATCTTATTGAAGAAAAAAAAATATAGAATCTCTAGGTCGTTTTTAAAACCATTTTTTTTATAACTAGGGTCTACTGCGCAGCTCTGTATGTCTACCTATATATACAGGGTGACCCAGAAATTGCTAGTATTCTTCTCAGAAGACGAGACTATGATTACATAGGAGTAATTCAACCCAGTCATATTCGGGTCAAAAATTAAACAGTTTCGAGAAAATCGAGTTTGAAAATATTAGAGATTGTCAAAAATAGTGTCTGACCGAAGCTTCGGCTTCTGCTTCGGTTCGGTTCCGGCTACCTTTGGCCAAAAAAACCAACTTCAGTGAATCCGGCCGAAGCCGAAGGTTTCGCTATGATTAAGATTAAAATTTCAAGGTAATTTTTTTATCATCAGTAAATCAACTTCTAGAGATGATTTAAATTATATCTTAGGCCTCAACCATGCTACTCAGCTGGTTGTTGGCCAAGAGCAAACCCATTTCTAATAAATAAAAAAGAAAAACCTTTTTTATATAATGTTTCTTCTATATTATACAGTCGATTTAAATCTTCAATAGTAAAGTTTTAAAAACATTTATATTATTTACTAGCGACCCGCTCCCGCCTTCGCCCGGTGTGCATTTTTTTTAACGTAAAAACCTTCCCTGATTTTATCCCTCTATCCATGAGTGAAGGCAGCCGTTCTCGAGTCTTGCGCTTAGCAACACGATTAGGAATTAATTTTTTTTTTATTTATAAAGATTAATTGTAGCTTGTATAGTTTGTTTTTTAATCTCAAGAGACAAAAATGACATTACATTTGACATGCATTACATACATTTCATGTCATTTCATGTCATTTCATGTCATTTCATGTCATTTCATGTCATTTCATGTCATTTCATGTCATTTCATGTCATTTCATGTCATTTCATGTCATTTCATGTCATTTCATGTCATTTCATGTCATTTCATGTCATTTCATGTCATTTCATGTCATTTCATGTCATTTCATGTCATTTCATGTCATTTCATGTCATTTCATGTCATTTCATGTCATTTCATGTCATTTCATGTCATTTCATGTCATTTCATGTCATTTCATGTCATTTCATGTCATTTCATGTCATTTCATGTCATTTCATGTCATTTCATGTCATTTCATGTCATTTCATGTCATTTCATGTCATTTCATGTCATTTCATGTCATTTCATGTCATTTCATGTCATTTCATGTCATTTCATGTCATTTCATGTCATTTCATGTCATTTCATGTCATTTCATGTCATTTCATGTCATTTCATGTCATTTCATGTCATTTCATGTCATTTCATGTCATTTCATGTCATTTCATGTCATTTCATGTCATTTCATGTCATTTCATGTCATTTCATGTCATTTCATGTCATTTCATGTCATTTCATTTCATTTCATGTCATTTCATGTCATTTCATGTCATTTCATGTCATTTCATGTCATTTCATGTCATTTCATGTCATTTCATGGTATCATTATATGCAAAGTTGACATTTGCATGTGTCATTTTTGTCTGAGATTAAAAAACAGACCGTAGCCAATCTTGAACAAAATTTCTTAGAGCTTTTAAGGCTTCGGCTTTAGCTTCGGCTTTAGCTTCGGCCAAAAAAAAGACAAAAATCGCTCGGAAAATATGTAGTCTAAAACGACACACGGCCCGAGACAGTCACGTTACTTGTCCGTCCGGCCGTCAACTTTATCTGTGAAAATTAAACGACAAAAAAAACTGTTATTGTTCTCGAGTGAGTATAAATAACAAATTTGTTAAACATCTCCAATGAGGCCGTGATTTATTTTAATATTCATTGTAAAGTTGACAATACAAATAGATAATTTTTGTCATTTTTTTCTCGTCTCCAACCTTAGAGCCGTTCAAATATGACGAGGTCGTGGCATTGTTCACTAATTGGGCACTTAGTTTGAGTTATTTTCTATGTTAAGTTAAAATTAAGATATTTAAGTACACAAGATTTAAATAAATAACATTATCTAAATCTTAATTATAAATTAAATATATAATAACTATACTAAAGTTATTTAAAATTCTGAACGTGTCTAACCATTGCATTGGATGAGTCTCAAGGTTCTTGTAACGCTCTATCCCAAAGGTACCGGGTTCGATTCCACCACCTAGGAATTATAGCACAACAAATTTTTTAGCTTCACAGATTTAACTCAGAACAGATTTAAAATTGGAAGGTTATTATTAGTATTATCAATACCAATAATAAATGTGTAAGGGTTGGTGATGGAGTAAGTTACTTTGTTTTCAGAGATATCGTGTTTATAGGCTCTATACATCATACTGAAACTAAATTGACCATTTTTACAATTTTTTTCTGTATGTATGTTCCTTCATAACTCTTAAACGAATAAACCGATTTTCATGAAACTTGATAGATAAACATTTAGACGTACAGGACACAGGATAGGCTACTTTTTTTTCTTTTTCAACGCGGACGAAGTCGCGGGCGCCAGCTAGTAAATAAATAAAGAGTGAATATTTGTCGCGTGCAACAGCTATTTTGTACAAAATATGAAAATAAGAAATAAAAGGAGCCATTAAAAACTTTAGTATACACAGAACTTAAGTTAATTAATGAGCTTAGAAATAAATGTAGTTGACGTTGAAATTTTTTATTACTGTTTATGTGTTATTATTATGACATTTTTTTTGGTAGAAATTAACTATTTATTTTTCTTAGAAAAAATCTGCCCGGTTCAAACATTCCTAAATCTATTACGTACTGTATTTTTATCTAAGTTCTAATTTTATTCTAAGAAGACAAATTTGGCGAAGAAAATAACGCATTTTCTGCCAAATCTCTCGCCTTAAGGCAAGCATAGTCAAAGAACACTGTTTCTTTAAAAAAAAAAAACACCTGATGTTAGGTAATACGCAATAAAGGGCATATTATTATCCTTATGTAAGTAATCGAAATAATAAAATTCGCTTCTGACTTTATGTATTTTGTTTATTATAAAAATAACGCCTTTTTTACACGCCAACGCTCTTGGCGTAATGGACCTGTTACGTTAATAGATTGTGTAAAATAAAATGTACCTTTAAGTCCCCGGGCGTTCCAAACGCGCGGCCCGTTACTTTACAGGCCGCGGGCGCGACCGTTTAGTAGTGGAAGCATCAAATTACTACAACATGGAACACGCGTGCCATACAAAACACAACGAATTTTATGGAACATTTAAAAGTGACATATGCGTAGAGCATGAACTGTCATTTAAAACAAAACAAACATAATAATATGTACGTAATTTTAAGAAAATGTGACTTTACGTCAACCCATTAGAGTTTAAAATGAAATAGTAGAAGTTGATCGTTACTAACTTTTACCATTGACGCGTGAAGGCAAGAGTCCGCCATGATTCTGTCAAAGGCGTTCTTTTTATGTTCCCCTTTGGCACTTGCGATGCAAATTCCATTGTAGTATTTCGTTGAGTGGAAGGGACACTGCGTTTCACAGTAAACAGTAAACACAGGGGGTGTTTACAGAAGACCACAGTGAAATAACAGCATTTGTCTGCTGTTGTGTTTCGGTGAGTTAATTGATACTAATACAGCTCATTACCCTTATTTTTCCCTCATCCTACTTAGGTCGGCAGCACACTTGCAGCCTGTGACGTTGCTTGTGTTACAGGCGACGGTATCCACCTACCATCAAGAGGACCGTCAGCCTGTCTGCTGACCTCAACATAAAAAATAACTTAGTTGGTTTTAAATACATTTGTTTTGACTGAAATTCGACATCAATAGACACACGTTTACATATACCTACCTACCGCATTTGTTATTTGTTTTTAAATAAATAAAAATAATTTTATAAAATTTTCGTGTAATAATATTTCTCAATAATGTAGTAATTGACATAGTTATAGTGCTAAAATTGTTCCCATCATATACAACTGTAAAACCTCGTACGATTAGGAGACGACACGTCACGTCGTAACGCATTGCCGTCTTACGTGTGCCTAAACCTTATAGACAGGAACGCGTGCACCTGCACCAAAAGTGCATTGCGGCATGATTGCGGCCCACTTGTGTCTCGAGTTTGACCGCGACTGCTTTACAGTCGGACGAAAATAAAATAAAAAAAAAAAGAAAAGAAAAAAATAAACCGCGCGCAGCAAAACCTAGTTTACTTGCGCGCGAGCCTCAGTCGCTATCTTGCACTCGACGCGCGCTGATTTGAACATGGCCGCCGATAACTGACCCGAATTGCATACAAGTCTCAAGTAATAATACTTAGTTAAACGGAATTTTTTTACAATATTTACTCGTCTTTTTTCAAAGTGTCTGTGCTCTGTGGTGAAACATTAATATGGCTCTGTTCTCAATGCAACGCGTACTGGAACGTCTCAAGTATAACAGAAAAATTAGTGAGTATATATTTAAAAAAAAATTATGTGCAATGGTTGGTCATATTGCCAGTAAGTTAGTTGCTTTTGCAATTGTGACCTTAAGATTGGTTGTAATAAGGCTGTGTGGCGCAACAGCAACTGGTGAACGGGGAAGCGTGACAGCCTTTTTCACTGAGTGAAAATAGTTGAAGAAAATTTTTTTTTTTGGAAGATTTTTTTTAGTTATCGCAAGCTACTTTGTCCGCGTAACTTTTAAAAAAAAAATTTACGTATGACTGTTAGCTTTTTTTTTTAAAAAGGTCCAGTGATTTTTGAGTTTATTCATTACAAACAAAAATATACATAACATATAAAAATACTTGAAATCTCTTTGTAATATTAGTATAAATAATAAATATATTTTTGAGTAATATTTTGATTAAAATGAAAAATATTCATAAATAATTTTAAAACTATGTACTTTGAAAATATATATATATATATATATATATATATATATATATATATATATATATATATATATATATATATATCTTATATATATGAAAAAATAAAATAAAAAATATATTTACTTATTATTAACCGACAAAATTTTTTTTCTATCAATAATTAATAATAAAATTTGTATATTGAAATATTAAATTGAATTTGAAATTACGTAATAATAATTTGAATTTGATTTTTTTTTTTAATAATGTAAAGTTACCATCAACAGAACTAATCTATTAAAACAAGCTATTAAAATGTGCTATTATTCTTTTTTTTTTTTTACTTTGTCTCTTAAACGAAGTTTTCAGAACTATGTATATACTATACATATTTCTGTATTTACATTATACAGAACTATAACTATACTATAGTACATAAAACTATATGCTAAATATTCAAAACTAAAGTTCTCTTGAACGAACAAACAATACATGAAAATTATTGCTATATTAGTTAAAAATATCCATATATTTTAAAGGTTAACATTAACTGTAAAGTTGACCGTCAGGCCGCCTGTCGCCATTTACAATTAAAAAACTTGTTTAAGAAACCTCACTGAATTCGTTGATTCTAGGTCAGCGGGAAATTTTTATTTTTAATCATTTTTGAATTTCGAAACATTAATTAGAGTTGGTTTAAGTTATGTGGTTAATTAATTGCACCACTTGATGGTATTGATGGTATGTGTGTGGAGTGTGACAAGGTATTTATATTTATTTATTTATTTATTTATATAATACTAGTTGCTGCCCGCGACCCTGCCCGTGTAACTTTGTAAATCAATATTCAATATACTAATAATAAATGTGTAAGGGTTGGTGATGGAGTAATTTACTTTGTTTTCAGAGATATCGTGTTTATAGGCTCTATACATGATACTGAAACTAAATTGACGGTTTTTAGAATTTTTTTCTGTATGTAAGTATGTATGTTCCTCAATAACTCTTAAACGAATCAACTGATTTTCATGAAACTTGGTACATAAACATTTAGACGTACAGGACATAGGATAGGCTACTTTTTTTCTTTTTCAACGCGGACGAAGTCGCGGGCGCCAGCTAGTTATATATATATATTATTTCGCGACAGCCCCGCATACCATAATATCTAAATTCTCACAAAGACACGTTCGGTAGTGATAAAATCGAGACATGCGAACAATCGCTACGTGTAATAATAATAATTATTATCAGTAGTACCATTGTTTTTATTTTAACTAAGCAAAATATGACAGTTAAGTTAATGCCAAGTAATGTCCGACCTGGCTGAAGCCGAAGCCGATTGATCGGCTATCGCCACAACTCTCGGCCAGTGCATTAAGAGCGGGCATAAAGAGAAATAGCCAATCCTAGATTTGAATTTTATCTAAGTAAACAAAGTCTAATTTAATTGATTTTTTTAAATAGATAAATACATTATAAATGAAAGTGACGACTGTAACAGAAAACATAATATAATAAAATTTTCTCGATAGAAAAAAATCACCAAGTGAGAGCTCTCATTTCCATCGATTTTAGTTTTATTTTCAAAATGATACACATTACAAAGCTAAAAGTGTATCAGTTATCTCACTTCACAGATTATCTAAGGCTGTATGTAACAATTTTTCATTTGACATTGTAGTTTAGGAATAATTAATATTTAATACTTTTGGCACTTATAACATTTTAATTGAGCGAGATGCGCTATCTTCCGTCGCATGTTGTGCGTAGTTCTACGTATTTTGTGTCACTGTTATGTCCAAGGGGCCACGCGGGTGGAATTACAAATTTTGTTTGCTTTATACCCATTCTTAAAACGCTGAGAGGTATATTAGAAATGAAACTGAACATCACGAGAAACAAATTGTCTGTTGACACTATTTTATGATTATCCTGATAGATTCATTTTTATAAGCAAAAAAAAAAAAAAAAAAAACAGCGACTTTTTGCATAAATTTGTTAATAACTAAGTTATCATCATCAATCAATCAATACTAATAATAAATCTGTAAGGATCGGTCATGGAGTAATTTACTTTGTTTTTAAGGATATCGTGTTTATAGGCTCTATACACGATACTGAAACTAAATTGACCATTTTTAGATTTTTTTCTGTATGTATTATATTCCTCCATAACTCTTAAACGAATTAACTGATTTTCATGAAACTTGGTAGATAAACGTTTAGACGTACGGGACACAAAGATAGGCTACTTTTTCTTTTTCAACGCGGACGAAGTCGCGGGCGCCAGCTAGTAAATAATAAAGTCGAGTGAAAAACATGTCAATATATCATATGAAACTATTCTCGTAAACAATAGCGCAGTCGGTTTTCTGCTAATACTTTTTACACAAAATGCTCACACCAAATCTCTGCAGCTTGATGTAATTTTATATGTTCCATAAAGCACGTAGTACAGTACAGTTTTGTATGGCACGCGAAATCTACAGTTGTAGTACAGTCGGGGTAAGAATAGGTTCGTCATTTTTAAGTCAACATTTGCTTGCACCAGGGCAATTGGCAGTCATGCCAAAATTTCATTTCAAACGTCTGTCAGTTGACTGCTTAGTGCTTTAGTTTCAAAAAGTACTAAGAGTCTACGATTTTGATGATGGAATGAATTTGAAAACTGACGAGGGTTTTACATTGATGAATGGACCCCATAAGTTGTCTGTGTTTATTCCATTAAACAAGTCGTTTTTCCTCGTTAAATTTTGCGTCACGTTAAAAACTCGTTAAAATAATATGGCAACTGTGATTTCGATCTTCATTCCGAACTAATGTCTTTATTGGCTATCTAATTGACAAAAGCGCCATTATACCACCTTAATTGCTCTCGAAAATGACAATTACCTGCTTTGAATTCGTGGTTAGTTGACGTGAAATGTGTATTTAATGAAACTTGGTGGAAATTTTTTAAAACGCATTAGTTAGGGATGTACTAAAGCCAGGAAAAAATCTAGGTGAGTGGCAACCCTTAAAATTAAAAGATGTAAAATTTTATACTTCATATTTCTACTAAATTGTACTCAGTAAACTCATAAATCAACTAATAATTCATATAAACGAGGATGGGTGTATGTTTGTTACTCTTTCACATAAATTTGGCATATATGATAGTTTATCACATATAGGATATTTTTACCCTGAAAAAATGTTAGGTTCCCGAGGATGTCCATTATATTATTATAATAGTCTTACGGTTTTGTACCTAAGGTGTTTTAAAGCTATTTTAAAAACATATAACGTACTAGCTGGTTCCCGCGACTTCGTCCGTTTTGAAAAATAGCTCTTAAACAAAAAAATAAACCGACTTCAAACCGTCTCATGATCTTTTCTCATGGATGCCATTGTCAGAACTGGACCAAATTGAAATGGGACCACACGGGAAGCGCCAGCTTTCAAATAAAAATAGAATAAATAAAATTGGTTTATCCAGTCGAAAGTTATGATGCAAAAACATTTAAAAAAAAAAATAAAAAAAAAATACAGTCGAATTGAGAACCTCTTCCTTTTTTTCCGAAGTCTGTTAAAAAAGCAATATTGCACTTTGGCCAGGCGTTAATTTTTTTTTATTTATTTTAAATGATCCCTTGGGAACAGTAGGTACCTTAGGGTACCTTATACCTGACAACGCATATTATTAAGTCTTTATTTCAGATTAGCTGACCCGGCGAACTTCGTACCACCTAGCACTCAATAAATGTGTTTTACCTTTTAGATAATAAACTTTGCTTTTTGCTTAGCTCTTTGCTCTCTCACCCGTACATCACAACAACATAAAACCAATCAATTTGACAGTTTCTAATGACAGTGGAAAAGTTATCAACAACGGTGACACGTACGTTTTGTTTTGATTGACGTAAAATCTTTGCCACTTGCCAGCTGGGACAGTGGTTTGTATGGGAAAAGAAAATTGTTGCTTTCCTCGTATTTTTTTAAGTTTTTTTTTCTCTCCATAAGAACCATCCTCAGACTTCTAGTACGGGAGCCAACGACACTGATTTTTGAAACATTTGCGCAAAATTTATTTTATGGTTTTTGTGTCATTAATAGCCCTTGTTAAACATAAAATCGACTCCTGCCGGCGCACCAGCGGGACAACGCTTATTAACAGATTGTTTAAAAAAATGAGTGAATGTGTGGCGATACTCCACAGTTATACAACCTCTCCGACTAACGCTGGCATAGAAGATTTGAAAAATCAAGAATAGATTCGAAAATATGAAAACGAATAAACTATCATGTCAAATTTGTGTATAAAAGGGGTTGTCAACATTTTGCAATTATTATTGTGCTATAGTTTTTCAACCGGACTTTCGCTTTGTACATATCAGTTAATATAAGATTCAAGCTATTGAGTATTTCATTTGGCTACAGCCGAATGCATGCAAAAGCATAATTGTGGTACTGCTGATGTCCCACAAATGTCAAAAATGCGCAAAGCTGAAACTGTAAATATTGTTTATTGGCAGTCCATTATAGAAAAAAAAAAAACACTTCCTGCCACCTCTATTGTCGAACAACACACTCCTGCCATCGACATAATAATGTTGTCATGGATTTTCACAACAAAAAAGAAATCAGTCAAATCGGTCCAGCCGTTCTCGAGTTTTGCGCTTAGCCAACACATTTAGTGTTTCATTTTTATTTATATAGACTAGCTGACGCCTATTAAAAAGTAGCCTATCCTGTGTCCTGGACGTCTAAATGTTTATATACCAAGTTTCATGAAAATCAGTTAATTCGTTTAAGATTTATGGAGGAACATAAATATATACATACATAGTTGTATACACACAATACCTACATTTACAGATTTATTATTAGTGTTGATATAGATATATAGATAGAACATAAGAGTATACATTACATATACATACATTACATTACATAGTTTCCTGCTGTTTTTTTTTAATCATTTACCCATCTCACGTGTTGTCTTCCCCTACTCCTGTGGCCTTCTCTAGGGTAAAAGTGAGTTAGTATTTTGCTCCACTTGTCTGGTCCTCTTACTAACTTATTAACTTACTAGTTGGCGCCCGCGACTTCGTCCGCGTTGAAAAAGAAAAAGTAGCCTATAACGGACACAGGCCGTACGTCTAAATGTTTATCTACCAACTTTCATGAAAATCAGTTGATTCGTTTAAGAGTTATAGAGGAACATACATACTTACATACATACATACATACATACATACATACATACATACATACATACATACATACATACATACATACATACATACATACATACATACATACATACATACATACATACATACATACATACATACATACATACATACATACATACATACATACATACATACATACATACATACATACATACATACATACATACATACATACATACATACATACATACATACATACATACATACATACATACATACATACATACATACATACATACATACATACATACATACATACATACATACATACATACATACATACATACATACATACATACATACATACATACATACATACATACATACATACATACATACATACATACATACATACATACATACATACATACATACATACATACATACATACATACATACATACATACAGAAAAAAATTCTAAAAATCTTCAATTTAGTTTCAGTATCATGTATAGAGCCTATATACACGATATTTCTGAAAACAAAGTAAATTACTCCATGACCGACCCTTACAGATTTTTATTAGTATTGACTATGGTTGGGGAGCCCAAGAGGGGATTTCTGGAGTCACTCGAGCGCGTCAGATTAAGCTACGGTGGATTAATTACATGCTAAAAAGTGTGCATTTTAATAATCTGACGATTTGGTTGGTGGGGTTGGCGGGGGTGGGGGTAAAATTTTAAATACAACTCGAGCTCGTCAGATTTTCATACAGATGGTTCAGCCTAAAGTCCTGATCGTGCCAGATTAAGAAAATCTGACGATTATATGGAGGATTTTTTAAAATACATCGCCTACAAAATTTTGAACGCCTGTAGACGCTCACCCCACCGCTGAAATGAAAAACTTTATATAACCTTTTTTTCTTCTTACCATCCAACCTTCAAAGTCCAATAGGTCCCCACGACGCTCGAGTGACTACACATTTAGCATCGTGGGCTCCCTAACCACTAACTTTACCCAAGGTGCAAGATGTAACGTTAAAAAAAATTATATTACGTAAAGGGATTGATAAAATTCTATGTTTAATTCTTTTGAAATCGTAGAGCGACGACATACTAAGAAAAAGTGAAATTGCTATTTTTCTACAATTACGGCGGTTATATTACATCACGCGTTGCGTTGCTAAGGTGCATTGTTGGCCTCACAGGCAGTATTCAAGCCTGTCACTCTTATAATAAGACTCAAGTTTCAATGTACTTACAACTTTTGGTACAGAATGGTGGAAGAGATCTTGCTCTCATTTTGAAAACGTTTGATATACTTAATTGTTGACTCGTGTAAAGTAAAAGGCCAAACATATTTTTTAAATGGTTTTAAAAAACAGGATAGGCTACTTTTTTTTCAACGCGGACGAAGTTTAAAGTTTATAAGTATATATATAAACAAAAGTTTATATGTTTACTATTGTTAACATATAAACTATGTTTATACTAATTGTAATAAAACAAAAGTTTTATTTACGTAATATAGATAGTGATGCGTTTGTCATCACTATTCCGATGGCGATGCTGCTCCAAAGTTTTATAGCCCTGTGTGCCAACAGCGTTGGCGCATACTACCATCTCGAGGCGGGAGTCCGACATGATTCACCGGTCTGTCCCCAAACCGGTGGGTACCCATGATGATTCCTCTTGTAAAAAAAAGTACTAAACCAATGAGGTTTATACTAGAGCATTTATAATGTTGTTAAAAGTCTTAATTTATAATTTTAATTATACTATTTATATATTGTTAAACAAATCAGGTTTGATTTAGGTAGTGATATTTTTTGTACTCTTAATAACTAACTACAGTGGACCCCCGGTAATCCGACAAACGTGTTGCATTGCAGGGCAGTGTCGAACTATCGAATTTGTCGGATCATAGAGTACTGCCTAAGACCCACTTTTTTAATGTCATAAATTGCCTATTCATTTAGTAAGCTACTGAAAGATTCATTACGATTTAAGCGGTCTAAAATATCACATTTTTTTTTTAATTGTCAGTGTTTTTTGCTTTCCCTTCTGCGCTTGTGACGACATAACTAGTTAACATTAGCGAATATTCTCAAAAAATATTCAATAACAAGCTGGTGCCCGCGACTTCGTCCCCGTTGATAAAGAAAAAAAAGTAGCCTATCCTGTGTCCTGTACGTCTAAATTTTTATCCACCAAGTTTCATAAAAATTAGTTAATTCGTTTAAGAGTTATGTAGGAACATACATACATACATACAATACCTACACTTACAGATTTATTATTAGTATTGATAATAATGTCCAGACATGTCGGATTACAAGGGGCGCCGGATTAGACAGGGGCCGGATTACCGGAGGTCCACTGTAATTACGTATTACTCCTAGCATTCATATAACGCAATAGAAAAACATTTTTCAATAAATATAAATTCAATTCAATTCTATTCAAAATTAACAGTTCGCTTGGAAATAGATTTTAGTTTTTTTTTAAAACGGTTTTTTTTTATGGAGATTGGTTGTTGTTTTATTGTTAATGCGTAAATGACCGTTTACTCGTGTAAAGAAATTACACTTTTTTTTTACTTAGCCTATGACTTTTATTATGTTTTTTGAGTAGTTATTTATTTAATCTTATTTTAATGTACAGACACGGCTCATTTACGGTTTTATTATAAGTATAGATTAGTATACAAGGCGTCCCAAAACTATGCGACATGAAGGGAAAGTACCTTAAATATCGTAGATAGGATATTTTGCTGAAAGAAGACTTTGTTATTTTTAAAAGTTAGTAATACTGCATTTAAAGATTTTCTAAAAATTACGTCGTCGTAAGCAATAAATAAATATTCTTGAAATTTGAATCAAACATTTTACGTTATTTCTTTCTTTTAAGATACTATGTTACTTAAGAAGAATTTTATGTCCATTCTTTTGCTACATTTAAGTCGGTTCGATTCCCAGAGGAAGCAAGTAATTTTTAGAAAATCTTTGAATGTAGTATTACCAAATTTCAAAAATAACAAAGTCTTATTTCAGCAAAATATCCTATCTACGATAATTAAGGCACTTTCCCTTGATATCGCATAGTCTTGGACAAAGATTTAAATCGAGAGATGCGGCATTACTAGAGAAAGTGTGTTACAAAATACAACATACATTATACTAAAGACAAAAGTATAAAATACATATACCTTTGTCTAAACACACTTTTAAACACAGACAACACATTCCTTACTTCAAACGTGACTGTGACGATAGCGACGCTCTCAACAAGCGTCCGTCACTCACTGTAGCTGGCGTGCAACTGTAGTTGGGTTGAGCGTCTGCGCCCAACCCATTGTTAAGAATTTTCGGTGTGTTTTTAGTATGGCGCGAGGAGATTACGCCGCATCTTTCGATTTATATCTTTGGTCTTGGGACGCCCTGTATATAGGTATAGAAAACAGTTTCTATGTGTATTATACATCAATTTAGATCGCAATTTTTGTTATTTTCATAACACTTTTGCGCAACAAATATACAAAATACCAAACATACAAACCTCTCTTTATAATATTAGTATCTGATTACCTGATGGGGCTGTGGTTAATAGTAAATCACAATTTAATAGCATTTTTAATAGTTATTACAAAATTCGTGTTTCCAGTGCGGAAAATGAGTTTCAAAGTATAACTTTGATGTTGTTTTACGAACTGGAAATATTTTTTATGTAACAATAATTTTGTACACCTATTTACCTATAAAATATATTTCAACACATTTTTTTTATCGGAACCATCTTGCTCGCAAGTCGTTACAAAAGAGTTATTATATAACGTGTAAAGATTTATGGAGCTACATATAACTGTGTAGAATGTAGACATATAGCTGCTTAAAAACTAAAGGGCCACAAATCAAAATTACACTTTTTACAGGAGAGCTAATCGAAAAAAATTAAATTATTTTTTGTCATATTTTTTTTCTTATTAGATATATATCAAATATATGCATATTTATACATCGTTAGAAGCGTATTTTTAAGTAGCATTAATTAATGTTTTAAGTACTTTTATAATAAACTGAATACTAGAAGAGATATATAAGCATATAAGTTACTTTTGAATATATAAAAAATGATCAAAATATACTAAATATGGAATAAAACAACCACAAGTTTTTTTGCAACATACAACATGAAGGTTTGTGATTGTATTTTTGCAATAAAAACATTTTTGGAATTTTTTTGTTTTATGACCCTTTAGTTTTTAAGGAGCGATATAGTTATATATATTGTATACTATAGATGGTGCCCGCGACTTCGTCCGCGTTAAAAGTAAGGGATGTGTAGCGCCTGACTAAATTGTGTAAAGCAATATAACGCCTGACATCTTTGCTGTTATAAAATTTTCAGGGGTTGTACGAATCTTTATTTTTAGTAGATAGCTGGTGCCCGCGACTTCGCCCGCGTTAAAGTAAGGGATGTGTAGCGCCTGACTAAATGTGTAAAGCAATACAACGCCCGACATCTTTGCTGTTATAAAATTTTCAGGGGTTGTACGAATCTTTATTTTTAGTAGATAGCTGGTGCCCGCGACTTCGCCCGCGTTAAAATTATATACTAAAACCTTCCTCTTGAATCACTCTATTTATTAAAAAAAAACCGAATCAAACTCTTGCGTAGTTTTAAAGATCTAAGCATACATAGGGACAGACAGACAGCGGGAAGCGACTTTGTTTTATACTATGTTGTGATGCCTCTAATGTAGTATACCTATTATGTACATAATGGGAAATTTTATTTTAGTACTAGCTGGCGCCCGCGACTTCGTCCGGGTTGAAAAAGAAAAAAGTAGCCTATCCTGTGTCCTGTACGTCTAAATGTTTATATACCAAGTTTCATGAAAATCAGTTGATTCGTTCAAGAGTTATGGAGGAACATAGATACATAAACAAAGTATATTACTCCATGACTCTGAAAACAAAGTAACAAGTAACAAACTAAATTACTCCATGACCAACATTACAGATTTATTATTAGTAATAATATTGATATTGATAAGCTTAAAGAAAAAAATAATAATAAAGATTTTCTTGTATTTTAAATTGTCACAATTCAACGCGGACGAAAAAAAATATACTTGGCAATATAACGCCCAATATTTTTATTTCTATCACCTTTTTGCCAGACGTTATATTATGATCCCCTGGGATCTGTACTTTTTTCTGGATGAAAGATACCCTACGTCCTATCCAGTATACTTGACAAGGTAGTTAACCTATGCGAAATTTTACGATGATAGGTTGAGTAGTTTAAATATGTATTCTTTTTTCATTGATCAAAAAGGTAAACAAACAATTCACGATATAGAACTAAACAAACAATAAAACAATACGAACAAATTCTAAATGAAGTTAATCACTGAGTCAACTCTCTTAGATAATGCCTAATGTACAAATTCCATCTTTAAAACAGTTCAGTGACCATGGCGACGCTATATTTGTTTACATTTTTGATCAATAGAAAAAGAATAGATCATAGACGTGAAAAGGTAACAGATGACAGACAGTGTTACTTTCACATTTATAATATTCCCTGCATTTTATCTAAATTTTATTTTTACTCTAAGAAGTCAAATTGGGCGACAAAAAAAACGTTTTAAATAGTAAGACTTTGCTTTAAAAGGCGGACGAAACCGCGGGACACAGCTAGCGACTGATAAATACAGTTAGAGCATAATTATTATGATAATTAATTTTATAATTTCAAAATGGAAGTTATTTATTAACAGCAGACACTTTTAAACGGTTTCGCGCGTCGGTTGACCGCAAGTGAAACCGGGTCACGGTCACAGTATTACACCTATTGCTTCCACATATGCATTTATAATATGCACACACGCCACTGCGTTTGCGAAACTTTTGCACAATTAAAATGTTTTAATGTGTCTCTTTAGTTAGTGCCGCACTATGCCTTCACAAACTTACAAAGGCAAGGTTTTTTTTTTTTATAAATAAATAAATATAAATAAATATCTTCACACATTCCACACAGCACCATCTAGTTCCAAAGTAAGCAAGTAATGCTTGTATTATGGATACCAGACAGTTGATATAATACATAGGTTACTTTTTTTTGTATATACATACATATTATAAATACAAAACATCCATGACATAAAAAAAAAAAAAAAAAAACAAAAAAAAAAAAAAAAAATGACTCAGGTACAAAGGTAAAATGTTCACACAAAACATTTGCCCCTAGCGGGATTCGAACCCGTGACCGTTTGGTTAACAGCTAGGGTTACTAGCCACTAGACCAAACGTGTCGTCAAAGGTCGTCAAAGGTGACGCTGGATCCGCCGGAGAAGGCTCAGGCGCAGGCGGGCGGCCTATATCCGCCGCCTTCTACCCTGACCGGGACCTGGGCGGTAGTCTTGGGGGAGACTCCCGCCCGTAGTAAGGTCCCCGAGCAGGCCGGCGTACCTCCACTTTCGGGTACGCCGAGGTTCTGACAGGGAGCACAGGCCTCCCCGCGTTGCATAGTCGTGGCGGGGTACCGAGGTCGTGGGGAGGTAAAAACGTCCCCACGATCCCGCCCATCAACGGCCGCGATAGATAGAAAGTCGTTGGGTTTTAGCCGGTAGGAATCCGGCATAACCCTGCAGTGTCCCCCTTTACTGCCGGGTATCCAAGGGGATTTCCCAACGTTAAAAAAAAAGGGTGACGCTGGATGGAAGAGAATGCCCTCTTCCACCTGGAACTCATTGTCCGCATCTGTGTTTCCTCAAAACTATAAACCTCGGAGTCTTTTAAACTAGTGTTAACAGGCACTTACTGACAGGGAGCTTATAGCCCTCCCCGCGATAGATAGCCGTGGCGGGACACCGAAGTCGTGTCATAATTCAACGTCCCCGCGATCCCGCCCATCAATGACCGCTCTACAAAGTTGTTGGGTTTTAGCCGGCACGAGTCCGCCACAACCCCGCAGTGTCCCCTACCCCCGCAGTGTCCCCCAGGTGTCCAAGAGGATTTTCCAACGTTAAAAAAAAAGTTTACAGCACCTGTGGCGTTGTTTGTGTTATAAAAGCGACGGTACTCACCTACTAGCAAGTGAACCGTCAGCCTGCCTGATGATTATTAATGTTAAGGATAACATTAATAATGAGGTGAAACACATAAAAAAAAACATGCTATTATTTCATGGTGGTCTATAAGGTGCTGGTCACTACAGCCAGACGGGCTGCCCAAATATCCTCATGGATACAGGGCAGTGTAGGGGAGGCTACAGGGTTATGACGGTTTTCACTAAGTTACTACTTGTTACTTCGGTGGTAGTATATTTCGATGATATGGTAACCTTGACCTGATCCTGCAGCATCAAGTAGTCTGCGGGACGCCCATCTCCTCAGCAACTTACTGCGGATATAGCGTGTGTTTAGGTTCAATAGAAAATCGGAGGTTAATTTATAATTTTACGAGTAAATTATTTCACCGTCCGCAAAGACAAAGTATCTTTCAATATTTTCATAATAGCCAATTCCACAATTGGTCCATAATATTGAGTTAATTCAACGTCAAAGTTAGTTCGGGAAACGTTAATTGTTTTGCAAACATTCGCTCGTAATAACCGCCAATGAATGTTTAAATATCGAGACGTGTAGCAGGAAGAGCCGGAGTACGTGATTGCATTTCGCAAACATGGCCGCCGCGCTCAAATGACAATCGAGTTTGTTGTTGCGTTATGAACGCGGTTTTAATACACAACCGTCTTTGTGTAGAAGATTTTTTTTCACCGTTATATGAATATTTTAATCCTAAATTATACCAACGAGCAAAGATTTAAATCGAGGACGCGGCGTAATCTCCTCGCGCCATACTAAAAACACACCGAAAATTCTTAACAATGGGTTGGGCGCAGGCGCTCAACCCAACTACAGTTGCACGCCAGCTACAGTGAGTGACGGACACTTGTTGAGAGCGTCGCTATCGTCACAGTCACGTTTGAAGTAAGGAATGTGTTGTCTGTGTTTAAAAGTGTGTTTAGACAAAGGTATATGTATTTTATACTTTTGTCTTTAGTATAATGTATGTTGTATTTTGTAACACACTTTCGCTAGTAATGCCGCATCTCTCGATTTAAATCTTTGCCAACGAGCTATGGAGAGGGCTATGCTCGAGGCATCAAACTACTACAACATGGAACACGCGTGCCATACAAAACACTACGAATTTTATGGAACATTTAAAAGTGACATATGCGTAGAGAATGAACTGTCATTTAAAACAAAACAAACATAATAATAAGTTCCATTGTAGTACTTCGATGGCTCGAGGTTACACCAAGAGTACACTGAGTATTGGTACAGGAGTTTATATAGGCTCTTGTGTTAGGGTATGATAGAAAGAGATGCCTGATGCCTACTATCATCTACTACTACTGGCTGAGGATTTTAGGTACACTAGATCCAAATCCACCATATTATACGACTCAGACAAATAGCTTGTAATAACTCAGATTTGTAACAGACTGTTTTGAAGTGACGAGAGCTACAAACACGATGTCGAGACTCTTCGGCATGCTTAAGGACGCTACGGCATCACTAAGGACGTTGATTCCCGATTCAGTATGGTAGGGGAGCCCAAGAGGGGATTTTTGAATTTACTCGAGCGCGTCAGATATTGCCAATGTATATACCCCACGTGTCTTCAATAACGGATATGTATTAATCTGACGGTTTGGTTGGGGTTGGCGGGGGTGGGGGTAAAATTTTAAATACAACTCGAGCGCGTCAAATTTTCAGAGGGGATGTTAAGTGAACCTAAACTAATTTCCCATTTAAAATTCAGACGATTCGGATGTAACGCAAGCTCGTGGCAGGTTTTTGAAAATGCAAAAAATATTTTTGACGATTCTCATTTTGTAAAACTCGAGCGCGTCAGATTTTCATACAGACGGTTCAGCCTAAAGTCCTGATCGTGCTGATTCTTAATCTGACGATTATATAGAGGATTTTTTAAAATACATCGCCTACAAAATTTTGAACGCCTGTAGACGCTCACCCCACCGCTGAAATGAAAAACTTCATATAACCTTTTTTTCTTCTTACCATCCAATCTTCAAATTCCAAAAGGTCCCCACGACGCTCGAGTGACTACACATTTAGCACCGTGGGCTCCCTAACCAGTATGCCAAGGCAAAGATTCCGACAGTGTGCGCTTGCATGTAGGGATGCCGAAGGATCCTTCTCCTTGCCAATGCCGATAATGGGCGCCGACCCTTATAGGACATATTGTTTTCATAATCTTGGCTACGAGTGTCCTTCAGCTAACCGTGGTAATGTCTGCCATCTCTCGGAATAACAAGATCTCTGTTTTGTGTCAAAGAATAAATAAATAAATCTAAATCGACTATAAAAATAATGTACTATCGACTTGGGGATACGTTAAAAGATCATTTTCATCCCTTATCTCTTTAATTTCAGGGTTCGTGCTCGCTTCAGCGGTGGTGTTACTTCTGCTGGGCATCGTTTGTGCAATATTCTTCAACACGTGGGTCCGACTGATCATAGACCATGTAAGTAAAGTGTTCACCTCACATAGAAAGCGTTCTTATCGGCCACCTGCTATCAAAGAGTTCTCAATTACTTTGGGCACATAGCCCGCAGAGAACCAGAGAACTTGGAGAAGCTGGTGGTGGTTGGAAGAGTGGATGGCAAGAGGTCTCGTGGCCGGTCTCCTAGCCGACGGACAGACCAAGTTGTGCATCTTACAGGCCTTATAGTTTCAAATGCTATGAGAAAGGCTGAAGACAGGGTGGAATGAAAGCAGCTGTGGTGGTCTATGCCACCAAGGCATTTCAGAGCGAGCACGACCTTCAGCAATGAAGAAGCCGACTCTATCTATCTAGAAAGCGTTCTTGTATACCTCTGAATGCCTCTGAGAGTTTTCTAGCATTTCCTCTGAGTCACCATGAGCACAGACACACGCTCAAGCTAAAGCGTGCCGCAGTTTTAAGGCGGCGGTTTCCTAAAGTGGGAACTCAGTGATAGGTGTTTGGGAGAATTTGTTGTCTCAACTTATGATAATGTGAATAACCCATCAAACTACTACAACATGGAACCCGCGTGCCATACAAAACATTAAGAATTTTATGGAACATTTAAAAGTGACATATGCGTAGAGCATGAACTGTCATTTAAAACAAAACAAACATAATAATAAGTACGTAATTTAAAGAAAATGCGACTTTACGTCAACCCAATTAGAGTTTAAAATGAAATAGTAGAAGTTGATCGTTACTATCTTTTATCATTGACGCGTGAAGGCAAGAGTCCGCCATGATTCTGTCAAAGGCGTTCTTTTTATGTGCCGCTATGGCATTTGTGATGCAAATTCCATTGTAGTATTTCGATGGAATAACCTAAAACAGAATGCAAAGCAACACATTCTGGGCACTCATTCAACTCGTGAAACATACTCCAGCAATTCCAATATTTTATAAAAACCTATAGATGTTGACTATGGACATCCCAATTTTAAATGTACTTATATTATAGCTAGGATGTTTTCATGCAAAAATATTATTGGCTCTTATCTAATAATTATAAAACCTATGTGAAATCATAAAATATCACAGTTTAAATTTTGATTCGGTTTACTATTCGCTTCACATGGCACAAGTCGTTCGTCTGTCTGTACAAATTGACTTTTTTTTATTATTGTAATGTTGACATCGAAGTTGTTTTTGTTGAATTACTTAACCTTTGATCATTGACCTAAACTTTTCTCAAACAACAGATTAATGGCTTTTAAAAAAAATATGGCAAATTAGATTCGTATGCGATACGCATTTTTAAGACTTTCCATCTGCGTTTATTTCTTGCTTTATTAGAAACTTTTTTTGGAGCAAGGCTTAGTCTCTTATAGAGCGGGAAAACCTTCATAGTGTAAATTTGACTTCGGATGTTTGTTCCCCCATCCATAGGATCACTATTGTACTGTACTGAACATTCATTTCAAGATTTTTTAAGAAAATAATGTGTGCGAAACGACTACTAAAATATATTTAAATTTAAAGTTGACTCTTCGCACATTTCGTACGAAATAAAATTGTGTGCGACGATCCTAATCGCGGATAGAAGATTCAAACAGTCCCAGGACGAGTGCAATATTTTATGAATATCATATCACCTTCGTCGATTTAAATCTTTGGCGACGATTAATAAACAGTTTTTATTTGTGAAAATTTCGTCAGACAGCCTAACGGCGGATCACTTGATAGTATAATATTTGGATTCTCGAGTTTTGCGTTTACGAACACAAAGAACGTAAATAGTTAAGGGCGCGTATAAAGAGAAATAGCCAATCCTAGATTTGAATTTTATCTAAGTAAACAAAGTCCAATTTAAAAACTTTTTCAAAATAGATAAATAAATTATAAATGAAAGTAAATAAAAAATAAATGTGTGTGTGTCAGCTCAGACTCACGACTGGAGTTTACTCCTTAATACACATAAATTTTTATATTAATTTTCAGTTGAATTTTGATTTTGAATTTTGACTGAATTTTGAATTTGAACTTTTTTCAAAGTGAAAGGTGCGCAAGGTACAGTCAGCGTAAAAAAAAGGTTCATCACCTTAAAGTCTAAATTTGCTTGCACCAGAACAATAAAAAGAACGCCTTTGACAGAATCATGGCGGACTCTTGCCTTCACGCGTCAATGGTAAAAGGTAGTAACGATCAACTTCTACTATTTCATTTTAAACTCTTAATGGGTTGACGTAAAGTCACATTTTCTTTAAATCACGTACTTATTATTATGTTTGTTTTGTTATAAATGACAGTTCATGCTCTACGCATATATCACTTTTAAATGTTCCATAAAATTCGTTGTGTTTTGTATGGCACGCGTGTTCCATGTTGTAGTAGTTTGATGGCTTAGTGCTTTAGTTTCAAAAGGTACTAAAAGTCTGCTTCTTTGTCAAAGGAATGAATTTGAAAACTGACGAAGGTTTTCGTACCGTACCTTTACGTTGCACAGAAGAACGTTGCTTTTTATTTAACACGTATTAATTTCATCCCGGGGCCTTGAAAATCGATTCCTAAGGAGTAAACTTCAATAAATAAAGTAAAATTTACATAGCATTACTATTCAAAAATTAAGATTTGAAGTCAGTGACGTAAGTATTTTTTCAATATTTACTGTAACTAAGTGAGTATTGGTTGACTCTAAGAGGTTATTAGCGAACTGTTTGTTCGCACGCGTTTTCGTAACACCATGAGAAATAAGTACATTTACTTACTTAACCCTATAGTCATCGAAATACTACAATGGAATTTGCGTCACAAATGCCAAAGCGGCACATAAAAAGAACGCCTTTGACAGAATCATGGCGGACTCTTGCCTTCACGCGTCAATGGTAAAAGGTAGTAACGATCAACTTCTACTATTTCGTTTTAAACTCTAATGGGTTGACGTAAAGTCACATTTTCTTTAAATTACGTACTTATTATTATGTTTGTTTTGTTTTAAATGACAGTTGATGCTCTACGCATATATCACTTTTAAATGTTCCATAAAATTCGTAGTGTTTTGTATGGCACGCGGGTTCCATGTTGTAGTAGTTTGATGCCTATAGTCTATAGTTATAGCGAGTGCTTCGCTGAATTGAATGTACAATCACCACACGGGAATGTTGAGTCACTTGTCACTTTTCTTAATTAAGCCGTGTTATTATTTTAATATTGATTGATATTATTGAAATTCGTTATCAGTGGTGTGTCCGAAGTACGCCCGATTTTAGCATTATACGCTTGGTTGGTTTGGTTTTGTAGGAGTTGTGTCGTGCGCCTAGCGCCCGACTCGTAATTTTTTATTTTTTAGGATATCCATCTTCAATATAATTTATTATTATAAAGAACGGCGTATACTGACACAAATGAAAAAAAATGTGATGTTGTAATAGTGGATTAAGGTGTACGAACGTACTTTCTTCCATCGGACACACAGACGTACGGCTGATTACCATCCTCATCTTGTCGAAATCCCTCATTTTCGGACCAAACGCTTTGAAACATCCTTTATAATGCGCACTGCCAAGGTTTGGAACTCCCTGCCGGCGTCTGTATTTCCGAGCCTATATAACCCTAATCTATTCAAAGTTCGAGTGAATAGGCATCTTCTGGGTGAGCTCGCTCCATCTTAGGCCTCATCCATGCTACTCAGCTGATTGTTGGCCAAGAGCAAACCCATCTCTAATAAAAAAAAAAAAAAAAAAAAAAAAAACGTAATAATTAGGTTGGTGCGCGTGTCATAAGCGCTAGCGGGTAGCGAATTACAGGCCGAATACACACTAGTTTTTAATAACACTAGTTATTCATACTAATATTGTAAATGTGAAAGTATTTTGAAATAAATAAATAAATAAACTGTCTGTCTGTATGTCTGTCAGTCGATCATCATGTAATTTTAGATACACACTGTCCCCTGATACAGGAAAGTACATAGGGTACCTTTCATCCAGAAAAAAGTACCTACTGTTCCCGAGGGATCATCTAAAAATATAAAAAAATAGCTGTCGCACGCGGCTTCGCCCGCGTAAATTTATAAAAAAAGTATGAATGTAGTTTTCTATATAGGTGAAATAATTTTCAAAATTGATCCGGTAGTTTTTGAGTTTATTCATTACAAACGTACAAATATTCTCTCTTTGTAATATTAATATAGATACTTGTATAGATTTTTTTTTCAAAGCGAACGAAGTCGCGGGCACCATCTAACATTAACATGTAACATTTCTTTCGCCTATAACTCGGACCAAAAATAGTGTACGTAACCGCACGGTTAAGGCGTTGCGAAATTTTTGTGCCAGAGAGTCTACTGTACTTAGCATGACACTTTCACAACGCTCGCTGCGCCCGCGCATGTGTTGTGTTGTGTTGTATGGGCCTCTCATCGGAATCACATTATTCATCTATTATTTCATTATTACCATGGCGATCGGACACAATGGACGGACAGACATGGTTTAAAATAAATGCGTGAGAAAATTTGAATTTTAATACAGCTGTAACGAATTTAACCGTCTCTTTATGCAACTAAGTACGACATCTCCATCCTTGAAAAGTTGTTGCATCTAAAATCAAAGATCTTGGCAGTCACGGAATTGCTTCACTCTGTGTACCTATGTGTTACAAAATCGAAATATTCATTTATAAATTAGGTTTCTCCAAGAAAATCGTATGATTTCGTCATTACCTATATAAATTTAAATTTACCAGAGATTCGGAAAAAAAAGACAAGATGATGACGACCCTGAGATGAAACTCCGAAAGAAATTCAAGATACAATTCTTTTTGTCATCTTTAAAATAATAACAATTACATCTAGCTGCTGCCCGCGACTTCGCCCGTGTAATTTTGTAAATTATATACTAAAACCTGCCTCGAGAACCACGCTATCCATTGATGAAAACAACATGAGAATTGTAGTAGGATGTGTTGTTCTTATACGCTTGGATTGAAAACGGACCCGAGTGGGAAGAATGTAATCTATATTTAGTTTTAATCAAAGATTTAAATCGAAAGATGCGGCGTAATCTCCTCGCGCCATACTAAAAACACACCGAAAATTCTTAACAATGGGTTGGGCGCAGGCGCTCAACCCAACTACAGTTGCACGCCAGCTACAGTGAGTGACGGTCGCTTGTTGAGAGCGTCGCTATCGTCACAGTCACGTTTGAAGTAAGGAATGTCTGTGTTTAAAAGTGTGTTTAGACAAAGGTATATGTATTTTATACTTTTGTCTTTAGTATAATGTATGTTGTATTTTGTAACACACTTTCGCTAGTAATGCCGCATCTCTCGATTTAAATCTTTGGTTTTAATCCTAATCGCGGATAGAAGATTCAAACAGTCTCAGGATGAGTGCAATATTTTATGAATATCATATCACCTTCGTCGATGTTCCAATTTGAATTTTTTGAAGTATTATTTTTAAAGTGTTATCACGTATTTATATCCCCAGGAGCTGGTGCTACGCCCGGGCTCGATGACGTTCGAGTGGTGGGCGCGGCCGCCTGTCAGACCGTTCATTCGGGTGTACGTGTACAACGTGACCAACGCCGACGAGTTCCTCAACAACGGCTCCAAGCCCATGCTGGACGAACTTGGACCCTATGTGTACACGTGAGTGTCGATTTTATATATATATATAACTATGGCTGTATGAAATAAGACACACCTTGGAATAAGAGGTTTTAATAAACAATATGTAACTGGTAAAATGTATAGACAATTAGACATCATCAATCAATCAATACTAATAATAAATCTGTAAGTGTAGGTATTGTATGTGTGTATGTATGTAAGTATGTATAAATGTGTGTGTGTGTGTGTGCGCGTGCGTGTGTGTATGTATGTATGTATGTATGTATTATCAGCATGTAACATAGGTTATATTTTATAGAGTTAAGCGGACGAAGTCGCGCGTAAAAGCTAATAAGAAATAATATAAAAATATACGTCCAATATACATAATTAATTAATTATTTATAACACAATACTTTTTATCATTTTTCTTTACTTAATTGAATTAACGAGCGACTTTATCACGTTAGCATTGAAAACCAGTTTAAAAAAAAATTCGGATAAAAACATGTTATTTATCCAATAATATAACATAACAAGGTAATCCGGAAACCAGGGTTGCCATGGGTTTTATTCATTTATTCAAAACATAGACGCGTGAATAATTTGAATTTTACATGGACAAGATCGCTGTTGCACGCGACTTCGTTCGCGTAACTTTAAAAAATATATCCTCTGTTACTCGCTGATAAAGTAGCTTTAGATAGGTGAAAAAATTTTCAAAATAGGTCCACTAGTTTTTGAGTTTATTGATTACAAACAAAAATATAATTGATCTTTATAATATATATTAGTTTTCGTAGGGATCCCTAATTTAATTCAACTAACAATATCTAATATGTTACTCAGTGATAATTTAGCTTACTATAGGTGAAAGAATTTTCAAAATCGGTCCCCTAGTTTTTTTTTTTTCTTAACTATGTACTACAATAATAGTGGGACAATAAATAGTAGGGGTGTGTGTGGGGTGCTAGGTATGTGATCTGGGCCCCTAGCCAAGAGCAAACCAATGCAAACGGGAGCGTTGCGTATTTACTAAACGATAGAAAATAAAGCCCAGTGATTGGTCAAAATTTTATGTGGGCGTCACAACAACCAATCACCGGGCTTTATTTTCTATCGTTTCGTAAATACGCAACGCTCCCGTTGGCATTGGTTTGCTCTTGGCTAGGGCCCCTGCTCCCAGAAATGGCCGGCGTACCTCCACTGCCGGGTACGCCGAGGTTCCGACAGGGAGCGTAGCCCTTTCCGCGCTGGATAGCCGAGCCGTGGCTGGGCACCGATGTCGTGTCATAACGTCCCCTCGTCCCCGCCCATCAAAGGCCGCGCTGGAAACTCGTTGGGTTTTAGCCGGTACGAATCCAGCATAACCCCGAAGTGTCCCATACACTGCCGGGTTACCAAGAGGATTTTCCAACGTTAAAAAAAAGGTATGTGACCTACTGTGTCACATCCTACTAATATTTAATAAGCCTTGGGGAACTTTGCGGTTCAGTCTGCGAATTTTCCATCCATATCAGAACCATCGCCAAGGTTAAGGGCGCGTATAAAGAGAAATAGCCAATCCTAGATTTGAATTTTATCTAAGTAAACAAAGTCCAATTTAAAAACTTTTTCAAAATAGATAAATACATTATAAATGAATGTGAAGACTCGGACAGAAAACATAATATAATGAAATTTTCTCGATAGAAAAAAATCACCAAGTGAACTCTCATTTCCATCGATTTTAGTTTTATTTTCTAAATGACACACATTACAAAGCTAAAAGTGTTTCAGTTATCTAACTTCACAAATTATCTAATGCTCTATGTATCAATTTTTCATTTGACATTGTAGTTTAGGAATAATTAATATTTAATACTTTTGGCACTTATAACATTTTTATTGAGCGAGTTGCGCTATCTTCCGTCGCATGTTGTGCGTAGTTGTACGTATTTTGTGTCACTGTCATGTCCAAGGGGCCACGCGGGTGAAATTACTAATTTTGGTTGTTTTATACGTACTCTTAAGGGTAGATTTGTAATTATGTCAGTTTTTGTATAGTAATTAGTATAGATTATAATTTATAGCTTGTTCTATTGTTCACCGACAGCCAAGAATGGGAGAAAGTGAATATCACCGACAACGACAACGGCACCCTGTCGTTCCACTACAAGAGGGTCTACACGTTCAGGCCCGAGCTGAGCGCTGGGCCCGATGACGACGCGGTCGTCGTACCCAACATACCTATGCTGGTGAGTTTTTAATATTTTAAATTGGTTCACTTTGCAGACATGCTGACGGTATCTTTTTTATATATTCCCCTCTAGACTCTAGGGCAAGGATGGCGAACCTATACGGTATGCTTACACGATATTCTGAAGGTGGTCGCATATAAAATAATATTCATGCGAGATGACTACTAAAAACAAAAAAGTTGACTTTTCGCACAATTCGTACGAAATGAATTCGTGCATGATGACAACTAAATCACAGCAATTTCTCTTTTTCCCCGGTTACGCCCGGGGAGCAAATTTTTATATATAAAAATCTTCACCGTGTATCCTTCTTTCCATATATGAAAACCGAATTAAGATCGGTCCACCCATTCTCGAGTTTTTGAAGCATGTTGAAATAGCTTGGTAAAATGTTGAAATTGACTAAAAAAAGTTGAAATAGCTTGGTAAAAGGTTGAATTTACTTAGGAAAATGTTGAAATAGCTTGGTAAAAGGTTGAATTTGCTTAGGAAAATTTTGAAATAGCTTGGTAAAAGTTTGAATTTGCTTAGGAAAATTTTGAAATAGCTTGGTAAAAGATTGAATTTACTTAGGAAAATGTTGAAATAGCTTGGTAAAAGGTTGAATTTGCTTAGGAAAATTTTGAAATAGCTTGGTAAAAGTTTGAATTTGCTTAGGAAAATTTTGAAATAGATTGGTAAAAGATTGAATTTACTTAGGAAAATGTTGAAAATGCTTGGGAAAAAGTTGAAATTGACCGAAAAATTGTATACCGTATATATAAAAAAAATAAGATAGGTAAGTATATTTAGTACTAATAAGAAAAAAGACAATAACATTCATTATGAAATGCAATATGGCGTCGCATGGTCGGTGCGCCTTGGATTGGAACAATCCAATACCGGAACAGGTACGAATATCAGTTATTGTAACTGTGTTTGTTGCGATGCAATGCAAAAGAAACCACAGAGTAAATTGTTTACGATTCAAATTCACATAAAGCTGTATTTTTTACTCAAATTTTATCATAATATGTTTCATTAGCGCAGACATATGATAAATTATAGAGTACTGACAAGCTGGGTAAAATTATCCTCATTAAATTCTAAACAAAATATGTCCTATACATTATTTTGATTAGCTTGACGGTTTTCAAGCTATAGCCAGTTTTCTCGCTCGCACACATATCAAATTCTCCCACAGGAAAAAAGAGATGGCAATATTAAACTTTAAGAAGGTAATTTAAAAATACTCAAAACGAACCTAACTCCTTATGCTTTTAAAGTTCATTTTCGAATGTCACAAGGGAAGTTCAACAACCGGTCAAATCGTATTGAATAATAGTTTGCCTCGATGCACAAGGTTATTGGAAAATGATCATTATTACAAAGGCGTAGAGTACCTACACGTGTGTGTATATTTAATTTCCCATAGTAACGCTATGCAATATTATTATGCATACGAGATGCATTCTTGTTTATGGAATACGAATAAACTAAGTTAGTTTTTATTAGTTAAATAGAACTAAAGTACAGTATTTTTAAATCTTATTGGCGGACAGGCTGACGGACCACTTGATGGTAAGTGGCTATACTGTCACCTAAACTACACATTTTGAGAAACTAGACATCTTGGGACAATAGACATTCTGAGACACTAGACATTTTGAGGCACTGGACATTCTGAGACTAGACATTTTGAGACACTGGAAATTCTGAGACTAGACATTTTGATAGACTGGTCATTTTGGAACAATGGACATTCTGGCTGTTTGGACATTCTGAACCTGAGCCACACAATCATAATAATATGTGCATTGCCGACCCTTTGTAGGATAATAGGAATTTTGTAGGAGAAAGACTTTGGGCTTAGTAGGTGATATGGAAATGGGTTCTGGCAACCCTTACTCACCGAAACACAAAAGCACACGTGCTGATATTTCACGGTGGTCTCCTAAAAGGTGGTGGTTAACTTTGTCAAATACTTAGTAGACTCTTAGGGCCTCTTTCACCATCTGTCAGGTAGGCTAACCGTCATTTAAAGTCACCGGTCATCGGGGATAATGGAGCTGATATACTTACCTTTGTTTCTACGGTAAAGGTCAAAAACATTATAAACAAAATAATAATAAAAATTCGCCTATAGAAGGATGCAGTAAACCGAGTGCATAATTTAATAAAACATAAAATAATAATAAATCTGTAAGGGAAGGTCATGGAGTAAGTTACTTTGTTATCAGATATATCGAGTTCATAGGCTCTATACATGATACTGAAACTTACGATTTTTAGAATTTTTTTCTGTATGTATATATGTATGTACCTCCATAACTCCTAAACGAATTAACTGATTTTCATGAAATTTGGTAGATAAACATTTAGACGTACAGGACACAGGATAGGCTACTTTTTCTTTTTCAACGCGGACGAAGTCGCGGGCACCAGCTAGTAAAACATAAAATTATTTCTAAAAAGAACTATAAACAACACCTTACTTGTAGTTGGTGAAAGTGGCCCTTAGTATCTTTTGAAAGCAGACAACTGACAGACGTTTGAAATGAGATTTTGTCATGACTGCTAATTGTGTCGTTCAATGTAAAAGTGGTGTAACTCCCTATTTTAAAAAAACATCTTTTCTTGCCTAATGGTATCACATTTAGTCATAACTTTCAATATAAAAGTGCTAGTAACTCAAATAGTTGCATTAAAATCCCATAGATGAAAACAATGGATAAATGCTTATATATATTTTTTCCTACACTATAATTCGCAAAAAGCTCGTTATTCTAAAATTCAGTTACAAGGAGATAATTCACTTTTACAATGAACGACACAATTATTGCCCTGATGCAAGCAAATGTCGACTTTAAGGTGATGAACTTTTTCTAATCCCGACTATAGTATACCTACATAGCTTATCTATATCTAAAAAGGTTTTTCGTTTTACATTATTATAATAATTATTATTATTTTTTATTGTACCAAAGGGGTCAAGTTAAGTGTTCTAGGTAAACTGGTTGGTTAACGTTTCCGCGAGTAAAGCCTTGACTATCAACGTCAAAGGTAACTTGGTAAAACCTTAAGAACCTTATTCGGTTACAACTAAGGGCGTCATTTGAGTGATCTTTTGAATAAGATTGAAGCAATCTGTGATAAAATATTTATATGTACTGTGTATATTTACATGAAGGTGAAGAAGTAATCTTAGTTTACTCGTATTTTTAAACTCGACTTATTTTTTTTTTTGAACTCATGAGGAAAAATATTTTTATTAATTTCAACATATATGTATATATAGGTACTTATCAAAATCGGTCCAGTAGTTTTTTAGTTTATTCATTACAAACATACCAAAATACAAATCTTCTCTTTATATTATGATACTAGCTGGCGCCCGTGATTTCGTCCGCGTTGAAATAGAAAAAACGATTTTGATGAAAATCTAGGGTTAGGGGTTTTTAGGTCTAGAAATCGATCTGTCGGGGTCTTATCTTCGAGAAAATTCGTTTTAGATAGTTTTTTTTTAATGGAACGGTTACAAAATTACAAAAGTAATACCGCTTGCTCGTTTGATAATACAGCTAACGCCATCTAGCGCCGAGGGAACGAACTTCATACTTATTGTCTAAAAAGTCTAAATTGTTTCTATTAAATATTAAAAAAATTAATAAAAATAAACAATGTATGATGTATTCTTGATTTTTTTTCTATAATGCTTCATAGACTTTCTTTCTTACACGTAAATTACCTACATTGTCCCATAAAACTCAAAAGCATTTTATTTACAACGGTATCAAATTATGTAAACTTAAGTCTAAATTACTTTAAATTTATAGTAAGTTATTTTTTCAATATTACATTAAATTTATGGATTTAAAAAAATATTTCTTTAATTTATTTTTTTACCTAGACTTATTTTCCTCTTTTGCAAGATAGCCTGTCTAGTCTAAGGACCTTAACATAAAAAGTGTGAAAGATTGCCCTTTGAATTAAAAATGCAGATGAATAATCCTCTTTATAATTGCTCGCATGTCAAAGGTTAAAAAGTCTTGACATTTTTTTTACCTTAAACAGGTAGGTAAGTGTATGGAAACGATAATTGAGGTAATAAAATGATGAACCTTGACATTTAACGGTCACGGAAACATACGTGAGATGAAGGAATATTATTGCTTTAAATTTCCGAATCGTTTTCATTTAAAATAATTATTTAAAACTTGTGCTATTCATTTAAAATAATTTTATTGTTGTAATCAATACCAATAATAAACCTGTAAGGGTGGGTTGCACCGTAGGCTTGGTTATTGTTACGGTCAAAGTTAACTTTAGCGGTAACTTTAACGGTGACAGTCGAAATTAACAATCGCATGTTGCACCATGATATTGTTCGTCACTGTCAAAGTTAAAGGGGTTGCCACTATAAAATAATGTAATTTTCATAGGTTGTCGTAGTAATATTTTTTTTTAATATGGCAACATTCAAAGTCACCTGTCTCAAAACAGTCACAATCTTAGGTCACAATTGACTTAACCGAAACAATAACATTAACTGGCCAATATCGACCGGTTAAGGTTATCGTTAAGTTATGACGTCATTTTAACCGTTGTAAAAATGGTGCAACGCATATTATGCTTAAGCGAAGATTTAACGGCTGGATTCGATATGATTACCGTTAAAGTTAGATGGTACAACCCACCCTTAGTGTAGGTATTGTATGTATGTATGTATGTTACTCCATAACTCTTAAACGAATTATTGGATTTTCATGAAACTTGGTAGATAAACATTTAGACGTACAGGAGACAGGATAGGCTACTTTTTTCTTTCTCAACGCTGACGAAGTCGCGGGCGCCAGCTAGTTATTAATAAATAGAAGCCTTTTTTTTCTTGTATAGTTAGGTACCCGATTAGTAAAAATCACTATCTCGCATTCAATGTATTGGTGGCAACACTGCACCGTATGGTGGCAACACTGAGGAGTTTTCCGTAGGCCGCGAGCCGGAGTAGAGGCATTGAAGTATAATGTACAGTGGGGGTAAGAAAAGGTTCTTCACCTTAGAGTTGAAATTTGCTTGCACCAGGGCAAAATGTCAGTCATGCCAAAACTTATTTCAAACGTGTGTCAGTTCTCTGATTAATGCTTTAGTTTTAAAAAGTACTTAAGAGTCTACGATTTTGATAAAGGAATGATTTTGAAAACTGACGAAGGTTTTCGTACCCCGGCTTTACCTTAATGAGTAGACGTGTGATTTGCCAAATATACAGTGAATTACCGAGCCAGTGCCACCCATAAGTACACTATACACTACAATAAAAAAAAATTAGTTTTGTGTTTGGAGCATTTTTTTACTATGTTTTATTTAATAAGTGCGTAACCTCACCATCGGGTCCAACGGAAGACCAGCGCAGGTTTTTACAACCTGCATTATGCTGAGTTGGAGCCGGTTTGTGGTGGGGGACGTTTGTGGTTTTGTTTATATATGTTACCTTTGTATGTTCTTAAATGTCCCTCACTACAAATAAAACATTATTCTATTCTATTCTAAAAATCTGTTTTTGCGGTTTCAGAGCGCCACGTCCCAATCGAAGCACGCCGCCCGCTTCCTGCGGCTGGCGATGGCCTCCATAATGGACATACTCAAGATAAAGCCTTTCGTGGAAGTGTCCGTTGGTCAGCTGCTCTGGGGCTACGAAGACCCGCTGCTGAAACTCGCTAAAGACGTGGTGCCCAAGGAGCAGAAGTTGCCCTACGAGGAGTTCGGTCTATTCTACGGGGTAAGCTCGTTGCTATTCTTAGTGACTGTCCACTTGACGGTATGTGGTTACCGTCGTCCACAAATTAAGCAACGTCACAGATGATGCAGATATTGAAAACACACTCTGGCTCGTCCCTTACTCAACAAAAAACACAAAAGCACAAATGCTTTAACCGTTTCACGGTGGTCTTCTGTAATGCAAACTTCGTTTGACGTAAATATAATATAAGGAGTGCGAGAAGTTGTCGTAGAGGGATGTTCATCCTCGCAGATCTTCGCTTTTATAGGTAGTGTGTGACCTCACTATCGGCCCCAACGGATTACCCCCCCCCCCCCATGCTCCTCCATCGGCGGTGATGTGCGGGGCCGAATAACAGCGAGGCCATGTCTGCGGACCCCGCACACCGCAAAATCCCGCGAGGGAACCGTCTTTGTGGTGGCGACCTAGGGAGCATCTCTAGGCCGCCACGCCGTCAAATCAGTGTAGGCCGGGCGCCAGTCGTCCTACCTGACGCCCGGTAGTCACTTTTTAATCGGCGCGCGCAGCGTATGCGCGGCGCCGTCGCCCAACTCTACGGCGCCTGAGTGGGTCCGCCTGGGGGTCCTCTTCGCGGGACCGCTCCCTGGCCTCTTTACCACTCAGGGCCGCTTCGCAAAATGCCCTGACTGCATTCCAGCAGTCAGGGGTCTCAATCATCGCTCTGACGACAGCCGGTAGGGACAGGTCGTGTCCCACGACTGCCGTCAGAGCCGCTCTCTCATTGTCCCAACCTGGGCACTCCTCCAGTAGATGTTGCGCCGTGTCTTCGGCGGCTCCGCACTCGTGGCAGGAGGGAGTCGGCTCCCTCCGCGCGACGTTGCACAGGTACCGACCGAAGCAGCCATGCCCCGTCAGCACCTGCACAAGCCGGAACGAGAGCGAGCCGGTCCTCCTGCTCACCCACTCATTCAGCACCGGCGCGATCGCAGCCGTGGTGCGGGAACCCCACCCCGGCTGCATCAAATCGTCGCGCCAGCGCTCGAGTGCCTCCTCCTGGAGCTCCGTCCTCCAACGTGCCACCTCCTCCGGAAGTGGGCTCGCGCCGCGGGCCCTCGCATCGGCGGTCCTACGGTAGACCGCTGCGAGGACCTCGGCATCCAGCTCCCAGGGGACCCGACAACAAAAATTACAAACAACAATAACAAAAATTTAGTTTTGTGTTTGGAGCATTTTGTTACTATGTTTTATTTAGTAAGTGCATAACCTCACCATCGGGTCCAACGGATTACCAGCGCAGGTTTTTACAACCTGCATTATGCTGAGATTTTACTATCTGTAATATTCTGTATTTTACCCCTACAACCTGCATTATGCTGAGATTTTAGAATCTGCAATATGCTATTTTTACCCCTGCAACCTGCAATTATGCTGAGTTTTTACAACCATCATTAGGAATGCTGAGTTTTTACAATCGGCATTATGCTGAGTTGTTACAATCTGCATTATGCCGAGTTTTTACAACCTGCATTATGCTGAGATTTTACTATCTGTAATATTCTGTATTTTACCCCTACAACCTGCATTATGCTGAGATTTTACAATCTGCAATATGCTATTTTTACCCCTACAACCTGCAATTATGCTGAGTTTTTACAACCTTCATTAGGAATGCTGAGTTTTTACAATCGGCATTATGCTGAGTTGTTATAATCTGCATTATGCCGAGTTTTTACAACCTGCATTATGCTGAGATTTTACAATCTGCAATATGCTATTTTTACCCCTACAACCTGCATTATGCTGAGTTTTTACAACCTTCATTAGGAATGCTGAGTTTTTACAATCTGCATTATGCCGAGTTTTTACAATCTGCATTATGCTGAGTTTTTACAACCGGCATTATACTGAGCTTTTACAATCTGCATTATGCTGAGTTTTTACAATCTGCATTATGCTGAGTTTTTACAATCTGTATTATGCTGAGTTTTTACAATCCGCATTTTGCTGAGTTTTTACAATCCGCATTTTGCTGAGTTTTTACAATCTGCATTATGCTGAGTTTTTACAATCGGCATTATGCTCAATTTTTATAATCTGCATTATGCTGAGTTTTTACAACCTGCATTATGCTGTTTATACAACCTGAATTATGCTTAATTTTTACAACCTGCATTATGCTGAGTTTTTACAACCTGCATTATGCTGAGTTTTTACAACCTGCATTATGCTGAGTTTTTACAACGTGCTTTACGCTGAGTTTTTACAATCTGCATTATGCTGAGTTGGAGCCGGTTTGTGGCGGGGGACGTTTGTCTTTCTAAATGTTATCTATGTATGTTTTTATATGTCCTTTGCTACAAATAAAATCTTTATTTATTCCATTCTATTGTAATTATTAAATATGTATTAACTTTATCATCTTGTACGCACTCTCTATAGAGAAAATAATAATATATAGTAAAAAGCCAAATTTCACGTTGACAGAAAAACGGCACGTCCCCAGACGTGGTGACAATGTTCACCGGAGCCACGAACATGGCCAGTTACGGTGTCATAGAGAGATACAACATGAAGGACAAGTTGCCCCATTGGTCCACGGACGAATGTAACAGCATATCCGGATCGGATGGCTCTATTTTCCCCCCGCACATAACGAGGAACGACACCCTCGCCGTGTACGACAAGGACCTGTGCCGTCTCCTGCCCCTCAAGTACCTCAGGGACGAGGAGAATCCCTCGGGGGTGGAGAGCTACAGGTTCACCCCGCCGGAAGACGTGTTCGCCGATGACGAGCACAACAAGTGCTTCTGTCCGGCCGGACCACCGTGCGCCCCCAACGGTCTTTTCAACGTGTCTCTATGCCAGTATGGTGAGTTTTGATAAGATTTATATGTCTATATTGATATTATGTATAAAGAGGTGTTTGTTTGTATAGTAGAAGAGTCGAATATGGACAATCACGGGAAGTAATTCGTGTAGTTTTGAAAATTTGGTACCTACAATTATTATACCTTGGGTTATTAAGGTATCCTTTTTCAGGTTTTTGCTCATATCGCGCGAATATCTTTGACAAATGATTACTTCTGATAAAAAAATTTACATGAGATTTTCTACAAATTTATATAAATATTCATTCATTTTTACTCTAAGATCAATACTTTAGGAGCGATAGGCTGTGTAAGTTGTGTAAGGCGCTGTTGTTGGTGAAGATGTGGATTTTAGTAGTTCTTCTAATGGTTCTTGTCACCATCAGAAAATATTCCTTGTCAAATTGATGTGGTTTTGAAGTAAGGAATCGCAAAATGCCGTTACAGAATTAGGGCCCTGGAAAAGGGAAAGTGGAAACCGAGATATTTTCGTCACAAAAAAGTACTTAAAACGGTTCAATGATGGAAAGACCTTCAAAAGAGGTAGGCTTATGTGTGTAAAAATTGCAGGCGAAGTCGAGATCGAGTCGCTAGTGTAATCAATAGTAATAATAAATCTGTAAGGGTTGGTCATGGAGTAAGTTACTTTGTTTTCAGAGATATCAAGTTTATAGGCTCTATACATGATACTGAAACTAAATTGACCATTTATAGAATTTTTTTCTGTATGTATGTATGTTCCTGTAGGTATGTATGTAGGTAGATAAACATTTAGACGTACAGGGCACAGGATAGGCTACTTTTTTCTTTTTCAACGCGGACGAAGTCGCGGGCGCCAGCTAGTATAATCATATACGTGTTATAATGATTTCAGATTCGCCAATAATGCTATCGTTCCCACACTTCTACTTGGCCGATCCGAGTTTGAGGGAAGCCGTCGAGGGAATATCACCACCGAACCCCGAAGACCACAGACTCTTCATTGATGTTCAACCGGTGAGTACTTTTTCAGGTAATTTAGGGTCTTTCCTATAGGCAATTTAGGGTCGTGTAAAATTGAGGAAGCTTTAGCTTGTATGAAAAGTTGAAAAGTGTAGAGTTCCCTTTGAGGAACGAAACGATAGCACATGTCCTTCGTGCAGTGAATAAATGTCTCTTTCTTTCTTTCTTTCTTACATCATAACCTGAAAATTAAACTATTTTTTAAAGCTGTAGCAAACCGTATGTATTCGGTACTGAGTAACGGGTGCGCCATCTAGTACCGAGTACCGAAACGTTACACACGAATGCATTTCGTTACTCGCATTTTTCGTATTATCTACACTGTTCCATTCACGCAAGCTCAAGTACCGTTGATGCGTGAATCGAAACGTTTTCTGGCTAATCGTATGTATGTTTTACGCATGCGCGCGCTTATTCGGTAAATTTAAAAACGTACGTTACAAAGAACGATGTTGTTGTTTTGATTTTGTTGAAAACATGTTTCATTTCATTTTTTATGTAATTTCAATTTAATGTCAATAAATAATTTTCGACACCCATTTTTAGCTTTTTCATTATAATCAATGCATAATGGATTTCGATTAGTTCAAAACACGGAAAAGTAAAAAAAATGCACCTTACGCAGCTTGGTATGTAATGTATAATATAAGTAAGTTTTCTACAAATTACGAATGTTGCGATGCCGCGATGTCATACACTTCATACAGTGTACGGCGTACGCGTACCCAATACGACTCGATTCGTTTAGCATGTTATGATGAGGTATCAGAAGTAACGAGTAACGTAACGATATGATAGTAACGAGTACTAATTGTTATAGTAACGAATACATACGGGTACGCTTTTTTTCGTTACTTTTACACCACTGCTATTTTTCAACCTATTTTTTTTTTAGTTTTATGGCTTAGTAAGTAGACCTTTAAGCCAAGTCTTTATTTTATTTTTTTAAGCTAATTTTCAATTGCGACCTTCATTTTTATATGGAAAATTGTCAATTTGACATTGACAGTTGACAGTTTTTCATACACGGTCTGTTTTTTAATCTCAGAGACAAAAATGACACATGCAAATGTCAACTTTGCATATAATGATACCATGAAATGACATGAAATGTATGTAATGCATGTCAAATGTAATGTCATTTTTGTCTGAGATTAAAAAACAAACTACAAATTAATGTTTTACGCTCTCGCTAGCGAGTGCGGTCATTGTAAACTCATGGCAAAGGTATTTAAAGTCGGGGTACGAAAACCTTCGTCAGTTTTCAAATTCATTCCTTTATTAAAATCGTAGACCCTTAGTACCTTTTGAAACTAAAGCACTAAGCAGTCAACTGACAGACGTTTGAAATGAAATTTTGGCATGACTGACAATTGCCCTGGTGCAAGCAAATGTCGACTCAAAGGTGACTTAAACCTATTCTTACCCCGACTGTACTTGTAGTCCAATGACTGACATGTTTCTGTTTTCTGTCGTTGACAGGAGATGGGCATAGCGATGCGCGCGCGCGCCCGCGTCCAAATAAACCTGGCCGTGTCCCAAGTGGTGGACATTAAACAGGTGGCCAACTTCCCGGATATAGTGTTCCCCATACTGTGGTTCGAGGAGGGCATAGACCAGCTGCCGCAGGAGGTGACGTCACTGCTCAAGCTGGCAACGAGGCTGCCTCCGATCGCGAGGGCCGCCCTCGGCTGGGGACTGTCCGCCCTCGGCGCCCTCTTGCTCCTATTGGCGGTCACCTGCCTCATCAGGTCAGTCCTTCATTGTGATTGGTTTACTCTTTAAGGGAGTTTACTCATTAAGGGAGTTTACTCATTAAGGGAGTTTACTCATTAAGGGAGTTTACTCCTTAAGGGAGTTTACTCATTAAGGGAGTTTACTCATTAAGGGAGTTTACTTCTTAAGGGAGTTTACTCATTAAGGGAGTTTACTCCTTAATGGAGTTTACTTCTTAAGGGAGTTTACTCCTTAAGGGAGTTTACTCCATAAGGGGGTTTACTCCATAAGGGGGTTTACTCCTTAAGGGAGTTTACTCCTTAAGGTTTACAAGTCAGTTTTCCTCCATACAAACGTAGAATGTTAATTACTCCACTGTTTTATGTTTAATTTACAAAACTAAGCATGATACCGATTTATCTTGTCGTTAACTAGGTTCGTTTTTATACAAACTTATTATAAAAGTATTAATTTAAAAGATTTATAATCCTTGAAAAATCCATATTTTAAACATCTGTCATTTGAAGAAAATGTGACTTTACGTCTTGGTGACCGTTAATCTTTTAAAAAAGTGGATAATTACAAGTATGGATTTCGCACGCCATACAACTTTATGGAACATTTAAAAGTGACATACGCGTAGAGCATCAATTCTGTCATCTGTCATTTGTAGAAAATGTGACCTCAAGTCAACACATTGGAGTTTAAAATGAATAGTATGTTGGTCGTTGCTACCTTTCACAATTGACTTCGTTTTAGGCGTACTTGACATGTGCCGCTTTGGCATTTGTCACGCAAAATCCATACGTGTAGTATTTCAATGGTAACACCAAACATTATTCATTTGTCATTTGTCACGCAAAATCCATAAGTATTTGTATCATTGCAATATTTGTTTTTTTTTTTTATACATATGTATATATATATATTTCAGGTCGTCCCACCGCCAGAGCACGTTGAGGCTCGAGGGGCACGCGATAGCGAAGCCTCCGCCCGCGAAAACACCGAGCAAAGAGAACGGATACGAATTGAACAGCAGAAGATAACTAGTCCTCCCCCACCCCCCCCTAGGTGACGTTTGCTTAAACTTCAACTTCAACTTAAACTTTATATGAAACTGAGCGTCTTAACTCGTCTTAAAATTTTAGGTAACCTGACTGTAATTTTGTCAAATTTTTGAAGAATGAAAAATTGTCTGTCATTTTTCATGTATAGGTAAATGTTTTTTTATAGTAGGGGAGCCCGAGAGGGGATTTTGGGATATTATATGCACCACGTGTCTCCGATATTTGTGTTGATCTGTCTGTTGGTTTGGTTTGTGGGATTGGGTTAAAAATTTAAAGACGGTTCAGCTTCTTTTTCTTAATACGCCTGTAGATGTTCACTCCAAGGTTGAAATGAAAAACTTCATATAAACTTTTTGGGTTTTTTTTTTAATCCAATAAGTCCCCACGACGCTCGAATAACTCCACATTTAGCGTCGTGGGCTCCCCCACCATTACGCTCTCGCTAGTGAATGTGGTCAATAAAAACATTTTTGGATTTTTTTGTTTTATGGCCCTTTAGTTTTTAAGCAGCGATTTGTATGGGACAGCCTGTCCAGAGAAATTGCCTTATCAGTTTCGATAACAAATTCCATTCATTTCAAAATTCGCTAAGGCTTAGATTTGAAATGGGCATTGATTACTCTGATTTTGAATTTTCAAAGGAAAAAAGACCTTATAATTCTACAAAATACAAAGAATGTTCAATCTTAGGGTGATAAAGCACTTTATTAGTCGAGTTCACATATTACAGTGCCTCTACCACGAGTTATAATGACCGCACTCGCTAGCGAGAGCGTAAAAAAAAATTATATGAAAAAATCGTCAACTGTCAATGTCAAATTGACAATTCCATATAACAATTTTACGCTCTCGTTAGCGAGTGCGGTCATTGTAACTCATGGTAAAGGTACAGTACCTTTACCATGACTTATAATGACCGCACTCACTAGCGAGAGCGTAAAATATTTATAGGAAAAATTGTCAATTTGACATTGACAGTTGACAGTTTTTCATATAAATGTTTTACGCTCTCGTTATGTGGCGAGTGCAGTCATTGTAACTCATGGTAAAGGTCTGTGTTTTAAACTCATACTAGAGGCACTTGAACTTGACATTGACACTTGATGACGTCATTTCGCGACCAACTAAAGGCCGCAGTCGCACGACTTGTTAATACTTGTTAATGTGACCGAGGGTTGTACGATCGGCAAAAAAATTTTAGGACCAAAAAAGGTGCTTTGTTTTTTTTTAATAATAATAATAATAAACATTTTTAAACGTGAAAAATATTGTACATATTATATAAAATAATAAATATAAAAAGGAGCGCGCACAAATTGTCGTCAAAGATCTGAAATTTTTGATGTTTCAATAAAAAAATAAAAGTCTGAATCTCATTTGAATGCCTATTTAAAAAATATTTTTTTTTATAAATTTTTCAAACAGGTATTGTGTTGTGGTAAATTAATAATTCTAAATTCCGTCCATTTTGTATAAAAATAAAAATATATATATTTTTATACTCTAAAAGTGATATATTCGCTCAAAAATGTGGTGGCTTCCAAAAAAAAATACTTTTCGAGTTATAAAGTACTTAATTTTGTTATGTCTCGAAGATTATTTTTAAAAAAGTTTTTTTATACAATATTAAAATGTAATTCTTAAGCATTTATGCTACAATACTATAATATTAATATACAAATACATATAATGTTATATTAATATTATAATATGTGAGAAATTTTGTAAGCCGCGAAAAATTTAAAATTTAAAATGACAGATCCTGAAACTAAAATTATAGTGTCATTTTCTTTGACAGTTTTATGAAAAAATAAAAAAATTAAATTGTATATAATTTTTTTTAAACGTGCGTCACTCGTGGCTTACAAAATATTTTATAATGTTTAATTAGGAGAATTTTTATTTTTTCATTATTTTAATCGAATAGAAATTGTAGATTTCAGGCATTTTCTATTTGTACTTACAATATTTTATGTTTTTAAAAATAATATAAATTTCTTTTGAAAATTTTTAATTTTGTGTGATAGTAGTAAAACGACTTACTTACTTACTATTGTCTAATTTTTATCGAGCATAATTAATATGATATTATACTAGCGACACGGCTTCCCCCGGGGTGCATTTTTTTTTACGTGAAAACCTTCCCTGATTATCCCTCTATCCATGAGTGAAGACAGAATTAAAATCGGTCCAGCCGTTCTCGAGTTTTGCGCTTAGCAACACATTTAGGGATTCATTTTTATTTATATAGAAAGAAGATTTAATCACTTTTTTTGGTGTCCTTACCCACCTTAATGTCTTTAATTCACAAAGGCAGAATTAAAGAAAAGAAAAATTAAAGGATTCGTGTCGATGTGCTCTTGGGCCCCACATCAGTGATTACGCTCGCTGACCACCAGGCAATATGCTCTTGGGCCCCAAGTGATAACTATGCTCGCGGGCCGCCAAAGGCATATGCTCTTGGGCCACCCATTAATAATTATGCTCGCGGGGCCCCCAAGGCACCATGTCAATATGCTCTTGGGCCGCCATTAATAGCTATGCTCGCTGACCACCAAGGCACCATGTCAGTATGCTCTTGGGCCTCCATTAATAATTATGCTCGCGGACCACCAAAGGTACCTTTTCAACATGCTCTTGTAGGCCACTTTAATGGCTATTCTCGCAGGCCACCCAAGGCAAAGTGTCTATATACTCTTGGGTCACCATTAATAACCATGCTCGCGAAAAACCAACGACACCGTGTCAATATGCTCTTGGGCCACCAAAGGTACCGTGTCATCATTATACTCTTGGGCCCCCATTAATAAATATGCTCGCGGACTCCCAAAATGCACTATGTCAATATGCTCGTGGACCCCCAAAGGCACTGTGTCATTATGCTCTTTGGTCCACATTAATTATTAAGCTCGCGGACCACCAAAAACAAAAAACGTGTCAATATGCTCATGGACCACCAAAGGTACCGTGTCATTATTATACTTTTGAGCCATCATTAATAATTATGCTCTTTGCCCCAAAAAGGCACAGTATCATTATGCTCTCGGGCCCCCATTAATAATTATGCTCGCGGGTATGAAATAGTTATAAATTGAACAAACTTATCTATACTCCCATTTTAATCATAATATTTTTATTATAATTTGACATATCACGATCTTAGTGTAAATATTATTATTATTTTTTAATCTTCTCTTACGTTTGGGCTTTGGGTTGCCATTTTATCGGTTTTTAGGCAAATCTATTAAGTTTTAAACACATTACCGATAGTTACTAGTCTTATAACCTTTTAGTGCCACACTGTGGTGTATTTACTATTAATATAGGAAAGTATTATTATATATTTTTTTCTTCTAAAACGCGGGGCACACAGGCGGGAAATACTTTTAACCTATTATTTTAATTTGATTGAATGTAATAATTATTATTATAATATAAAATATTGTATTACTTTTGTTTTCATAATAATGTTTCATAAAGAACAAAACAAACTTAATAAATCTGTGGCACATTTTGTGGAAGGACTTTTAAAAAAGAAACTTTGATTCGCATTAAGCTTTAAATTTTTTCAAGACTAGTTTTTCTTTAATGAAAAATGTGCTCAAAAAGACTTTTTTTTTTCATTTGAATATTATATTTCTGCGTTAATTTCAAAACTTATCCTTGTATTCAATTTAATGAATAACTTTTCTGACCTTTGGTGCCTTAAGTATTTAAAGTTCTTCATGTCAATTTACATCACAACGAACTATTCTTTGAACTATGTATGTACCTTAACTAGGATGTTTAGGGTTGAACCACATCTGTTAACACGGAGTCGCATTTTTTCATGCTCAATCCTTTTTTAACGCTCAATATCGCCTCTCTCGCTCAATTTTTCAATTTATTAATTTTTGGTACACAAAGAGAAATAAAAACAAAAATATAGAAAAAAATACAAGAAATAATTTGACACAGATAGATAACTCTTTTATAAGAGAGTTAGAACAGAAACTAAACACAAAGTCAAAAAAAGAACAAAAAATATTACATAAAACAAAATAAAACAGATTTAAGAGAAAAAAAGCAATCAATCAACACAATAAAATAAAGAATAAAAAATAAATCAACCAGGCAGCCCTAGGAATTGTCGATACTGAGCGATAGAAATAGAACTTTTTCTATCGCTCAGTATCGTAGCTATCCTTACAGATAGAGCATCTATCCTTATAGAGCTCTGTACTTAAACAACACCTATCCTCATAGAACTCTATCCTTATAGAGCTCTGTCCTTATAGAACATCAGTCCTTATAGAGCATATCCTTATAGGGCATATATCCTTATAGGGCATATATCCTTATAGAGCATCTATCCGTATAGAGCTCTATATCCTTATAGAGCATGAAAAATGCAATTCTGTGCTAACAGATGTGGTTCAACCCTTTTTTAATAGTAATGTGAGACTTTCCAGAGATATTGTCGAAATATTTGGTGATACTCTTATTTTTGGACTATTTTTATTGAATTCTTGTTACTTGGTATTTGTCGTTTTATTTTTATTTTTTGGTAGAAAAAAATTTTTTTTTTTGTTTCAATAAAACTATTAAATTTTTTAGCGACACATTTTTTAGTTTTAATCGTAAAACGACAAAAATCAATTGTTTTCGGTTATAGTATATAATAATTAGAATTTTTTGCTCAAAAAATCTGTACTGATGATAATATGAGAAAATGTAAGATTGTCAATATATATGTAGCCTTAATTTCAGAAGCATTTTTATACAATAATCAATGAAACATTTTGTCCATTGATTTTTTCTGAACCAATAGTTATTAAAATAACATTTTTAGAAACTCAAAATACACAAATTTACTATAAAATTACATAAAAAAAGTTATTTTTTATATGATTTTATATGGAATATGGGGACCTACGAGTTTAAAACAATCTCTTAAGAGGCCACTTTCCAATTCGAGCTGCTTAACAAATTCCAATGTAAGAAAATAAATATTTAAATTTGATTTTATTATAAAACTAGCTGCTGCCCGCGACTTCGCCCGCGTAACTTTGTAAATTATATACTAAAACCTTCCTCGAGAGCCACTCTATCCATTGGTGGAAACCGCATGAAAATCGGTGCAGTAGTTTTTGAGTTTATCGCGAACAGACAGACAGACGCGGCGGAGGACTTTGTTTTATAATATGCAAGGAAGATGCAATGCGATTTGGAAATCTCACTGGATCTTCAAGTGTAAATTTAAATATTAAAAAAATATGCTCGTGGGCCCCCATAATAATAATATGACGAAGGCCCCTTAACTGAGTCTCATTTGACAGAACTGGATATTAAAAAAAAATGTGACAGTCAAACATTTTCAAATAGAATGAATGTTTATTTGTTTGTAATTGTAAATAAATTAATGAATAAAGGTGTAAGATAATATAAATTGTTTTTGTTTTATTGAGCCTCTAGCTATCATAACGTGTGAAGCATCAATGTACTACAAGTATGTATTTCGCACGCCATACAAAACGCTAGGAACTTTATGGAACATTTAAAAGTGTCATATGCGTAGAGCATACCATTTAAGTGACATATGCGTAGAGCATGGGAACATTTAAAAGTGACATATGCGTACAGCATGATACCAATTAAGTGACATATGCGTAGAGCATGGGAACATTTAAAAGTGACATATGCGTACAGCATGATACCAATTAAGTGACATATGCGTAGAGCATGGGAACATTTAAAAGTGACATATGCGTACAGCATGATACCATTTAAGTGACATATGCGTAGAGCATGGGAACATTTAAAAGTGACATATGCGTACAGCATGATACCATTTAAGTGACATATGCGTAGAGCATGGGAACATTTAAAAGTGACATAATATGCGTAGAGCATGGGAATATTTAAAAGTGACATAATATGCGTACAGCATGGGAACATTTAAAAGTGACATATGCGTAGAGCATGGGAACATTTAAGTAACACATGCGTAGAGCATCAACTCTGTCATCTGTCATTTAAAACCAACCAAACGTTGAAATTGAAAGTTTGAAGAAAATGTTACTTTACTGTGACTCATTGGAGTTTAAAATGAATAGTAGAAGTTGGTCGTTACTACCTTTTACCATTATGGACTCCGCCATGATTACGTTTTAGGCGTACTTGACATGTGCCGCTTTGGCATTTGTCACGCTAAATCCGTACTTGTAGTACTTCGATGGTGTGAAGATGTAAGAAATAAAGATTTCGGTAAGTAAGGTATGCTAGAGCCTGATGCCCTATCCCTACCCGAATTATTTATCCTTATGTACCATAAATATATGTATGTAAAGTCGTGGTACGAAAACCTTCGTCAGTTTATCAGTCGTAGACTTAGTACTTTTCAAAACTAAAGCTCTAATCATAATACTGACAGACGTTTGAAATGAAATTTTGGTATGACTGACAATTGCCCTGGTGCAAGCAAATATCAACTTTAAGGTGAACCTTTTCTTACCACGACTGTACCATAAATAAAATACTGGTTAAGTAATATTTTATCTATGATCGCGTTTGCAGCATCTGTGGCGGTAGTCACCTTTTAGGCGACGGTAGTCGTCTACCATCAAGTAGACCGTCAACCTGTCCGACGTCTTTAAACATTAAAAAAAAAGAAAAGAAACTCATTTACATTACAAACTTTATTTTATTAGAATAATTATACTAAATATTACATCACTATAATCATACCGAATTTTACCAGTATAGGGTACTTGTTTCAATAACTTATTTTTTTTGAAAAAAAAAAAATACATACAACACAAAACATACACATAATTTTTTTAAGACAAATATACAAAAAAAATGGGAGATAGTAACTTATTTCATTGTATAATAATTTTCCTAAGGGGCAAAGGAAAGTATTAAAACTTAAATATACTCCAAGTTCTTTAGCTCATCACAATAACACGAGTTGGACCTATTTAGACCTAGGTACCTAGACCTAAAACTTGTCCCACTTTCATTTGAAGACTAAAAATTAAAAACATAAACTTTGTTAATAATTTGCCTTCAAATTTTTTAATTTCAATTAAACTAAGGGCTTTACAGAGAGAATTTCGAGACTCAACTTTATCAGCCTCGACATAGAGTTGAAAATTATTTTGAATCCTAATGCAAAATTATTTCATTTTTGTTAGTTATTTGCTTCTATTATATCATTGTTACTTAATTTCTTAAATAAATAAGTGAAATAAAGTGATTTCATAAAGAAAATTAGCGCTATTATTACTTAAATTCATAAATAAATAAAGTTTAATTTCCTTTGTGCTATTTTTTTTCTAAAATGCTAGCTCATGCGGGTTAAGAGCGGATACGGAAAAAATATAGAATGTATCTTTTGTACATAACCAAGCCAGTAACATATTATTAAAAAAAAACGCAAAGTGTCCACTGATCTCCTATACTAGCTGTCACATTTCCACGTGACAGCTGTCAACTGTACAGAATGAGACGTTATTTATAAATATCTAAAAAAAAATACACAATTAATATTAAATTAAATATAATACATTGATTGTGACAAAAAAAACATTGAAACCAAAAATCCCCATGAAAAAATATTTATTCGAGATTAAATAAAAAAAAAAAGTTTTAAAAACAAAAACAGTGGGTAGTTTTATTGAAGATTTTTTGAGTTCAATGTATTTTTTTCAACTTACTTGTAATAATTAATTACTTATTAATGAAATTCCTAAATTTATTTAAGGAAACGAGTTCCTAGAATAATTTGGGCAAATGATAGAATCCCTAGGTTTATTTCGAGAAATGACGCCATCACATTTAAGAAAATGATAGAATTCCTAGATTTATTTGGGCAAAAGGTGGAATCCCTAGGTTTATTTCGGGAAAGAAATAACGCCATCACATTTAAGAAAATGATAGAATTCCTAGATTTATTTAGGCAAAAGGTGGAATCCCTAGGTTTATTTCGGGAAAGAAATAACGCCATCACATTTAAGAAAATGATAGAATTCCTAGATTTATTTGGGCAAAAGGTGGAATCCCTAGGTTTATTTTGGGAAATGACGCCATCACATTTAAGAAAATGATAGAATTCCTAGATTTATTTGGGCAAAAGGTGGAATCCCTAGGTTTATTTCGGGAAAGAAATAACGCCATCACATTTAAGAAAATGATAGAATTCCTAGATTTATTTGGGCAAAAGGTGGAATCCCTAGGTTTATTTTGGGAAATGACGCCATCACATTTAAGAAAATGATAGAATTCCTAGATTTATTTGGGCAAAAGGTGGAATCCCTAGGTTTATTTTGGGAAATGACGCCATCACATTTAAGAAAATGATAGAATTCCTAGATTTATTTGGGCAAAAGGTGGAATCCCTAGGTTTATTTCGGGAAAGAAATGACACCATCACATTTAAGAAAATGATAGAATTCCTAGATTTATTTGGGCAAAAGGTGGAATACCTAGGTTTATTTTGGAAAATGACGCCATCACATTTAAGAAAATTATAAAGTTCCTAAGATTATTTGGGGCAAATGATAGAATACCTAGGTTTATTTCGGGAAGTGACGCCATCAAAATACATTTACTTAGGGAAACGATAGAGTTCCTAGATTAATTAAGTTGGGCAAATGAAAGAATCCCTAGATTAATTTATAGGCATCAAAATACAATTATTTAAGAAACAGGTAAGAGTTCCTATATTTGGGCAAATGATGGAATACCTAGGTTTATTTTTAGGAAAATGATAATATAACTATTTTTTTTGAAGAATTCCTAGATTTTTGAGGATATTATGATAGAATGACATTTATTTCCTTAAATAAATGAGGTTAAAATGAAAACAATTTCCCTTAAATGTTTCCATTTTAACCTCATCTGAGATTCAATCAAATCTCATCCGTCAACTATCAAAATTCTTAGTTTTTTTTTTATTGCATCCCTGCGACACACATTGCTGCTTAAAAACTAAAGGGCCACAAAACAAAATTACACTTTTTACAGGAGAGCTAATCGGAAAAGAAAAAAATTTTTTTGTCAATTTTTTTCTTATTAGATATTATATCAAATATATGCATATTATATATCGTTAGAAGCGTATTTTTAAGTAGCATTAAATGATTTAAGTACATTTATAATAAACTGAATACTAGAAGAGATATAAGCATATAAGTTACTTTTGAATATATAAAAAATTATCAAAATATACTAAATATGGAATAAAACAACCGTAAATCTTTTTGCAACATACAATATGAAGGACTGTGATTTTATTTTTGCAATAAAAACTTTTTTGGATTTTTTTTTTGTTTCATGACCCTTTAGTTTTTGAGTAGCGATATGTATATTTGTATGTAAATATAATTATGTACATTCTTATATTTTATTTTAAGGCGAGTTACAATTTTCAATTTCCTTCATATATATATATATATATATATATATAGACAACACTTACAACACATTTTTTTTAACTTTTTTTCTTTTTCACTGTACTCTGACTGTTCGGTTCTGTTGGTTTCCTTTTAGCCGTAGTATTCTCATCGCTGGCGACGCCGCCAACGCACATACTCTTCTCACCTGTGCAAACATTCGGCACAGATATGTTCATTCTCTTTATGACGTACTTCGTCATCTTCTTTGTATCTGTCGCGTCCTCTTTGACACGACCCTTGGACTGTGACCCACTCACCTTGTCCGGCGATTTCTTCGCTAGAAGGACGACGTTCTTCGGATGACCCGTTTGCGGCGGGTCACGAGCGCGAATGACTCGTGTCACACCGCTCGTGACCGGCACGTTCTCCAATATTCGCACGTCACTCGTGTGCTTGTCGGTGTGCTCGACTTTGACGGCACACTCGACGGGTGCCGTTCGGGAGAGCATGTGCGAGTCACAATTCTTCGCATGACCCGTTAGCGGCGGGTCACACGCGCCAGTGACTCGAGTCGCGGCGCTCGTGACCGATCTCGTCTTGTCAATTTGTTCGACTTTAACAGCTCCCATTGAGTCTTTGAGGAGCATGTACGAGTCAAAGTTCTTCACAAGAGGCATTGTGCCGTCGGAGAATTTCATCAGCAGCGTGTTGGCAATGCGCGACGACAGATCTGTCATGTGGAATTCCGTCAGGAGTTCGGCTATGTTCGAGCCGGAGTGGTTCCGGAAATCCGGATCGGCACCCTTTTCGACCAGAAGGCCGATGGTCTCCTCGAAATTCTGACGTACTTTGGAGCGATTTCCGCACTCTATAATCAACAATAATAGGTATACTGATTAAAATGCTTGCCATTTAGGGTTCGCGGGTTCGAATCCCGGCATCAATTTTGGAAATAAACTTTTCAAAGTTGGCTCCGGTTTAAATTTTGAAAACAGTGGCATGGCACGCCCAAGTTTCGCAGTCATTCGCGTAGCCAATTTGGCTACAGTAACCACGCGCTTACACAAGACGACCGTGAATCCCTTTGATTAAGGTTCTCGCTTTATCTCTCTGTCTCAGGGTTCGATTCCCGGCAGGTTAAACTTTGGAAATAAACTTTTAAAGTTACACAAAAGCTTACACAAGGCCAGCGTATAATAGTAGCACGTGTGCTTTTGTGTTTCGGCTTCGGCCAAAAATTGACACTATTGACAAGTGAAAAAAAAAAATTAAAAAAAATAAATTTTAAAAATTTGTATTTTAATTGAAATTCAAAAATTTAAAAATTTGAATTTAAATTGAAATTCAAAAATTTAAAAATTTGAATTTAAATTGAAATTCAAAAATTTAAATTGTATTTGAATTGAAGTTCAAAAATTTGAATTTAAATTGAAATTCAAAAATTTAAAATTAAATTGAAATTCAAAAATTTGAATTTAAATTGAAATTCAAATTTTCGAATTTAAATTCAAATTCAAAAATTTAAATTTAAATTTAAATTAAAAAATTTAACTTTGAATTGATATTGAATTGATTTGAATTTGAATTGGGAAAAAAAAATGTCTCACCTATTGCATCGATACAAGCCGCCGACACTGTGATATAGAGGGCAGTGTTGCCACTGTTCGGCATCGGCATGTCGACGACAGATGGCGCCACCTTTAGCAACTCTTTCACGTGCTCGGTGTTGCCAACTTTGGCTGCCAACATGAGCGGCGTATAACCTGTGGGGACGATAGGGAAAAAAAAATCTCTTTCAATCCTTTAGGCCGCCAGTGTCGGATATATCCGACAATTATTTTCGTGTCAATTTCGCCAGAGACGAGTTGTTATGTTTATTTAAAAATAAGTAGAGGAATTGTCTACTTGTATATATAACGTTTATTTTTAAATCATTGTTTTGTTTTCTAATAAAAAAATACGAGTCAAGCGCTTAGGAGCACGACAACTACAAAACCAAAAGCGATTAAAGGGATTTAAAGTCGCGTGCAACAGCTAGTTTTTAATACTTTAATAACATAAAAATATGAGTTTTACTCACCTTGATCATCACATCTGCTGCACATCTTCAGGAAGAGAATATTGGCAACTAATCCATCAGACTTGTTCTTCAATTTCGACTGGTCTATATCGCCTTCCATTTCCAGGATATGTCTGAAATAACATATATTTTTTTAAGTCTTTTAATTTGCTTGCGAAGTGGGGTGCAATTGAGAAAATTTATGAAATATTTATGAAAATAATGAACATTTATGGAAAGTGCGTAAATTTATGAAAATAATGAAAATTTATGGAAAGTGCGTAAATTTATGAAAATAATGAAAATTTATGAAATTATGAAGAATTATGAAAATTATAAAAAATTATGAATATTTATGAAAATTTATGAAATTATGAAGAATTATGAAAATTATAAAAAATTATGAATATTTATGAAAATTATGAATATTTATGAAAATTATGAAAAATTATGAACATTATGAAAATTATGAAAAATTATGAACATTATGAAGAATTATGAAAATTATGAAAAATTATGAACATTATGAAGAATTATGAAAATTATAAAAAAATATGAAAATTTATGAAAATTATGAGTTATGAAAGTTTATTGCCTTTACCAAAAATTTATTTTAGTGATTGAGGGGTCTTACAAAACGTTACGATGCGTTACAGAAGCGGGAGGGGAATCCCTCTAGAGAATTTTTATTTTGTTCTGGGGGAGGGAGGGTACACAAAAACTGTACTCTCTCTCCCCCAGAACCCCCCAGTAACGTTACGGAGGCTCAAAAATCTTCAAAAATTGCGTTACATACTAATACTTGAACGCCCCCTAAGGGCACTCCACACACCACGTTTTTTTATGCGCTGACGACGCGCGTTATCAACGCGTATTAGCAGATTTTACACGTTTGTATCGATACAAACGCAAATGAAACGCGCTTCAAACGTGCGTTTGTATCGATACATGTATCGATATTGTATGTTTGTAAATGGGTGTACCCGATATTTACGCTGGATTATGTTACTGTTTTTTCTTGCTCGTCGTTTTAAATACAACACGAAGGCTAGCGTAAGCAGAGTTGTCTCGACCAACGCCATCGTAATACTGGGCACAATGGCGGTGGCTCTCTGCGCGTTTACATGTTTACGCGTGCAGATACATCGTTACAAACGCGCTTAAGCGCGCGTATCTGCACGCTTTTAGCCATACAAACGCGCGGATCGTGTGCAAAGGGCCGGCAGCCTTGCGTTTGCGTCGTCAACGCATAAAAAAAAACGTTGTTTGCAAAGGCTCTAACTAATATATTTACCTGGCGTTAAGTCCGCAGAATTGTATGATTTCCTTCAAATGTCCCACAGGCGCTTCCGCTGCTATGTGTAGAATTGATTTCTGCTCGCTGTCAGTCACTAGAACATCTGCACCGTGTTGCAGGAGGAGAGCCGTGCACTTGGGATTGTTCCCTTGACGCACACTCATCTGTAGAGGTGTCTGTTGGAAATAAAACAAGAAAAGTTATAATAATAATAATAACCGGCAAAGGTTTTGCCAAAAAAAAAAATTTTTTTGGGGTGGGTCACCCTTATCGCTTAGTATTAAAAATAGTTTACGACCTATTCTCAGACCTACCGAGTAAACACAAAAAATTTCAAAATCGCGGGAGTTTGGTTACAAACACTGTGACACGAGAATTTTATATAATTACTAGCTGGTGCCCGCGACTTGGTCCGCGTTCTCTATAGCCTATAACCTTCTTCTATAAATGGATTATCCAACACAAAAATATTTTTTTAATTCGAACCAGTACTTCCTGAGATTAGCGCGTACAACCAAACAAACCAACTACAAGTAAAATGTTGATTAGTTACTTTTAGAAATAATTTTCTGTTTTATTCAATAATTATGCACTCGGTTTACTGCATCATTCGATAGGCGATTTTTTTAAAAATTATTTTCTATTTAATGTTTGGGACGTTTACCGTACAAACAAAGGTATATCAGCTAAATTATTCCCGGTGACATGTGACTTGAAGTGACGGTTTAGCCTACTCGACGTTGGTGAAAGAGGCGCTTAAACGAATTAACTGATTTTAATGAAACTTGGTGGAAACTGTACAGGACACAGGATAGGCTACTTTTTTCTTTTTCAATGCGGACGTAATGGCGTGTAACAGCTAGTAATATTATAAATGCTAAAGTTAGTTTGTATGTTACTCTTTCACGCCTTAAGTAGTGATTTTTATGATGAGTCAATGATGAGTCATAAGACGATGCTCATAATATGATGAGTCGAATTTCATCATGAAATTTGAATTATTTTTTTAATATTTTTCATTTTTAACTAACACGGTGAATTTACAATTTTATTATACTTATTAAATGTATAGAAGATAGTGCGAAATGTTAATAGTATTTCCAAAATTAGTAGCATAGGCGCAGTTGGCGCGATATTTTTAATGATAAGATAAAGAAATTATCAACTTGATAGATATACGTAAATGATAAGACTACCGCAACACGGTTTTGAAAAAAAACCCCGAACAAAAAATTATATTTCTATTACTTATTAAGAAACGCCTATAATTAGACAACAAAATTTACATTTTGATGTCAATTTATTTGTCTTCACCTTACAGAATAATACCTAACCTAGTACTTGAATCAGAATAAAACCTAGGTTATTTTTTTACGTAAAATCAGACAGATTAAACGTCCCCCACGATCAAGTCTTTACGGAACGCAATTTGGGGGGGGGGGGGGGAAACGTTCTTGTAAAACGTTACGATGCGTTACAGGAGCGGGAGGGGGTTTCGAACATTACGTAACACGTTACGTAACATTGTTTTTTTATTTAAATAAAAAAACTAGGCAATTAAAATCTTCCAAATCAGCATCCTTTCATTTATGTTTTACGGGGAATCCCTCGAGTGTATGGTACGTCATTTTTATTTTATTTCTTCCAAGTTCAGGCAACCCTTTTCGTTGGTAAAAATGGTCACTTGGTTGTTACGTAATTTTTAGGGAGCAGGGGGGGGGGTGGGGGGGGGGGGTTACAGAAAAATGTTACGGCGCGTTACGGAAAGGGGGAGGGGGTCAAAACTCTTCAAAAATAACGTTACGTAATACTTAAACACCCCCAGGTGAATATTACCGTAATGTTCGCCTACGAAGTTTCTCCCCGAATTTGAACAGTTTAGTTTTATTTGATAACAAATTTTATCAATATTATTAATTTTATTTTACGTGTCGTGTTTACCAAATGCAGCTTATCAGCAGTAATTTTCATCGATATAATGGTTCTGTTTCCTTATATACCTCACGGGGGGTGGTCATTGTCGTCATACGGTTTGCGACTGCCCACTTTTTTTATATGTCGAATTCGTCAGACAGGCCGACTTGGCACTTGACAGTAGTTTGGCTACCGTCGCCGACGGTATTGAAGTCGCTTTCCGCGTCTGCCTGTACGGTCGCTAATTCCTCCTAAATCAAGCAACGGATTTCTATGCGGAAAATTAGTTATTATTATTATTATAGTCCGATGGATTTTTTGAAAAAACCACTGTTAACGGCATTTTGTGAAACTTTTTGCCACCAGGTCTTTTTAGACTAATTTGACCCTGCTGAACACGATTCTGCCCAATGTCATACAGATTATTTTCGTCATAGACAGTTTTCTTTTACCTCCAATAGATTCCGAGAAAAATTGAAATAACCGCAGATCGGGACACGTTTGGGGAGGAAAAGGGGGTTAAGGGAGCGGGGGAGGGGTTGACATCGGGCAGAATCGTGTTCAGCAGGGTCGAATTAGTCTAAAAAGACCCGGTCGCAAAAAGTTTCATTAAATGCCGTTAACCGTTGAAAGCAGGCGTCTTTTGAGATTTTTCCACCTGACTATATACACTGGACCGCAAAGAAAAATGGTCGGTTAGAAAATCTTTAATATCTTCAAATGTACTGGGAATTTTTATATATATTTTTATACAATAAAACCTAATTAAGTTTTTTCCTGTCCGAAGCCGGGAGCGGGTCGCTAGTGTACCACAATGAGGCGTACGTATAATTGAAAAAAATACCTATACTATCAACGTACAGTACAGCCAAAACTACATAGTGTAGAAAGCTAAATTTTGGAACATAGGTTTTATTTATAACATAAGCGTCTGCTGAGAAAGAAATGAATTTCAAATCCGTACAAAGCCGGGGGCGGGTCGCTAGTTACGTCATAGATTATCTCAAGGTACACACCGCATTTGAACTAGTGAAAATCGTCATAGCGTGATTCACAATTATTTAGAACATTAATTTCCCAAACTCATATAATAATATATTGCGAAGGATTTTCCTCAAAGGATTCCTAGGAGCGATACGACGTGTTAAACTCTTGACTCATTCCGTTTCACTGATTATTTATTTATTTGTAAACAAAATTCTTATAATACTTGGGACGTCATTAGTGCGTGAGGATTTTAACTTTTTTACAGTTTACACCTTAAGAATCGATTTTCTATTAATATACGAGTATAGTAATAATATTATTAAGAGGAAAGATTTATTTGTTTAAATTGAATAGGCACCGAAAACTACTGGACCGATTTGAAAAATTCTTTCACCCATAGAAAGCTACGTTATCAGCGAGTAACATAGGCTACATTTTATAAAGTTACACGGACGGAATCGCGTGCAACAGCCAGTCATATATAGGTATAAGGATTTTATGAGGAGTAAAATTAATACAAGCGTTAAATAAAAAGCGTTATGTTCTTCTGCGCAAGCGCAACGTACTCGTACCATGCGTATACTTAAAACTTTGAAAAAATTCAATTTAAAATTTAAATTCAAAATTCAAATTCAAAATTCAAATACAAAATTTAAATTCAAATTTCAAAATTTAAAGTAAAATTTCAAAATTCAAATTCAAATTTCATATTCAAATTTCAAATTCAAATTTCAAATTCAAATTTCAAATTCAAATTTCAAATTTATGTGTATCAACTCCAGTCGTGCGTCGGAGCTGACATGCACACATTTTTTTTTTATTAGAGCAAACCCGCCTATTAAAAAAAAAATTGCTAAAATATTATTTTCAAGTTATTATCTTTCAAACCGCCCAATAGTTCAAATAAACTGTGCTAAAATTAGACAAAAAAAGACGTCATACCACCTATTTATAACTTCAGTCAAACCAAACATATTTCATATATAAATATATTTTATACATATATTATAATATTATGTAGATACATACATTAAACAAACGGATATCTGAACTAAAAGACTTGGCTTGGCTATCAAAACAACTTTATTTTATAATGATATAATCAGAGTTCACGTTCGTGTTCGTACTTGAGTAGGGGATTCCCCTACAGACGGTATCGGTTGAGTAGGTACAGTCAGAGATTTTATCAGTATAAGAATTAGTACTTACAAGGTTCATCAGCATTAGTGCGAACACAGTAACCCTACTCTTCTGCAGCCACATTTAGCACTACAACCTTTTTTGCAATTGCAAAAAAAATCTGTGTTTATATATATATAGGTTTTTCGAAGCAGGTGACATTATACTCGCATGTGCATACATCATATACGAGTAGAACGTGACTTTTAGAATCGCAATATCTCAGGAATGGTGATTCTCAGAAAAAAAGTAATACGTACCATTTTTGTAGATAATTTTAAAATCTATAATTTTTGTCAGGGCTACTTTTTCGATAAGACTTGCCGTTTTCGAAAAAAATCCAAAAAAAAATACTCAAATTTTGATCTTTCACCCTGAATAACTTTTTTAGCACATGAGATCGATGGGGCATTGGACACTTTACGTTGTAATAAAGTTTTTTTGACTGGACTATAATGGAGTTTCCCCACTCCATTATAACGGACACAAGGATATTATAATAATAAAATTTATCGTCGGGTGTTTTTTCCGCGATTGTACGAAAATAATATAAATCGATCGCAATTTCTGTGTCACGTGGCATGATTGTCATCAACATCCTATACTCGTAACGTAATGGCTATTTCCACCATGACTGTGTTTTGCTACTGATGACATATTATGGCGCTGAAATGTGTTCTATTCTATAACTATAGGCCTCGTGAGAAAGCTCAAAGTCGCTCAACGAGCTATGGATAGGGCTATTCTTTGGGTTAAACTGTGAGATTGAATCGGGAATGAGGAGTACCGTAGACGGCCGAAAGTTACCGATACAAGCCGGCGGATCAGTAAGGCCCGGCGCACATTATCTGCATCGGCAAGGAAAAGGATCCTTCGGCATACCTACATGCAAGCGCACACTGTCGGAAACTATATGCCTTGGCATGCTGCAACGTCCTTAGAGATGCCGAGGCGTCCTTAAGCGTGCCGAAGCGTCTCGCGTTCTTTTCGCGTTCTCCTATCCCCGAGTGCCGAGTGTTGCCTGGGCGTGCCGAAGAATGCCGAAGCAGTATTTTTGTTACTGCGACTATACAGGTGTCCCAAGACTGCGACATGAAGGGAAAGTACCTTAAATATCGTAGATAGGATATTTTGCTGAAAGAAGACTTTGTGTTATTTTTAAAAGTTAGTAATACTGCATTCGAAGATTTTCTAAAAATTACTTTCTTCGTCTGGGAATCGAACCGACTTAAATGTGAAAAAAAAAATCACCCGTATTTTTATGATGCCAATTGAAAGAATGGACAAAAAATAATAATTCTTCTTAAGTAACATAGTATATTAAAAGAAAGGAATAATGTAAAATGTTTGATTCAAATTCCAAGAATATTTATTTATTGCCTGCAACGACGTAATTTTTAGAAAATCTTTGAATGCAGTAATACTAATTTTTAAAAATAACAGTCTTCTTTCAGCAAAATATTCTATTTACGATATTTAAGATACTTTCCCTTCATGTGGCATAGTCTTGGGACGCCCTGTATATTGGAAATTTCGACTTTATTGCCATGACGTTAGTGGGCGCCGGCCCTAAGTTGAAGTGGCAATGAGCAAGGGGCCTGGCCTAGTGCGAGTTTTACTCTATCAAACGCGTCGAGCGTATCAAAAGCGTAAACGGCAATTCGTATGGGAATGAAGTAGTGTTACACGTTAGCCACCAGAGGGCCTAGTGCGAGTTTTACTCGATCATACGCGTAAAGCGCGTAAACGTCAATTTGTATAGGAATGAAGCAGCGCCACCTAGTGGTTAACGTGTACGTCTGCTTCATTCCCATACAAATTGACATTTACGCGTTCGACGCGAGTTAGGCGCGATTTCACCATACTCTGTCAGTATTTAACATCGCTGTTACTGTCAAGTCATTTAACGCTGTCACTCACATACTGTAAACGCCTGTTAAGTTACTTAACAGCGACGTTAAATACTAACAGAGTATGGTGAAACCGCGCCTAAAACTCGCACTAGGCCCTACTGGACACATTCCTCACTATCGGGTCTAGGGGAAGACCGGCGCAGGTTTTAAAAACTTGCATTGTGCTGAGTTGGAGCCGGTTTATCTTTCTATTATGTTATCTATGTACGTTTTCATGTGTCCTGTGCTATAAATACAACTTTATTCTATTCTATTCTAATGGCTAGTTCTACCCTGTGTTTTGCTATTGATGAAATAAATAACTTACCAGTCCGTTGGCCGTTATATCGACAGAGACATCGCGACCTTTGAGCACGACGCACTGTCTTCTCACTAAATCCTCGTCTCCGTGGAGCACTGCTTCGTGGAGAGGCCTAGAATCGATTTTACAATAAATAAATAAATAAATAAATAAATAAAGCCTTTATTTCTGACATTTTTTTTTTACAATATTTCTAGTTTTTTGTTAGTTACATTTTTATTTTTTTATTATTATTATTCATTTTTCTTCTATGAACTATATTTGGTTTTCCTTTTCAGTGTCAGCTTGCCTTTTGGCAAAGGCCTCCCCTAGAAGTCGCCACAATCCCTTGTCCATAACTTTCCTTCTCCATAGTGGACCTGCCGTTTCCCTGATATCATCTTCCCATCTTTTTCTTTGTCTTCCTTTTCTTCTCTTTCCATCACGAGGGTACCATGTAGTCACATCTTTCGACCATTTGTTTTTCTTACTCCTCAGTGTATGTCCAATCCATTTCCATTTTAATATTTTGACTGTATATGTGATATCCGTTACTTTTGTCTTTTCTCTTATAATTGAAAGTCTAATTCTGTCTTTTAATTTTATGTTTAACATACTCCTCTCCATTCTGTTTTGACATACTTTTAAAGCTCTCATATACTTTTCAGTCAAAGCCCATGTTTGGCAACCATATGTCATGCAAGGCAGTATACACATGTTGAATATTTTTTTCTTAATTTGGATTGAAAATTGGGGATTTTTCATGACCTCCTTGAGTGACCAGTACCTTTTCCAAGAGTTGCATATTTTACAATAGGTTATCACAAATATATAAATATCTTTAGACATTCCACACCACATTCCACAGTTGATTTATGTATTTATAAAAAATACATGACTCAGGTACAAAGGTAAAATGTCAACACATACATTTGCCTAGCGGGATTCGAACCCGCGACCGTTTGGTTAACAGCTAGGGTTACTAAGATTGTAAAAAAAAAAACTATTAAAACTCTAATCTCTGAATAAAATGAACTCTGAATAAGTTATAAACTCTGTCAGAACAGAAAATAGTTGCTTTAGGGTCAGCGCCGACGGACGGAGTGGCAGCGAAGAGACTAATTTAGTAACAATTTAAATTCAACCTAAAGTGCTCCTGAATACGACTCGTATTTGGTACAATAAAATAAAATGACGGCGAGCGACTCAAAGCGCGGTCGAGAGGCGCGCGGCGACCAAATACAGTCGTGTTCAGGAGTACTTTAGGTTGAATTTAAATTGTTACTAAATTAGTCTCTTCGCTGCCACTCCGCACGTCGGCGCTGACCCTCTGTTATTGACACAGATCTGCGTCAAGCGCCTCGTCTGTCACGTTTCATTCGATTTTTAATATTAACTATAGGAATATAAAAAGGGTTTAAAATTGAACAAACATAATGCCAAATAAATACGCAATCTAGAATCTGCCAATCTAGAAACGCAAAAAATAAGGAGTTAAGCTAAAAATAGAATTGCTACTTAGTAGCATGTGTGTCAATACATTATCACTACATACCTAGTATACAACAAAGTCGCTTCCCGTCTGTCTGTCTGTCCCTATGTATGCTTAGATCTTTAAAACTACGCAACAGATTTTGATTCTATTTTTTTTTAATAGATAGAGCGATTCAAGAGGAAGGTTTTAGTATATAATTTCAACGCGAGCGAAGTCGCTGGCACCAGCTATCTACTAAAAATAAAGATACAACCCTTGAAAATTTTATAGCAGCAAAGGTGTCAGGCGTTATATTGCTTTACACATTTAGTCAGGCGATACACATCCCTTACTTTTAACGCGGGCGAAGTCGCGGGCACCAGCTAGTCACTAACATAATAAAGCTGAAGACATTGCTTTGAATACAAATATGCAATTTTGAAAAACTAAATAACAATAGACGACATTAAATGGAACATTTAATGGAAATTTTCATATGTCCTATTAGCTATATTTAAGTACTCAAGCAATAAAATTTGTTTTAAGTTATGAGACATGATAATAGTTATATATAACTTGATAACCCTGTTTACAAGTAAATTAAATACTTACAAGTTATACAGAATAACAATTTTAACAAACAAAAATGTTTGCATTGCATTCATTCCATGGAAATTTCAATTACTATTTTAGGGATTTCCCCTAAAATATTATGCTATAACTAACCGTTATCCTCTGCGCTGTGGGGTTTAGTATCACACTATAGCTGCTGCCCGCGACTTCGCCCGCTTAACTTTGTAAATCATCAATACTAGTCAATACTAATAATAAATCTGTAAGGGTCAGTCATGGAGTAGTTAAGTTACTTTGTTTTCAGAGATATCGTGTTTATAGGCTCTATACATGATACTCAAACTAAATTTACCATTTTTACAATTTTTGTTCCTCCATAACTCTTAAATGAATTAACTGATTTTCATGAAACTTGGTACATAAACATTTAGACGTACGGGACACAGGATAGGCTTTTTTCTTTTTCAACGCGGACGAAGTCGCGGGCGCCAGCTAGTTAAATACTAAACCTTCCTCGAGAACCACTCTATCCATTGGTGAAAACAGCATGAAAACTGGTGAAGTAGTTTTTGAGTTTATCGCGAACACGGAGACAGACAGACACGTCGGAGGACTTTGTTTTATAATATGTATAAGGATGTGCATCTCTCTTGGTTTTCTTTGTATATTTTTTTTATAAATTGCATCATGCAGTCAGTCCTAGGACTATAATCGGATTTGTTAACACCTTAACCGCTTGGTTTTGCAGTTGTGCCCCTACAAAAATCTAGGCCTTAGGGCCCTAGGGCCTGACTTGTATTTTTTTTAAGTCACAGGCAACAGCTAGTATATAAAGAGAAAAGATGTGAATTTTTGTTTGTAATGTATAAACTCAAAAACTAATAGACCGATCACCAATAGAAAGTCATATCATCAACATGTAATGTGGGCTTAAGTATTTTATAAAGTTACTAGCTGGCGCCCGCGACTTCGTCCGCGTTGAAAAAGAAAAAAGTAGCCTATCCTGTGTCCCGTACGTCTAAATGTTTATCTACCAAGTTTCATGAAAATCGGTTAATTAGTTTAAGAGTTATGGAGGAACATACATACATACATACACGTATTGATAATGATGATCGATGATTGATAATAATATTATAAAGAGGAAAAATTTGATTGTTTGTTTGAATTGAATTAGGCTCCAAAACTAGTGGACCGATTTGACCGATACATACATACATACATACATACAATACCTACACTTACAGATTTATTATTAGTATTGATGATTGATGCAGACGAAGTCGCGTTGCACAGTGTTACAATTACAATAATTACAAATATGATGAAATACGTATCCATATAAAATTCGGGGTTTTTTTATTTATTTTTAACTGAATATTTCTATATTTATTATGGAAAAATAAACACAATTTTAAGATGAAAATTTTCTGTGTCAAAACAGAAATGAATATGACCACGGCCAAAAACAGAACGCACCTCTCTCTCTGTGACGAAGAAAAACAAAAATATTCTAGAATGGAATTTTTAAAATATAGAGATCAAGTGAAGGAATACTAATTTAAAAAAAAGGTTTAATAAATAGGTATAAATAAACAGATAAATAAACAAATAAGGTAATATAACAAAATTAGTAACACTACGTTACAACTGTTAGTTTTTAAAGAAAAACACTCACATATTATCGTGTTCGTTCCTCGTCTGACAGAGTTTAAAATCAATGACGGCTTGCAATTGTAACAATTTCTGTTTTTCCTCCTTCGTCAAATTGTACAACGTCTCAGGAGTTATCAGATGGAACTGGTCTTCCGGTTTCGCGTACAAATTCAAAGTGGTACCGTCCAAAAGAATTATAGAGTTCATCGTTCGGTTATCGACTTTCGGCTGAAACGACTCCTTCTGCGTCATGTTATCGATTCTATGGTAAATATTCTGTATGGCACCTTCGGACAAGTCCATGGAACGTAGACTCCCTATTGACATGTTACCATCACTGTGATTGCTATCACTATCTTCGTTTAAACCTCCACGGAGTTCGTCCTTTAAATCGATCAAGTCTTTTCCGTGAGAACTATTCTCTAAAACGCCATTTTGATCTTTCACCGGAGGAGGAGAATTCAAATTTTTCGTCTTAACTATAGAGGGGTCTGTTATTATTATTTTTTTAATTTTATTTTCTGTTTTTTCAGTCTGAACCACGTACGGTATGATCTTTTTTCTGATTCGCCTCTTCTTTTTCGATTTCTCGTCTGTCTTTTCTAGACTCTTTTCTTGGTTAATACTCTTTTCTAGATTATTTTCTTGGAAAATTATTTCACTATTTTTTTTTAAACTATCATCGTCATCGTATTGACACGATACTGTATTAAAATTTTTACGTTTTGTCAATAAAGCGATCATTGCTCGAACTTTCATTTCCGTATTAATTATCGAGCATAAAGCGAAAAATAAAACATCGTAATTCTTTTGACCTATTATTTTTGTTATTTCGTGCGAATCTTTTTCAAAAATTTTACCGTCACGACCGACGAACTTGGCACTGGTCAAACAACTGTTATTTGTGAAATTCAATTTGTTAATTAAACTAACCTTCTGGTAATCCCCCGACAAGAAATCCCCGTGACACGACTCGTAAATAGTATCCTCTTTAAAACCTAGATTTTGCGGTAACAGTAGGCTTTTTGTAAAAGCCCTATCAGATCTATCGTTCTTTATTATCTTCAATTGATCGAGCCTTATTGGCTTTGGTACACCTTTGATTTTTATAAACCTCATACCGGACGACGATGCTTTGTTGACATCACACATTTTTATTAAAAAAAAACTAAAAAAATTTAATAAGAACTACAATATATAGGTAGTTATGTAGGTACGTTTTGTTTACGAAAACACTATCAGCGCATACATATTTCACTTCACAATTATTCACTCACATGGTTTATCGCGACCAGCACGTCGAGTACTGATAAAAAATACCATCAAATATTTTACTTACACAAACAAAATGTACTATTAGGTTATTAAAATGCACCTACATAGAGGGGTAACCCCCTTTGTACTACGATTACTTGAAACTTGTGGCCTCAATTCTCGACATTCTCGTTTCATTTCATTCATTTGTGCCCTTGTGACCAAGGAGAATTGAGATAAGGACAATCTTACGTGGGTGTTAAACTGAAAAATTGGCAACAAAATCCGATAAATATAGATGGCGCTAGTGTGAACAGAGAGAGTTTGAGAGTATGGAGAGTATGGAATGAATGTAGCAGTAGTTAACGGAGTGAAGTGCGCCGAGTTGAATTTTGGTTGAATTGTTTACTATCCCTAGCCTCACCAGCGCCACCAATTTATCGGTTTCGACGGACACTTTTAATACTTAGAGATTGCCCTCCTTATCTCAATTCTCCTTGCTTGTGACAATACAGTGACATGAAGCAACAACACTGATCTCTATATACCCTCTGGATTGGTTATCCCATACAAATTACAGATACTTTCGTGTACCATTTTGAGGCGCCGCCGTACTTAAGTAAGGGATTTTGACGTTTGCGTATTTTTAATCCATAGATATAATAGTGTCTGTTTTATTCACGATTTATTCTATTCGTTGATGTCTTAGGGATTGTTTAAGTTTATTTGAGTCCGCTTGAGTTTTGAAACATGAAGAAATGTAAATGTCCCTATCATGCGGACATCACTAGTTTAAGTTCCATGTACTTAGACTCCATAGCCTACAGCTCCAAAATGGCGATTTTCAAATAGAAATGAAAATAATTTGACAGTAGCCCATCCAGTGCTTTATTAGAGATCAGTGAGCCACAAGCAAGCATATAGATTGCATACCGGTGGTGCCAGATCTAAAAACCCGTTTAAGCGCTAACAACATTCGAAAAAGCGTTAGAATATATATATTATTATTTATTTAACACACAAAAGCCTAACACATAACGTAATAATTTAATTATTTGGGTACATTAAGATAACGGACGCACATTGATACATGTCACAACACATAGTACATTGAGTAACCACAGACTAGTAATGGTACTACAAGAAGTAATTATACGTTGATTTTATATATACTACATGCTATAACGTCATAAAAATGATTTGTTATAGCCATTATTCCACACAATTAGCAATTAATTAATAATGACCTAAGTAACAACATAAATCCATATTATCTGCGTGTCAAAGTTCAAAATTATGGGAACAGATCCCAACAAAATGTCAATAAGTATATGGTTTTAGTTTTATAAAGTCTAGTTACCTAGTTTCATCTTAAGATTAGCTTTAAACGTATTAGAATCTATAGTAAAAGTTTAAAAAGCGCTATTTTTAGCGTCAAAAGTGCTAAGATGTTATTATCATACTCATTTATGAATAGATATTTCAACATCAAAATAATTGAACATCGATATTAATATTATAGAAGTGCAAGAGTAATTATATGTTTTTCTTATAAATATTTCGAATATTATGCTTCTCTTTTAATGTATTGGTTCCATTAGATTCAAAAACAAATGTATTTTTATTTTTAATGTCATAATCGTAGACAACTACTTTACAACCAAAGATAAATAAGTAGTTACAAAGTTTGATTTTGACTGATTTGTTGGGAAGAGGCAATTTTTTTGTTACATATTTTTCCGGGCAAATAGCCAAATTGGTCCAGCCGTTCTCGTAACATATTTAGGGGCTCATTTTTTTTTATTTACTTTGAAATATTATAATGTTATGATTGTTAACTGAATCGAAGCGAATATACATATAATACACTTAAAAACTGCGTTCCTTACAAACAATAATGAAAAATAAGTATGATATAATAAATAATAAAATTTATTATTGAATCGATATTTTCAGTATCGATTACTTTTGAGTTGGTGCAACACTACGAATGCACAAAAATGTGAAGATCTATTTTTAAGTGTAGTACTCTTTGACCCGCTTTGACCTAGCGCGGTGTTGCCAAATTATTACACTGAAATTTTCCAACATTATAAATTCTACAGAAATACTGACAATAAAAGTTTAATTTAAACTGTAAAAATAGTTCAGTGAGTGACTGGATGTAAATATTTTATTAAGTATATTGTATTAACTGAAATTTTATCATTACCGACTACTTTTTTAATGTTGATGAATGCTACCTACCGTCGATGTATAAAATTGGAAATTTAAACAATGTCTGTACCTGTGTAAGGTTTGATTTTCTTTGATATCACCTTATCTAAGTACTCATTTATCTATGGTAGCATTCATAGTACCTACCTAACATTGATAAATTACGCATTTTTTTGTACCATAATAACCATGGATGGATTTTTTTTAAATGGCAACATTTAATGGGGAATTCCCCTCATAGTGTCACTGACTTTGTACGTACACAATCCATGTAGGGTTACCAAACATCAAGAATTGGATTTTAATTTATATATTTGTTGATTTTATAAATTTCTTAAGCAATAGCATTTTTTTCTATTAATCTGGTTGATAATAATAATAATAATAAAGCTTTATTTATTTCTACAAATAAAATTAACAAAAATAAAAAAAGACATCAATTTAATAATTTAAAAATGGGGGAGGCTTTTACCCAAACAAGGGATCTACCCAACAACTAGCTTATTAAATTAATATGAGTTATTGAAAATTAATTTTGTTTTGGTTTGTATTGATCGTTTCTTGAGTGATACTTGTAAATGGAAAATTTAGTCTATATTTTTTTTTATTATACTATCTACGAGTATCATACCAGCGAGTAGATACTCCTTTTTTTGTCTGATCTTGGCATCATAAGCATTATGCACATAAGTCTTCTCTTAAACTTATTTATTTATTGCAATTAACTGATAAGATAATATTTTGCATACTATTCTGTTTGTTTACTAAGAGGTTAATAATGCAGTTAAATGTCTTTGTTATTTATGTAAGATTCCATAGCAAAATAAGTCCCTAATTTGTAATCTGCCTACACTATCAATACTATAACCACAGCTTTACAACCCATACAGTTGGGCAACGCCTTTGATGTCGGGCGACGCCGCCACTCGTGTAAGTACTTCGCTGTCACGCGCTAGGGTTGTCACAAAATGGAAAATCCGCCACCGCTCACTCAACTCAAAAACATATTGTACGCGCCAGCCTTGAAAGTTGTAATGCAAACTGTGTGAGTTCGCCGTGGCGGCCCGCGCCGCCCAATTCCCCGCGCCAAGCACCACCGTTGCTCTGTGCAAGTACATTCGTTGCCCAACTGTATGGATTGTAAAGCTGTGCAATAACAGTGATGATATTAGGTAATTACATGCAAAGATTTAAATCGAAAGATGTGCCCTATTCTCTCCGCGCCATACTTAAAAAAACACCGAAAATTGTTAACAATGGGAGGTTTTCACGCCACGGCACGTCATCGGCTTCTGTGCCGGTGCCGGAGAAGCAAAAATGTATGAAAATGTATGGCTCGTTTTTTCACTAGCCGGCGCCGGCAAGTTTTCGAGCCGTTTCACACGTCCCGGTTACCGGATAGCCAGTGTCGGGTACCCGGCCGTGAAGGGTATAGCCATGTACGTTAGCTTTCACACATACCGGCGTAATTTGCCCGGCAAACGATCGCCGGGTACACGCCGGATCCACTGTGGATCTGTGATACTGTGGGTCCGGTCACCGCCTACCGGTTAGCCGGCGGCCGGACGCACAGTGGTGTATGGAACGCGCACATGCTTTCATACGCACCGGCGGCTACGGCTAGTCGCTCAGGTAAAACTACGCAGAGAGGACTGATTTTTGTACTAAATTATGATGCAAAGTTGTGTAAACAACCTAAACCTAACCTCCATTTTTAAGGAAGAGAGAAAATTAAATTATTTGTAATACCACTGCGCTACGTAGTCACTGCGCAATTGTACTCGCGTTACAAAATCGGGTCGTGTGAAAACTATATGTATTACCGGAGAGTCGGCATCGGCTACCCGGAAACCGGGACATGTACAAAGGCACTTCCAGTCCCTGCTGGCCCGGCTAACTGCATGTGTATTGTATAATGAATTGTAGCCGTGTGCGTGTGTGCGCGGGGCGGTTAGGAGGACGCGGAGTGGAGAAAGATTCGTGTATAAACACCGGCTCAGTGGAAAAACGAAGCCCCATCGCCGGTGCCATGCAGTTGCCGTGCCGTTGCCGTGCCGGTGCCGTGCCGGCTAATGGAAAACCGCCCAATGGGTTGAGCGTCCTGGGTAAATGGCATCCAAGCGTTTGTCCAGGTTTGGAGCTTGTGGGAAAGGGACAAAACACATTTTTGTATTTCGTTAAAAAAATTCTTTGTACGTAACTGGTTTCGTAGCAAGAAAAACAATTCTTGTCTCGTAACTGGTTACGTAGCGTGGGTTTCGTAGGCGGCCGAAGGGTCCTAACGAACTATGATTTTTTAAGAGCGAATAAAACTATAGGAAGTAATAATCCTTATCCTTACATATTATAAAAGAAAGTCCTCCGCCGCATCTGTCTGTTCGTTCAAAAACTACTGCACCGGTTTTCATGATGTTTTCACCAACGGATAGAATGGTTCTCGAGGAAGGATTTAGTATATAATTTGCAGAAATTAATTGAATCCGTGCGAACCGGTTAACAGGCCGCTAGTTGCATAGAAAATAATAGTTTATTAAATTGTATATAATAATATTTTTTCCTCTTTTAATTTTTTTCAACCGACGAAAACGAAAAAACAAAAACGGAGGAGGTTCTCAATTCGACGCGTATATATATTTTTTTTATGTATGAACACGCATAACTTTTGACAGGGTGGTCCGATTTTGATGATTCTTTTTTTATTTGAAAGCGTGCACCCCCAAGGGGGTCCCATTTTAATTTGGAAAAAAAAATTCCAACCCTAAGGGTAGGAAAACAGGGGATGATTGATTGTTCACTTACCGATTGTAGCGTATAACCACACATAACTTTTTACAGAGTAGTCCGATTTTGATAATTCTTTTTTTAATGGATAGGGATACCTCAAAGTTGGTCTCGTATAATTTTGGAAAAAAATTCCTACCCTAAGGGTGGGAAAATGGGGATGAAAAATTAAAAATTAAGCATGTAGTAAATTTTAGATTAGAGCCACAAAAAAATATAAAATAAAACTTTTTAACAAAAAATAAAACCGCCGAAAAAACTGAAAAGCATAAAATAAACTTATTATTTTACCTAAGTAATTTTGAGTCGGTGCAAAACAAGCAAAAATTACGTAAAGAGTGATGCGCGGCGGCGACTCAAAATTACTTAGGTAAAATAATAAGATTATTTTATGCTTTTCAGTTTTTTCGGCGGTTTTATTTTTTGTTATAATATGTAACATCTTTTGTCAACATTTTATGGTACCTACGCAATATACATTTATACACGCTTAAAAAACTGTGATTTTTAAAGAGTGAATAAAACTAGTAATTTTTGAGTGCTTCAAAGAAATTTGACAACATGGAACTTTTTCTATGAAGATATAATTATAAAAGTTAGCAAAACAGAACGACATGTACCTACGAGTAACTACAAAAGTATTCAAAACAAACGTAGGTACAGCCCTACCCTAACATTAATTACATCCTGAAAAGATATAAATAACTTAAGACTATTATAGATTACCATCGATGTAGATTACCTATTATAAGATGCACAGCTACGCTTTGATTTTGTAATTGGTATATTTAAATAAGATATACTTATATGTATATGTAGATTGTAGGTACAGTTTTACTAATACCGTCAAAATCTATCAAGGTTAGTCCATTGATCAATTTATATATCATCAATCATCAATCAATACTAATAATAAATCTGTAAGTGTAGGTATTGTATGTATGTATGTATGTATGTATGTATGTATGTATGTATGTATGTATGTATGTATGTTCCTCCATAATTCTCAGGGCCTCTTTCACCAACTACAAGTAAAGTGTTGATTAGTTACTTTTAGAAATCATTTTCTGTTATATTGAATTATGCACTCGGTTTACTACATCATTCGATAGCCGAATTTTTTTTATTATTTTCGATTTCATGTTTGGGACGTTTATCGTACAAACAAAGGTAAATCAGCTCCATTATCCCCGGTTACCGGTGACTTTAAATGACTGCTAGCCTACTTGACGTTTGTGAAAGAGGCGCTTAAACGAATTAACCGATTTTCATGAAACATGGTAGATAAACATTTAGACGTCCGGGACACAGGATAGGCTACTTTTTTCACGCGTGCAAAGTCGCGGGCGCCAGCTAGTTCCCAATAATTCGCATAAAATATTTTATGGTAGGTTTTTAATTATTAGGTAGTGTCATGTTTACATTAGTTAAGTAGAAAATAAAAGAAAAAAGGCTTTCTCTTTTATTGTTCTGTCTGCCCATCGATGTTGTCTGCCTAATTTTCTCTTTTTTCGAGTAAAAGAAACCTGTCTGCCCAACTTTGCATAAAAAAATAGTCAGAACTAGCTGGCGCCCGCGACTTCGTCCGCGTTGAAAAAGAAAAAAAGTAGCCTATCCTGTGTCCTGTTTATCTATCAAATTTCATGAAAATCAATTAATTCGTTTAAAAGTTATGGAGGAACATACATACATACATATATACATACATGTATTGATAATGATGATTGATGATTGATAATAATATTATAAAGAGGAAAAATTTGATTGTTTGTTTGTTTGAATTGAATTAGGCTCCAAAACTAGTGGACCGATTTGAAAAATTATTTCACTGTTGGGAACCTATATTATCACCGACTAACATAGACTATATTTTATAGTTACGCGGACGAAGTAGAGTGCAATAGTTAGTATTGTATATAAAGGTAAGTATGTAGGTCGATTTTAGCGCCTGTAGCTTGTGTATTATTACGACGTACATATATAAATATAATTGTATTATAATTTATAAAGGGTCAATATTATTCTGAACCAAATCGCTGCTTGAAAACTAAAGGGCCAAAAAAAAAAGAAAAAAACTAACTTAATATTTTACGATTAACTCTCCTGTAAAAAGTCTAATTTTAAATTGTGGCCCTTTAGTTTTTAAGCAGTGAAATCTATGTAAACATTTTACGAGTATAAGTTTTTTAAAATATAATACCTATCAATGTATAATTAATTATAATTAATCGTAGGTTTTAATGAATAAACTCAAAAACTACTGGACCGATTTTGAAAATTCTTTCACCTGTAAAAAGCTACGTTATCAGCTATAGAGTAACTACGTAAGCTACGTATATTAACATGGGCTATTTTTTATAAAGTTACGCTGGCGAAGTCGCGTGAAATAGCTAGTTTAAAAATAGTCCGCTTATATCTGCTTCTCAGCTAACTTCTTCTAAACCATCCAACAGATTTTGTTACGGTTTTAAGTAATGAAAAGAACGCTAAACGAGGAACGTTTGTCTATAAATTTATAGAAAATTTTAACCATGCGAACCCGGGAGCGGGTTGTTAGTACACTACATAGGTATTTACGTTGTCCATTCATTCTGTTTTTCATCGTAAACCGATGACTAAATAAACATTACTCAATAAAAGACCGTTGAAGTTGTAAAACCACGCAATATGCAGAAAATGTTGAAATGTAAACAATAGTATAACCGAACAGGGGATTCCCAAATGCAGGGTTGCCCTTATAAAGACCCTTCCCTATAGGCTAAAAAATTCTATATTGTTAGCGATTACATTAATATTAAAGAGCCAATTGGGTCACACCAATGTTTTTTGTTATCAGCATATCTAAAAAATAAATAACTCGACAAAAAATAATCTGTTTTAATTTTTTTCCTATCTTCAAAAATGAAAAATGACTGAGATATTAAACGTTAAAGTACGGCTTTCGGACAAAATCCGAGTGAGCGACCGCGCTAACGTGTGACGTCACGCTGCGAGTAGGCGCTTGCGTACAGCTTTTTTACCCCGAAAAAAGGTTCACCTTAAAGACGAAATTTGCTTGCACCAGGACAAATGTCAGTCATGCCAAAATTTCATTTTAAACGTCTGTCATTTGTCTGCTTAGTGATTTAGTTTCAAAAGGTACTAAGAGTTTGCGATTTTGATAAAGGAATGAATTTGAAACTGATGAAGGTTTTCGTACCCCGACTTTACCTACTTTGGCTTGTTGCCCTCCCCAACATAACACTCGCGGCGTGACGTCTCAGGGGCCCCGGGTTCGATTCCCGACGGGGTCAACTTTGGAAATTTTAATGTAATTTTCAAAATTGACTGGTCTGGATTTAAAAGTAGTGGTAGGGCACACTGCGTTTCGCAGTCATTTGGGCAGCCCGTCTGGCGGCAGTAACCACCCCCTTACAGAATACCACCGTGAAATAACAACATCATGTGCTGTTGTGTTTCGGTGAGTGATTAAGGGATGCCAGAGCCCATTAACCCCATCCCTCCCTTATCCCTCTATGGTCGGCAGCGCACTTGTAACACTTATGGCATTGCTTGTATTATAGGCGACGGTAGCCACCTACCATCAAGTGGACCGTCAGCCTGTCTGTCGACCTTAACATAAAAAAAAAAAAATTGAGTTTTTATTAATATTGAATGAACTCCTGTCGGCTATGATCATGGCTATCCTAATAACCCTCGATCTGGTACTTCGGCGATACTATCGCGGAGATTCTTGAGCCAGGAAGTTACGTCGTCTGCCCAACTATAGTGTAACAAATCTGTAAATGTAGGCATTGTATGTGTGTATATTCCTCCATAACTCTTAAACGAATTAACTGATTTTCATAAAACTTGGTAGATAAATATTTAGACGTACAGGACACAGGATAGGCTACCTTTTTCTTTTTCAACGCGGACGAAGTCGCGGGCGCCAGCTAGTTTAAAAATAATGATACTTGCTAACAGCAAATACGCAAAGCGCCGCTATCTTAAATCCCCCTATTTTTTTATTAAATGTAGGTAAACCATTAAATTAGATAATGTTACGACCGAACATTCTCGAAGCGTTTGTTTATCATAAACAAACAGCGTGTTGTTGTTTATCATGAGACCTGGGCGTATGGAAATTTCCATACGTAGAAGGAAGCCCTCCTGTCTCAGAGAAAACTGTTCCTTATGTTCGCGACATAAGGTTCACATTCCCTTAAGCCAGAAAGTTGTTTACGATGTTTGTTTTTTATGACTTGTTTACTTGTGTACGAGCTTGTTTACCTTAAAGTTTCTAGTGTTTTCCAAAAACATCGCGGCTGACTGCGCGTGTATAAATACGGGTGCCATCGCTCGAGTGGGACAGTTCTGCGACAACAAGCGATACGAAAACAACTCTTGGGAGCTTTTGCGAAGATATTTGCGACAGTGCATTGTTGACACATAGAGTGAATTATTTACGACTTTTGGCAAGTTTTACGGTTTAATTGGAAAAGCTCTGATATTTTGGAAGTCATCTTGGTCTGCGTAATAAATCGTGTTCTTACAACCCTAAACGGCATTTTAACTCACCCCGCACGTAACAATAATAAGGGAAGTACCTGTAAAGAATTTATCTATAACAAATATAAAGTTGTTGTTTGACAGCTTTCTTGTTGATTGAAGTTGTCTATGGTTTGTGGTTCCCCTTTTAACTGATGAAATGAATAAATCTAATTTCACAAACTCAGCGAAGTGCATAATTCCGTTATGGTATGGGAGCCCACGATGCTAAATGTGGTCACTCAAGCGTCCTGGGGACTTATTGGATTTTTACAAAGATTTAAATCACAGATGTGTCCTGTGCTTCTGAAAACTGTCCACGTTGTATGTCTGTATGCAACGTGAACCGCTCACTGCTTTCTATAAGCGACTAAGGCGGTAAGAGTGAGCTCACTCTTCCCAACGATGACACATTTTCGGACGCATGAAATATGGCAAGGGCGCATGTGTGATTTAAATATTTGGATTTTGAAGGTTCTATGGTAGGAATAAAAAAAGGTTATATGATGTTTTCCTTTTTAACGGTGGGGTGAGCGTCTACAGGCGTTCAAAAGTTTGTAGACGCTATATTAAGAAAAATCTTCCAAATAATCGTCAGATTAAGAATCAGCACGATCAGGTTTCAGGTTCAGCCTGAAATCCTAATTTTGCTCGAGTAGTATTTAAATTTTTACCCCAATCCCACCATCCATACCGGCAGATTAACACAAATCCGTTATTGGAGACACGTGGGGCATATACATTGGCAATATATGACGCGCTCAAGTAAATCCCAAAATCCCCTCTTGGGCTCCCCTACTATTATGTCGGTAGGTACCTCAAAGGTACCTACCGACATAATGCACTTGCACGTGGCAAATTAAATTGGTTTTACTATCTAGCAAAGATTTAAATCGAGAGATGCGGCATTACTAGCGAAAGTGTGTTACAAAATACAACATACATTATACTAAAGACAAATGTATAAAATACATATACTTTTGTCTAAACACACTTTTAAACACAGACAACACATTCCTTACTTCAAAAGTGACTGTGACGATAGCGACGCTCTCAACAAGCGTCCGTCACTCACTGTAGCTGGCGTGCAACTGTAGTTGGGTGTAGCGCCTGCGCTAAACCCATTGTTACGAATTTTAGGTGTGTTTTTAGTATGGCGCGAGGAGATTACGCCGCATCTTTCGATTTAAATCTTTGCTATCTAGTATAGAACCCGAATCCATCTATATGGTATAGGTAAAAATAACATTTCTTTATACCTAGTGCCTTGACACTACTTTATCGATACCTTAATTCGCAAAACGAATAACTCTACTTTTGGTTGAAAATGACTTTTTGGTACGGGAGAAACTTAATGACAATTAGAATTTAATTTTTAAAAGGTCTATCGGTTAATACGAGTCATAATTTCCAATGTAAAATTGTCTTTTTTCTTTTCTCGTATCATACAAAAAAAATTATAACGTTTTTAGTCTCCCCTTTAAAGTTTGCCTCAGAGGAGTTATTTGGTTTGCGAATTAAGGTATTGTTATCTTATTACTAGGTAGTTGCTGCTCGCGACTTCGTCCGCGTAACTTTGTAAATTATATACCAAAACCTTCCTCGAGAACCACTCTATCCATTGGTGAAAACAGCTTGAAAATCGGTGCAGTAGTTTTTGAGTTTATCGCGAACAGACACAGACGCGGACTTTGTTTTATAATATGAGGAAGGATACTAAACATGACGAAAATCTAAAAATCAAATGAGTTTTTTAGGTCTAGAAATCGATCTGTCAGGGTCTTATCTTCGAGAAAATCCCTTTTAGGTAGTTTTTTTAATGGAACGGTTACAAAGAATTCAAGTACATATTCTTGAATTTTTTTTTCTATGATGTTTCATGTTCTTAATATGAACGAAACTCTAGTTAAACCCAGTCTAGTTTTTTTTAATGAAATTAATACTAATTTATTTATTTATATTTATGAATTAATTAATATAGATAAATAAATAAAAATCAAATGAATTATCTAAAGAAATAAAACCAATATTTGAATTCATTTCAATTTTATTAAAATTATTATAAAAAAAATGGAGATCAAGATAAAAATACAGTCTTATCAAATACTGAATCAATTGGGATCTGGACAAGTTTGGAGAAAGTTTTTTCACTTTTAGAGCAAGTAATAAACTATTTCTAATTCCGATCGTATTCGAACCCACTTCTGCCGCTTTTGGACCATTGGGCTATGACCGCTTAATAAATTATATCAGATCAGACACACTGTAGTACAAAAAATTCCTTGTTTAAAAACCTATACATATGATGACGTCATTCAAAAACATATGACGTCATGCGTTGACACAATTTTATAAGTAACATCATCAATGGATGGATCGATTAATACTACAAGTATGGATTTCGCACGCCATACAAAACACCACGAACTTTATGGAACATTTAAAAGGGACATATGCGTAGAGCAAGGGAACATTTAAGTGACATATGCGTAGAGCATGGGAACATTTAAAAGTGACATATGCGTAGAGCATGGGAACATTTAAAAGTGACATATACGTAGAGCAAGGGAACATTTAAGTGACATATGCGTAGAGCATGGGAACATTTAAAAGTGACATATGCGTAGAGCATGGGAACATTTAAAAGTGACATATACGTAGAGCAAGGGAACATTTAAGTGACATATGCGTAGAGCATGGGAACATTTAAAAGTGACATATGCGTAGAGCATGGGAACATTTAAAAGTGACATATACGTAGAGCAAGGGAACATTTAAGTGACATATGCGTAGAGCATGGGAACATTTAAAAGTGACATATGCGTAGAGCATGGGAACATTTAAAAGTGACATATACGTAGAGCAAGGGAACATTTAAGTGACATATGCGTAGAGCATGGGAACATTTAAAAGTGACATATGCGTAGAGCATGGGAACATTTAAAAGAGACATATGCGTAGAGCATGGGAACATTTAAAAGTGACATATGCGTAGTGCACCAACTCTGTCATCTGTCATTTAAAATCAACCTATGTCGTTTATAGAAAATGCGACTTTACGTCAACACATTAGAGTTTAAAATTAATAGTAGAAGTTGGTCGTTATTACCTTTCACCATTGACTCCGTTTTAGGCGTACTTCTTAAGTGCCGCTTTAGCATTTGTCACGCAAAATCCATACTTGTAGTACTTCAATATTAACACCAAACATTATTCATTGGGGAATACTAGGGAAACACTCCAGAAAACGAAGACTGACTAATGACACCTTTATTAATGGGTCTGAAAAAAAAAATGGATGCCATTAAAAAAAATCATCTTTTTTCAACGTTTTATTACATTTTTCTTTCATTGGGATCCATTTTTTTTTACCCATCATTTTTTTCTAACCCATAATTTTTTCTGATCCTATATAATTTTTTTCTGGTGTCAATTTGGCCGTCTGTGATGTACTTTATGAAAAACAATAATTTGCAAGATAGCCCAACATATCTGACCCATCATTTTTTTTTCTGACCCCTAACGTGTGTGTTTTCGGGAGCGTTTCCCTAATACCCGTCATATTTTATGTTTTTCATTAAAATCTAAAGGTCCACAATGTCGATTTGTTCCTTTAGTATAATATTATGTAGGATTGAGGAGCGGATAAGGATACTGTCCTCAATCCTATCAAGTCGACAGTGACCTGTGACATTGTTTGTGGTATAGGCGATGCACCTCAGTGTTTTAAACAATCTAGGCAAATTTGAGTAGTTTAAAATAATTTATGCAACTTTGAGTAGTTTAAAATAATTTATGCAACTTTGAGCACTTCAAGATAGTTTTATCAAACCTGAGTTAGAGTTACCCATTTAAAATAATTTATGCAACTAAGTAATTTGAAATAATTTATGCAAATAAGCAATTTAATTTATGCAACTTTGAGCACTTCAAGATAGTTTTATCAAACCTGAGTTAGAGTTACCCATTTAAAATAATTTATGCAACTAAGTAATTTGAAATAATTTATGCAAATAAGCAATTTAATTTATGCAACATTGAGCACTTCAAGATAATTTATTCAAACCTGAGTTACCCATTTTAAAATAATTTATGCAACTTTGAGCACTTCGTGATAATTTATACAAACCTGAGTTACCCATTTTAAAATAATTTATGCAACTTTGAGCACTTCGTGATAATTTATTCAAACCTGAGTTACCCATTTTAAAATAATTTATGCAACTTTGAGCACTTCGTGATAATTTATACAAACCTGAGTTACCTATATAAAGTAATTTATGCAACTGAGTAACATAATTTATGCAACTTTGAGTGACATGAATGAATTTCCACAACCTATGACTTTTACACATAAACCACCCCTTAATATTAATATTGTCGATAAACTAGACTCGTTTAAATAATAAACAATGACTCAAATCAATGCATATTCCTTGATAATAACCTAATTTTTTTTTTAATATTGCTAGCGTACATGGTATTAAGTTTTTTTTTAATGTTTCTGTAAATGTGAAAATACGGTGAATATTTTCTAAATTTCCTAGTTTGTCACATAACAATTTCTACATAAAAAGGCACTCAATTTCTTATTGGAGTAAAGTATTTACTATTTATGTATTTATTTTTTCTACAACTATTCTTATCAATATAAATAATCACAGGGTTATGATTATGTAATAAAATACAAATTACAAGAAGATTGATTTATATTACAGATGCGCCGAATGTTCGTACTCAAATATACTGAACCGAATATTCGGCCTAATGTTCGTACTCAAATATACTGAACCGAATATTCGGCCGAATGTTTGTACTCAAATATACTGAACCGAATATTCGGTCGAATGCTCGTACTCAAATATACTGAACCGAATATTCGGCCGAATGCTCGTACTCAAATATACTGAACCGAAAGTTCGGTCTCAAATATACTGAACCGAATAATCTGCCCAATGTTCGTACTCAAATATACTGAACCGAATATTTGGTCTCAAATATACTAAACCGAAAATTGGGCCGAATGTTCGTACTCAAATATACTGAACCGAATATTCAACCGAACATTCGGCGCATCTTTAATTTATGTATATTTATATAATTATCATGATTTTTAAAATTCAGTCTTTTGTTGCATTTTAATGAGACTCCTATGTGAAGTTTTATAAACTTAATTTTTTTATTAAGTGCCGATGGCGTTAGTAATACAAAAACAAACCAAAATAATACAATTTCGGTTGGTATAATTATATTTAAAAACTACCTACTCGCCGCTATATACATACAAATCAATTAATAAGGTAAAAAAAATCATTAATCTTAATTTACTTAATTTAAAAAAAAATCAGTACAAAAAACATACTATATAATACATTTTATTTCAGGTGGGATTATTATTTGTTCATTAAAACTTTAAGCCCATTTGCAGTGGAACCCAAAAGTATTTAAAAAATTATGAAAAAAAATAATTAATTTTTTTTTTAAATTTTAATATAAATGAGTTAAAGAAAGTGCCTTAAACCACTTGTCTAAGGGCTCGTTTACACATATTTTAAATACTTTTGAGAACTATTAGATATAGAAATTAGATATAGAAAATCTTATAAATTATAGATTTTTCTACTTTTCACACTTAAGGCTAGATATAATTGCTTCAATGACATTGAAATCTTTACTTGAAGGTATTCAATAAAAAAAAATAAAAAATCGATAAAAAAAATAGAGCCTGTTTGCAGCCATTTATCATAAAAAAGAAACTAATTAAAACATTTTATAGTTTTTGCACTTAAGGCTAAATATAACTGCCACATTGACACACATAAAAAAAATGTTTACTTGAGGGTATGCAATAAAAAAATATACAATTCTCTTTTCCATAAAAAAAAGAGCCTGTCTACAGCTCTTTATCATAAAAAAAAAACCAAAAAAAAATGTCCTGAAAACACATATACAAGTTTAAGTAAATAAAAAAAAATACTACCTTCTTCAGGCTGAGTCTCTATATAAAAAAATCCTTTTAAAAAACCATTTTTCAAGTACTTTCATTCATTAAACAATCACTTTTAATCGTGTCCCCTAACTCGACACAATCATCAACTTTTTCAACACAATCACCTTTAAACTCTTCATCGTTTTCATCACTTTCATCGTTATCACCGTTTTCATCATCGGATGAAACCGTTTTATCGCTTTTCTCATCACCAACTTTATCATTTTCATCGCTACCCTCATCTTTCTTTTCATCGACTGATGACATGTTACGTATAAACACCTCCATGTTTATGGCCAGTGCTGCCATTATTTGATTGTCTATAGTCGAAATGTTGTTGGGGTTGCCATTTAACTGCATCTTGCTGTATATAGTCTGCACTTTGTCTGCCATGTTGGAATTTAAAAGGTTAGCCAGTATCGGATTCGTTCTTAGGAGGACGTCTTGAGTTTTTGAATTTTTATTTTCCTTTTCGTCTTTTTTAGCGTGAACGCGTTTGTGCAATAGGAAAACGTCAGGGTCTTTGAATAGTCTAGAGCATTCGTTGCATTCAAAAGACCTAGGCATTACAACAGGATTCGAGTTATCGGTTATTGTTGAAAAGTTTGCAAACGAGGGTAGTCTGTAAGGGTGTTCTAAATTCAAATTGCTTTGTGATTTTTGTAAAACTAGAGGATCTTTTTGGTCGTTAGGTTCTGAACCTTGTGTCGTTGACGGTATGGCTGATTCTGAAATTGATAAATTTTATTTATTTAGTTAAGAGCACAAATTTCAATTCCTTTCGACGACACATTTGATCTAGCTAGTGGCTAGTAACCCTAGCTGTGAACCAAACGGTCGCGGGTTCGAATCCCGCTAGGGGCAAATGTTTATGTGGTTAACATTTTACCTCTGTACCTGAGTCATGGATGATTCAATAAAATATGTGGAAACTTGTAAATGGTGTCAAATTAATCTGTCATTTAGTTATTAAGTGAATTTTTGTATAAATATCACTAAGTTTTCCTTGAAAATAAATAAATAGTTTCAAGATAAGCCTTGCGGTATCATAAAGAGAGAAGATTTGTATGTTTATAATATAATAATAATTATATGAATAAACCCAAAAACTTATTTTTTTTAATACACTGTGTGGTAGAAAAGAAATACCTGATTCATTCGAACCGGCATCATCCCTTGTATTGGAAGCTTGCATGGCCAGCATGGTTTGCATGTAGATAATATTAACCATTTGTCGCATCTGAAATTAAAAACAATAACTGTAAACACAATTGACAACAGACAGATCCTCTCAAGACTCAAGATTTTTTGAATAGATTTGTTACCTGCGACTCTACAATTTGAGGATCCGGCTGTGTGTCATTGGACGACGGGACGGCAGGATTCTGTTGACGGCAATAAGACGTCGGAGACTCTAATGGCAAGTTTTGTGATGGTATCGCATCCTTACGGAGGGTTCTCCATTGTCCTGGAGTTGATAGTGCAAACATTTAGACCGGTGAGAGAAAACCTACATATTTTCATTTAAAATATCTTGTGTAGTTTTACATTTGGAGAAAAGTGAAAAAAAAAAAAAAAAAACGCTTCCGGTCCATTACAACCAAATCCCAAATTGCCTGTTACTACAGGTGTACTACTTGACACTTTACTCAGAGATGGTGAAAGAGTTATTATTTACATTTTTTTTTAATCTTTAAGCTACAAGACCTCATATGTGATGATATTTCGCACATAAAAGATTTCGAATATCGATTAAATTTGGGGATTCAGAATCACATAAGACATAATAATTATGACATAACTCAGAAAATAAAAGCAATATTAATATGGGATTTTTTTTAAACAATAGGAAATAGTTTTTTCTTTTTGTAATACTTATTAAAAAAAAAAAATTAACCCTAGAAACTAGTAACTACATATTAAACTACATTTACATCACATATTCGATACCTACAGATTAACTTAGGTGCACAACAAACCTCAAAAATATTTTACACACAAAAGTTGAGTATTTTTGAGTTAAATAATTAAAAATCACAAGTCAGTTTCTCGGTTCCAATAATTTCGAAATAAAAGTACTTAGCCCACTTATAAGATTTTAAGTTAACTCTTGTTAGAAGTAATAAAACATGATGATTATCTGTATTATACTGTTTATACTTGAAAAATGTTAGTAGATTCCTGTGGGAATTTCAAAAAACGAACAACTGCGCGTACGAAGTCGCGGACACAGCTAGTGTAGTGATATAATCCACATAGTACATACCTTTTATTGTTAACGTATAATCCTCGGGCTTGAAATGCAGGCTACACACCTTTGAATACTTTGTATAAGGTTTGCCTCTCTTCAATATTCTGTTCCACAATCTAGCGAGCTGTTCGTCCTTAGGGAACTGATGGAAAGACACATTCTTAGTTTTGCCACCCATAGAAGTGCATCGGGGCACGGTGCAATAATAAGGCATTTTGTCAGCTAATATTAATATGGAAACGCGAAATTATCATAATTATACAGTGTTTATATTAATTTTTCATATAAAGATTCGTATTGGTGATAACTTGAAAAAATAAACAAACAAAACGTCGGGCATAAACACCAAGCGGCGACATTGTTAGCATAAATAAAAAAATAAACGAAAAAAACGTCATTGCATTTATTGCAGCGGGTTTATACTTTACTCTGTAGTTTATAATTATTATGCATTGACATAGAGTATATTAGTTCACTCGTGTCGCTCGTGTCATGCTCATGGTCCATAGATATATAATTTTGATGTAGAATACAAATCACTTTAAAAAATAAAAAATAAAAATTGAAAATGGTCCATTTAAGTCGTTCTAAATTTTTGCAATTTTGTTAGCGCTGCACGTGTACTCTATCTCTACATTTTCTAAATTGTAGTTAGAGTCCGCGTTTCTCTGTTTCTCTACTACCTTCTTCTAAGGATGTATCAGATAAGCAGATATTTCCATCCGAAAATGCGGAACTTCCGCATCGATTTAGTTACACTCACAACCGTATCCGCAACCGCTAATCAATACGAATATTTAGCAGGAAAAATTATAAAATTGTTTTAGTTTTTTTGGTTAAATTGTTTAATGTTTTTACTTAAAGCTTGATTATCTGATAACTTAAAAATTGATTTGCCAACCTACACAGAACACTATAAAACTGACAAGAAGTGTCAAATCAAATTAAAAACTAATGCAGATTGTCTATGGTCGCAGAGGCCATTTTTGATTCAAGTAAAAAGTGGGAAAAAAGGTGATTGATATACATGTCAAATATTTCAAGGCTGCACTGTGATGATTGCAATTTCTATGTGTGATAACGAGCGAAACAAATAATCAGTAGGAGTGACACGCCAGACTCTACTTCTCCTTCTTGTGTTTTAATGTCAAACGCGTTAATGAGCTTTATCCGACACCAGCCACCGGGTTTTGTTAACAAAGACAATACACTATTTTGAAGATGGGTTATTATTGTACGGTGCCACAATGCACTTCTCTTGCCGGCAAAACGAAGAATGTGAAATTCCATCGGTTCCCCCGTGACGAGTCGATGGCGGATAAGTGGAATGTAATCTTGAAAAGGGGAAAACCTTACACAAAATATTCAAAAGTGTGCAGTCTGCATTTCACCCAGGCTGATTATAACGTCACCGCAATGGGTAAGAATAAAGGTACTTCGGGTTTTTCCATTCTCAAATTTTCTAACGAATCAACATGAAATTAAGGATTTTAAACTTTATTGCGTGACCATAGCGAACATTTGTGTTATTGTTGTCAATAACCTGCAATGTTGTTTATAGCTACCCTTTATTGGTAAAATAAACAATTTATAACGAAGGCAAATTCTTATTTTTACTATGGTCACACGGTATGTTGAAATTTTTGTTTGAATTGTGAAATTGTTAACACAAAATTGATGCTTTTAATTGTTTTTAACCCTTTAACCGCTTGGTTTAGTAGGAGTTATCGTACCTCTAGTGCCTGACTCGTATTTTTTTTTAAGAAAAAGCAACCCAACGATTTAAAAATAAACATTATACAAGTAGAGGAATTTGTCGTATATCCGGCTCTGGCGAAATAGACACAAAAATAATTGTCGGATAAATCCGACTGGCAGCTAAAGCGTTTAAAGAGGAAGGTTTTCGTATATAATTTGCAAAAAAAAAACCATGCGAAGCCGGGGGCGGGCTGCTAGTCACTACATATTATAAAACAAAGTCCTCCGCCGCATCTGTCTGTCTGTCTGTTCGCGATAAACTCAAAAACATACTACACCAATTTTCAGTTTTCACCAAAGGACAGAGTGGTTCTCGAGGATCGAGGAGGAGGATGGATAGAGTGGTTCTCGAGATGGATAATGTCGGCTTCTAATGGTAAAAGAATTTTTCAAATCGGTCCAGTAGTTTCGAAGCCTATTCAATACAAACAATCAAATCTTTCCTCTTTATAATATTAATATAGATAGTCTATGTTACTCATTGATAATGTAGCTTTCTATAGGTGAAAGAATTTTCAAAATCGGTCCTTTAGTTTTTGTGTTTATCTATCTATCTATATCTACCTTCTATAATATAAAATTCTCATGTCACAGTGTTTGTAACCAAACTCCTCCGAAACCGCTTGACCTATTGAATTTTTTTTGTGTATATTCCATAGGTCTGAGAATAGGTCTTAAACTATTTTTTATACCCCTAAGTGATAAAAATTTGGGTGGCCCAACCCAAATTTTTTTTTATACGGCAAAACAACATTGGCCAGGTCAGCTAGTAATTATATAAATAAATACACTAGCTGCTGCCCGCGACTTCGCCCGCGTAACTTTGTAAATTATATACTAAAACCTTCCTCGAGAACTACTCTATCCATTGGTGAAAACAGCGTGAAAATCGGTGCAGTAGTTTTTGACTATCGCGAACAGACAGACGCGGCGGAGGACTTTGTTTTATAATATAGGATTTCATCCTTGAAATTACTACTCGATTATTTATGAGATACTTTACTGCAAGGACTTTTGAATAATGTTGCAAGTAAAGTTTGGATTACCATACTTCCACCACGTTGTAGTGTTCGAACTGTGGCTACTTTTAGAAAAACAAAAAGAAACACTTTTTACATATAAGTAGTGTCCAACCAACTTTTTCTTGAGCGAAGCCGGGAGCGGTTCGCTAGTTTATAATATTAGGATAGTTATATTACCTAATCTTTCTAGTACAGTTCTAGTAGTCTAATAAAAAACATACATACTTTAATTTTTTTTTTATATTGTTTTTTACAATTCCGTAATGCATAGATAATAATATTTAAAAAAAGTTACAGCCCCAATTAAAATTGTAAAAACCACACAAAAAAATATAAACAATATGAATGGTTTATCGCGTATGGTGGGAAAAAATATATTGGCTATTGTTTGTTCAATACAAATATTGTGCACAGTGGTCAGTGACGTGTACCCCTGAAAATGAGTGAATTGTTTGATATGGTTTTTCTAGCAATTTTTTTTTATGGGTTGGCAGGTTACAAGGGCCTGCAAGGTGCAGGTAATGGGTGGGCACAAAAAAACGTGTCTAAAAATTGTTTTTTGAAAAATAAAAATTAAAACAAACTAAACGGGTAAAAAGTAATATACTTTTTTTCCTTATTCTTACGTAATAAAATTAAATATTAAATAGGGTGGAGGGGGTCGGCCTATTCTTATTTTTCCTTACATAGGAGGGGATAAGGAACTGTCAAAAATCATCTTACGTAATAAATGAACGGCGCCTAATGTTATAAAATTAAATTTTTATACAACTATCTGTGTGTCAAATTGTATCCAAATCTTTGAAACCGTTTTTATTATATCTACCTATATAGGTAGATGGATAAGAGTCGGCTTCTTCATTGCTGAAGATCGTACCCGCTCACAAATGCCTTGGTGGCATCGACCACCTAATCTGTTTCCACTCCACTCTGTCCTCAGACTTTCTCATAGCCTTCGTAACTGTAAGGCCTGTAAGATGCACAACATTGTCTGTCCACCGGCTAGGAGACCGGCCACGAGACCTCTTGCCATCCACTCTTCCATCCACCACAAGCTTCTCCAAGTTCTCTGGTTCTCTGCGGGCTATGTGCCCAAAGTAATTGATCTTTGATAGCAGATTTATAGATAACTAGCTGGCGCCCGCGAGTTCGTCCGCGTTGAAAAAGAAAAAAGTAGCCTATCTTGTGTCCTGTACGTCTAAATGTTTATCGACCAAGTTTCATGAAAATTAGTTAATTCGTTTAAGAGTTATGAAGGAACATACATACATACATACAGAAAAAAAAATCTAAAAATGGTCAATTTAGTTTCAGTATAGAGTCTATAAACACGATATCTCTGAAAACAAAGCAACTTACTCCACGACCAACCCTTACAGATTTATTATTAGTATTGATAATAATAATATCAATGCAATATTTCAAAGGAAGTGCCCGATAAAAAATAATCTGCTGGGATTATGGTGTACTCAAACAATGTGGCAAAAAAATTATGAACACGTGCAAATTGTTTATCATTAGAGACAATAATAATTACGTTAAAATGTTAGCCAAACATAAGAAAAATGTTAATAATATTTTGAATTGAATTATTAATTCAAGTATTTTTGAATTTTTTTGTCTACAATGTTTCATAGATTTTCTTTCTTACATCTAAAAAATTTTAAACCTTTCATTGGCCCAGGTACTAATATTATTATTTGTACAATAATTGCTTCACTGATAAAATTGTCAAGTCTACTATCTATGTCTGTGGTTAAATCTTATGATAGTCCTAAATTAATAGCGTAATGATAATAATCGCGAAATATTAATTAAAAACGGAATCTATCTGGTTTTTATCTGAAGCTTCCTGTTAAAATATTGCAGTTATTGATATTATTAATTTTATCTATAATAATAAGTATCTATACATATTACAATAGAATCGTAAACGAGCCGTGTCTGGTAGGTACATTAAATTTTATTTTGTTCTTTTATATTAAAAATTTTATATTAAAAAATTGTTTTGTTAAAAAAACAATTTTATTTTGTTCAAAAAATATTGTTTTGTTAAAAAAAAACGATTGTATGTTCAAAATCGAAACAGTTTTTAGAAATGGCTTAACCGATTTGATTGAGGTTTTCACTGATGTATAGATGACTAGCTGTTGCACGCGACTTCGTCCGCGTAACTTTATAAAATATAATACATTCGTGTCTGTGAAACCATGGAAAAAATACACATACAAAATTTCAACCCAGTCGGTCAAGCCGTTTAGTAGTTGACATACCGACAGCAGCGCCACCTACCGGGCCCAATTATATTTTTAAATCATCCAAGAAACCATCGAAATAGCCACATAAAATTTCAACCCAATCGGTTCAGCCGTTTAGAAGTTATGTGAAAAAGATAAGGAAGGAAGGATAATTCTTACAACCCGTTATCCTATTACCCGTTTTCCCGTAGGAATTAAGCATTTCCCCGCGGTAAAAAGTAGCCTATGATCATCAGGGATAATGTCGGCTTCTAATGGTAAAAGAATTTTTCAAATCGGTCCAGTAGTTTCGGAGCCTATTCAATACAAACAAACAAACAATCAAATCTTTCCTCTTTATAATATTAGTATAGATTAACACAGTAAGCAATATTTTTATCCTGCAAAAAAAAATGTTGGGTTCCTGTGGGATTTTCAAGAAATGAACAACAGCGCCCACGATGTTTGTAAAATACTACTTTCTCATAGTCATAACAATTATTATTCTCATAGTCAGATGGATTTTAATGTCTCGTAAAAGTTTGAAAATAAAAGTAAAAGTTGAATAACTCTTTAAAAAAAAAAACGACTTCAAACCGTTTTGTCATGGATGTCATTGTCAGAACTGGACCAAATTGAAATGGGACCACACGGGAAGCACCAGCTTTCAAATAAAAAACGAATCATCAAAATCATTTCACCCAGTCGAAAGTCCTGAGGTAACAAACATAAAAAAAAATACAGTCGAATTGAGATCCTCCTCCTTTTTTGGAAGTCTGTTTAAAGAGCTTAGAGGTGAGTAAAGACGGTGGCGGTCGCTAGTGTTAAATAAAACATTAGATTCATTCAGTAATTATGTCAATACAATATTATAATATTCTCTTATCTTGAATGTGTTCGTTGGAGCAGCTTGCGTATGATTCACTCGTCGGGGTTTTTTTTTATATTTTTAAGTATATTGTTGAAAATTATATAAGTTACTTTATATTTTACAGACCGCGAATATTCTTAGCATGATTTGAAATGATTGTATTGTAAACGTACAACATAATATATTTTATCTGTAATTATAAACGTTTATCTATACTCTATACTAATATTATAAAGAGGAAAGATTTTATTGTTTGTTTGTATTGAATAGGCTTCGAAACTACTGGACCGATTTGAAAAATTATTTTACCATTAGAAGCCGACATTATCCCTGATGAACATAGGCTACTTTTTATCGCGGGAAAATGCTTTATTCCTACGGGAAAACGGTTAATAGGACAACGGGTAGTAAGAATTATCTTTTTCACATAACTTCTAAACGGCTGAACCGATTGGGTTGAAATTTTATATGGCTATTTCGATGGTTTCCTGGATGATTTAAAATACAATTGGACCCGGTAGGTGGCGCTGCTGTCGGTATGTCAACTACTAAACGGATTGACCGACTGGGTTGAAATTTTGTATGTGTATTTTTTCCATGGTTTCACAGACACGAATGTATTATATTTTATAAAGTTACGCGGACGAAGTCGCGTGGAACAGCTAGCAATATATATTTTTAATGTTCTTGTGTTATAGTAGGCGACGGTAGCCACCTACCATCAAGTGGACTGTCTGTCGACCTTAATTTAAAAAAAAAATATTTATAGACTATAAAATAATCGCACAAACAGATAAAAATGGTAAAAGATATATTTTTTTGATAAAAAATTTAATGTAAAGACACTGCTCGTTTATTTTTATTTTTATTATATAATAGCTGAGTGCCCGCGACTTCGCCCGCGACTTCGCCCGCGTATCTTTGTAAATTATATACTAAAAACCTTCCTCGAGAACCACTCTATCCATTGGTGAAAACCGCATGAAATTCGGTGCAGTAGTTTTTGAGTTTATCGCGAACAGACAGACAGACAGACGCGGTGGAGGAGTTTGTTTTATAATATGTAAGGATTTACAATTTTACGCGAGCGAAGTTGCGGGCACTAGCTAGTTTTATATATAAGAAAGATGTACATAGATGTAAGACTGATTTCTCTTTTAAGATAAGATATACACGCATATGTTTGTGACAGTTATTGCTTTCTTAGAATTCATTCATGTAACACTATCAAAATAATCAATTAATTAAACAACCACTTGAATCCGTTGAACGGAAGGATTTGCGAATATGTCACACGATAAGATAGGTAATTGTTTCATACCTATTTTTAAATAAAAAAATAAATATGTTTTAACTCCAATTCTATCTGAGGTATGACGAAAGATACTATGTAGTTACAAGTCTTATGGGCCCTTTGGATGAGGGGACGTTCAAGTATTACGTAACGCAATTTGGGGGAGGGGGGGAGGTCTCGTAAAACGTTACGATCACTGACCTGTATAAGCACTGGACAGGCTGCTGTCAAATTATTTTTATGTCTATTTGAAAAATGCCATTTTGGCGCTGTAGGCTATGGAGCGTAAGTACATGGAATTAAAACTAGCGATGTCCGCAGACACAATATACTTATCTATAGAATAGAAATACGCAAACGTCAACATTAGTTCTCCGTACTTTCGTACGGCGGCGTTTCAAAATGATACACGAAATTATCTGTTATAGTCCCCAGTACAAGGACCTTAAATTGTTTTGACACATACAAATGTAAAACTTTGTGATTGCCTTTTTTGCGATGAGTCCGACAAACTTTTCTAATGCGAAAAGTTTCGGCGCTGCTGCGTTTTCGAATGCTCGATTCCTGGAATTGTCGATATGACGTCACTATGACTCTCCATATATACAAGTTTGATTTTTGGAAAAAAAATTAATAAAATTAATTTAAAAATTGTGGTCAACTTGTCCGACAAAAATCATGTTGCGTATGGGGTGTCCACCACCCCAAAAATGTCGATATGACGTCACTATGACCCCTCGTACATACAAGTTTCATTTTTTGAAATTTGATTAGTAAAGTTAATTTAAAAATTGTGGTCAACTTGTCCGACAAAAATCATGCTGCGTATGGAGTGTCCACCACCCCGAAAATGTCGATATGACAAAGCCGGTCCGAAGTACGTTCTACATCGCTGCTTAAATTCAAAAGTACCACAAATCAAAATTACACTTTTTTACAGGAGAACTAATCGAAAAAAAAGTCTATTTTTTTCTTATAGATATAATATCAAATATATGCATATTATACATCGTTAGAAGCGTATTTTTAAGTAGCATTAGTTAAACTGAATACTAGAGGATATAATAAGCATATAAGTTACTTTTTATTATAAAAAAAATTATGAAAATATACTTTAAATATGGAATAAAAAAACCGTAAGTCTTTATGCAACATACAATATGAAGGATTTTGATTGTATTTTTGGATTTTGCAGCGACATATTCGATTCTACGCTATGCCGGCCCGACTATAATGTATAGCAATCCTTAGACAGAAGTGAAAACTTGGCTTAATAAAAGCTTGAATATTTTTTATTAACTTCATCATTACGTAACAGCAAAAAAAAGCAACGTGGTCGTCACGTGACGAGTTGTTTTTTGCATAACAATGAGAACATTGTGATAAGTGGCCAACTTGGGAATTTGCACCATAGACAAGACAATGACAATTTTTGTACATTTATCTGTGTGCGTCACACCTACAGTGAATCATATGTATGCGCGCGCGCATGTGTAATGTTTTGTTTGTGATATCATATAGCCGTACGGTATCTATATACATACACATATAATAAAATCTGTATATTAAATATTTTTTCAAAAAACAAGAATTTTTTTCGTTTATGAGTTATTACATACATAATACATACAGGAAAAAATTCTAAAAATTGTCAATTTAGCTTCAATATCGTGTATAGAGCCTATAAACACGTATATACCTGAAAACAAAGTAACTTACTCCATGACCAACCCCAGCTTTGGTTTCCTAGGATAGTGGTGCCGTCATATAGCGGCCGTAATATTAGAACGCAAAAAGACGGCCGTCTTTACGGTGCCGACATGTCGGTTTCCTAAGATAGCGGTGCCGCTATCACACCATCTGTCATCTTTTCGTATCTGTATACAATATATTAAAAACAGCTTCACCGCTATCAATAAAAACGTTCAGAACCGACAAGACGGCCGTCATGCAAATGGCAGCACCGCTTTTTGACGTTACGGTGTCAATTAGCGCTCTCTAGGAAACCGCGCCATTTAGTTTACATAGACAACGTTCTAGTGACGTCATTCACCGCTGTATTACGGCCGCTATATGACGGCACCGCTATCCTAGGAAACCAAAGCTTTACAGATTTATTATATTATTAGTATTGATTTATTTATTTTGAAGGTCAATGGAAGACGTTAAACAAGGAAGCCGTGCCTTCGAAGAACCTCCCCAAGCTGAACCCTGACGGCTCCGTGATGGTGATAAGGAAGTCGAGGACGGTCAAATACAAGGAGGCCAAGAAGGACGACTTCGCAAGATTATACTCACAGAGGTAATATAATATCTAAACCAATTTATTCCCAAAGCACCTGTGTCCGCAGCTTCGTTCGTTTGTTTTTGTATTGAAAATTTAATAGGAGCCTAACATTTTTCCATGATAAAAAGTATCCCATAATCCAGGTAATAAACTGTCCATGTGTCAAATTTCATCCAAATACGATCAGCCGTTTTGAGTTATTGAAGAAAAAACATTATTGAATATTGTTTCTCATTTTTATTGATTGGTATTTTTGTTTTATTGATTTGATTAGAAATCAAATCTATACTTCTATAGTTACTAATATTATAAATGCGAAAGTATTTCTGACTGTCTTGCTTTCACGCCATAACTACTGAACCGATTTAAATAAAATTTGGTACACAGATAGTCTAGAGCCTGAGAAAGGACATAGGCTAATTTTTAATGCGAAAAAAGGTTGTAAGGGGTTGAAAGGGGGAGATAAAAGGTTGTATGGAAGTATCGTCATTTGTAAAGCTAGGAGATTGAAACTTATTTTTTAGGCTATTGATCCTTACTAATCAGACATAAATAAATATTAATGCGACAAAGGGGTTGTAAGGTGTTGAAAGGGGGAGGTAAAAGTTGTATGGAAGTATAGTCATTTGTAAAGCTGTCTGTCTGTCTGTCTGTCTGTCTGTTAACCTACTTTAACTAATTAACCGATCATCATGAAATTTTTCATACAAGTTGTCAGGGATACAAGAAAGGTACCTTTCATCAAGAAAAAAATTACTGTCCGCAAAAGGATAATCTAAAATAAAATAAAGAACTAACGCCTGGCCAAAGTGTTATTGCAACAATAGGTTAAGCGTTATATTGCTTACATTTTTTTCATTTTTCAACCTAGCGGTCACCTGCTAGTCATATATAATTTGAAGAAAAAAAAAAAAAAAAGAAAAAGAGATTTTTGCTGCTTATAATATGATTCCGGCCAGGATCGAACTGGCGGCCTTCTGCGTGTAAAGCAGATGTGATAACCACTACACCACGGAACCGTGTACCGATACTTGTGAATTTTTCTATTATGTCAATACAGTATTTACTAAGTTGGATTGTCTTACTAAGGGCCTCTTTCACAAACTACAAGTAAAGTGTTGATTAGTTACTTTTAGAAATCATTTTCTGTTATATTGAATTATGCACTCGGTTTACTGCAACATTCGATAGCCGATTTTTTTTATTATTTTCTATTTAATGTTTGGGACGTTTACCGTACAAACAAAGGTATATCCCCGGTTACCGGTGACTTTAAATGACAGTTTGGCCTACTTGACGTTTGTGAAACAGGCGCTATATAACGTAATTTTATAAAGTAAACAAAACATTGAGGCTGAGGAGGTCCCATTTTATCATTTACACAATCTAACTAAACTAATTATGATAAATAAGAGAAAATAATTGTTTGTATGTAATGAATTTAAACTCAAAAACTGCTTTTAGCCAATTTTAAAAATTCTTTCATTTATAGAAAGCTACAATATCGGCGAGTAACATACGCTCTATTTTATTGAAAATAAAATAAAAATAGAGATCCCTACTAAAATTACAATAATGTAACAATTCAAAATTTAAATTTCAAATTCAAATTTCAAATTTCAAATCCAAAATTCAAATTCAAAATTTAAAATTCAAATTTCAAATCTAAAATTCAAATTCAAAATTTAAAATTCAAATTTTCAAAATCAAAAATTATGTGAACTCCAGTCGTGCGACACAGAATAGGCTACTTTTTTCTTTTTCAACGCGGACGAATTCGCGGGCGCCAACTAGTTTTAAATAATATTTAAGAAAAAAAAAACCATTAATTTTTAAATCTGTTCGGTTATCTCCGAGAGAATTTACAAAAATTTGTTGTTCAATATTGCACCTTATTTCATAGGTCATTAGGTTTAGCTTATTTTGGTTACAAGTTGTGTACGGTCTGAGGTTAGTTCTTGTCTCAACTAGTGCGGTGAATTAATCGTATTTCCAGCAACAAGGATCATGCGGCGTCAGTCAACCAGGCGTTGTCGCTCACACACAGCGACGCCGTCATCTCTCACCGCACCGACCACACCGACCACATCGACCACACTAACCACATCGACACTAGGGTGAGTTTTAAAAGTCATTTAAAAGTGAATACTTTTACATAAAACGCGTAAATGAAAATTGAGCATTAAATAAAGGTTTATATAATATCGCTGCTTAAAAACTAAAGGGCCACAACACAAATCAAAATTTTACACATTTTACAGGAGAGCTAATCGAAAAAAAAAAATTATTTTTTGTCAATTTTTATTGCATTGCAATATCAAATATATGCATATTATACATAGTTAGAAGCGTAGTTTTAAGTAGCATTAAATGTTTTAAGTACTTTAATAATAAACTGAATACTAGAAGAGATTTAAGCATACTTATATAAGTTACTTTTGAATATATAAAAAATGATCAAAATATACTAAATATGGAATAAAACAACCATAAGTCTTGACATTTGACATTGTTTTTGACATTTGCGTAGACTCGTAGAGCATGGGAACATTTAAAAGTGACATATTATGATGACACATCAACTACATATGTCATCTGTCATCTAAAACCAACCTTTGAATCTGTCGTTCAAGGAAAATGTGACTTGTCAACACATTGGAGTTTAAAATGAATAGTAGAAGTTGCTCGTTACTACCTTTCACCATCGACTCCGCCATTATTCCGTTTTAGGCGTACTTGACATGTGCCGTTTTGGCATTTGTCACGCGAAATCCATACTTGTAGTACTTTGACGTTTGGATCCCAAAAATTGCGCTATGTAATACTTTAATGTCCCCTTAGCCGGAACAGACACCAATGCCTGCATCTTTAAAAATATATACAAAATTAAATGAAATATGGAGACATCAGTTTTACTTCAGTTTTCTTATTTATTACAACGTCTCTAAAGAAATAAAAAGGTTTCCTATGCACAGTGATCGTTTTCCAAGTACACTTTATATATAAAAAAAAACTGTGTTCGATGGATTATGAAAAAGTTATTATTTTTTTCTTTTAAAAGTACCACGGGAGACACTAAATACTTTTTTGTATGACAAAATAAAAACTTCATTAGATTTGCTTTTTATTGTATTCCTTTGGACTAATTCAGTTGATCTCGTACATATTTATATACCAAAGAATGAATATTGAAGCGCCTTTTTAAAAAATACGGCTTATATTTATTCACCATTTCACCATTAATATGGGGACACTGAGCTTTTTCTTAATGTACATATTTTTTTTTTGATATCGCCTCAGATACCCATCTACCATCATCAGACAGTTTTGGCTCAAAACCAAAGCGTGTCACACAATTGTGGTCAGAAACCCAAAAAACAGGACGCCATAATGCAAACGGACCCAATGTCAGAGGAGGACGAGCCGCAGGTTAACCAAAGTTACAGCGAAGCCTCGGAGACGTCTTACAACTCTGAGAACACGGTCGAAGGTTATGCGGGATATAATAAGAAGGAGGCAGACTACAGTAAGAAGGTGAGTCGTACTCTTTTCTGTCTGTCTGACAGACAGGCTGACAGACAGACGACTTGATAGTGGGTAAGTGGCAGTGATATGTTAAGTACTACGTACTAGATGGAACACTCAAGACGCGATGAGTGTTCCAAGTGATCCAAGTTCCGACGTCCTACTCGTTCACAGTCTGTCATACGCGTTCGTAGAGATTAGGCGCGTTATTATTTTCAAAATCAATAAAAATGCCGTCTTGTGTGATGAGATATTGCAAAAATACAACAAAAAATATTGGTAAAACTGCTAGTGTGACGTTCCATAGGTAAGTTTTATTAATATTGAAACGTTTAATAGGTTAATATTTAATTTGTTAAAACCGACGTGCTTATCGGGTCGACCATATTAATATTCAGTTGTCTACGACTTGAAGTATTGACCTTGACACTACTGCCGCGCCGTCCCCCGCCAACCCCCGCTCACCTTCCGCTATGGAACATGAATTTAGCAAGAAATCGTAGGGGGTGCTCAATCTAGTACTGACTTAACATATCACTGGTAAGTGGATGATTATTTTTTCAAAACACCTATTAGAAAAATGACAATTGGGTTTAGAGAATAGTGGAAAATTTTTTTTTTATTCTTTCTCATAGATCGTTTTGAGATGTAGCTCTTTATTTTTCTCAATCCCCCTAATTAGAGACTAGAGACCATGTTTCAGCGCTATTTACGTCATCACTGGTAACAAATTTTGAAATTTTTTTGTCAATTTCCATCACAGGAGGATTACTTACCGCAGACAAACGAGGAGTACAACAAGGAGGCGGAGAAGTACGCGCTCGAGAGGAAATCTCACAACAGTTACGAGAAACCGATAGATCCTTTGAACATCGCCGACATTTACTACGAGAAACAGCCGTACCCGCGTGCGGACTATGTGTATGCGAACGGTTATCAGGACAGCGTCGAACAGTTGAGGAACCAACAGCACAATCTTCAAATATTGCAGGTTAGTACACACACACACACACACACACACACACACACACACACACACACACACACACACACACACACACGCACACGCACACGCACACACACACACACACACACACACACACACACATACATACACACACACGCACGCACACACACGCACGCACACACCCACACACCCACACACACCCACACCCACACACACGCGCACACGCACACGCACGCACGCAATCACACACGCGCACGCCCACGCGCACACGCCCACGCGCACACACACACACACACACACACGCGCACGCATGCACGCACGCACGCACACACACACACACACACACACACGCACACGCACGCACGCCCACGCGCGCGCACACACACACATTCCACACAGCGCCATCTAGTTCCACAGTAAGAAACTAATGATTGTATTATGGATACCAGACAGTTGATATACTATAGATAGATTACTTTTTTTGTAAATACATACATATTATAAATACAAAACATCCACGATTCAGGTAAAAAGGTAAAATGTTATATTTAAACATAAACATATGCCCCTGGCGGGATTCGAACCCGCGACCGTTCGGTTAACAGCTACGGTTATTAGCCACTAGAACAAACGTGTCGTCAAAAATAAATTATAATTTGTAATTATATATATTTAATAATAAAATAATATGTTTAATAATAATAATATTTTAATAATAAATAATAAAATTGAAAATTGAACCGTGTCTATCTATAATAACTCTATAACCAATAAGAACTGGTTCACATTGACCCAACCCGTGTTGATTGTAAATAAATTTAATTTGTCAATTTGTGTGTGTGTGTGTGTGTTTAGAGGGCCTTATTTTTTTTTATTTTGCGTTTTCTCCCTTTCAAGGATCAACACAGAGTGACGGAAAATCAGAATTTCTTCCACGAGAACGCCATAAAACAGGAGGTCGACTTGAAAGACGATGAAAAGTACATTTACGACAGGAGCAAGGACCAAATAGGTGAGGATTTTTTTTAAAAATTTCGTCTTAAGACAAGGACTAACCCTCAAAACGATCACAGGATGCGGATTTTAAATTTTAAGATTTTTACTTACTTAAATATTGTTTAATGTATGAAAAAAAAAAAAAAAGTCGCCTATTACAACTTAAGTTAAAAAAGCTTAAATAAAATTTTTCGCGATTTCGAAGGATTTTTTTTTTTTTAATAAACAAAAATGTAATTATGATTTGATATTGTTTGCACTATGACATTTTGTTTATTGGTTTTCGTATGTTAAATTGCAGACCAAAACAATATATATCAGGAGCAGAGTATATTGGAGCAGCGTTTGATGGAGCACAGTCCGGTCAAACAGGAGCCGGAAGTTGCGAACGGTACGTATGTCTGTCTAGTCTATTTGTCCGTGTGATTGTCTGTATGTCTGTAAAAACACACAACGTTAGTTATTGGTCGTGGCAATACATAAAAAACATTAAAAAAATTAATTATATCTCCAAATGTCTAACTATTGCCCCAATAAATGTCTAGTTATTATTGCTCAACTTTTTCAACTATTGCTCCAAATATCTATTGCTCAAAGTTTTTAACTATTCCTTCAAATGTCTAACTATTGCTCCAAATGTCTATTACACCATTTTTAATACTGCTCCAATTATTGCACCAAATTTTTAACTATTACTCCAAATGTCTATTACACCATTTTTAATACTGCTCCAATTATTGCACCAAATTTTTAACTATTGCTCCAAATGTCTCGACTATTGCTCTAACTTTTTAACTATTGCTCCAAATGTCTCAACTATTGCTCTAACTTTTTAATTATTATTCCAAAATTTAACTGCTGCAAATTTTAACTACTGCTCCAAATTTTTAACTATTCCTACAAATGTCTAACTATTGCTCCAAATGTCTAACTATTGCTCCAAATTTTAACTACTGCAAATTTTAACTACTGCTCCAAATTTTTAACTATTCCTCCAAATGTCAAACTATTGCTCCAAATGTTTCTATTGCTTCAAGATTTTAACTACTACTCCAATTGGCTAACTATTGCACCAAATTTTTACCTATTTCTCCATCTAATACTTTTAATATTTTTTTTAAAACCATCTAATACTTTTTTTTGTTGGCTGCACTTTCAAAGAATGTCCAAAAACGTATGCGGAGTCCTATAATGTTTTCCATGTTATTTAATATATGGATATATATATACCTTATATTATATATTTCCAGGTCATGAAAACACAATGCAACCACAAGCAAGTCCGTTTTATACGACCAACGGACATACAGTTCCTGGTATGTGAAGATTTTTTGACTATTTTTCATACATTTTCCAGTGTATTTGTGTCTTCTTTTTTTTATAATAATAGACGCCAAACAGGCTAAAGGTACACTTTATGGTAGATAATCTATATCTATATCAATACTAATAATAATAAATGTGTAATGGTTGGTGATGGAGTAAGTTACTTTGTTTTCAGAGATATCGTGTTTATAGGCTCTATACATCATACTGAAACTAAATTGACCATTTTTAGAATTTTTTTCTGTATGTATATATGTATGTTCCTTAATAACTCTTAAACTAATTATTGGATTTTCATGAAACTTGGTAAATAAATATTTAGACGTACAGGACACATGATAGGCTATTTTTTTTCTTTTTCAACGCGGACTAAGTCGCGTGCGCCAGCTAGTTATACTAATATAATTAATAGTAAGGTCTATTTTTTTTTTTTTTTTTTTTTCATTGCGTTAATTACGTTAAACTGTTGAGCGCTCTTAAAATATGTATTGACCTTAAATTGACTATACAGTAGAAACCGGATATAACGACTTCGGTTATAACGACATATCGGTTACATAGCGACCAAATGGCAAGGTCCCCGTTGAATGCCTACAAAAGATTTAAATATTGCTTATAATGACTATATCCGTTTATTACGACCAATTTTTGTGTTCCCTTGATTGAAGGTCGCTATAACCGATTTTCACTGTATTTATTACAGATTATTACACTATGTCGCGTCCGGGTCCGGAATTATTAATAGCAAAACAGAACGCCTTAGCCAACATGCAGCTATGTGAGTATTTTTTTTATACAATAAACTATATTTGGGACAAAATTTCGATGCGAGAGTAGAGTAGAGTAGAGCGAGATATGTATATATACACCTCTGACCAAAGCAGACAACTGCATTTGAAAGTGAACTTACTATTAATGATGACAAGGATCAATATTGTTTACACCTCTGACCAATAAAATAGTTTCATCGTTCATCATAGTTCATCAATGAAACCCTTTTTTAATGGGTATGTCGTTATGAATTTACTACTACTATTGTCATTGTGTTGTCAGTTGTCATAATTATTCGATAATGTCAAGGGACTTAAATTTATAATACAATTATTTTCGTGAAGCTACGTTTTTCACTTCTTACGCTTTTTTTTTCTTTCTTTCCAGGGCAGAACGCGAAGCGACCATATGATATATCAAATTTCAACGGGTCCCAATTATTCCACAAAGAGGTGAGTATAGTAACCACCGCCTTACAGAATAACACAGTGAAATAACAGCACGTGTGCTTTTGTGTTTCGGTGATCGAGTAAGGGATGCCATAGTCCATTTCCCTATAAGAGATAAGGATATCGGGAGAGTGGTAGTGGGGGTAAAATCGGTGGAAATATAGGGAGAGCGGTAGTGGGGGGTAAAATCGGTGGCAATATAGGGAGAGTGGTAGTGGGGGTAAAATCGGCCACTGCTCTACACACGTCCCTAAAATCGGTGGCAATATCGGGAGAGTGGTAGTGGGGGTAAAATCGGCCACTGCTCTACACACGTCCCTATAATCGGTGGCAATATCGGGAGTGGTAGTGGGGGTAAAATCGGCCACTGCTCTACACACGTCCCTAAAATCGGTGGCAATATCGGGAGAGTGGTAGTGGGGGTAAAATCGGCCACTGCTCTACACACGTCCCTAAAATCGGTGGCAATATCGGGAGTGGTAGTGGGGGTAAAATCGGCCACTGCTCTACACACGTCCCTAAAATCGGTGGCAATATCGGGAGAGTGGTAGTGGAGGGTAAAATCGGTGGCAATATCGGGAGAGTGGTAGTGGGGGTAAAATCGGCCACTGCTCTACACACGTCCCTAAAATCGGTGGCAATATCGGGAGAGTGGTAGTGGAGGGTAAAATCGGTGGCAATATCGGGAGAGTGGTAGTGGAGGGTAAAATCGGTGGCAATATCGGGAGAGTGGTAGTGGAGGGTAAAATCGGTGGCAATATCGGGAGAGTGGTAGTGGAGGGTAAAATCGGTGGCAATATCGGGAGAGTGGTAGTGGGGGTAAAATCGGCCACTGCTCTACACACGTCCCTAAAATCGGTGGCAATATCGGGAGAGTGGTAGTGGAGGGTAAAATCGGTGGCAATATCGGGAGAGTGGTAGTGGAGGGTAAAATCGGTGGCAATATCGGGAGAGTGGTAGTGGAGGGTAAAATCGGTGGCAATATCGGGAGAGTGGTAGTGGAGGGTAAAATCGGTGGCAATATCGGGAGAGTGGTAGTGGGGGTAAAATCGGCCACTGCTCTACACACGTCCCTAAAATCGGTGGCAATATCGGGAGAGTGGTAGTGGAGGGTAAAATCGGTGGCAATATCGGGAGAGTGGTAGTGGAGGGTAAAATCGGTGGCAATATCGGGAGAGTGGTAGTGGAGGGTAAAATCGGTGGCAATATCGGGAGAGTGGTAGTGGAGGGTAAAATCGGTGGCAATATCGGGAGAGTGGTAGTGGGGGTAAAATCGGCCACTGCTCTACACACGTCCCTAAAATCGGTGGCAATATCCTTGTATGGTTGGCAGCGCACTTGCAGCACCTGTGGCGTTGCTTGTGTCACTGGCGACGTTAGCCATCTACCATCAAGTGGACCGTCAGCCTGTCTGTCTATCTTAACATGAAAAAAATAATGTATAGAATTTCTTCACAATTCAAAATGTAAAACTAATTTTTTATTTTTGTGTTTAAAAAAAAAATTTTTTTTTTTCAGGATATGCAGCGAATTCTTCAGTGATGAGAGACATTCCATTTGAAACAAATATATGCATAATATATTTAAAAAAAATTAAATACAACTGTATATATAAAAAAAAGCTATATATAAATATTTAGTTCTCCAAATGACAAAAAAATCTCTCGTTAATATTATATTTCCTATTATTTTGTATGTTTTATTGTATAATATTAAGTAAGGGAGAAAAAAGTAAAAAAGGAGAAATTTTTTTTTAAAAAAAAAAAATCAGAATCCAGTTAATTTTTTTCAAAAAATTGTTTTTTTTTGCATATATTTTACTACATCACTGATATTATTTTTTGTTGTTTTTTTTTTTTAATTTTTTTTGTATATTACTTTATTGCAATGTTTATTTTTTAAGGATATTATTATATATTTAAAAGTTTAATTAAACAAATAGTTTTTTTTTGAATAGTTACCACAAATAGATTGTCGCGGGTTTTCCGCCATTTTAAAAATATGTAAATAAATAAAATACTTTTTTTTTTAATATACATATTATAATATTTTTAGACATTAAAATTTGCAAAGGGCATCATTCAAAGTCACCAGGTCATTGTTTTTTTTTTTTTACTCACTTTCTTGAGAGTTTTGTGATATGTTTTCTGAATTTCAGTGATTTTCTGTATTTAAAGTATAATTTTTTCTCACCTAATAAATGGTAGGTACAAGTTTCAACAGACATGCTTATTACTAGCATGAAAGCATGCTATTATTGAGCAATTGCTACTCAGTAGCACGCGAGTAACAACTTTGCTCGTAATGAGCATGCTCAAAAATTAACAGTCCTCTGATTTTCGAGCACGCTACTAAAGTAGCGCCTCAAGGGGCGGGTGTATTCCGTACATATTTACGAGTACACTTAAAACGAGCATGCTCATTACTGGCAAAAATGTGAACAGTTACTGAGCATGCTCATTTTAACCAAGCCAATAAGCGTGCTTTTTATGAGCATGCTCATTACTGGCAAACGTGAACAGTTAAGGAGCATGCTCGTTTTAAGCAAGCCAATAAGCGTGCTTTTTATGAGCATGCTCATTACTATCAAATGTGAACAGTAACTGAGCATGCTCGTTTTAAGCAAGCCTATAAGCGTGCTTTTTATGAGCATGCTCATTACTGGCACGTGAACAGTTACTGAGCATGCGGGTTTTAAGCAAGCTTATAACCATGCTTTTTGTGAGCATGCTCATTACTGGCACGTGAACAGTTTCTGAGCATGCTCGTTTTAAGCAAGCCTATAAGCGTGCTTTTTATGAGCATGCTCATTACTGGCACGTGAACAGTTCTGAGCATGCTCGTTTTAAGCAAGCCTATAAGCGTGCTTTTTATGAGCATGCTCATTACTATCAAATGTGAACAGTAATTGAGCATGCTTTTTTTAATGAGCATGCTTAAAATATGGAAATAAACCGATGGCCTGATCTCCATACAACGCAATGTTTGATGTCCTTTGCAAATGTTTTACTGTATTTTTTTTTGTGTACTGGAATTATTGCTTCGCTTTTTTTTTAAGTAATGTTTTTTTTTTCGTTTCGCTAATAAAAGCGTTCGCAGATGATCTGTCTTAGCGTTAAGGTGAAAAAAAAAAATTTTAAGGAAATATTTGATGGTGATATTTTATCGAATTTACGCGGCAATTGTGTATAAAAAGTATAAATTAAAAAAATAATAATAATACAATGTGTATTAGTTTTAAGTTTCCACTTTTCTTGTCACAACTTTTGTTTTTTCAAAAAAAAAAAAGAAAAAGAAAGAAATCTTGCCAAAGTTTCGTTTTATTGTTAGATACGTACATTTTTTTTGTAAAAAAAAAAAATAGGTTTTTTTCTAATCCTATAGAAAATCAAATAGATTCTGTTGAAATTTTGTACAGTTTACAAAATTTAAAAAAAAATCTGGCTTGAATTTTTTTTTTTTTTTTCTAAAAATGCTTATTATATTTATTACGTTAATAAACAGATTGATGAATATCTGCCATATAAATGTAATGTTAAGTTTTTTTGGTGCTTTTATATTATTTATGTCTTTTTTTTAAATGTTTTATTTAAAAAAAAAAAAACGTGACGCACACAAAAATTATACAAATTTTGTGCGTTTTTGTAATTTTTCTATTTTTTTTTTCATAAGGAAACGTACAAATAATAATAAAAACGTATGCAGATTGTTGCGGATTTAAAGTTTTTTTAAAATATATTTAATATTTAATAAATGATTGAAATTGATCTTTTTAATTAGTTTTTATTAATGACCCCATAATGGTCTCTAGCTTGGGGTCCGTAGACGGACGAAAGTTACCGACATAAGCCGACAGACGAACTGATAAATTCTCCACAATATTTTGTCTGAAACTTTTATTATACAAAAATTATATTTTAAAAATTATACAAAAAATGGTAAGTTACACCATTTTTTGTATAATTCGAGAATGTATTTTTTTCCACCCCCTTTACAAGTTGGATTCGAAAATCTTTTCACCGATCGATATTACATTACATATATTCTAGAAGCTTATTTATATTAAAAATTCCCCTGAGGCACTCAAATTTTAATTTGGCGGTAATTTTTCCTGGACTATATACCATTTTTCGGTCAATTTCAAAATTTTCCCAAGCATTTTAAAAATTTTCCCAGGCTATTTCAACATATTCAACATTTTCTTAACCAAATTCATCATATTACCCAAGCAAATTCAACATTTTCTTAAGCGAATTCAACATTTTCTTAAGCGAATTCAACATTTTCTTAAGCAAATTCAGCATATTCCCAATTAAATCAACATTTTCTTAATCAAATTCAACATATTCCCAAGCAAATTCAACATTTTCTTAAGCAAATTCATCATATTACCCAAGCAAATTCAACATTTTCTTAAGCGAATTCAACATTTTCTTAAGCAAATTCAGCATATTCCCAATTAAATTCAACATTTTCTTAATCTAATTCAACATATTCCCAAGCAAATTTAACATTTTCCCAAGAAAATTCAACATTTTCGTGAGCAAATTCAGCATATTCCCATGCAAATTCAACATTTTCGTGAGCAAATTCAGCATATTCCCAAGCAAATTCAACATTTTCGTGAGCAAATTCAGCATATTCCCAAGCAAATTCAACACTTTCTTAAGAAAATTCAACATATCCCCAAGCAAATTCAACATTTTTCTTGATCAAATTCAACATATTCCCAAGCTATTTCAATTTTCCATTTATTAGTGAAGTTCAACACTTTCTCAGCGAATTTTGTATTGTGGCGTCACGTTTTTTTTTTTATAAACAGTCATCTTTAAGAAAAATAGTGAATGGTTTTATAAATTTGTAAAACTTCATGTCTTGGCGATATTGAAGCAAAAAAAAAACCGTATACGGTTTTAATCCAAAACATCCGTCGGTATCTCAATGTGTGTTTTAGCAAACATATAGCTCTTAACCCTTTAGCCGCCAGGGTCGGATTTGTCCGACAATTGTTTACGTGTCCCAATTACGAGACAAGCGCTTGTAGGGCACGACAACTCGTACAAAACCAAGCGGTTAAAGGTTTTTAAGCAGCGATATGCGATACAGTCGAGGCCATGCCGAAAACTAGGGACGATATTAATTATCAGTCATGCCAAAATGCTTAGTGATTTACGTAATTACAAAAAGTAATTGAAAATTGACGGAACGTTTTCGTACCCCGACTGTACGTCAATCATGTGATTATGCATCGATGCGTTTTACCACGTAACGCCATCTATACGCTATGTATATGGTTATTTCGGCATTCGACAGATTAGTTTTTGGACAGATTCGTAATTAGTCAGATTCTTAATTTGCCAAAAAAGTATAGTCGAGAGGAAAACTAGTAAAATACTTTCATAAGTAACTATCGAGGTTATAGCCTTTTTTAATGGCGTATCTACTTGTTAATTTGATGGCATATGGTATGGATCATACATAATTTAATAAATCAACCATACACACCAACGAACCGTATTGATTTGATTGCTATATAAACCGTATTCGGTTTTTTATTGTGTACTGTTCTTGATGTGTAACATCTTATACCCCGTTTACATAATGGCCCATTTCCACGGCCATGAGTATGCCGGACACGGGAAATAAAATGAGCAACGGGAGTATGTAAACGGGTCGCGTTCGCGTATTTCCGTTTCCTTGTTCAATAGGAGAACGCGCAAGCTTGAAGGGTTTTTTTCCTTGTTCGGAATTCGGCAGGCTTATTATCTAAATATCAAAGATTTAAATCGAAAGATGCGGCGTAATCTCCTCGCGCCATACTAAAAAAACACCAAAAAATTCTTAACAATGGGTTTAGCGCAGGCGTTACCTACACCCAACTACTTACAGTTGCACGCCAGCTACAGTGAGTGACGGTCGCTTGTTGAGAGCGTCGCTATCGTCACAGTCACGTTTTAAGTAAGGAATGTGTTGTATGTGTTTAAAAGTGTGTTTAGACAAAAGTATATGTATTTTTTATACTTTTGTCTTTAGTATTAATGTATGTTGTATTTTGTAAAACACTTTCGCTATTAATGACGCATCTCTCGTTTTAAATCTTTGCTAAATATGTCTGCTGAGCGCAAGGCGAAAAATGCGAAAAATTTGTGTAATATCACACTAAATTGATAATTTTTAAGCAAACCACACTAGTGTTATGAGCTACGTGATACGATTTAATGTGTGATATTGCACAAATTTTTCGCATTTTTCGCCTGTCCCTCAGCAGACGTATTTAGATAACTAGCTGGCGCCCGCGACTTCGTCCGCGTTGAAAAAGAAAAAGTAGCCTATCTTGTGTCCCGTACGTCTATATGTTTATCTACCAAGTTTCATGATAATCAGTTAATTCGTTTAAGAGTTATAGAGGAACATACATACAGAAAAAAATCTAACAATGGTCAATTTAGTTTGAGTATCATGTATAGAGCCTATAAACACGATATCTCCGAAAACAAAGTAAATTACTCCATGACCAACCCTTACACATTTATTATTAGTATTGATAAAACTGCCGAATTGAACAAGGAAAAAAACCCTTTAAGCTTGCGCTTTCTCCTATTGAACAAGGAAACGGAAATACGCGATTTCAGATGTTACACATCACAATAACGAATATTGTGGTCGTTTACTTTATTTTTTTATAATTATTTGTTTTTTTTTTTTTTTTAAAAAGATATTATTTTCTACGAGAGATGAGTACAAGGTTTTTAAAAAACGTACATTTTATAATTATAATAATTATTATTATTATACATATATAAATAAAGTAATTGTATGCCGCAACAGGAAATCGCTAGTTCTATTTCTGGTTAGTCTTAATAGATGTCTATCGTTTACGTATTTAAGATAAAAATTAGTTAACATAGTTTTTTTAAGATTCGGAAGATGGGCAATTATGTGCGGGGCGTACGATTTATTATATATATACTATTTTTTTTAAATAAAATATTTTGAATTTGTGAAAAAATAGTTTAACCCTTCAACCGCCAGAGTCGGATTTATCCGACAATTATTTGCAATTTAGCCAAAGACGTATGTATACATATATACGACAACTTGTATAATTTTTTTTTTTAAATCATCGCGTTTCTTTCTCTTAAAAAAATTACGAGTTAATTAAAAAACAAACTTTAGGTGTACAACTCCTACAAAACGAAGCGGTTAAGGGTCAGCGCCGACCGACGGAGTGGCGGCGTAGGGACTAAAGCCCATATTAGACGGTTCATTTTTGCTTTCATTTTCGATGTTTCATCGATGAAAGACCGAAAATGAAATGTCTAAATTGACGTTCATCGAAGTGTGCCTTCGCGATGAAAGCTTGCGGCTCCCGTTTGTTTTCACTAGCATCGGTCACAATTCATCGGCAATGAACGATTAGTGAAACGTCTAAACAGCGACTTAGTTACTTTTATCTTAAAATCACTCGAAACGTTCACGCGGTAATTCCACAAGGAATGGAATATTAGCTTTCATCAAAAGTTATGCGTCTACATAAACAACGCAGTTCACTATTCATCATTCACCATTCATTGCAAAAATGAATCACTATTGATGAAACGTCTAATATAGCTTTAAAGCGCTATCAAATGAAAATCGACTTTAGTTTCTTTAGCTGAAGGTTCACCGCGCGCCGCTCGCCCGCGCTTGCCGACGCGAGAGTATTTTTTATTATTATACCACTTTCAATCACATGCTGAAGTAATTAAAGTCGATTTTCAAATGATAGCTCATTAGTCTCTTCGCCGCCACTCCGTCGGTCGGCGCTGACCATAAAGGGTTAATGGACTATTTTTTATTATTATATTATATTATATTATACATAATTATATATGTACGCCCTAATTAGACCAAAGCTGTGAGTGATTGCAAAGATATACCTATAATTAAGAAAAGATTGTGTCTACACATATTATATTTTATTTTATTTTGTTCGGGGTTTTAAGAGCGTAAAAAAAAATGTTTTTGCATGCGTTTGTTATGCAAAGTTACTTATACAAAACTATCTCCCATGAAAAGTTTTATCAATTTTAAAATAGTTTGGGCGCGACTTAATCAGTCATTGATTTTTTCATAGTATTTTTTTTTAATTTTTAAAATTTTTTAATAGAAAAAAAAAATCTATTTGAAAAATAAAGGTGACAGGACCTTCGCGACTCTTGAGTTAAATAAAAAAAAATAGTCAACGAAGTTAACTTCGCTCAGTAGAACTATGTATAGCCGACCAGAAAAGTGCTTTATCAGTTTCGATAACAAATTCCATTCATTTCAAAATTAGCTAAGGCTAATGGACCAAATACACGGGTCAAGCTTTTGGCGTGACGACAAAATGACGTGAGGCGACGGCGCGAATTTTACATACAGTTTTTGACATCAAGCCATCAGTTTTTACCATTCACGATCAAATTTTGGCTTCACGCCAGTTAATTTGATACACGGTCAAGCGTTTGACGTGGCTCCAAACGATTTAAATCAAATGAAACCACGCCAAAAAATGTGCCCACACACGGTCAGTTCAATTTTCTGTCATTTATGCGTTGACGTTGACGGGTCGAGTGACGTTGACATGAGCTCTGATTCGGAAGCGCGACAAGATGCCACGGCGTAGTGTTTCTACCAAGGAGGATTGAAATGTATTCTATCCTCCTTGGTTTCTACACTCGCGATCAGTTGGCGCGATGAACTGACGTGACGCAACGGCGCGATTTTAAAATCCAGTGTTTGACATCAAGCCATCAGTTTTTACCATTCACGATCAAATTTTGGCTTCACGCCAGTTAATTTGACGCGATGGACTGACCGTGTATTTGGTCCATTAGATTTGATATAGGCATTGATTGCTGATTGACACAATTGTCACTTTGAATTTTCAAAGGAAAACACAGACCTTATCATTCTACAACATACAAAGAATGTTCGAGATCTTAGGGTGATAAAGCACTTTATTTGTCGAGTTTAACTGTGTCAAATGGTTTGAAATTTGATTTTTTTTTTCACGTATCTAAAAGTCAGAGAACGATAAAGTATAATGTGTGTAGCTTCACGCTTGTGACGTCACAAAATGGCCGCCAAAAAAACCACAAGATGGCGGTGAATGTGATTTGTGATGAATAAAGTGGTGGTATTAAATTGTATAGAGTCAAGTGTGGGCGGTTGTGTATAGTGAATTACCGCCCATAGAGAAGCATTAGGACTTTCGTTTATATATTTTTTACAGCCGTGGCCATTTTAAAATAAAATTAAGTGGAAAATTTGTTGTTTTGTTTCAATTTTAAACCAATCCACCCCGTTAGTCGCCCGAGTCGGATTTATCCGACAATAATTTTCCATGTTAAAAAATGTTTTTTAATTATGGTTTGAATAAAATTAAAGAAGTCTAGGACTACAGAGATTAAGGGCCTCTTTCACCATCTGTCAAGTAGGCTAACCGTCATTTAAAGTCATCGTTAACCGGGGATAATGGAGCTGATATAATTACCTTTGTCTGTACGTTAAAAGTCCCAAACATTAAAAAGAAAATAATAATAAAAAATGGCCTATCGAAGGATGCAGTAAACCGAGTCCATCAATACTAATAATAAATGTGTAAGGGTTGGTCATGGAGTAATTTACTTTGTTTTCAGAGATATCGTGTTTATAGGCTCTATACATGATACTCAAACTAAATTGACCATTTTTACAATTTTTTTCTGTATATATGTATTGTATGTTCCTTAATAACTCTTAAACGAATCAACTGATTTTCATGAAACTTGGTACATAAACATTTAGACGTACAGGTCACAGGATAGGTTACTTTTTCTTTTTCAACGCGGACGAAGTCGCGGGCGCCAGCTAGTTATAGTTTAATAAAATTTAATAGGGTCAAAATAATAATTGGGATAGGATTTGATTTTCCCGATTAGGAAGTAAAATAAAAGAATAAAACTTTTCGTTTTCATGTTAATTAATTTTATAAACATTGGTATAACATGAAAATGAATAAATAAAATATAAAAACAAAGTCTGAATTAGCACAATTAGGTAATAGTTATTACGTCTTTACAGAGATAATGTATTCGTTGCTATGTTGATGTCACGTGGTTGAGTAGCAAATACGTACCCATGGGTCCGCCAGGATTATTGTCAGGGAGGTGCATCTGCAAATAAAGCTATAAACACACTCAGTGCCGTAAATAGCCTTTTTTGCGCCCTGTGCGAGCTTCTATAACTCCGCCCTTGTTTTTTTTTTTAGATATTATAGGTAACCTGGAGCAATGTATAGGCCTACTTTATTTTATTCAGGGTGATAAAATAAAGCACAAAGGAACTTGGTGTTGGTGGACCAATTATCTAATATTTTGGAAGAAAAATCTATTTTTTTAAAGAACTGATGTAGGTGTGGGCAAACAAGCAGACGAGCCATCTGATTAAGTGGACCCTTCGTCTATTATACCACCCACTGTGTATGCCAAAAAAATGAGCTCGATGTTTTGTCTAATTTAATAGACGTTTTTGATGATACTGGCATGTAGGTACGTATGTGTTGGAATCGAGCACTATAGAAGCGCAGCGGGAACTTATCAGGAGCAAACCGATAAAATAATAGTCCTGCCTGGTCTGTCCATTCTTGCGCCCCCCAGAGTCTACGCCCTGTGCCTGGGCACCGATGGCACTGCCCTATTTACGGCACTGAACACACTAGCTGGTGTCCGCGTTCTCTATAGCCTAAAGCCTTCCTCGGTAAATGGAGTATCCAACACAAAAAGATTTTTTCAATTCGAACCAGTAATTATTATTATTATTCGCTAGTGGCTATTTCTTTTCTGTCTGCTAGAGAACCAGTATCACTTCGTCCATTGCTGAAATATTGTGATCGCTGTTGGAAATATATTTGTCTAATTTAATACAGGCAAGTTTTATGAAAATAAAATACTGAGTTTTAAAAAGAATTTTTTTATTTTTTTATGTTAAGGTCGACAGACAGGCTGACGGTCCACTTGATGGTAGGTGGCTACCGTCGCCTATAATACAAGCAATGCCATAAGTGCTACAAGTGCGCTGTAGACCATAGGATTAAGGATAAGGGATTAAGGTGGGATGGGGTAATGGGCTCTGGCATCCCTTACTCACACACCGAAACACAACAGCACATATGCTGTTATTTCACGGTGGTATTCTGTAAGGGGGTGGTTACTGCCGCCAGACGGGCTGCCCAAATGACTGCGAAACGCAGTGTGCCCTACCACTACTTTTCAAATCCAGACCAGTCAATTTTGAAAATTACATTAAAATTTCCAAAGTTGACCCCGCCGGGAATCGAACCCGGGGCCCCTGAGACGTTAGGCAAGCACCCTGCCACTCGTCCAACGGGCTCGTCAAAGGGCTTAGTTACAAAGGTAAATGTTAACAAAAATCATTTGCCCCTAGCGGGATTCGAACCCGCGACCGTTTGGTTAACAGCTAGGGTTACTAGCCACTATACCAAACGTGTCGTCAAAAAGTGTTGTGCTCCTGTGAGTGAGTAGGGGGACCGAAGGCGGGAAGCGACTGTTTTAAACTATGTATTTTTTTATGTACCTACCCCAGTAATCTTACTAGTTCATAAGCGGACACATTTTATAATAACTCGCATTTTCCCTATACATTTCTAATCTCTTATCCTTAAAACGGATAAAGATCTGAAGCATCTGCAACGTTGCTTGTGTTATTTTATACGTTTATTACTTACTAGCTGGCGCCCGCGACTTCGTCCGCGTTGAAAAAGAAAAAAGTAGCCTATCCTGTGTCCTGTACGTCTAGATGTTTATCTACCAAGTTTCATGAAAATCAGTTAATTCGTTTAAGAGTTATGAAGGAACATACATACGTACATACAGAAAAAAATTGTAAAAATGGTCTATTTAGTTTGAGTATCATGTATGTATGTAACTTACTCCATCACCAACCCTTACACATTTATTATTAGTATTGATATACATATTTAGACTTAATTACAACTAATATAACTTTGTAAATTATATACTAAAACCTTCCTCGAGAACTGCTCTATCCATTGGTGAAAACAGCATTTAAATCGGTGCAGTAGTTTTTGAGTTTATCGCTAACAGACAGAAAGACAGACAGACGCGGCGGAGGACTTTGTTTTATAATATAAATAAGGTCAACAGCACCCATTTTTGTGACCATAACAGGTGACGGTAGCCACCTACCATCCAGTGTCTCCCATCAACACCCTATCTGATGACCTAATCATTTAAAAAAAACTAGTTCTAATAAAAAAATTAGGGTTAAAATCTCTAACCACATAACCCTACATGTTACCATATCGATATATCAAAGCAAAACTTGAGATATTTTGCTAAATTGACGATTTTGGATTGTCTCCTAAAAACTATTCTAAAACATGTCGCTGCTTAAAAACTAAAGGGCCACAAATCAAAATTACACATTTTACAGGAGAGCTAATCGAAAAAAATTAAATTATTTTTTGTCAATTTTTTTCTTATTAGATATTATATCAAATATATGCATATTATACATCGTTGGAAGCGTATTTTTAAGTAGCATTAAATGTTTTAAGTAATTTTATAATAAACTGAACACTAGAAGAGATATAAGCATATAAGTTACTTTTGAATATATAACAAATTACCAAAATATACTAAATATGGAATAAAACAACCACAAGTCTTTTTGCAACATACAATATGAAGGATTGTGATTGTATTTTTGCAATAAAAACATTTTTGGGTTTTTTGTTTTAAGCCCCTTTAGTAACTAAAAACTGTTTTTAAGCAGCGATGTGTTTCTATAAGAGCAACACTACTCAGTGCTCAAGTTTTTGCCTACGATATTTAACTAACTCACTACATAATATTTCATTTAAAAAAAAAAAAACAAGAAATTATACAGTGGTTTAGAAAGAAATAACTCATTGACTCTCTCTCTCATTGAACTCATTGAGAAATATCTCACTGTTGCTTTATGGTATCGATATCGCTGCTTAAAAACTAAAGGGGCTAAAACAAAAAAATCCAAGAAGGATTTTATTGCAAAAATACAATCACAATCCTGCATATTGTATGTTGCAAAAAACTTATGGTTGTTTTATTCCATATTTAGTATATTTTGATCATATTATAAAAGTAATTAAAACATTTAATGCTACTTAAAAATACGCTTCTAACGATGTATAATATGCATATATTTCATATTTATCTAATAAGAAAAAAATAGACAAAAAATAATTTAATTTTTTTCGATTAGCTCTCCTGTAAAAAGTGTAATTTGGATTTGTGGCCCTTTAGTTTTTAAGCAGCGATATAGTGCCAATATACTACAATGGTAACTATTCAGCAGTATTAAAAGCAAACAATCGGACCAATTAAAAATAATTATAATATTATTTAAAAGTTGACCCAAAGGTTATTCGCCACTGCCATTGTAAGTTTCCTTGTATGGTAGCTAAAGTTTTAAACGCAGGTATTAAGTACTGGCCATACGTACAGGACGGACGTGTTGGCATCATACAACCGTATTATCTTTGCCATTTAAAAAAGTAAATAAAGAAAACAGTGCGACTGTCAAGGTCCATAGTCAAGGTGAGTTCTTGATTTAAATTTGTTCTTTTTTTAAACGAAAAACTTGTTTACAGCCTCCTCGAGAGGATTGCGTTCATTCGTTTTTAAAAACTGGATTTCCCTCTAATTTAAAAGTGGAATTCAATTTTTTTTAGATGGTTTTTTTAATGATTTTATTGTTTTTTGTTAACAAAATACCTTTATGAATTTTTAAACGTGAATAATTGTTTTTAAGATAGCAAAACTATTTCATTGTGGTTTAAAACCTTATTAAAAATACACGTCGGTTAGATAGTTTAACTCTCTTTCCATTAGTGAAAACCGCATCAGTCTCTTGCGTAGTTTAAAAGATCTAAGCGTACCTACATACATACAGCGGTATACAGACTACGGGAAGCGACTTTATTTTATACTAGCGACCCGCTCCCGGCTTCGCTTGAGGTGAATTTTTTTTACGTAAGAACCTTCCCTGATTATCCCTCTATCCATGAGTGAAGACAGAATTAAAATCGGTTCAGCCGTTCTCGAGTTTTGCGCTTAGCAACACATTTGGGGATTCATTTTTATTTAGTTTTTTTAGACTATATAATTAGGTGCTGCCCGCGACTTCGCCCGCGTAACTTTGTAAATTATATACTAAAATCTTCCTTGAGAACCGCTCTATCCATTGGTGAAAACAGCATGAAATTCGGTGCACTAGTTTTTGAGTTTATCGCGAACAGACAGACAGAGGTGGAGGATTTTGTTTTATAATATGCTAGTGATATGTGACTCTAATAGTTTTTGAGTTTATTCATTACTTACATACAGCTAGTCTTCAATAAAAAAAATATGTAAGCAGTGTTTCTATCAATTTAATTTACTTAAAGTTTAAACATTTGAAAATGAAATGAAAATTTTAGAAAATTGAAAAGGTAACAGATAGACAGACAGTGTTACTTTCACATTTATAATATTAGTATTGATTAGTATACGTTTTTCGTTAGGTTGCATGTTCAATTATTTAATAAGTAGGTACTTCGCTTGCATTATCGTAATCATATTAAAAAAAACACCAAATTCTGCATAAAAATTGCGAAATACATATAAATACAAATGACGAAATAAAATGTGTCGATGCTAAACATACGGACGAATGCTATTTAATTGAGAAATATACATTTTAATATTACATGTATATTTTTTTAAATATATCAATACTAATAATAAATGTGTAAGGGTTGGTGATGGAGTAAGTTACTTTGTTTTCAGAGATATCGTGTTTATAGGCTCTATACATTATACTGAAACTAAATTGACCATTTTTACAATTTTTTTCTGTATGTATGTATGTATGTATGTATGTATGTATGTATGTGTGCGTGTGTGTGTGTATGTATGTATGTATGTATGTATGTATGTATGTATGTATGTATGTATGTATGTATGTATTAACTGATTTTCATGAAACTTGGTATATAAACATTTAGACGTCCAGGACACAGCATAGGCTACTTTTTTCTTTTTCAACGCGAACGAAGTCGCGGGCGCCAGCTAGTTATTTATAAATGCCAGTTTGTATTTGTTGATATTTGGATGTTTGTTATTCAATAACGAAAAAACAGCTGAACGTATTTGAATGAAATTTCGCACTCATATAGTTCATTATCTGGATTAACATATAGGATACATTTTGTCGCTTTATTATTTTTAAATCGAACGAGTTGAAAATATTTCTGAACTTGTAAACGACCTCAGAGGTATCGCCTTCTCTTACCAGTTGTTTACTACCTGTTGACATAAATAGCTACAAATAAATAAGAAAATATTACCGCCATTCTACAAATGTGTAACGATTCGATATTTATAAATTTAACTGGCTGGTGCCCGCGACTTCATCCGCGTTGAAAAAGAAAATATATCAATACTAATAATAAATCTGTAAGGGTCGGTCATGGAGTAATTTACTTTGTTTTCAGAGATATCGTGTTTATAGGCTCGTTTTTGCTAGTTTTTGCGTGAAAGCGTAACAAACGAACAAACAAACTCACATTCACATTTATAATATTAGTAAGGCTTGGGCGCCACTGTCGTCACAGCGATAACGATGTCAGGAGTTATTACTCACTAACTGGCGCCCGCGACTTCGTCCGCGTTGAAAAAAAAAAGTAGCCTATCCTGTGTCCCGTACGTCTAAATGTTTATGTACCAAGTTTCATGAAAATCAGTTGATTCGATTAAGAGTTATGGAGGAACATACATACTTACATACAGAATTTTTTAAAAAAAATGGTGAATTCAGTTTCAGTATCATGTGTGTCGTTCATTGTAAAAGTGAACTATCTCCTTGTAACTGAATTTTAGAATAACGAGCATTTTGCGAATTATAGTGTAGGAAAAAAAATATAAGCATTCATTCATTGTTTTCATCTATGGGATTTTAATGCAACTATTGGAGTTACTTCACTTTTATATTGAAAGTTATGACTAAATGTGATACCATTAGGCAAGAAAAGATGGTTTTAAAAATAGGGAGTTACACCACTTTTACAATGAACGACACATGTATAGAGCCTATAAACACGATATCTCTGAAAACAAAGTAACTTACTCCATGACCAACCCTTACACATTTATTATTAGTATTGATAACTCCTGACATCGTTATCGCTGTGACGACAGTGGCGCCGCCAAGCGACAGTGCCGCCCAAGCCTTACTAATATTATAAATGTGAATGTGAGTTTGTTTGTTACGCTTTCACGCAAAAACTAGTGAACCAATCACTATGAAATTTTGCATACACGTTGTCTGGGACACCAGAAAGGACATAGGGTCGCGAGCACCAGCTAGTTCTTTATATTTTTAGACGATCACTCGGGAACAGTACTTTTTTTCTTAATGAAAGGTACCCTATGTCCTTTCTGGTGTCCCAGACAACGTGTATGCTAAATTTCAATGTGATAGGTTCAGTAGTTTTTGCGTGAAAGAGTAACAAACAAACTCACATTTACGAGTATAATATTAGTAAGGGTAGTATGGTTTAGTGGCATTTGGACTAGAAGACCACCGTGAAATAATAGCATATGTGCTGTTGTGTTTCGGTGAGTGAGTGAGGGATGCCAGGGCTCATTTTCCCTATACCTTCACAACCCCTAATTAATCCTTCTATGGTAGGCATAGGTACTTTAGTCAACAATTATCTAACTAACCGATGGTGAAAACCGCATCAAATTCCGTTGCATTGTTTAGGAAGATATAGCCTTACAGACAGACAGATAGAATGTAAGAATGGTGCCGATGAAATTAATTAATTAAATTTAACCAAAAATTTAATCAGTGTAAGGGCCTCTTTCACAAACTACGAGTAATGTGTTGATTAGTTACTTTTAGAAATCATTTTCTGTTATATTGAATTATGCACTCAATTTACTGCATCATTCGATAGCCGAATTTTTATTATTATTTTATATTTAATGTTTGGGACGTTTACCGTAAAAACAAAGGTATATCAGCTCCATTATCCCCGGTTACCGGTGACTTTAAATGACAGTTTGGCCTACTTGACGTTTGTGAAAGAGGCACTAAGTTACATAAGAAAAAAACTTAACCTACGAATTTGCTTGAATACCCAACAATGCCTACTTAATTAATAAATATGCATGTACCGCCTCTTTGAACTTTAACTTTATTGGAATAATTAATCGGGCACCTTCCACGTTTAACATAAGTTTAACTTAATTATATTATTACTATTCAAGTAATGAACCTACTTATAGCAATTTAAATATTATTTGATCTTTCATAAATTGTTGATTTATTTTAAAATATTTATAAAATAAAAAATATTTAAAAAAAAAAACGGGCAAGGCAGGGAGCGTGTAGCTAGTATATGTATCCTCTATATTGTCATATATATACAGGGTTTGGCCTGTAATAAGAGCAATAAATTAAAATATAGACCCTTTAACGAATCAGTAATTAATTCCAAATGGTTTCAATTAATTAAAATGAAAAACAAAACTGTGATTTTCTAACAAAATTAATCGAGCCACCAATGTACTACTACCAGTGATATGTTAAGTAAGTACTAGATTGAACACTCCCTACGATTTCTTGCTAAATTCATGTTCCAACGCGGAAGGTGCGCGGGGGTTGGCGGGGGACGGCGCGGCAGTAGTGTCAAGGTCTATACGTCGTCGTAGAAACTGAATATTAATATGGCCGACCCGATAAGCACGTCGGTTTTAACAAATTAAATATTAACGTTTCAATATTAATAAAACTTACCTATGGAACGTCACACCAGCAGTTTTACCAATATTTTTTGTTGTATTTTTGCAATATCTCATCACACAAGACGGCATTTTTACTGATTTTGAAAATAATAACGCGCCTAATCTCTACGAGCGCGTATGACAGACTGTCAACGGGTAGGACGTCGGAACTCCAATCACTTGGAACACTCATTGCGTCTTCAGTGTTCCATCTAGTACTTACTTAACATATCACTGATTACTATAGACATAATGTGTCCAGTCGGAGTACTTGACATTGACATTTGCGATCGTTCTCGCCCCAGTACCCTGTACCAAGACATCTAACGACTGATAACCGACAATTTAGCGGATCATGAAATTCATTAATTAGGTATTGTAACTTTGAATTGTACTCTGGAGAGTATAAGCACTTTGGAACATTATGATTAGGTTAAGGTAACTGCGTATACTCTATAGAATCATCGTTTAAATTTATTGCTCTTACAAGCTGGCGCCCGCGACTTCGTCTGCGTTGAAAAAGAAAAAGTAGCCTATCTTGTGTCCCGTAAGTCTAAATGTTTATCTAACAAGTTTCATGAAAAACAGTTAATTCGTTTAAGAGTTATGGAGGAACAAACATACATACAGAAAAAAATTGTAAAAATGGTAAATTTAGTTTCAGTATGATGTATAGAGCCTATAAACACGATATCTCTGAAAACCAAGTAACTTACTTCATGACCAACCCTTACACATTTATTATTAGTATTGATTACAGGCCACACCCTGTATATAAGTATAGTCAGGAGGAAAATATGTAGGTACTACATGATTTCGCGATCCGTCAAACCACCTTGGAATTTTACAAGAAGGTGATCGAGTTGGCACAAAAATGACAATCAGATTGGCACAAAGATGAATATTAATATGAATAAGTACTAGTTTACAAAGACTGTCCTGGCTTTTCCTGTGTTGAGACCTAATTGCTGACTGAACCGATTACTAAGACACATGACTATTACCTACCTGCACGTTCACTATGCGTTTGAATATTAAGAAAATTAAACTCTATGGTTTAAAAAATAATAATAAAACATCCTAGTCTATGATTCTATTTTACACTAGCTGTTGTACGCGACTTCCTCCGCGTTGAAAAAGAAAAAAGTAGCCTATCCTGTACGTCTAAATCTTTATTTACCAAGTTTCATGAAAATTAGTTAATTCGTTTAAGGTGATACAAGTCAGCTTTCCTCCATACAAACGTAGAATGATTATTACTCCGCTGTTTTATGTTTAATTTACAAAAGTAAGCATGATACCGATTTATCTTGTCGTTAACTAGGTTCCTTGGCATACAAACTTAAAAAAAAAGTATTAATTTAAAAGATATTATCCTTGAAAAATCCATATTTTAACACAAGTTTTAATGCAACTTTGAGGGTGAATAGGTCACTTTAGTGTACAAAAATACCAAAATACTTTGCCTACAAACATTGATTAGTTATTCAGGAGTTCAAATAACTTTACACCAAATAGATATATGCAGTAGTTTTCTCAAAAAGAGTATACGCCCAAGGGTCTGTTTATGATTTCGTTTTTGGTATGAATCATTGTGCATCTCACTCGACTGCTCTTCCCGCGCATTGTGCTGTGTGAGACAGAATGAATTTTAGCTTCAGGCACCGATGACTTCGAGCCACCGACTTGTGTTATCTTAAGAGTGGAGGAACATATATACTTTGGGCAATGACTTCTATATTACTTCGTAAGGACAAGGCTATAACGCTCCTAGTACGTGGCACCGATGCCGGTGTCAAAATTGGAAATTGACACCAATGACGGGTGTTCATTCTGTGCGTAGAAAGATACAAAAATGCCTACTTACCAGTGATATGTCCAACCAACCAATGAGAACACTTTACAATAACAGAATAGGCCAATAAGAAATAAAAATACGTATTAAGATGGCAATGAAAACAAATTTTTTTTAGTAACTAGATGTGCAAATTGGAGGACCATTTTTTTGTCACTAGTAGTATGGTAAGGGCGCATCCTCTCTTGTTTAACATATCACTGACTTTGGGTTGAAATGTCGATGCATACATACATACAGAAAAAAATTGTAAAAATGGTCAATTTAGTTTCAGTATCATTGTATATATAGAGCCTATAAACACGATATCTCTGAAAACAAAGTAACTTACTCCATGACCAACCCTTACAGATTTATTATTAATACTCGTATTGATTAATAGCCCATGTTATTAGCTGATAATAGCTTCCCAATAGTAAAAGAATTTTTCAAATCAGTCCAGAACCTAGTTTCGAAGCCTATTTAATTCAAACAAAAACAAAAAATCCTCTTTATAATATTGTATGGATACATGTGAAATACCTATTAGGTATTTTATTTATAACCATTATTGGCGGAACATTACCATCATTATTTATCACTGAATATTAATAAACATTTTTTTTTTGTTTAGATATTCAATATAAATAAAATAAATAGGAAAAAAAACCCTTTTTGTATGCTTTATCGACGCGCGCTGTTTACGAGTAAATCGTCAGATATATATACAGAATATAGTTTTGTATGTAAAAAATATGGCATTAAAAATGATGAGTCATAGTCATAGAGTAAATTTTAAAGGGTTATCCATACGATATATTCTATGACGATATGACATTACATTGAACTTGAAATTTTCGTATTTTAATAAAAAAAATCTCATAAGCATAACTCTTACATATTACAGGTACACACTCATATAATAACCTTCGCACATACACATTTTTAATAGTAATAGTAGGACAATGTAATATATATAAAAATCTATATCTGTATATATAATAAAACTAGCTGCTGCCCGCGACTTCGCTCGCGTAACTTTGTTAATTATATACTAAAACCTTCCTCTAGAATCACTCTATCTATTGGTGAAAACAGCGTTAAAATCGGTGCACTAGTTTTTGAGTTTATCGCGAACAGACAGACAGATGCGGCGGAGAATTTTGTTTTGCAATACGAGTATATGTAAGGATAAACTCGCTCTCTGCTTCTGCCTGTTTCTGCTAACTTTTTCTTTTATAAAGTTACGTGGACTAGGTCGGGTGCAACAGCTAGTATCCTACAACTCTTTAACCGCCAGAGTCGGATTTATCCGACAGTTATTTTCGTGTCCATTTCGCCAGAGCCGGATATATACGACAAATTCCTCTACTTGTATAATGTTTATTTTTAAATCATCAAGTTGCTTTCTCAAAAAACTATACTATACTATACTATACTATACTATACTATACTATACTATACTATACTATACTATACTATACTATACTATACTATACTATACTATACTATACTATACTATACTATACTATACTATACTATACTATACTATACTATACTATACTATACTATACTATACTATACTATACTATACTATACTATACTATACTATACTATACTATACTATACTATACTATACTATACTATACTATACTATACTATACTATACTATACTATACTATACTATACTATACTATACTATACTATACTATACTACTGCTGTGTGGAAGAGTCTTTACAATAAACCTAGTTCCATAGACGCAAGGTCATTGGTAAAGTACATAAAAGTATGTAACGACACAATAATGTTTGTACATTCGCGCACTTTGTCTCTTTATTTAGCGAAAAAAAAAACCACAATTTTGTGTTTTATGTGATACGAAGTTTTGATTGCGCAATTTGTCTTGATAATAATTCGTCTCACTTGCGCTAAAGGACGTCGTTCAAAAACTAGGCCATTTTGGATAATATGGTAATAAAAATGTTTCTCGATTTCAGTACTGTATTGAGTAAATTAAAATGACATTTACATAAAAAAAAAACGATTTTTGTAACATTATTTTGACATAAATTTTTTCATAGAAGAAACGATATTTCTATGAGAAAATATTGTAAATATTTCAGATTTTGTAAATGGGGATAACATTTGAATATTAAAAAGACATTTTTTATTTCACACTTTTTTTAATACTTTCAAGATTAAAAAATTTAGCCCAGTACCAAAATACACGGTATTTTCCCAGTTAAATCTAATATTTATTCACGCCTACTTAATAATGGTACAAGTTTCAACCGTTAAAACAAAAAACTGACCTGACCACATTTTTTTACTTTTCTATATTTTGCGTCATATTATCGCCAAACATAAATAACCAGTATTTAATAATATTATTCTGTTAAGGTTCCGATCACATCTGCAGGTTTATCTAATAAAGCGACATCACAAAAGGTAGGATTTTAATTTTTATTCGTTTAAATGGCAGTTAAAAAAAATTAAATTGATTTAATTAAAACTGCATTTTGCCCTTGTAACACCCTGTAACAAATAAACAATATCACTTTTTAATAATTTTGTTAGTTTTTATTTTTTTAAATTAATTTTTATAATAATTATTAATAATAACCAAAGATTTAAATTACAGATGCGCCCTATGCTTCTGAAAACTGTCCACGTAATGTCTGTATGCAACGTGAACCGCTCACTGCTTTCGGGTTAGAAGAAAAACGGGCCTTACATTAATTCTCGGTAGCGAATTCTTTCCACCCACCTTTAGGGGGGTCTAGTGAGAGTGTAAAACAAGAATCTCGACCATTCTTAAGGTGAGCTACGCCAGTTATCGTGATATTAAGGGGTAACACATATTCGCTTATTATATGTATAACTTCGTTATTTTTGACCGTACGACAAAAATGATAAGGACTAATATTGCTATTTATGCAATTCTCTACAAAATATTTGTTGCACATTTTTACGTATAATCAATATTTTTTGAAATAAATGAAAAGTGGTACAATATTTTTTTAACACCTTTTTATTATTAACTTTAGGGCCTAGTTGTACAGGAACAAAGTTGTTCGAAATTAAATTTTCAATAATTTTTATCTCTACGACTTTGTTCGTAGAACCAATATTTAAGGACCTACGCCCATGGCGACGAATCGAATATCGTCGCCGATTTATTTTACCCCTTTTTTTTTTTCATTTATCTCGAAAAATGTTGATTGTACGTAAAAATGTGCCAGAAATATTTTGTAGAGAATTGCATAAAGAACAATATTAGTCCTTATCATTTTTGTCGTACGGTCAAAAATAACCAATTTATAAGCAAAAATGTGTTACTTCTTAATATGACGATAACGGGCGTAGCGGTCCTTAAGGCTGGTCGAGATTGTTGTTTTACACTCCCCCCTAAAGGTGTGTGAAAAGAATTCGCTGCCGAGAATTAATGTAAGCTTAAATGCTAACCCGACTGGACTATAAGGCGGGAAAAGTGAGCTCACTCTTCCCAACGATGACACATTTGCGGCCGCCTAAACTATGGCAAAGGCGCATCTGTGATTTAAATCTTTGACAATAATAATATTTTAATTAAATTTTTTAACTGCACATTACAATCAGGAATGGAAATACACCTTGATAATACGCCATAGACAATTACGAGTATGACAGCTTAAGACAACAGTTTAATTGAAGGTATACGTATATATTGTGGTTTTTTAATTACATACTAAGTAAGCGCGCACATTTAGAGTACCTACACTTACAAGCGTTCTAAGGTCAAGCGCGCACGTCAATAAATTTTTTTTGTCAAATATAACCGGATAAAAACATTACTTATAGTTAGGGAGCTGGGTGCCATTTTGGTATATGATTTGTTTGTCTTTCATATTGATAGGGATGAAAGTTTATGTCAATACAAATCGATTTAGTCTTAGGATAACCTTGCACGTACTTGTCATATTTTATTTTTATTTTTCCACTAGTATAAATATTAATCATTGGTTGTTCCTCAGAAAGATGAATTATTCGCTGGAAGAATCACCTCTAGTGCAGATGTCTTTGCAGTCGTCTTATTTATTATTATTATTATAGTTAGGGAGCTGGGTGCCATTTTGGTATATGATTTGTTTGTCTTTCATATTGATAAGGATGAAAGTTTATGTCAATACAAATCGATTTAGTCTTAGGATAACCTTGCACGTACTTACTTGTCATATTTTATTTTTATTTTTCCACTAATATAAATATTAATCATTGGTTGTTCCTCAGAAAGATGAATTATTCGCTGGAAGAATCACCTCTGGTGCAGATGTCTTTGCAGTTGTCTTATTTATTGTTATTATTATAGTTAGGGAGCTGGGTGCCATTTTGGTATATGATTTGTTTGTCTTTCATATTGATAGGGATGAAAGTTTATGTCAAGACAAATCGATTTAGTCCTAGGATAACCTTGCACGTACTTGTAGACGTACTTACTTGTGTATATTTTTTATTTATCAACTAGTATAAATATTAATCATTGGCTGTTCTTCAGAAAGATGAATTACTCGCTGGAAGAATCACCTCTGGTGCAGACGTCTGTGACAGGCGCGAAAATGTCTAAATGGCTGGACGCTCAACTGAGGGGAGAGAAAGCCGAAGTCGACGTGTATGGGAAAGCAAGTGACAAGCAATTGAAGGAGCTGGAAAAAGTCAGAAATCTAAGCAAGGAATTGCAGGAGAATCTACATGTAAGAAATAATTTAAAATTTTCTTTTTAAACTTTTATCTAGCTTGGTTACAAATTTTTTTCACACATTTTAGTAATTTATAATTTGTTATTATTAAAATTAATATTTTTATTTAATTTTTTGATATTCATTTTAAATATCAAAAAATAAATTTTAATTCATGAAGCACACGATACAGGCTTGTCATGCCTAGTGTGTTTTCATAGCCAATTAACTAAAAATATATATCGCTGCTTAAATATTCAAAAGTACCACAAATCAAAATTACACTTTAATTATTTTTTGTCTATTTTTTTCTTATTAGATATATTATATCAAATATGCATATTATACATCGTTAGAAGCGTATTTTTAAGTAGCATTAAATGTTTTAGGTACTTTTATAATAAACTGAATACTAGAAGAAATATAAGCATATAAGTTACTTTTGAATATATAAAAAAAAAATGATCAAAATATACTAAAGTTTTTTGCAAAATACAATATGAAGGATTGTGATTATAATTTTGCAATAAAAACTTTTGGAAATTTTTGGAATTTTTTCATTTGTGGTACTTTTGAATTTAAGCAGCGATATGTTATTGTAAATAATTAAATAAAAAATTAAATTCGTCTTTTTAGGAGTTAGAAAATTCCGTGCGAATAGCGGACGTTGAGAACCAAGCTATGCACCCGACCGCTGAGGTTGTGGAGTCAGATGACCACGAATTCGTTGCAGCCAACCAATTGGACGATTACTACGCGGAGGAAGACCGTCAGGACGCCAAAGAGGAGGAAAAGAAGAGGCTCACTAAGGGTACAGCTCCTAAGACCGAGTTGCAAAACTTTTATAAGGACCAGTGTGTTCTAGTGACTGGTGGTACAGGGTTTTTGGGCAAAGGTAAGTGGTAAAAGGCTCGTGCATGTGTTTTCTTTGTAACACCTCTTTCAGAAGTTCATAACAGTGAGAGGTTTATAGTATACAGGGCGTCCCAAAACTATGCGACATGAAGGGAAAGCACCTTAAATATCGTAGATAGGATATTTTGCTGAAAGAAGACGATGTTATTTTTAAATGTTAGTAATACTGCATTTAAAGATTTTCTAAAAATTACTTGCGTCGTCTGGGAATTGAACCGACTTAAATGTGAAAAAAATCACCCGTATTTTTATGATGCCAATCGAAAGAATGGACAAAAGATAATAATTCTTCTTAACTAACATAGTATTTCAAAAGAAAGGAATAACGTAAAATGTTTGATTCGAACAAGAATATTATTTATTGTCGAAGACGACGTAATTTTTAGAAAATCTTTGAATGCAGTATTACTAACTTTTTAAAATGAAAAAGTCTTCTTTCAGTAAAATATCCTACCTACGATATTTAAGGTACTTTCCCTTCATGTCGCATACTTAGTCTTGGGACGCCCTGTAGAATAGTATAAATTTTATTTGCAACAAAATATGTTGCAAAATAAAACAAAATATAAAATAAAAATTAAATGAATAAATAAAAATGTTTATTTAGAAATGTTATTAGAAAAATTGTATTTAAAATAACCATGATTAAAGACCGCTTTTAAGCGGAAGCCTTTTCGCTCTTCCATAAAAGCTAGTAACAATATATATTTTTTAAAAAGAAAAAAAAAAAGTAGTTTAAAATATGTGTAGAAAGAGAAAAAATAAAACCTATAAATATAAAAAAAAATCTACATTTATAAAAAAAAACATGGAAATATTCAAAAGGCGGTGTCGTTCCGCAGTAGTTCCTAGCTTTTTTAAGATTATACATATTTTTATTTATTTCTAAAATTATTAATACTTTCAAGGTCCTTAATAGGCGGCGGGATACTGGGCCGATTTTGAAAATTCTTTCATCTATGGAAAGTTACGTTATCAGCGAGTAACATATAGTATATATTTTATAAACTTACGCGAACGAAGCTGCGTGCAACAGCTAGCGATAAAATCTTTGGAACACGACCTAACGATAAAACAATCAATATTTTGAAATTAAAACAACGTTATCGACATAATATAATATTTAACCGAAATCTTCGAAGAAATTACCTATAGGCAATGAAATGCATAAAATAAATGCAACCTTTTCATATAAATATTTTTTTATAATACAAGATATTTTTAAGTCGCGAAATGCAACGTTAATACTGCATTTAAAGAGGTCAACGTTCGCAATATTACATTTGTGTCGTTGGAAAAATGCATATTTGCATTTTAAAATACATAAATGTATACTTGTGTTGCGAAATGCAATTTGAAGAATACAAACACACATACATTCACACACACACACACACTGACACACTCATACAAATTACTTTTGTGTTGAATACGTCTTAAAGGAGGCCAATCAGTTTTGTATAGAGATCAGGCCATGAGTGATTTATTATTTTTTACTAGCGACCCGTTTCCGGCTTCGCCCGCGTCCGATCGCTACCAAACTTCACAGGATTACACGCTGGACTAATCTGAAGATTGTCTGAAAGTTTTATCAAAATCCGTTCAACGGTTTTGGAGTAAATAGGGAACATACTCGTACACACACATCGAGTTTTATCATAATACTAATAATAAATCTGTAAGGGTTGGTCGTGGAGTAACTTACTTTGTTTTCAGAGATATCGTGTTTATAGGCTCTATACATGATACTGAAACTAAATTTACCATTTTTAGATTTTTTTCTGTATGTATGTATGTATGTAAGTATGTATATTCCTCCATAACTCTTAAGCTGGTTAACTGATTTTCATGAAAGTTGGTAGATAAACATATAGACGTACAGGACACAGGATAGGCTACTTTTTTCTTTTGCAACGCGGACGAAGTCGCGGGCGCCAGCTAGTATACCTATAAGAAATATTTTTTTCAAAACGTTTGGTCGACATAACCGGCGAATTATATTTTACTGTTTATATGAAAGTTACGCGGACAAAGACGCGTGCAACAGCTAGTAATATACATATAAATAAATATCTTCCCACATTTCACACAGCACAATCTAGTTCGACACTAAGCAACTAATGTTTGTATTTTGGAAACCACACAGTGAATATACTAAGTAGATTACTTTTTTTTGTATATACATACATATTATAAATACAAAACATTCATGACTCAGGTGAAAAGGTAAAATGTTAACACATAAACATTTGCCCCTGGCGGGATTCGAACCCGCGACCGTTTGGTTAACAGCTAGGGTTACTAGCTAGACTAAACGTGTCGTCTATACACAAGAGTACATTTTGATCGCACAGTCGAACTGTAAAGAAATAAATATACATAATATCGCTGCTTAAAAACTAAAGGGTCACAAATCAAAATTACACTTTTTACAGGAGAGCTAATCGAAAAAATAAATAAATTATGTTTTGTCTATTTTTTTCTTATTAGATATATATCAAATATATGCATATTATACATCGTTAGAAGCGTATTTTTAAGTAGCATTAAATGATTTAAGTACATTTATAATAAACTGAATACTAGAAGAGATATAAGCATATAAGTTACTTTTGAATATATAAAAAATGATCAAAATATACTGAATATGGAATAAAACAACCATAAATCTTTTTGCAAAATACAATATGAAGGATTGTGATTGTATTTTTGCAATAAAAACATTTTTGGATTTTTTGTTTTATGGCCCTTTAGTTTTTAAACAGCGATATGAATCTCGTATATTACTTTTTTAATAGCTAACGATTGTCAATGAACAATCATTAAAAATAATAAAAGAAATTGCATGATTTTTTTTGTTTTGTGTTTTGTGATTTTTTTTTTTTTTTTGGCACGGCATGGAATTTTTTAAGATCTAAACATTATGTTTACACGCGTTTTTTTGTTATCTATCCGAGTTATTTGTTTTTTTTTTTTTTTGTAATTTGAGTGTTTTTTTGGCATGGCATTTTTGATTGAAATTTTATGAGAGCAAGGTAAGTTCTAAAAATTATGTTTTCTTTTTTTGTTATTTTTTTGTTTTTGTGATTTATTTTGTGTTTTTTTGGCATGGAATTTTTAAGTTCTAAGATTATGTTTTCATGTGTTTTTTTGTTTGTTTTTTTTTTTTTTTGTGATTAGTGTGTTTTTTGGCATGGATTTTTTTAAGTTCTAAAATTATGTTTTCATGTGTTTTTTGTTTGTTTTTTTTTATGATTTGAGTGTTTTTTGCCATGGCATTTTGGCATTGAGTTTTATGAGGTAAGTTTACACGCGTTTTTTTGTGATAAAAGGTGACGCCGTACATTTAGATGGCTGGGTATAGTTGTCATCTCGCACGATTTATTTCAAATGAAATGTGCGAAATCATACTTTTAATTTTAATTTAAATATATTTTAGTAGTCATCTCGCACGATTTTATTTCAAATGAAATGTGCGAAATCATACTTTTAATTTTAATTTAAATATATTTTAATAGTCATCTCGCACGATTTTATTTCAAATGAAATGTGCGAAATCATACTTTTAATTTTAATTTAAATATATTTTAGTAGTCATCTCGCACACATGTTATTTACTTGCGTGCGACATGACACCTTTAGAAAATCGTAGTAGAAAGTAGATGATACTGTAAACTAAAACAATTTTTTTTTACTTTAACATATTTGTAATGAACACTCAAAAAAATTATTGGATTTTAAAAATTCAATTTACAATTTAATAATAAAATTATGAAAATCATTATCTTCGATAACTTACTATGATAAATAGTAATAACTTCGATAAATAATAATTCCCGACTATAGTATTGTGTTTTTGATTTGTTAAAACAATAACCAGTTTAAAACAATGTATTTCTTACGAGACTAAGTCGAAAGTCGAAGTTTGTGATTAATAATGTCAATTTTTTAATTAATTTAAAATGGGACAGATAAGATAGATTTTTTTTTATAATATAATGTATAATAAGTACTAAGACTAAGGGCCTATTTAACCAACTATAAGTAAAGTGTTGATTAGTTACTTTTAGAAATCATTTTCTGTTATATCGAATTTACGCACTCGGTTTACTGCATCATTCGATAGGCGATTTTTTATTATTATTTTCTATTTAATGTTTGGGACGTTTACCGTACAAACAAAAGTATATCAGCTCCATTATCCCCGGTTACCGGTGACTTTAAATGACAGTTTGGCACTTGACGTTGGTGAAAGAGGCGCTTAGGGTCTCTATCACCATCTGTCATGTAGATAGCTTTGTTTGTACGGTAAACGTCCCAAACATTAAATAGAAAATAAAAAATAAAAAATCGCCTATCGAATGATGCAGTAAACCGAGTGCATAATTCAATAAAACAGAAAATGATTTTTAAAAGTAACTAATCAACACTTTACTCGTAGTTGGTGAAAGAGGCGCTAACTGTAATTTAATATGTATACAACAATTGTTCTGTTTTCCGTCCACAGATGGCAGGATCAGCTTGAAAGCGAGTCGCATCGTCGAGAAGATTATTCTTTAAAGAAAAAAAAATGTGCTCTGTAATAAAAATAAAAAAAAAATATCTATTAATAATTATGTAATTTGATTAATTGTTGGATTAGCATAATTAGAAAAGGCTGTCCTAGTATATACGATTTCGAAATAAAAAGTTTTGGACTAAATTTATTTTATTTTATTTATTACTAACTGCTGCCCGCGACTTCGCTCGCGTAACTTTTAATTATATACTTAACCAGCAAAATCGTGTACTATAGCAATCGAGAGAACGTTTTCTAGAATACTTTTTGTGTTTCATGTATGTCCTATAACAGGGCTGTCCAAACAGGATACGACCCCGGGCCAATTCGAAGTATTAAATGGATTGGAGGGCCGCAGATACTACTTAAAAACTATTTTAAATTTTTTTAAGAAAAAGAAAAAATACACGAATACCATTGTTATATTTACTGTAATTATTTCTTCAATAATTTATCTTGTAGTTACTAGCTGCTGCACGCGACTTCGCCCGTGTAACTTTGTAAATTATATACTAAAAAGTAAAACCTTCCTCGAGAACCACTCTATCCATTGGTGAAAACAGCATGAAAACAGTAGTTTTTGAGTTTATCGCGAACAGAGACAGACGCGGCGGAGAACATTGTTTTATAATATGTAGTGATAACTCTATCTATATCAACATTAATATTAGTTGTTACCAGACGCAGTGCATGTGTGTTAGTGACTTATTGTGTCAATGAAAACCTATACCTATTTAGATTTTATAAAATTCATAATAGAAAACACATTTTCATTTATTTGGGATACTTACAATTACCTATATTACCTTATTCAGCAAATATTATGTAATTACCTATATTCAGCAAATAAAATTATTATTATTATTATTATTATTACAACAAATCGAAATAATTTATCAAATATTTTTTTTAATATTTTAGTATTTGTGATAGGTAGATAAAAAACAAGTCGCGGGCCGCACAAACATGAACCGCGGGCCGAGCTTTGGACAGCCTTGTCCTATACCAATGACGGAAACGTTTACTCAGGCAGGTTTTGGCACCCTTACACAGCTCGTTAGCAGTGCCGTAAATAGGGCAGTGCCACCGGTGCCCAGGCACAGGGCGTAGACTCTGGGGGGCGCAAGAATGGACAGACCAGGCAGGACTATTATTTTTTCGGTTTGCTCCTGATAAGTTTCCGCTGCGCCCCTATAGTGCTCGATTCCAACACATACGTACCTACATGCCAGTATCATCAAAAAGTCTATTAAATTAGACAAAACATGGAGCTAATTTTTTTGGCAGACACAGTAGGTGGTATAATGGGCGAAGTGTCCACTTAACATCAGATGGCTCGTCTGCTTGTTTGCCCACACCTACATCAGTTCTTTAAAAAATAAATTTTTCTTCCAAAATATTAGATAATTGGTCCACCAACACCAAGTTCCTTTGTGCTTTATTTTATCACCCTGAATAAAATAAAGTAGGCCTATACATTGCTCCAGGTTACCTATAATATCTAAAAAAAAAAAACAAGGGCGCAGTTATAGAAGCTCGCACAGGGCGCAAAAAAGGCTATTTACGGCACTGCTCGTTAGTGATATATCAGTGTTATTGTGGCTCCCACATTACAGTTTATTTCTATAATGGGTCTGACCGATGGGTTTGAAAATGACTATAAAACACACATAATATCAGAGCTATGGTTATGTACATGTGAAAAGTTTTTGTTTCATCAAAATCGATGCAGTATTTCCGAAGTTATTGACACCGAAACTTCGGTCGCTATTCAAACTTTCAAGTTCGCCCGTGCTAAGTGGATGACGTCACAAGGGCCGATGCTAGACGCAAGTTCATAGTAAAAAGATATATTTGTATTTTGTAATTAATTAACTCAAAAACTACTGGACCGATTTTAAAAACTCTTTCACCTATAGAAAGCTACGTTATCAGCGAATAATATAGGCCATATTTTATAAAGTTACGCGGGCGAAGTCGCGTGCAACAGCTGGTAACATTATAGAGAGAGTAGATTTCTATTTTTGTTTACGAGTATAATGATTAAACTTAAAAACTACTAGACCGATTTAAAAATTATTTCTCCTATAGAAAGCTACGTTATCAGCGAGTAACTCAAGCCATATTTTATAAAGTTGCGCAGACGAAGTCGCGTGAAAACAGCAAGTTGATTATAAATTATAAAAATATTCTTAAAATGATTCTTGAGCGGGACTTACGACAAAGATTTCCTCAATACTTTCTGAAGTTATCGGGTTCGGAATATCTTAATGAAGTAGGTATCTTGCGGGTCAGTTCTTTTTGTCTACGTTTCTGTACTACAGATCATTCATTTGTTTTAACTGTCTCTCGATAACACAAAATGTAAAAGTACGTTTTGTTGTATCAGCTACGTTGCGGTTTGCAACTTTACTTGCAATTTTGCTTTGCAAGCATATACTTGGTTGTAAGTCATCCCCATATCATAAAGAGTGTAATAGGTATTTTTGTTAGTATACTAGGCAGGTAAGTATATTTTTTAAAGGGAGAAAATTGACGATGTCTTACACACACACTAAAATAAAATACGTTTGGACGGGCTTCAATGGTCATCCACTTTTTACGTCTTTTCGTATCCATTGGCATTTGGAAAAATAATTTAGAAGGTGTGTGGATGGTTGAATTTGTAGATAATATATAGGCACTATATATTATGTACAAATTATTAGTATTTTTTATTATTATTAGTATTTTTTATTATTATTAGTATTTATTATATGGCAAAAGTAACGGTCATTATTTAAATTTTCAAATGCTCCGGCGCCTCTGACCATTTTGAAATTTTTGAAAATTTTGACGTATTTTTATTCCGAACCTAACTTCAGAAAGTATTGAGGAAATCTTTGTCGTAAGTCCCGCTCAAGAATCATTTTAAGAATATTTTTATAATTTATAATCAACTTGCTGTTTTCACGTGACTTCGTCCCCGTAATTTTATAGTCTATGTTAATAGCCTATGTTACTCGCTGATAATGTAGTTTTCTATGGGTGAAAGAATTTTTAAAATCGGTCTAGTAGTTTTTAAGTTTATTCATTACAACCAAAAATAGAAATCTACTCTCTTTATGATATTACCAGCTGTTGCACGCGACTTCGCCCGCGTAACTTTATAAAATATACCCAATGTTATTCGCTGATAACGTAGCTTTTTATAGGTGAAAGAATTTTTAAAATCGGTCCACTAGTTTTTGAGTTAATTAATTACAAACAAAAATAGAAATTTACTCTTTTTATAATATTACTAGCTGTTGCACGCGACTTCGCTCGCGTAACTTTATAAAATATAGCCTATGTTATTCGCTGATAACGTAGCTTTTTATAGGTGAAAGAATTTTTAAAATCGGTCTAGTAGTTTTTGAGTTAATTAATTACAAACAAAAATAGAAATCTACTCTCTTTATGATATTACCAGCTGTTGCACGCGACTTCGCCCGCGTAACTTTATAAAATATACCCAATGTTATTCGATGATAACGTAGCTTTTTATAGGTGAAAGAATTTTTAAAATCATTCCAGTAGTTTTTGAGTTAATTAATTACAAACATACAAATCTCTCTTTCTTGCATCTAGAATCGGCCCTTGTGACGTCATCAACGTTCGCGAGTAGTATTAAAAAATTTGGGTGGCGCGCGTACTTTGAACGCTTATAACTCGGTCATTTTTTAAGATATCAAAAAAATAAAAACACTGCCGTATTTGTCTAGTGAGCTATATTTGGGGGATATCATTAACTAAAATCGATGGTCAGACTCATTGTGACATAGCAGTGTCGAGGGATACGTTTTAAGGTTTTAAAAGTAATGTTGTTTTGAACGCGGGCGAAGTCGCGGTCACCAGCTAGTAATATTATAAATGTGAAAGTAATTCTGTCTGTCTGTCTGCCTGCCCGTTTGTCTTTCTCGAAAGCCTTCAATATGATTTGATGTCTTGATATCTAAGACTGATATCGTACTAGACTTGTCAGGATTTATAATAGAATAGAATTGAAAATATTTATTTGGAATAACATGATAACAAAACAAATAAAATAAATACTTTTTCTACAAGACAATAATTTTATAAAATACTACTTTCACACTCCCATTGAGAGTGCGCCATGGCAGCAAAAATTTGTGATTTCATTTGTGTAAAGGTGAGTCCAAACTATAGACATAAAAAACCACTAACATATTATAAAACAAAATCCTTCGCGGCGTCTGTCTGTTCGCGATAAACTCAAAAATTACTGCACCTATTTTCATGTTGTTTTCACCAATGGATAGAGTGGTTTATAATTTAATTATAATTTACAAAGTAACACGGGCGAAGTCGCGGGCACCAGCTACGTAGTATCTTATAAAACGTAATCAAAAAATTCAAACCCCCCTCCCGCCCCTGTAACGCATCGTAATGTTTACAAGACCCCCCTCCCCCAAATTGCGTTATGTAATACTTGAACATCCCCTGATTTATTGTTTTTTTTTTCAGTATTATTAGAGAAATTGTTAAGAACATGTACAGACGTTGACACCATCTATTTATTAGTTAGAAGCAAGAAGGGAAAGGATGCCAAGATGAGATTACACGAATTGCTTAACGAATTTGTAAGTAACTACTTAAAATTACAGTAAAACTACTTAAAATTACGGTGAAACTACTTAAACTCTCAGTGAAACTACCTAAACTTACAGTAAAACTACATAAACTTACAGTAAATCTACTAAATTTTACGGTGAAACTACTTAAACTACAGTGAAACTACTTCAACTTACACAAACTACTTAAATTTACAGTGAAACTACTTATCTTACAGTCAAACTACTTATACTTACAATGAAACTACATAAACTTACAGTAAAACTACTTAACTTTACGGTGAAACTACTTAAACTACACTGAAACTACTTTAACTTATGTGAAACTACTTAAACTTACAGTGAAACTGCTTAACCTTACAGTGAATCTACTTAAATTTTAAATCTGTGGAAACCCAATAATTTGAACTATTTTTGTCACTTAGAACTTCTATACTTTTTCTTTTTTATATTAAAATCGGAAGACTAGCCGACGGCCCACTTGATGGTAGATGGTAGTTACCGTCGCCTATAACACAAGCAACACCAAAGGTATTACAAGTGTGCTGCAGAACATACTATACTCTGTTTTTTTTTAATAAACAAGTACCAAAAAATTTCACTGCATTGCTATTGGTCCACGTAATCAACATAAAATCTGTTTATCCAATAATAAATAAATAAATATCTTCACACATTCCATACAGCACCATCTAGTTCCACACTAAGCAACTAAATGCTACCAGACAGTTGATATACTACATACATTACTTTTTTGTAAATACATATATATCTTCAATACAAAACATCCATGACTCAGGTACAAAGGTAAATATTAACACATAATTATTTGCCCCTAGCGGGATTCGAACCCGCGACCGTTTGGTTAACAGCTAGGGTTACTAGCCACTAGACCAAATGTGTCGCCAATAAAAATGCGCCTAAGGTGTAGGTCCCGCCCTTACAATGATCCATCTCACTTGTCAGTATTGGAAATATGCTAGAGAGAGATACCTACTCAGTACTCGTTTGTTAAATAACTCTTTTCAACCGACTTGAAAAGAGTTATTTAACATTTAGATTAAAGAAAACCGAAGGAGGTTTTCAATTTGACTGTTTTTTTTTTTATGTTTGTTACCTCATAAATTTTGACTGGGTGAACCGATTTTGATGATTCTTTTTTTGTTTGAAAGCTGGTGCTTCCCGTGTGGTCCCATTTTAGACCAGTTCTGGCAAATGGTATCCACGAGAAAAGACCATGAGACGGTTTGGTCGGTTTATTTTTTGTTAAAAAGAGTTAACAAAAAAAACGACTTCAAACCGTTTTCTCATGGATGCCATTGTCAGAACTGGACCAAATTGAAATGGGACCACACGGGAAGCACCAGTTTTCAAATAAAAAAAAATTCATCAAAATCTCTTCACCCAGTCGAAAGTTCTGAGGTAACAAACATTAAAAAAAAATACAGTCGAATTTTTGGAAGTCGGTTGAAAAAAACAGAGTATAGGATCGCTACTGTAGTCGACAACGCACTTGCAGCATCTGTGACTTTGCTTGTGTTATAGGAAACCTATCATCAGGTGGACTGTCAGCCTGTCTGTCGTCTTTAACATAAGAAAAGACATGCTCAATGAATTACTGATTTTTCCAGCTTTTCAACCGAGCCCACGAAGCAAACCCTAAAGGCGTTCACAAAGTGGTACCTATAGTTGGTGACATGGCCTCGCCTGGTCTTGGAATCAGCCCAGAAGACAGAAAAATACTCACAGACAGGGTAATATATTTTTATCAATAACTAAAATATAAAACAAATAAATAAATTACCAAGACTATACACGAAGATTTTTTTTAAAAGTTTTTAAACTTAAATAAAGTTTTGGTTTGCACAAAATAATAACCGGATAACAACGATAAAACAAAAATAAATTAAAATCGGTCCAGTACATTGTGAATTTAAATTACAAACAAAAATACAAATAATTTCTCTTTACAACATTATTATTATTAAATAATTATTCCCAAATGTACATAAGTTGTACATTGTTTTTGTATTGCTGACAGTCTTTGTTTGAATACTATACGATACTAATATTATTTATGCAAAACAAAAAAAAAACTTTATTACCTATATAATAATTAAATTTCAGCAATTTTTTAAAAATTTATTTTTGATCAAATGTGAGTTTGGTCGTCAGTTATGGGATAACTTCGTCTTAGCCCCGACTTAGTCTTAATTTTTAATGAGAAATGGTGGCACACACACAGACAGACATATTGTCCATTTTATTGCTATTTCAGGTGACAATAATCATAAATTCAGCGGCTACAGTGAAATTTGACGAGAAACTTCACATAGCCACAGCAATTAACGTGCGTGGAACTAAAGAGATAATTCAGCTGGCCAGAGATTGCAGGAATTTGAAGGCAATAACGCACGTTTCAACCGCTTACAGCAATCCTTACCTGTCAGTCGTTGAGGAGAAGTGAGTGCTTTTTCTGAATTAAGAGTGCGTATAAAGCAAACAAAATTTGTAATTTCACCCGCGCGGCCCCTTGGACATGACAGTGACACAAAATACGTAGAACTACGCACAACATGCGACGGAAGATAGCGCATCTCGCTCAATAATAATGTTATAAGTGCCAAAAGTATTAAATATTAATTATTCGTAAACTACAATGTCAAATGAAAAATTGTTACATACAGCCTTAGATAATACGTGAAGTGAAATTACTGATACACTTTTAGCTTTGTAATGTGTGTCATTTTGAAAATAAAACTAAAATCGATGGAAATGAGAGTTCACTTGGTGATTTTTTTCTATCGAGAAAATTTCATTATATTATGTTATCTGTCCGAGTCTTCTCTCTCATTTATAATGCATTTATCTATTTTGAAAAAGTTTTTAAATTGGACTTTGTTTACTTAGATAAAATTCAAATCTAGGATTGGCTATTTCTCTTTATACGCGCCCTTAATGGACTACTCGCCCAAATGGGCGAATTGTCATATTTGATTTTACCTATTATTTTAATCGACATCTCGTGCACAACGGTGGTTCTGTACAGTTGAACATAAGAACTTAGTGACGGACCGAAGTTTCGGTTTCGGCAAAATACGAGTAATCTAGCTTCGGCACCCGTTTCGGTTTTGGCAGAAAATCTACCGAAAATTCGGCCTCACCGAAACTGCGTTCGCGCGAGAAAAAAAAACGCGCCAAAAACAAAAACAATAATTTTGAAGATTGCCGTTGGACCGTTGGACGAATGGCAAGGGTGCTTGCCTTACGTCTCCTGGGCCCCGGGTTCGATTCCCGGCGGGGTCAACTTTGGAAATTTAAATATAATTTTCAAAATTGACTCTGGTCTGGATTTAAAAAGTAGTGGTAGGGCACACTGCGTTTCGCAGTCATTTGGGCAGCCCGTCTGGCGGCAGTAACCACCACCTTACAGAATACCACCGTGAAATAACAGCATTATGTGCTGTTGTGTTTCGGTGTGTGAGTAAGGGATGCCAGAGCCCATTACCCATTCCCTTCCTTATCCCTTATCCTTAATCCTTCTATGGTCGGCAGCGCACTTGTAGCACTTATGGCGTTACTTGAGTTATAGGCGACGGTAGCCACCTACCATCAAGTGGACCGTCAGCCTGTCTGTCGACCTTAACAAAAAAAAAAAAAAAAAATTACCCTACATATGCGCCCCAAGACTTCGCCTGTCCTGAATTTCCCATTATCTTTCAATCCTACAATGGCCGGCAGCCACTGGGGCACATGTCGCGTTGCTTGTGTTACAGGCGACGGTAGCCATCTACTTACCATCAAGTGGACAATCAGCCTGTCTGATGAAGTTTATATTTTTAAAAATATATACGAGTATTAACACTTTGTTTAAGGTTTTATGAATCGCCGATGGCTGTAGAAGCTTTGGAGGCAGTTTCTGAATTGGACCAAAAGCTCATAGATGACATAACACCCATGTAAGTTCTTATATAGGTACCTACATACTAGCTCATGTCCGCGACTTCGTTCACGTTGAAAAAAGCAATGTAAAGATTGACCTCTTGTTGCTTATTTGCTCTTGTTTGTTATCTTATTTTAGATGATCCCCCGGGAATAGTACTTTTTTCTGGATGAAAAGTACCCAATGTCCTTTCCGGTATCCCTGACAACGTGTATGTAAAATTTAATGATGATCAGTTAAGTAGTTAAATGTGAAAAGGTAACAGACAGGCAAACAGACAGAGTTACTTTCACATTTATAATATTAGTATGGATATATTTTGTTACTATTTTAGTGTAAAAATTGTTAATTATATTTAAAAAAACACGTAAACGCTGGTTATTCAATAAAAAACTGGCCATTTCATGAAGTGATCAATTCTATGATCTGGCCACGACATATCAATATTTATAAAAATGTTGTGTTGGTTTGTATATTACTTTGTGTATTGACTTGAAATTTTTACCCAATATGCAATCCGCTTTAAGGATTGATGATATTTATTTATCGCGTAATAATATAATCTGCCATCTGCCGAAAGCGAGGAGAAGTAACTCTCCAACGATAACCGCTGTCACATTTAAAGTGGAAGTTAGCCGTTGTTATGGCAGCCGAGTTAATATAAGTGAACCACAGCGAAGAGTGCAAGGTTATACTAGCTACTATAATGTATACTACGAGTATACATATGTATAGTGTATACTAGCTGAGTATATAATGTTTTAAAGAAAATATTACTCATTCGCAGGCTTCTAGGGAAGTACCCGAATACCTACTGCTTCACAAAAGCCATAGCAGAAGAGGCTGTCAGGAAATATGGGGAAGGAATGCCTATTTGTGTCGTTAGACCTTCCATGGGTAAGTCTGATATATATTAATTAAAATTCTTAATGATAATTAAAATCCTATTTACGATATTTAAGGTACTTTCCCTTCATGTCGCATTATCTTGGGACACCCGGTACCTATATACGAGTATATACTACGAGTAATATATAAAGCTGAAGTTTGTTTGTTTGGTTGTACGCTAAGCTCAGGAACTACTGGTTCAAATTTAAAAATTCTTTTTGTGTTGGATAGTCCATTTATCGAGGAACGCTATAGCTATAGAGAACGCTGACGAAGTGGGCATCAGCTAGCAAAGATTTAAATCGAAAGATGCGGCGTAATCTCCTCGCGCCATACTAAAAACACACCGAAAATTCTTAACAATGGGTTTAGCGCAGGCGATACACTCAACTACAGTTGCACGCCAGCTACAGTGAGTGACGGTCGCTTGTTGAGAGCGTCGCTATCGTCACAGTCACGTTTGAAGTAAGGAATGTGTTGTCTGTGTTTAAAAGTGTGTTTAGACAAAGGTATATGTATTTTATACTTTTGTCTTTAGTATAATGTATGTTGTATTTTGTAACACAGTTTCGCTAGTAATGCCGCATCTCTCGATTTAAATCTTTCTCAGCTAGTAATGAAGTAATTAGTCAACAGTCAACTTCATTCGCAACTATATCAACTGTTCGCAGTAATATCAACGCATGAGGAACCTGTCCGTGGTTGGACCGACAGCGTGTATGGTCCCACGGGCTTCATTGTAGGTGTAGGTACTGGGGTAAGTGACTTATAATAAATGAAGACGTGAGTGGATGAAGGTGGTATGTCGCATTTTTGGGTTTTTTAATTTTTTTACGTTGATAAAGGTAATATGTCCATCAGTGATGTGTTAAGTAAGTACTAGATTGAGCACTCCCTACGATTTCTTGATAAATTCTTGTTCCAACGCGGACGGTGCGCGGGGGTTGGCGGGGGACGGCGCGGCAGTAGTGTCAAGGTCAATACGTCAAGTCGTAGACAACTGAATATTAATATGGCCGACCCGATAAGCACGTCGGTTTTAACAAATTAAATATTAACCTATTAAACGTTTCAATATTAATAAAACTTACTTATGGAACGTCACACCAGAAGTTTTACAAATATTTTTTGTTGTATTTTTTCAATATCTCATCACACAAAACGGCATTTTTATTGGTTTTAAAAATAATAACGCGCCTAATCTCTATGAGCGCGTATGACAGACTGTGAACGGGTAGGACGTCGGAACTCCAATCACTTGGAACACTCATTGCGTCTTGAGTGTTCCATCTAGTACGTAGTACTTAGCATATCACTGATGTCCATATGAATGGTTACAGACCTTAAGATGGTCGATTTAAGACTAGTTTCAACTAAAAAGTTGAAAAAAAGTTGTTATGTACAGTTAATTTTAAAAAGCAAAAAGCGCAGAAAAGTTTACTTTTGTTAATGGAAAAGGGAGCTATGTTCACTTTTTTTTTAATTAAATAATACAAATGTTTAATCGCTATCATAGCATTAATATTTTAGGTTGTTTACACAACTTTGCATCATAATTTAGTACAAAAATCAGTTCCGTGGCGACTTATCTCAAAAATTAAAAGTAAAACTTTAACCTCGATTTATTCAAAATTGGAATTATGCGACATATCACCTTCATCCACTCACGTCTTCAAATCTTATTTTCCTATTATGCACTGTATTTTTATCTAACTTCTGATTTTACTCTAAGAAGTCAAACTAGGCGACGAAAATAACGCTTTTCTGCTAAGTCCTCACCTTCTCCAATAAAAAAGTGTCCTTTTACTGCCAATTAACAATACCATAGAGTAAATAGTTACTTAAAATATAGTTACTGGCACAAACTATATAGTGATACTTATACTGCATTCTTTTTTCATTGATCAAAAAGGTAAACAAACAATTCACGATATAGAACTAAACAAACAATACGAACAAATTCTAAATGAAGTTAATCACTGAGTCAACTCTCTTTGATAATGCCTAATGTACAAATTCCATCTTTAAAACAGTCCAGTGACCATGGCGACGCTATATTTGTTTACGTTTTTGATCAATAGAAAAAGAATGGATCATACGTATGTTACTGGCAATGACTTCTATATTACTTCGTAAGGACAAGGCTAACGCTCCTAGTACGTGGCACCGACGCGCCGGTGTCAAAATCGGAAATTGGCACCAATAACGGGTGTTCATTCTGTGCGTAGAAAGATACGAAAATTCCTACTTACCAGTGATATGTCCAACCAACCAATGAGAAATAAAAATACGTATTAAGATGGCAATGAAAACAAAATATTTTTAGTAACTAGATGTGCAAATTGGAGGACCATTTTTTTGTCACTAGTAGTATGGTAAGGGCGCATCCTGTCTTGTTTAACATATCACTGGTTAAGTAACTATTTACTCTATGATAATATAAGCGCAATATCACAGGTAGTTCGAACGCTTTGGGTGGATTTAAGTAAAGTTGCCGACTTAGTTCCTGTGGATATGACTGTGAACGCGATCCTGGCTTCAGCTTGGTACACAGCGAAGCACTTTAAGGAGAAGTAAGTTAAATCAAACAATAAGTCGCTCCTTAAAAACTGAAGGGCCATAAAACAAAAAAATCCAAAAATCCGTACAGTCGGGGTACGAAAACCTTCGTCAGTTTTCAATTACTTTTTGTAACTACGTAAATCACTAAGCATTTTGGCATGTCTGATAATTACATCGTTTGCGGCATGGCCTGGTGTGAACAAATGTCGACATAAAAGTGACGAACCCTTTCTTACCTCGACTGTATACATATCGCTGCTTAAAAACTAAAGGGCCATAGAACAAAAAAATCCAAAAATGTTTTTATTGCAAAAATACAATCACAATCCTTCATATTGTATCTTGCAAAAAGATTTATGGTTGTTTTATTCAATATTTAGTATGTTTTGATCATTTTTTATATATTCAAAAGTAAGCTTATATGCTTATATCTCTTCTAGTATTCAGTTTATTATAAAAGTACATAAAACGTTAAATGCTACTTAAAAATACGCTTCCAACGATGTATAATATGCATATATTTGATATATATCTAAGAAAAAAAAATACACAAAATTTTTTTTTTTTGATTAGCTCTACTGTAAAAAAAGTAATTTTGATTTGTGGCTCTTTAGTTTTCAAGCAGAGAGCAAGTCTGTATTAATATTATAAAGAGAGAATATTTTGTATTTTTGTGATGAATAAACAACAATTAAGAGATCAATTTAAAAAAAATCTATTACCTATAGATAGAAAGCTACGTTATTTGCGCAGCATACTAGTAATATAATGTCATGTGTCATTTAAAACCAACCAAAACATGTGTCATTTAAAGAAAATGCGACTTTACTTCAATACATGTGAGTTTAAAATTAATAGTGTAAGTTGGTTGTTACTACCTTTCACCATTGACTCCGCCATGATTCCGTTTAAGGCGTACTTAACATGTGCCGTTAATCCTTAATCGTATCGAATCGAAGTAACATCAAACTACTACAACATGGAACACGCGTGCCATACAAAACACAACGAATTTTATGAAACAGAATGAACTTATGAAGCATGAACTGTCATTTAAAACAAAACAAACATAATAATAAGTACGTAATTTAAAGAAAATGTCACTTTACGTCAACCCAATTAGAGTTTAAAATGAAATAGTAGAAGTTGATCGTTACTACCTTTTACCATTGACGCGTGAAGGCAAGAGTCCGCCATGATTCTGTCAAAGGCGTTCTTTTTATGTGCCGCTTTGGCATTTGTGACGCAAATTCCATTGTAGTATTTCGATGCGAAGTAAGTAGTACCGTACCTTTACATATAGTACTATTTACTTCGATGAGATACGATAAAGGGCCTCTTTCACCAACTACAAGCAAAATGTTAATGTTACTTTTAGAAATAATTTTATGTTTACTGCATCCTTCGTTAGGCGATTTTTTTTATTATTTTCTTTTTAATGTTTGGGACTTTTACCTTACAAACAAAGGTATATCAGCTCCGTTATCCCTGGTGACCGGTGACTTTAAATGCCTACTTGACAGATGGTGAAAGAGGCCCTAAAACTTGTGTTTTTCAGTCAAACGTCTAACATACCAATCTACAATTATGTCTCCGGTGCGCAGAATCCAATGACATGGGGTGATTTTCTGGACCTAAACATTAAACACGGCATAGACAAACCAACCACCAAGGCTGTTTGGTGAGTACCTACTTAACTGTATGATAGATAATGTTATTTCATTTACAGAACCCGTTATTAATAATTAATTATTAATTTAAGCTCTTGGAATGGCAAGAACTTGGCATCAATGTTAACGGCGAGTATATCACTCACTTTCGTTTTGCCGATGATTTTGTGATCTTGGCGGGGTCGATGAGAGACCTCGGCACGATGCTCGAAAACCTCAACCGAGTTTCTCAAAGGGTGGGCCTGGGTCAGCGCCGACGGGCGGAGTGGCAGCGAAGAGACTAATTTAGTGACAATTTAAATTCAACCTAATGTGCTCCTGAACACGACTGTATTTGGTCGCCGCGCGCCTCTCGACCGCGATTTGAGTCGCTCGCCGTCATTTTATTTCATTGTACCAAATACAGTCTTATTGAGGAGCACTTTAGGTTGAATTTAAATTGTTACTAAATTAGTCTCTTCGCTGCCACTCCGTCCGTCGGCGCTGACCCTTAAGATGAATATGGACACGACGAAAGTTATATCAAATGTCCATGTTGTGCCTAACCCAATAACAGTTGGGGACTCAACTCTCGAAGTTGTTGACGAGTTTATATACCTGGGACATTTGTCCCAAATTTAGTCCAGTTAAGTGGACTAATAGTCCAGTTAGGTGGAGCCAACTTCGAGAAGTCAATCAAGAGAGAAGAGAGGTAGGTCAATCGTCGAATCCAGCTCGGATGGGCAGCGTTCGGGAAGCTCCGAGACATTTTCTCGTCAAAAATTGTGTGTTGCCAGTGATAACATATGGCGCTGAAACGTGGTCTCTGACTATGGGCCTCGTAAGGAAGCTCAATGTCGCTCAACGAGCTATGGAAAGGGCTATGCTCGGGGTTACACTACGAGATCGATTCAGAAATGAGGAGTTCCGTAGACGTACGAAAGTTACCGACATAAGCCGGCGGATCAGTAAGTTGAAGTGGCAGTGGGCAGGGCATATAGTACGGAGAGTCGACGGCCGCTGGGGCCGGAAGGTTCCCGAGGGGAGGTCACGGACCAGCAAGCGCAGCGTAGGACGTCCACCCACAAGGTAGACAGACTACCTAATAAAGGCCGCGGGTCAACGGTGGATCCAGGCTACTTCTGACCGGTCCAATTGGAAAATTTTGGGAGAGGCCTATGTCCAGCGGTGGACGTCCTGCGGCTGAGATGATGATGATGATGAATTAATAATTAATTTAAGTACATAATTGAAATAGACAATTTCGAAGATGGTCTTTATTATAGTAACTGGTTCTATGACAAGAAAAATTTGAACTTTTTGCTGACACCTTTTTTTTTATTTTACAGGTATTACGGATTCACAGCATCTAAAAACAAATACCTGTTTTTAATTCTTAACTTTTTCTATCATTATCTGCCGGCGCTTTTTATTGATACTGGGTGCGCCTTATTTGGGAAGGAAAGAGTGTGAGTATACTGAACTCTAAATTTTGACTAAAGTTTGGAAAGTCCCTACAGTTTCAAAGTCTCGGGACATGTGACAGCACACGATCAAAGTCCCGGGACATAAGACAGCATACGATCAAAGTCCCGGGACATGAGACAGCACACGATCAAAGTCCCGGGTAATGAGACAGCACACGATCAAAGTCCCGGGACATGAGACAACACACGATCAAAGTCCCGGGTAATGAGACAGCACACGATCAAAGTCCCGGGACATGAGACAACACACGATCAAAGTCCCGGGACATGAGACAGCTCACGATCAAAGTCCCGGGACATGAGACAACACACGATCAAAGTCCCGGGACATGAGACAGCTCACGATCAAAGTCCCGGGACATGAGACAACACACGATCAAAGTCCCGGGACGTCCCGGGCCTTCGAGACTTATGAATGAAGTTACAATCAAGTTAGTTTTTAGCAGGATATCGCTGCTTGAAAACTAAAGGGCCACAAATCAAAATTACACTTCACAGGAGAGCTAATCGAAAAGAATTAAATTATTTTTTGACTATTTTTTTCTAATTCGGGGGCTAAATCTAATCACTACATATTATAAAAAAAGTCCTCCGCAGCGTCTGTCTGTCTGTTCGCGATAAACTCAAAAACTACTGCACCGACTCTCATGCTCTTCACCAATGGATAGAGTGGTTCTCGAGGAACAGGAGTGCTAGTGGTAAATAATGATGTAAATTTTTAGGATGCTAAAAATGTACCATAAAGTGGTGAAGGCGATCCAAGTTTTGTTTTACTTTTCGCTGCGCGAATGGACTTTCCGCGACGACGGAGTACGCGACATGTGGAAAGCGATGCCTGAAAACGACCGCGTCCTGTTTCCCTTCAGCATGAGCGATATGACTTGGGATTACCACATGGAGACGTTCATTCTTGGTGAGTAACTTGTTTTCATAGAAAACTGGCTATAGCTTGAAAACCGTCAAGCTAATCAAAATAATGTATAGAACATATTTTGTTTGGAATTTAATGAGGATAATTTTTGCCTTTGACACTTTTTTGAAGTTTACTCCTTAAGAATCTATTTTCATATACAGGGTGTGGCCTGTAATAAGAGCAATAAGTTAAAATATAGACCCGTTAACGAATTAGTAATTAATTCCAAATGGTTTCAATTAATTAAAATGAAAAACAAATTTACTGTTATTTTCTAACAAAATTAATCGAGCCAGCAATGTACTACTTTTTTGAAGTTTACTCCTTAAGAATCTTTTTTCATAAACAGGGTGTGGCCTGTAATAAGAGCAATAAATTAAAATATAGACCCCTTAACGAATCAGTAATTAATTCCAAATGGTTTCAATTAATTAAAATGAAAAATAAATTTACTGTTATTTTCTAACAAAATTAATCGAGCCAGCAATGTACTAATTACAACATACATAATTTGTGTCCAGTTGGAGTACTTGACATTGACATTTAGGATCGTTCTCGCCCCAGTACCCTGTACCAAGACATCAAACGACTGATAACCGTCAATTTATCGGATCATGAACTTCATTGATCATTATTGTTATTTTAGATTGCTAATCTCTGAGTATAACTGCTTTGGAGGATTATGATTAGGTTAAGGTAACTGCGTATACTCTATAGAATCATCGTTTTTTATTGCTCTTATTACAGGCAACATCCTGTATAAGAATAAGACTGTATAAGAATAAGAACGGAGCATGAAAATTTATGGGAGTAAAATCAAAATTGTCACACGGCATGTGTTACGCGTTAGTCTTAATTTTAGAATATCTCTGAAGTTTCAGTTATTACGCCATCTACACAATATCACTGAAACTAGAATATATTACGTAATAATACATCCTTGCGAAAACTAGATGGCACCGGTAATCATTCGAACAGAGATGGCGCTGATATTAATTCGTTATGATATTTCACGATGTGTGTGTGTGTGTGTGGGGGGGGGGGGGGGTAGAAAGGGGGGAGAGTTGTGGTAATTTTTATTATGTATTTTATAATCGTTCGTAAGGAGTAAACTCCAGTCGTGCTTCAGAGGTGACACACTTTTTTGTATCTATTGAAGTTGTCGCAAAAAACCGTTAACGGGGACAAATTTCACGATGTGTGTGTGTGGGGGGGGGGGGAAGTAGAAAGGGGGGGGGGGAGTTGTGGGTTTTGATCAGCAAACCCAAAAGGTATACACAAGTTTAAAAATTTTAATATTTTTTTTGTTTCACCCATACGTTGCTAACATAGAATGAGGATGAGACCGTGCGATGCTCTAAAATATTATCTCAATTTACAAAATTGAATTAAAATCATGTTATTTATTAATATATATGAGTAAAATTTATTATTTTAGGTCTTCGAATGTACATATTGAAAGATGACCCGTCAACTTTACCTGAAGCAAGGAAGAAATGGACAAGGTATTATATAAATGTAAAAATTAAAATAATTTGCTAAATTTTATCATCAATTATCAATATCAATACTACGAGTAATAATAAATCTGTAAGGGTCATTCATGGAGTAAGTTACTTTGTTTTCAGAGATATCGTGTTTATAGGCTCTATACATGATACTGAAACGAAATTGAACATTTTTTGAATTTTTTTTCTGTATATATTTATGTACTATCGCGGTCAAGGGAGCAGTCCCACCGTAAGAAACAATTCCGTGTGCATATTTTGTATTTATCTTTGTTCCTACTTCAAATATCTACTCGTATTATAACATTTACGTTACTATGACAACGTCGTCTTATACATATTAGGTGATATTAGGCATGAAGCTAAGAATACGTGCTGAACTCTTAGTTCTTAGCTCCATGATATTAGGAGTATAGAAAAGTAAAACATAATTCAACGTTAGACAAATTTGTATGAAAAGTGGGTCTGCTCCATTGACCGCGATAGTATGTAAGTATGTATGTTCCTCAATAACTCTTAAACGAATCAACTGATTTTCATGAAACTTGGTATATAAACATTTAGACGTACAGGACACAGGATAGGCTACTTTTTTCTTTTTCAACGCGGACGAAGTCGCGGGCGCCAGCTAGTCAATAATACAAACATTAGTTGCTTACTGTGGAACTAGATGGCGCTGTGTGCAACGTGTAAACATATTTATTATTATTTATTAGATAACGAAAATAGACATTTTTATTTCAACCCAATTATGCCAATTGAAACTTTTTTGCCAACTGTACCTGAAACTTATTTTTTTTCTTTTTTTCAGACTCTACTATTTGCATCAACTGACAAAAATCGTAATGTGTTGTTTGGCCGTGTTTTTAGTCTATTCCTTATTTCGAATTATATTTAAATTTTAATTAAAAAGAAAATAAGTTCCCACCATCATCTTAGTAGAAACCAACTCGAAGTTAGTTTCTACTCTTAGTGCCTCTTTCACCAACTACAAATAAAGTGTCGATTAGTTACTTTTAGAAATAATTTTCTGTTTTATTGAATTATGCACTCGGTTTACTGCATCATTCGATAGGCGATTTTTTTTTAAATTATTTTCTATTTAATGTTTGGGACGTTTACCGTACAAACAAAGGTATATCAGATAAATTATTCCCGGTGACAGGTGACTTTAAGTGACGGTTAAGCCTACTTGACGTTGGTGAAAGAGGCGTTTACTCTTTCACCAACTACAAGTAAAGTGTTGATTAGTTACTTTTCAAGTAAAGCTAATTGGCGAGTAAATGTTTCGAGTATCTTGTGTCAATTTCATTGAAATTACCCTCGTAATGCTACTCAAAGATGGTGAAGCTCGTACGCTTTCTTACCGGTGACTTTAAATGACGGTTAGCCTATTTGACACTTTACTCAGAGATGGTGAAAGAGGCTCTTAGTTAAACAATTTACCGATGGTATAAAAGGTCAAGTAGTTATTATACTTAAGTTAAATCATGTTTTTTTGCTCCCCGTTTAAGTACCAATAGAATTAAAATAAAGTTGTGTTATATAACATTTTATATAACCTTGTTGTATAACACGACCACATTATTTAACATTGCAACATAAAACAAGAGTATTTAAATTAACAGTGCTAACAATGTTATGTAACATGTATAAAATTTTTATAACTTTGTATCGTAAAAGATAATGGAGACTATTTTGTGTGATGCAATTATAACATAAAACAAGACAGTACTCATACATTGAAATAATAGTGCAATATAACAATGTTATATAACATTTTATTTATTTAATAGCTAACCTTACAGCATTTAACATTTAACAATTACATATAATAGATTAAATTTTTATATAGCCTATTACAAGGTTAGGCATCTTAAAGTTTATATGTACAAAAAAAGTGCTCATGTATACAGTTGTTATACAACTTTGTATATCATAAAACTTAATTGTGACTATTTTGTGTGATAGGAACTGTTATAACTCGGTCAAGTGAAGAAAGTGATTGAAATTGGCGGCGCTTTGTAAATTAGTTTTTAATTTATTTATTTTTAAGTGAAAATTTAAAAAAAAAAGTAATATTTTGTATTATTTATGAGGATAAAACACTGAACTCGCGGCTCTCGCGAGATGACGTAAGCGTCAGCCAAGAAATACAATTCCTCGATGCCAGATGGCGCTGTGGTTCGACGTTAGATAACAATAAATTTAAAGCTCTGTGCTCATAATAAAAATAATTTCTAATAAGAAAGAATCTATGTGTAGCAATAGTGTGTGAGCGAGAGGCAAATAGAAGCGCCGCCATTTTGAATCCCTTTCTTTAATTGACTGGGTTTATATTTATTATGTAACTCTGTTATATGAAGAATTTCAAATAAATGAAAAATGAGAAAACACATAGAATACTCAATTTTGAGAAATTACTGTTCCATATTTAATAGTATGTATTTTTTTATTTATTTTAACATTATTTATGGTCGCACTTGTTTAGTATGAATTTCTTTTATGTGTTAATTTATGAATCCGTCCATTTGTTATTGACTTTAATGTCAATCTTTAAGAAAACTTGCCGTCCTTAAGCATTATTTAAGAATCTTAAGATTAAGTTTATATATTAAAGTGTTAGATTGTCTTATAAAATTATATTTGAATTTTTATTTTTGTTGTATTGTTTTGATCTGTTTATATACTTTTGTCACGTAAAAAATCCTATCTTTTAAGTTGGACCAAATTACACACAGTTACCAAGTTTTATCAAATTCGGTTCAGTAGTTAACGAGTTTGTCATCGACAAACAACGTGACACGTAATTTTTATATATAGTAATATAGAGACAATAAAGAATGTATTGTAGACGCTATTTTTAACCGGCGACGTCCGACGCAAAAACGGGGTGTTATAAGTTCGACGTGTGTCTGTGATGCTGCAGCATCAGGTAGTCTGCTGACACCCAACTCCTCAGCACCTTACAGCAGATATAGCGTGTTTGGGCTCAATAGAAAGTCTGGGGTTATTTTTTTTATTTTTTATTATATTTTTTACTAGATATAAAAATTTTTACTAGATAGTAAAAAAAAATTCATACTTTTATAAAATAAAAACTTCATAATTTAAAAAAAAGCATTTTATTTATTTTATTACATAATATCTTTAAAAATATAACACAGTTATACAAAAGTTTTTTTCATTTTATATACAAGAGATAATTTATAAAATAACATTTTAAATTTTTTTTTTTTATTCTTCACTACGAGAAGTGGGCAACGCTATTTTATAAAAAAAAGTTGATACTTTTTGTCACCATCAAGTCTAACTTGAATGTATTGATTGAGACGAAGTCGCAGGCAGCAGCTAGTTTAGGAGTGTTACGTAACGCAATTTGGGGGAGGGGAGGGGAGGGGGGGAGGTCTTGTAAAACGTTACGATGCGTTACAGGGGCGAGAGGGGAATCCCTCGAGTGTATTGTACGTCATTTTTATTTTGTTCTCTCAAGTTGGCAACCCTTTTCTTTGGTAAAAATGGTCACTTGGTTGTTACTTAACGTTTAGGGAGGGGGGGGGGGGGGGGTTACAGAAAAACGTTACGGCGCGTTACTTGGGGGGGAGGGGGGGGGGGGGGGGGAGTCTTCAAAAATTGCTTTAGCCCACATTTTAAACAAACAGTACTTTTTTTTCTATATGAAAGGTACCCTATGTCCTTTCCTGTATCCCTGATAACGTGTTACAAAATTACATGACGATCGGTCGAGTGGTTAAGGCGTGAAAAGGTAACAGACAGACAGACAGATAGATAGACAAGAGTTACTTTCACATTTTAAATAAAGTATCAATAGTATAGAATCTTCATCGACTTGGATTTTTATATTTTAAGTAAAAGTAAATATTTACGTTCAAGTATTACTTAACGAAATCTTTGACAAGATTTTTGACACCTCCCCCACCCCTCCGATGTAACGCGCCGAAACGTTTTTCTGCACCCTCCCTAAACGTTACGTTTAGAACATACTTTACCAAGTGACCATTTTTACCAAAGAAAAGGGTTGCCAACTTTGGAGAACAATTTAAAAATGACGTACAATACACACGAAGGATTCCCTCCCGCCCCTATAACGTTTTACAAGACCCCCCCCCCCCTCCCATCCCCCAAATTGCGTTACGTAATAGGGGGCGTTCAAGTATTACGTAACGCAATTTTTGAAGACTTTTAAGATCCCTCCCCCCATGTAACTAGCCGTAACGTTTTCCTTTAACCTCCCTACCCTTCCCTAAATGTTACGTAACAACCAAGTGATAATTTTTACGAACGAAAAGGGTTGCCAACTTGGGAGAACAAAATAAAAATGACGATTACACGATTACGCCCCCTCAAAAACAATACAAAACATTCAAAATATAGCATCACAGACTCACTTTTGAAAAGTCAAGTGGTCAACTCAGTCGTGCTCGTGGCCCATTGTCAAAAATGCGGGCAACATGGCGCCGAACGCGAGTATGATCATTTCGCACATTTGCAAACCACCGAACCCCTTTTTGGGCGGGACGCCATCTTGCATCGGCAAGAGGACGTGCGTGTGCGCATGTTGCGACGTCAGTTCCGGTAACACGTGCACAGTGGCCACGTACAGGAATGTGCCTGCGGAGAATAGCATGGCTATCGCTGTGGAAGAAAATAAAAAGTGTCAAACATACATAATATAATAGGAAAGTGCCGATCGAAAACAGCATGACTAGCTGTTATGGCGGAACGAAAAAAAAAACATGTCAAAAGTTAAATGTTATTGACGCTAGGAAAGTTTCGACCGAAGACCGAACCAAAAAAACGTGTCAAAAATCAAGTGTCTATGTATTCGGCCGGCATTTTCCTATAACGTATAGTAAAATCCTGGCAGAAATAACATGGCTATCGCTGTGGAAGAAAGAAAAACATGTCTAAAATTAAATGGCTACGTATAGGAAAGTTTCGGTTGAGAATAGCATGGCTATCGCTGTTGAAGAAAGAAAAACGTGTCGAAAATTAATTGGCTACGTATAGGAAAGTTTCTGTTGAGAATAGCATGGCTATCGCTATGGAATAAAAAAAAACGTGTCGAAAATTAAATGGCTACGTATAGGAAAGTTTCGGTTGAGAATAGCATGGCTATCGCTATGGAAGAAATAAAAACGTGTCGAAAATCAAATGGCTACGTATAGGAAAGTTTCGGTTGAGAATTGCATGGCTATCGCTATGGAAGAAATAAAAACGTGTCGAAAATTAAATGGCTACGTATATAGAAAGTTCCGGCCGAGAATAGCATGGCTATCACTGAGGAAGAAAGATAGCATGTCGAAAATGTATAGGAAAGTGCCGATCGAAAACAGCATATGACTGGCTATTATGGCGGAACGAAAAAAAAGTGGCAAAAAACCTAACCTATGTCTACGTTAGATAGGTTCCAGCCGAAAACAGCATGGCTATCTATTGCTGCGGAACCAAAAAAAGTGTTAAAAATCAAGTGGCTACATAAGGGTTTTCAGCCGAAAATAGCATGGCTGTCTTTGTATAGCGGATAAAACTAAAAGTGTCAAAATATCATTAATATAGTTTTGTACGCCATTCACAGGCAGACCAAGAAAATTTAATTTATATATGGTCACAAAATAATAATAATAATAATTATTATTATTAAAAAAAAAAGCACGTCTTTTATGGAAAACGGTTTAATTATAGCGTTGCTTGTGTCACAGGCGACGGTGGCCACATACCGCTGCTTAAAAACTAAAGGGTCATAAAACAAAAAAAAAATCCAAAAATGTTTTTATTGCAAAAATACAATCACAATCGTTCATATTGTATTTTGTAAAAAGATTTATGTTTGTTTTATTCCTTCATATTTAGTATATTTTGATCATTTTTTATATATTCAAAAGTAACTTATATATGCTTAAATCTCTTCTAGTATTCAGTTTATTATAAAAGTAAATAAAACATTTAACGCTACTTAAAAATACGCTTCTAACGATGTATATAATATGCATATATATTTGATATATATCTAATAAGAAGAAAAAAATAGACAAAAATAATTTAATTTTTTTTCGATTAGTTCTCCTGTAAAAAGTGTAATTTTGATTTGTGACCCTTTAGTTTTTCAAGCAGCGATACCATCAAGTGTGACGGTCCACTGTCTGTGTGTCGACCTTAACATAAAAAAGCCACATACCATCAAGTGTTGTACCTCTCTCTGTCTGTAATAGAAAAAAAAAAATGATAAACTCACCAGTAGCATTAAAATCACTCAAGGTCTGCTTGCTTTCGTTACCTATACCGAAGTAAGTGAGCAAGGCGAGCAAGGGGGCAGCGCTAGAGAAGATCAGGAGATGTTTCCTGATGCGATTTCTGAAAAGAATATTTATCACTTTTTAAAATTAAATATTTGTTTAGGCAATCAGTCTTTATGGTTGGGGGGGTAAAACAGTCAATTCGCACCGACATAATAATAAAAAAAGATATTTTTTTTATGATTAAGTTTTTTTTTTATAATATTTATTGTTTTTATCAATATTGTAAAAAAAAAAATTGAAATAAAAAAAAATTGATGAATAAATTAATAATGATAATAATTTTCCGACTGTATCTCTGTCGGGGGTAAAACCGTCAACCCCCTCATTTTGGCTTTTGGAGGGGGGGAGGCGAAAATTTTATTGAATAAAATCAATAATCGAGCAAAACTCGAGAACGGCTGGACCGATTTTAATTCTGTATTAACTCATGGATAGGGGGGGTAATCAGGCAAGGTTTTTACGTAAAAAAAAAATGCACCCCGGGCAAAGCCGAGAGCGGGTCGCTAGTAATAAAATATTATTGATGGATGGGACAAGTTGCTGTGGGACACCGGAAAGGACATAATGGTACCTTTCATCGTTCAACTCGAACGAAGTCGCGGGCACCAGCTAGTATACTTATACATGTATAATATATTTTTATTTTGAATTTTTTTGTTTCCTATTAAATTTTCATAAAAAATCTAAATATTGATATTCTGAATAAAAATCATATTATAATTATTTACGTCAAATTATAGGAGTTTTACTTGTAGTGAAATCGATCCTTTTCTAATACCAGATAAAAATCTTACGTTACTTATAAAGAAGGGGGAGGGGGAGTCCGAGAAATATTATGTGCCCTTACTTAATTTAGGGGGCCAAAATCGTTCTTAAGTATTTAATTAATGGCCACCTATACTAACACCCCGTTTTTGCGTCGAGCGTTAAAAAAGAGAGAAGGTATATTAATCACCTCTCCAACCCAGCGTGCAAGAGGAATGTGACAAGTCCGAATGCAGCCGGAGCCTTGTGCAACATGATAGCTAGAAAAACTATGATTTCCACGTCCGCGTGCGAAGTGGTGGCCGCAGCACCTAGGGCCACTCCATCGGCTGAAAAATATATATATATATATAAAAGTTGTGTTAGCACCCTTAGACTTTGGGTACATTAATTAAACCATTTATGAAAAGAGCAACTAGGGGGTTTCTTGCCGAGTTCTTCCCCCTAGAAACAGCTTTCCGAACCGTACCCAAAGTCTTGTAAGTTTGACGAAGATAAATGTTTTGTAAAAACTTACATCTAATAAATGATTTGAATTGAATTGAATTTTAGTCTAAATAATTTTATCGTCCGACCGATATATCAGTACTACAAATTCCAACTATAAGATGTACGGACGGACATACAACAACGACCTCTCTTCACGAACGCTGACAGTTCGTTCAACTGACTGATACCTTTTCCAATGTCATTCAATATCATACCTTTTCAATCTCACCGAATGAATTTGAATGAATGAATGAATGACGTCACGTGGCAACGCGTCGTCAAGTGGCGACGTATCGTCACGTGATGACCACGTCGCTACTAATGCCAATAAAGTAAACTTATTATTATTTTTTTTAACTGTAAAAAAAAGGGCGAACCGTCTCTAATAGACACCCAAAATTTGAGACATACCATGTTAAGTGGATTTGCCCCATATAATTTTTTCTGCCTATGTTATTCTGTATAATTCAATTAACCGACTTTTTGTACAATGTATATACAAATATTGTGTATAAATATGTATCTCAATATGTTTATTAAAATACGTATACATGTCACCGTGAAATTGTACGAACCGTTACTTTGTAATTTATCTAGTGAGATTATAAACTGTCGACAGATTGTGAACGGACATCAAAATTTACAATCTAACGCTTAAATTTTCGTAAGTTTATAAACTGACCGTGACTAGCCGTCAAATTGTAAATTTTGATCAACAACAATTCACTATAGATCTACAAAAGTACCACAGTGGACATAAGCAAAATAGTAAGTAGTGAGAATTGACAAATGGAAAAATTAAGTGTGATTAAACTAATAGAAGAGTATAATTTAGCTAAAGGTCAGGGAAGGCGACATGACTGACATGACTGTTGGTACCGAAAAAGTGAAGAAAGTTCCATTTAGATCCAGTGGTACAAATAATTCCAATTCATTTTGTTTGTAATTCTATTCACACGAATATGTGTCACCTATAACGCCGACCAATCAATGGACAGTTTACAATTTCGCGAGTGATAAATTGTAAGACTGTGCAGTGATTGGTTCATTTGTTTGTAATTTGACGGGTTAGAGATAGTAATATTATAAACTGACAGCTAGACATGGTCGGTTTATAAACTTACGGAAATAAAAGCGTTAGATTGTAAATTTTAATGTCCGTTCACAATCTGTCGACAGTTTATAATCTCACTAGATAAATTATAAACTAACGGTTCGTATAATTTTACGGTGACATACATACCTCTTTTTGAAACGCCACAGAGCACATTTCATATATAGCAGAAAAGCTAAAGCGGTCCCTAGACTATCGTGCGTGTATATATGTCAGTCATAGCTTGCTGGATGAAAAATAAAAGGAACTATCAATCAACTGTCAGCACGTAGGTGCATGTCATTCAAATCAATCAATACAATTAAACGGTCATGCATGCATGACAGACACGTAACGCATTTCATGCTGCACGACCGTCTAGGGACCGCTTAGCATCATCATTACAGTCGGCTTCTTCAATGCTGACGGTCGTGCCCGCTTTGAATTGCCTCGGTGGCATTGACCACCAGCTGCTTCCGTTCCAAAGCATTTCCCTGTCCTCATAGCCTTTCTCAAAGCGGAGAATATAAAATGGTTTTTCTACTCACCGGCCGCATGCACCACTAGACCTACTGTGGCTGTGATATTCTTCTCAGTTGGATTCGTGGAGTCGTTATATCTGGACGATATATGGTCTATTACTAACATAAAAACAAAACCTGGAACGAAAAAATTAATAATTTATTAACTTACACTACTGAAGGGATAACAGTATAATCCGTCCAGTACTATGGACTAGGTCCTACGGTATTAAGATACTAGAGAGGGGAGGTTTTTAGTGGGTAGGGTGGGGCGGTTACCCCAAACCATGATGGTCATGAGAGTTTAGCGATTTTCCCCATACAAAAAAGTGCCCACTTTTTTGTATGGGGAAAATCGCCTAACAACGCCTAAAGAAATTTTCCCTTCAAAAATAATATATTTATTTTATTTCAAAATCCACAGCTCTTAACATAAAAATTACAGACAAAAAAAAAACACACCTTACAGCCTTACAATTATGGATTTTACATTTATACAAAAAAATAACAAAATTATGTGACTACCTATAAAAAATCACATATTAAATATAAATACATATATGTATAACATACAATACTTACATTAAATATAATACATATATTCATACATACAAATTACATAGAACTGCCACTGCCTTAAAAATTATAACATAAGTATGTAAACATAAACATAATCAATGTAGTGTGAAGAACATTGCATCTTATAAAATTTCTTCTTTTTTATTTTCATGGTATACCAATGGTGAACCTTAAAAAAGGGCATTTTTGATTCGTTACTTACCTAAAACTAGGGATATTCCTATAACACTATGTAGATCGGCAGCCTTGTGCGGTGGTTGGGCCGTGTAGTCTTTTGTGATGGACGTGGGCGCTGTGCGTTCGCTGAACAGCGAGTGGATACCTTCGGGTATTATCACGGCCAGTGCGGTGCCCACTAGGAGGCCCGCACCGAACACCGTTACCTTTTTCAATTTATCCTGAAAACATTACCGAGTAGCTACAATCTTATTATTTTCTTCTGATATTTATTGATTTTTTTTTGGCCTGATTGATCACAAAACAGGATATGTGCTTAATATCTTTCTCAAAGTTAGCTCTACCTAGTTGATAAATTTAAATAAACTAACTGGTGCCCGCGACTACGTCCGCGTTCCTCGATAAATGAACTATCCAACACAAAAAGAATTTTTCAATTCGAACCAGTAGTTCCTGAGATTAGCGTGTACAAATTCAAATTCAAATCATTTATTTACAAGTGATATGGGTTAATGTGAACCAGTTCTTATTGGCTTTAATATGCCACCTCATGCACTGCCACACAACCAAACAAACAAACAAACTCTTCAGCTTTATATATTGGTATATAGATATAAATATCTTCACACATTCCACACAGCACCATCAAGTTCCACAGTAAGCAACTAATGCTTGTATTATGGATACCAGACAATTGATATACAGATAGATTACTTTTTTTGTTGTAAATACACATAAAACATTCACGACTCAGGTACAAAGGTAAAATGTTAACACGTAAACATTTGCCCCTAGCGGGATTCGAACCGGCGACCGTTTGGTTAACAGCTAGGGTTACTAGCCACTAGACCAAATGTGTCGTAGTTGGAACATATCATTATCTCTACCTAGTTAAAGTAGTGGCAGAGCACATTACGTTTTGCAGTTTTTCAAGCAGCCCGTCTAACAGCACGGCAGTAACCAACCAATTACAGAATACCACCGTGAAATAACAGCATATGTGCTGTTGTGTTTCGGTGAGTGGGTAAGGCATGCCAGAGCCCATTACCCCACCCCTCCCTTATCACTTATCCTTAATCCTTCTATGGTCGGCAGCACCTAGGTGCTTCAGTTCCGGAGATTATCCTTGTTAATGAATTTTCAACTTGATTACTGGGTGAATATAAATAGGTTAATTTTCAGATAGGGAAAAAGAAAAAAGTAAAATATAATGACAGAGAAAATTTATAAGCAATGTTGAAGACAAGAGTTTTGTTGTGAGATTTTTAGTGTAATGTTTATTTATAAGTTCTTATACCTTTTGATATGTTTGCTGCTTAAATTATAATATTATGAAGAGTTCAATAAAGAAGAATAATGTGCGCATTATATCACGTTTTATTTATATTGTATATGGATCTTTGAAATCAAGAATGAAATTGAAGGAAGATATTAAACAAATAATAAGTCAATCATATAAGAATCCTCCACATATAAACAAACATACAAAATCTGCCTTCATATTAGTGTAGATTTATATTGTAAAATATCCTGTAACATATGTTGCATAGTTATAGTATCAATATTACATCAAGCTATGTTGCGATAACAAAAATGTTTATCAGTTTATTACGCCGCTGTTACGAAGTTATTTTATTACAAAAATCGTTATTAAGACACTTTAGAATATCACGTATAAAAATATATTGTAATAGAAATGTTACGTTCTTTTGATGTGTTGAAACTGGAATTGCGAAATAGGCTAAATTTCCATAAAAAAATAATCAAATATTTTTTTCCACATACCTCAGACATGTTAACATTTAAAGGGATACTTCCAGCCACATAGGAACCCACCAGCATCACCAGAGTCAGTAAAATAAGGAAGAAAGTTTCATCCATTTTTGCGATCCGATTAAATATTGTTTAAATTACAAAATAATGATTTAACACTATAATTTTGACACAGACTCGGGTTATTTTATGAGTAAATGCGCACTGTACGTTGTTTTATCCATGAGTAAAGACGAATTACACGATAATTTCATTAAAATAGTACACAACCATACTAGAGATTTGGCAATATTTCCTTTTTATTGACAAATCTGTCTGGCAGTGATTGTGTTTTGACAGATGACGTGCAACTCTACAGTGTTGCTATAGTAAATTTATAAATAGCCACGCTTGCCATAAGTAAAATAGCTGTGTGTTGTCACACAGAATACAATTAGGGCCTTTTCATCAACTCTCAAGTAGGCTAACCGTCATTTAAAGTCACCTGTCACAGGGAATAATTGAGCTGATATACCTTTGTTTGTACAGTAAAAGTCCCAAACATTAAAAAGAAAATAATAAAAAAGAAATCGCCTATCGAAGGATGCACTAAACCGAGTGGATAATTTAATAAAACATTATATTATTTCTAAAAGTAACTAATCAACACATTACTTGTAGTTGGTGAAAGAGGCCCTTAATAGTATAAAAGATTTTTCGGAAGACCGTATAAGGGCGCAAGTATTATTTTGTTTATTTTTGATTTTGCGTCCGCGTTGAAAAAGAAAAAAGTAGCCTATCCTGTGTCTAGGGCCCCTGTACGTCTATGTTTGCCTACCAAGTTTCATGAAAATCAGTTAATTAAGTTATGGAGGAACATACATACATACACTTACAGATTTATTATTAGTATTGATTTCTTTAATAAAGTACACAGACTTGTATAATGTACTAGCTGGTGCCCGCGACTTCGTCCGCGTTCAAAATGTTATATAGCCTACAGCCCTCTTGCGGTGAGCAGCCGACTTGTTGAGTCAAAGCTGTGTATTAATAGTTCAGCCACTGAACGATAGATGGCGTTAATCTTTTTTGTCTTAATAGGTCTGCCACTGAACGATAGAAAGCAAGAATCTAAATAAAGATTATTCATATTTTTTAACCTTTCAGGTCACACTAAATAGCCTAAAGCCTTTCTCGATAAATGGACTATCCAACACAAAAAGAATTTTTTAATTCGAACCAATAGTTTCTGTGATTAGCGCATACAACCAAACAAACTCTTCAGCTTTATATATTGGTATATAAATGTATATGCAAATCGAATCGAGCGGATCTCTAAAAACAAATTGCATATTCTAGCTCTTTAAAAAACAATAGTCAACAAAATAGTAATGAACTTCATTAAAATTGTAATTTTACTAACTTGAAAGACAATGCGGGTTAATAATGTGATTCTTAGTACGTGGTATGTGTTTTAAATAAATTTGGACCACAATAAAGCCCGTTACACACGTAGCTATAATATATATTAATATAAATTATACCAAGGCAAATTACGATATATTTTCTATACAAATATTGGAGCTACGAGTATAATATATATGTCTATGACGTCACCAATGTATGCCGTAATATAAATTATAGCACGGTATATTAACATATATATTATAGCTACGTTTGTGACGGGCTTTAACTTTATGATAATCTAGTGATAGTGATCTACTCGCTAACATATAATTAACCATTATTTTCTTGTAGATTAATCATATTATATTGTTGTTGATTTATAGGAGTTATTATTTCTGCTAAATCACACTCAAATATGGTAGGGGAGCCCACGATGCTAAATGTGGAGTTACTCGAGCGTCGTGGGCACCTATTGTATTTTGAAGAATATATGGTAGAAAGAAAAAAAGGTTATATGATGTTTCCCCTTTTTAATAAGCGTCTACAGCTACAGGCGTTCAAAATTTTGTAGTTTTAGTAAAAGTTCAATGTGGCAATGAGTGTCACGTCGAGATTCATTAATCATTGTGTTCAGCTGTGTTATAAAATTGGTCAATTCTTTCTGTCTGTTTTGTCATAAGAATTGGTAGGGGAGCCCACAATGCTAAATGTGGACTCACTCTAGTGTCGTGGGCACCTATTGTATTTTGAAGATTAGATGGTAGGAAGAAAAAAAGGTTATATGATGTTTTCCTTTTTAATAAGCGTCTATCGGCGTTTGTAGACACTATATTAAAAAAATTCTCCAAATAATCGTCAGATTAGGAATCAGCACGATCAGGAATTCAGGCTGAACCGTCTGTATGAAAATCTGACGCGCTCGAGTATTTCAAGATGGCGATCGCCAAAAATCCTTTTTGCATTTTCAAAAAGCTGCCACGAGCTTGTTTTACATCCGAATCGTCTGTATTTTAAACGGTAGCTTAGTTTAAGTTCACTTAACATCTCCTCTGAAAATCTGACGCGCTCGAGTAATAATTAAATTTTTATCCAATCCGGCAGATTAACACATCGCTGCTTAAATTTAAAAGTACAACAAATCAAAAATTCCAAAAATGTTTTTATTGCAAAAATACAATCCTTCATATTGTATGTTGCAAAAAGATTTATGGTTGTTTTATACCATATTTATTATATTTTGATATTTTTTTTATATTCAGTATTCAGTATTCTGTTTATTACAAAAGTACTTAAAACATTTAATTCCACTTAAAAATACGCTTCTAACTATGTATGTATAATATGCATATATTTGATATATATGTATATCTAATAAGAAAAAAATAGACAAAAAATTTTTTTTCGATTAGCTCTCTTGTAAAAAGTGTAATTTTGATTTGTGGTACTTTTGAATTTGAGCAGCGACATATCCGTTATCGGAGACATGTGGGACATATACGTTGGCAATATCTGACGCGCTCGAGTAAATCCCAAAATCCCCTCTTCGGCTCCCCTACCAATAGGTTCGATAGGGATCTTAAGTAGCTAAGTAGAATTGGACATTGGACAATGAATTATATTAAGATATTAAGTAGATTTTATAATAAAAAAATCCTTTACATTTGTTGAGGCTGTTACAAGAAAGTAGAACTCGGCTGCGTTCAATAAAATATGAATTTATAATTAGGTACTGTTAGGTACTTCACCTTGACTATTTTATTACAGAGACCTTGATTTGTGCAGTTTACAATATTCAATAGGAAATATTTTTTATTCTATTTGTAATATTTGCCCTTGTTTAATTTTGATTTTGTGACATCTACAAAGACTGAAAAGTCTCCAGTCGCGTGAGTTTGTCTCTATGTATGTGCGCGATGATCTCAAAAATTCAAAATTTTCATGCGATTTTATGCTCATTGATAATGTAGCTTTCTATAGGTGAAAGAATTTTTAAAATCGGCCTACTAGTACTCTTTATAATATAATATATCAATCATCATCATCGTCATCATCAATCAATACTAATAATAAATCTGTAACGGTTGGTCGTGGAGTAAGTTACTTTGTTTTCAGAGATATCGTGTTTATAGGCTCTATACAATGATGCTGAAACTAAATTGACCATTTTTAGATTTTTTTCTGTATGTATGTATGTATGTAAGTATGTATGTTCATCCATAACTCTTAAACGAATTAACTGATTTTCATGAACTTGGTAGATAAAAATTTAGACGTACAAGACACAGGATAGGCTACTTTTTTCTTATTCAACGCGGACGAAGTCGCGGGCGCCAGCTAGTAATTATAGTATTACTAACTTTTAAAAATAATATAGTCTTCTTTCAGAAAAATATCCTATCTACGATATTTAAGGTACTTTCCCTTCATGTCGCATATTCTTGGGACGCCCTATACTATATTAGACTAGCTGGTGGCCGCGACTTCGCCCGCGTTAAAAGTAAGAGATGTGTAGCGCCTGCCTAAATGTGTAAAGCAATATAACGCCTGACATCTTTGCTGTTATAAAATTTTCAGGGGTTGTATCTTTATTTTTAGTAGATAACTTATGCCCGCGACTTCGCTCGCGTTTAAAATTATATACTAAAACCTTCCTCTTGAATCACTCTATCTACTAAAAAAAACCGCATCAAAATCTGTAATGTAGTTTTAAAGATCTAAGCATATATAGGGACAGACAGACAGCTGGAAGCTACTTTATTTTATACTATACCGTGTGAAGCCGGGAGGGGTTCGTTAGTATATTAATATATTATGATAAAGAGAGAGGTCTTATAAAATATAATTATTATAAAATATATAGTCTGTTGGCCCTACGGTCTGTAAACTACTCAACCTTGGATTCCACTTGAGGGTTTACTTTATGTTTTTCGGGGTCGAGAAGTCCGAAAATCGTGATCTTAAAACCTCAAAATCCGCATCAAAGTGGACCAAAATTGGGAAAAAATTGGACCCAAAATTTGTTTTTCGAATTTAAGATTCAAGAACTAGTGAATTTAAAATTCAAAAACTAGTGGACCTACCACTAGTTTTTGAATTTATACATTACAAACATACAAATCTTCTCTTTATAATATTAGTAACTACTTATAGATAATTAAGTTTTTCTCTTACCGAAACCAGAAACGACTATTTTCGGACCTACCGAATATACACAAAAAATTTCATTAAAATTGATCAATCCTTTTCGGAGGAGTTTGGTTACAAACACTGTGACACGAGAATTTTATATATTAGACTAGCTGGTGCCCGCGACTTCGTCCGCGTTGAATAAGAAAAAAGTAGCCTATCCTGTGTCCTGTACGTCTAAATGTATATCTACCAAGTTTCATGAAAATCAGTTAATTCGTTTAAGAGTTATGAAGGAACATACATACTTACATTACATACATACAGAAAAAAATTCCAAAAATGGTCAATTTAGTTTCAGTATCATGTATGGAGCCTATAAACACGATATCTCTGAAAACAAAGTAACTTACTCCACGACCAACCCTTACACATTTATTATTAGTATTGATGATACAGGCTGTCCTAAGACTATGCGACATGAAGGGAAAGTACCTTAAAAACCGTAGATAGGATATTTTGCTGAAAGAAGACTTTATGTTATTTTTAAAAATTAGTAATACTGCATTCAAAGATTTTCTAAAAATTACGTCGTCAAGCAATATAACACCTGACATCTTTGCTGTTATAAAATTTTCAGGGGTTGTATCTTTATTTTTAGTAGATAGCTTATGCCCGTGACTTCACTCGCGTTGAAATTATATACTAAAACCATCCTCTTGAATCACTCTATCTACTAAAAAAAACCGCATCAAAATCTGTTATGTAGTTTTAAAGATCTAAGCATATATAGGGACAGACAGACAGCTGGAAGCTACTTTGTTTTATACTATACTAGCTGGCGCCCGCGACTTCGTCCACGTGGAAATAGAAAAATAGTAGCCTATCCTGTGTCCTGTACGTCTAAATGTATATCTACCAAGTTTCATGAAAATCAGTTAATTCGTTTAAGAGTTACATAGGAACATACATACATACATACAGAAAAAAATTCTAAAAATCGTCAATCTAGTTTCAGTATCATGTATAGAGCCTAATCAGTACACGATATCTCTGAAAACAAAGTAACTTACTCCATCACCAACCCTTACACATTTATTATTAGTATTGATACTGATTTTTATACAGAACCAATTTGTATATATTTTTCCTGTATTACAATTCAATTCATTTGAGTATAATCGATGCATTGCTTAATTATGATTCAAGTATCATTGTATTCGAGCTGTCGTCATTGAAGGTTGTGTTGGTGTTGAGTTGATTTTTTTTAATCGAAAAAATACAAAGTAAGTGAAAAATTATTTTATTATAATACTGCTTACTTATGCTTAGTACGAGTATAAGTTGTTTTCGCAATACGTTGTTTTTTATTGTTATAACTCAGCAATTAACTGACGTATTTTGAACGCGTCACTTATTAATTATGTAAAATAATGTATCGTATGATTTCAAAGATAATTATGTCTAGTCATGGGAAAAGGCGGTTCTGTGACATGTTAGATTATCCATACCTAATCTAATTATTATTTACTATAGCTGTTGCCTGCTACTTCGCCTGCGTATATGATATATTTTTTTCAATTCAATTCAATTCAATTATTTATTGCGAAACCATAATGTACAAGGATGTTATAAAAATAAAGACCAATGTTATGGACCCTGTTGGGCATGCAACTTAGGGACTAGGGACTTTATATAAATATATTTATATTATATTATATTATATTATATTATATTATATTATATTATATTATATTATATTATATTATATTATATTATATTATATTATATTATATTATATTATATTATATTATATTATATTATATTATATTATATTATATTATATTATATTATATTATATTATATTATATTATATTATATTATATTATATTATATTATATTATATTATATTATATCTATAGATATAGTTAGGTTAATGGAATCCTTACATTTTATAAAATGTCTGTCTGTATGTTCGCGATAAACACAAAAACTACTGCACAGATTTTCATCCTGTTTTCACCAATGGATAGAGTATTTCTCGATGAAGCCTTATCAATACTAATAATAAATGTGTAAGGGTCGGTCATGGAGTAAGTTACTTTGTTTTCAGCGATATCGTGTTTATAGGCTCTATACATGATACTGAAACTAAATTTACCATTTTTAGAATTTTTTTCTGTATGTATGTATATTCCTCCATAACTCTTAAACGAATTAACTGATTTTCATGAAACTTGGTAGATAAACATATAGACGTACGGGACACAGGATAGGCTACTTTTTCTTTTTCAACGCGGACGAAGTCGCGGGCGCCAGCTAGTCTATAAATAAATTTAAATGTGTCATTAAAACTAAACTTCTCTCGAAAGGTTATTCTAAAATCACTGATTATTTAAGCGACAAAGAAGTCTGGATTTAAGCGATTCGGAACTCGTACTATGTTTAGTATTAAAAAACTATAATTGTGTATATAATATATACCTACTTTAATTTTGTTAAAATTAAGTAAGTGAATTGTGCTATTTTATATTTTAATGATGGCAAAAAGAATAGTATCCTGAGTTTTTTTCGGGATTTCTTCTCAGGATCGTAATCTTGGTTTTTTTCGAAACCCTGGTAAATTTAAATTTATAATGAAGATCATAAGTTTCTTGTAGAAACCTAATTGATAAATAAATATTTTTATTTTTTTTATTTTGTATATAATTTACAAAGTTAAGCGGGCGAAGTCGCGGGCAGCGGCTATTGTTTTATAAAAGTCAAATGTCAAAATTAACATATTAATATGTAAATAAAATTGTTAGAGGTCGGACTTCCTTAAGCGAAATAAAGTGATGTTTCATTACGGTTTAAGAATGACGAAAAATACCTCTAACGCTTTGATTAATATTACCGGTAATATCTTATCTATACCAATATTATACATTATAAGAGCGGGTATAAAGAGAAATAGCCAATCCTAGATTTGAATTTTATCTAAGTAAACAAAGTCTAATTTAATTAAATTTTTTTAAACAGATAAATACATTATAAATGAAAGTGACGACTGTAACAGAAAACATAATATAATGAAATTTACTCTATAGAAAAAAATCACCAAGTGAGCTCTCATTTCCATCGATTTTAGTTTTATTTTTCAAAATGACACACATTACAAAGCTAAAAGTGTATCAGTAATTTCACTTCACATATTATCTAAGGCTGTATGTAACAATTTTTCATTTGACATTGTAGTTTACGAATAATTAACATTTAATACTTTTGGCACTTATAACATTATTATTGAGCGAGTTGCGCTATCTTCCGTCGCATGTTGTGCGTAGTTGTACGTATTTTGTGTCACTGTCATGTCCAAGGGGCCGCGCGGGTCAAATCACAAATTTTGTTTGCTTTATACCCACTCTTAATCTCAGGAAGTACTGGTTCGAATTGAAAAATTCTTTTTGTATTGGATAATCCATTTATCGAGGAACGCTATAGGCTATAGAGAACGGGCTAGTTAACTATATATTTAACGTAGCTATTAATAATCTATACGAATAAAACATCTAAATTCATCAAAATGCCTCTCAAGCCCCTACGTCACTGTTTACGTAAAATAAAAAACCACGTCACATCTTATCCTTACATATTATAAAACAAATTCCTCCGCTGCGTCTGTCTGTGTCTGTTCGCAATAAACTCCAAAACTACTGCACCAATTTTCATACTGTTTACACCAATGGATAGAGTGGTTCTTGAGGAAGGTTTTAGTATATAACTAGCTGGCGCCCGCGACTTCGTCCACGTTGAAAAGGAAAAAAGTAGCCTATCCTGTGTCCCGTACCTCTCAATGTTTATCAACCATTAAATTAAGAGTTATGGAGGAACGTACATACATACAGAAAAAAATTATAAAAAACCTTCAATTTAGATTCAGTGTCATATATATAGAGCCTATAAACACGATATTTCTGAAAACAAAGTAACTTACTCCATGACCAGCCCTTACACATTTATTATTAGTATTGATTGATTCATCGTAAAAGGTATTTGGAAGTAATTAGTTAATGGGTCATTTGTTTAATGACTACATAATTTGCATTACCTATTTAAAATTAAAACATTCCTATATCAGTTTAATTTCCCATTGCTTTATTTAAAATTAAAACATTCCTATATCAGTTCTAATCAAAGATTTAAATCACAGATGCGCCCTTGCCATACTTCAGACGTCCGAAAATGTGTCATCGTTGGGAAGAGTGAGCTCACTCTTCCCGCCTGTCGCTTGTAGAAAGCAGTGAGCGGTTCACGTTACATACAAACATATTACGTGGACAGTTTTCAGAAGCACAGGGCGCATCTGTGATTTAAATCTTTGTTTCTAATCCCCTATTTTTAGCTACAACCAGAAAGTAAACTGAAATACAATGAAATAGTTATTTAATGATAAACAACTGCCATTCACAAGTTATTCCAAATAAAATATATCGAGATATCAAAACGCTTCCATTTTCTTTTTCTTCGTTTTTTCGTAACCTTGGCAACCACACTCCCAGCCGCTCTCACTTGACGCTGCCACCGGTGTTGCCAATACTATTCATAAAGGTATAATTCCAACAAGTAGGCCCCTATTCTTAAATCCCCTCCCTCCCAACTAGCACGCGAGTGTTATAAGAAGAGTTATAACAGCCGGTTAAGAGGTATTTCCCTATCGCTTCTATACCACAGAAAACTTTATACAGTCTACAGTAGCGATATAATAGCGTACTGAGCGTTTGTAAAGCGATACAAAGGTGCAGTAGTAGCTACTAAGATACTGCATAGTCGCAACACCTGTGGCGTTTCTTGTACCGACCTTCAAGTAGACTGTCAGTCTGTCTGACGATCTTTACTGTAACGTAATGTTACTAATTTTATTATATTACCTTATTTGTTTATTTATCTGTTTATAACTATTTATTAAACCTTTTTAAAATTAGTATTCCTTCATTTAAAAAAAATTCCGTTCTAAAATATTTGATTTTTGTTTTGCTTCGTCGCAGAGAGTGATGCGATTCGAATTTTGACCGTGAGAGAAGGAGTTTGTCTTTTGACACTGAAAAATTTCATATTTAAATAGTATGTTTTTTCAATATTAATTGTAAATTTTATTCAGTTTAATATATATAAAAACCCCGAATTTTATATGGGGTTTTTTTATACTGGTTGCATAATTTCCTTGGATCCAATTTTATTCGTCTAAACGAAGTTTGGACGTTTGGAGAGAAGGCTTTCTGGGTCCATTTCTTACGGCAGGGCCAATCCACGAGACGCTCGCCGTTTTATTCTTGTGGACGTCTTCAGAGTTTATTTTCTTTTATGGATAGCGTACCAAATTCTTCGACATACAGATAAGTTTTTTTTTTTTTCATAGAAGAGTTCTTTTTTAAGTTTCTTGTTTTTTTTATTTAATGTAATATGTTTTTATTTGCTAACTCGATATTTTTTATTTGTAGTTAGCTGGCGCCCAATTTTTATTTTTTTCCCTATAGCCGTTTACGTTTCTTTTGTTTTAAATAAAAAAGTATCCACTTTTTAACATAGCCATTTTTAATGAAGCGCCTGTTCGTGGTCTCATCTCAAGAACTTTCCGGTCATTGGCTCTCTTTTTGTATTGTGTCCTGCTCGCACTGCTACTTCAACTTTGACGACACGTTTGGTCTAGTGGCTAGTAACCGTAGCTGTTAACCAAACGGTCGCAGGTTCGAATCCCGCTAGGGGCAAATGTTTATATGTTGACATTTTACCTTAGTACCTGAGTTATGAATGTTTTGTATTTATAATATGTATGTATTTACAAAAAAAAAAGTAATCTTTGTAGTATATCAACTGTCTGGTATCCATAATACAAGGCTAGTTGCTTAGTGTGGAACTAGATGGTGCTCTGTGGAATGTGTGAAGATATTTATTTATTTAAAAAAAACTTACTCATCGTTTCGTTCGTTTACAGATAACCTCATTTCTGATTCGATCTCATAGAGTACTTAACCGCGAACATATAATTTTACATAGCTTGTTGTGACACTTTGAGCTTTCTTAAGAGGTCCATATATTTAAAGACCACGTTTCAGTTCCATAGATCATCCATCACTTTAGTGAAAAGCTATTGGAGTCAATTTAATTTATGGTTAGGGAGCCCACGATGCTAAATGTGTAGTCACTCGAGCGTCGTGGGGACCTTTTGGACTTTGAAGGTTGGATGGTAATAAGAAAAAAAGGTTATATGAAGTTTTTCATTTCAGCGGTGGGATGAGCGTCTACATGCGTTCAAAATTTTATAGGCGCTGTATTTTAAAAAATCCTCCATATAATCGTCAGATTAAGAATCAGCACGATCAGGAATTTAGGCTGAACCGTCTGTATGAAAATCTGACGCGTTCGAGTATTACAAAATGAGAATAACATTACAGATAACGACAATGCATGAGACAGAGTCGTCTACTATGGAGTTACCTGATCGCATTGCTGAGACGTTTGTTGGGAAGACAGTTCTCGTGACAGGCGGCACTGGATTTCTCGGGAAAGTCCTCATTGAGAAGTTGCTCAGGTAACCTTTTTTCATGGCACTTGCCATGAATTCAAAAATTTCAAAAATTCAAAATTCGTTAGTAACATTAATCATTAATAATGAATCATTAAGTTAGTTCATTTAATTATTATGTAGATAATTCATATTTTTTAATCATTAAGTTAGTTCATTTAGTTATTATGTAGATAATTCATATTTTTGAATCATTAATCATGAATGATTTTTGAATCATTAAAGTTAGTTCATTTAATTATTATGTAGATAATTCGTATTTTTGAATCATTTATCATCAATTTTGCAAAAGTAAATTATTTTTTTTTATACGTGAACTAGCTTTTTTGGTATGGTGGAATCTTGCAACTGAATTTCAAAGCAGTTATCTTTAACCGATTGAGCTGAAATTTGGTATACACGCTTATTTTGGATGACAATGCATTCTTAGCTATGTGACGTCATTCTAATTCCAATATGGCGGATCATCCAAGATTGCGGACTAGTTATTTTTTTTTGCAATACCACAGTATGGATATCAAATTAATGGGCTTGCTGAGGAGAATACGAAAAACTAATACAACTAAACTTTTTTAGTCCTCAATCATAACTAAAAAATATAAAATAAATTAGTGGTAAAAAATACTTTTTAAAAACAAGCTTTCATTTAAGTGCCTTAAAAGAAGAAAATAATCTTTAAATTAAATATAAAAGCTTGTCGCGAGATTTGCATATTTTATAGGAAACATTTCTTTCATAGAATTACTTAAGTATATTAAGTATGTCAAGCGATAAGCTTTTATATTTAATTTAAAGTTTATTTTATTGAATTCGTAAATGGGAATAAAGTGGTTTTTTTTTGCATATTAATATTAATTTTCTTTAATATTTCAGAGTATGCCCGAAAATTGGACGAATTATTCTTATAGTGAGACCGAAAAAAGGGAAAAGTCCACAAGACCGCGCTGAAGAAATACTCAAGGGTCCTGTAAGTTATTGAAAATATTATTGCCTGTAACGCGTGACGTGTGAAATGTGACATTTGATTTTACTCCCATAAATTTTCATACCACGGATATTTTTTTTCTAATTTCGTTTAGCCCATAATACTTACAACTTTCATGACAAAATTCACAGCTTTTCGAACCTTTACTGGCTACACGCAACATTTCTTCGCTTCTCGAACTAATAACAGCAGTTCCAGGGGACATAGCTCAGGTGGATCTTGGCTTGACTGAGGAAGACCGCGTCGTATGTCAAACGGCCAATATTATTGTACACTCTGCTGCGACTGTCAGGTAATTTTAACTTTGCAGCAGTGATATGTTAAACAAGACAGGATGCGCCCTTACCATACTACTAGTGACAAAAAAATGGTTCTCCAATTTGCACATCTAGTTAATAAAAATAATTTGTTTTCATTGCCATCTTAATAACGTATTTTTATTTCTTATTGGCGTATTCTTTTATTGTAAAGTGTTCTCATTGGTTGCTTGGACATATCATTGGTAAGTAGGCATTTTCGTATCTTTCTACGCACAGAATGAACACCCGTCATTGGTGCCGATTTCCGATTTTGATACCGGCGCGTCGGTGCCACGTATTAGGAGCGTTAGCCTTGTCCTTACGAAGTAATATAGAAGTCATTGCTTTGCAGTTGTTAAGGTGATTCTAAGAGCCGATGACTTTGCGCGAGTAGGTGGAACTAAGATGTAGCCCCCGCACCACCCGCACTTAGAGATCGCGTGAAACGAGTCAAAGACTAAATAAAGTAGAGTGGTAATATTTGATATTGAACATATTAAATATAGATAAATATAGATAGTGGCTTGAAAAATTATTATATTAAATCATTATTTGTACAATATATAGGTCTAATTCATACTAAAATTTTAAAAAAGAACCATGTAAATATTCCTTGTCGTTTAAAAGAAGATACAAATTTTCAACCAAAAACGACTTCTATTTAGATTTTTTTTCACATAGTAGTTGAACAGTTTGAACAATATTATTTGTACCTTATATAGATAAAATATCAATAAAAAGCATATATTTTTTTCGGAAATTTATGTTGACTTATGAAAGAGGAGATAGCCTCTGAACATCCGGTTTTTCAACCGATTGGCTCTTAGTATCGCCTTAAGACTTCACTTCCTTACATAAATGCGAAGTTTGTATGGATTTATGGACGTTTGTTACTATTTCACGCAAAAACTACTGAATGGATCAATGAAACTTTACTACAATAATTTAGCTTATATGTACATAGGCCACTAGTAAGTAATATATTAAATTTTGGTGATACGAAAAAAAAAATGTTGTCTAAACGTTGACAGTTCATTTTCTTCAAGCTTTTTGGTACGATGAGTAGGCTTAAGAAAGTTAAAGATTTGTATTTTTGTTTGTAATGAATAAACTCAAAAACAACTGGACTGATTTTAAAAATTCTTTCAATAGAAACCTATATTATCAAGTAGTAACATAGGCTATGGGCCTCTTTCACAAACTAGTTGTTGATTAGTTACTTTTAGAAATCATTTTCTGTTTTATTGAATTATGCACTCGGTTTACTGCATCATTCGATAGCCGATTTTTTAAAATTATTTTCTATTTAATGTTTGGGATGTTTACCGTACAAACAATGGTATATCAGCTCCATTATCCTCGGTTACCGGTGACTTTAAATGACAGTTTGGCCTACTTGACGTTTGTGAAAGAGGTGCTATATCTTATAAAGTTACGCGGGCGAAGTCGCGCGCAACAGCTAGTCTCTTATAAATACAGATCAATTTTAGCTGTTGTAGTTTATGATATTACTGTATATCTCCTGCCCTGATATGATATTAGCTTAGTTTTTAGAATAAAACTGCATAGAATATTTTTATTAACAATTATTATTACCGTTGTAGATTCGATGAGGGTATAAAAACAGCAGTTCTGCTGAATACAAGAGGGACTAAATATATGTTGGAATTGGCCAAGCAGTGCACTAATCTCGAGGTAAGTTGAGGGTCCGAGGGGTCCCAGGTTTGATTCCTGGCAGGGTCAACTCTTCAATGTTGGTTCTGGTCTTGATTTAGAAAGTATTTTCCACAAACGGCCTTCTTTTTTCCCAATTAACGAACCTTTCTACCCCCTCGGTAATACGCTCTGATGTTTGATAAAAAAAATGTTACATATGAATTCAAATAATCAATCAAACAAACATTTATTTACAACTTACTTAGTAACATGATAACAAAGAAAAGTAACGGTAAGAAAAATAAGAGTTACAAGTTATAAAAAGGTCCTAGGTTCCGAAAGAATCCTAGGTTTAACACACACACGGCCATACACCATGCATATGACCCTTAAAATTTAAATAAATATCGATAAATTTAAATAAAATTAAAATAAGAATTATTTATTGTCAAAAACACAACTGCTTGCATTTGGCTTGCACGAATAATTATTTACTTTAAGGTAATACAAGTCAGTTTTCCTCCATACAAACGTAGAATGTTAATTACTCCGCTGTTTTATGTTTAATTTACAAAAGTAAGCATGATACCGATTTATCTTGTCGTTAACTAGGTTCCTTGGCATACAAACTTTTAAAAAAAGTATTAATTTAAAAGATATGATCCTTGAAAAATCCATATTTTAACACAAGTTTTAATGCAACTTTGAGGCTGAATAAGTCACTCTAGTGTACAAAAACTTTAAAATACTTTGCTTATAAACATTGATTAGTTATTCAAGAGTTCAAATAACTTTACACGAAATGGATATATGCAGTAGTTGTGTCAAAAAGAGTTTTTTTTTTGGTATGAATCATTGTGCGTCTCACTCGACTGCTCTTCCCGTGAGACAGAACGCATTTTAGCCATGACCGATGAGTTCGGCCCGCCGACTTGTTTCACCTTAAGGCTTAGTTCACAAGGAGAGTTTCTAGAATGCGAGAATTCAATTTGTACACTAAAGTGACCTATTCAACATTAAAGTTGCATTAAAACTTGTGTTAAAATATGGATTTTTCAAGGATCATATTATCTTTTAAATTAATACTTTTTTTTACTAGTTTGTATAGCAACCTACCTAGTTAACGACAAGATAAATCGGTATCATGCTTACTTTTGTAAATTAAACATAAAACAGCGGAGTAATTAACATTCTACGTTTGTATGGAGGAAAACTGACTTGTATTATCTTTATAAAAAATGGATGAAAAAAAAATTGCTTTCATTGCTTGCTTTCAGCTCTTCCTCCATGTATCGACGGCATATTGTCACATGAATCAAAAGATCTTGGAAGAGAAGTTGTATCCGCCACCGAGTAACCCACATGAGGTTATTGAATGCGTCGAGAAATTCACTGACGAAATGTCCGATATATTTACGCCTAAGTAAGTAATTTGAGATCACGGCCGGAGCCCGGAATGCAATTTTTTATTACTTATAGAAACCTTCTCGTTTATCCCTCTTTCCATATGTGAAAACCGAATCCAAATCGGTCCAAATGGTGCCGAGGGGTGGACCTCGGCGAAAAACTGCCACCCCCCGAAGAGGCCGCCCATCTATCCCCGGTGGTTTTGCAGATATTGCACTTTGATGAGTCCAAAAATGTTGTATGGAGTTTAAAAAAAAATTTATGAAAGGGGTGGGGATGACTCGTTCTGTGGCAACTACCGATGACCCTCTGTGACATTCCGCAAACCCCACCCTTCTATCTCTCACCGTTTCCGAGGACCACTCACCAACTTTTTACCACAACGGTATATCGAGGATAAAAAATAGATATAAACCTATTCTCAGACCTACCAAGTGTACATATAAAATTTCATCAAAATCGGTTAAGCCGTTTCGGAGGAGTTTTAAACTAACACTGTGACACGAGTATTTTATATATTAGATTTCTTCTGTGCGTGTATATATGTCACTGAACTCCTCCTAAACGGCTGGACCGATTTTAATTCTGTCTTCACTTATGGATAGAGGGATAATTAGGGATGGTTTGCATATAAAAAAAAAATTGGTCGCGGACGAAGTCGCGGGCACCCACTAGTATTCTATAATTTTCAGATTGCTCGGTGATTACCCTAATACTTATGCGTACAGTAAGGCATTGGGCGAAGCCTTAGTGGAAGAAGCAATGAAGACCTTACCAGCAGTTATAGTGAGGCCTTCTATTGGTAAGTCCTTCACAACAAAAACAGAAATTGAAAATACTACGATGACCACATCGCTGCTTAAAAACTAAAGGGCCATAGAACAAAAAAATCCAAAAATGTTTTTATTGCATAAATACAATCACAATCCTTCATATTGTATGTTGCAAAAAGATTTATGGCTGTTTTATTCCATATTCAGTATATTTTGATCATTTTTTATATATTCAAAACTAACTTATATGCTTATATCTCTTCTAGTATTCAGTTTATTATAAAAGTAATTAAAACATTAAATGCTACTTAAAAATACGCTTCTAACGATATATAATATGCATATATTTGATATATATCTAATAAGAAAAAAATAGACAAAAATAATTTAATTTTTTTCGATTAGCTCTCCTGTAAAAAGTGTAATTTTGATTTGTGGCCCTTTAGTTTTTAAGCAGCGACATGTCAGTAAAGAAAATACATAGAACAAAAAATTTCTATGTATTTTCTCGCTCCCTACTATTGTTAATATTTCTATACTTAGTTAATAGTTAGACATAGTTCAAATTATCCTTCCCTAAACCCAATTATCCTACCTTCCCTAAATTATTAAGGATAAAGGTTTAGGGAAGGATAATTTGAACTATGTCTAAATATTAACTATAATAATAGATAGTAATCTATTGTTAACCCAAACCAAAATGTAAGCACTTAACAATCGAATCATTAGGTTATATATATAAAAAATTTAATACTTTGTAATTTTTTTCAGTGGTGCCTATATTCAAAGGACCAGTCACAGGATGGACTGACAACATCAATGGACCACTTGGTCTCTTAATCGGTGAATCATTTTTCCATACTAATATAATATATATGTGAGAGGACTAAGCGCCTCTTTCACAAACGTCAAGTAGGCTAAACCGTCACTTAAAAGTCACCTGTCACCGGGAATAATTTAGCTGATATATACCTTTGTTTGTACGGTAAACGTCCCAAACATTATATAGAAAATAATTAAAAAAATTCGCCTATCCAATGATGCAAGTAAACCGAGTGCATAATTCAATAAAATAGAAAATGATTTCTAAAAGTAACTAATCAAAACTTTACTTTTAGTTGGAGAAAGAGGCGCTAAGACTTTTTAGTTTCGATAGTTCAATTAATTAATGTAATTGAACTATTGAGACTCAAAAGTCCCAATAGTTCAATGAATTGAACTCTTAATTGAACTAGTGGGAATAAATCCCTCTATGACACAATTATAGCAATTATAGCTTTTTATTTTATTTTTATTTAAACAATTATAATAATGATAATTATTGAACTACTGAGACATTTTAGTTTCGATAGTTCAATTAATAAAATGAATGTAATTGAACTACTCAGACTAAAAAGTCCCACTAGTTCAATGAACTCCTAATTGAACTAGTGGGAATAGATCCCGCTATGACACAAGCAATTATAGCTTTTTATTTTATTTTTATTTAAACAATTATAATAATGCCAATAATTGAACTACTGGGACATTTTAGTTTCGATAGTTCAATTAATAAAATGAATGTAATTGAACTACTGAGACTAAAAAGTCCCAATAGTTCAATGAATTGAACTCCTAATTGAACTAGTGGAGATAAACACTGCATAGTAGGATAAAGGGAAAATACTGACACTGATAATCACTTGATTATTTTGCTAATACTTGCCAGTACACTTGTACTGGCAGCCGACCTGCCATCCCCTTTTAAAATATATAAAAAAACTTTGGAGTGGGCCACCCTTATCTATATCAATATAACGCGCTAACTGGCTATAGCTTGAAAACCGTCAAGCTAATAAAAATAATGTATATAATATATTTTGTTTAGTATTTAATGAGGATAATTTTTTCCTTTGACACTTTTTTTGTATCTATTAAAGTTTTCGCAAAATACTTAAAAAACCGTTAACGGGGACAAATTTCACGATGTGGGGGGGGGGTAAAGCGGCAATTGGAAACCCACAACACTCCCCGTGTTGTGTGTTTCGATCAGCAGACCCAAAGGTATAACCCACACATGTTTCAAAACTTTCTTAATTTGTTTGCCTGAAAACATAGAATGACCGTACTAATAATAGAATACAGTGTTCTGTGTGCACCATCAAACTACTACAACATGGAACCCGCGTGCCATACAAAACACTACGAATTTTATGGAACATTTAAAAGTGACATATGCGTAGAGCATGAACTGTCATTTGAAGCAAAACAAACATAATAATAAGTACGTAATTTAAAGAAAATGTGACTTTACGTCAACCCATTAGAGCTTAAAATGAAATAGTAGAAGTTGATCGTTACTACCTTTTACCTTTTTACTACCTTTTTGACGTGGAGGCAAGAGTCCGCCATGATTCTGTCAAAGGCGTTCTTTTTATGTGCCTCTTTGGCATTTGTGACGCAAATTCCATTGTAGTATTTCGATTGTGTGCACACCTAATAATTAGGGAATCCCCCAAATTTTAGGTGCTGGCAAAGGTGTCATACGTACTATGTACGGTCAGGACCAATACTCTGCAGATTTCATTCCGGCAGATTGTGTTATCAATGTAATATTGGTTATTGCTTGGGACTACATTCGTAACGGGTATGTGATTCAATTTTTAATACCTAAGTTGGTGTTTCTTATGTAAAGGTTGTCAGACAGGCTGACGGCCTACTTGATGGTGGGTGGCTACCGTCGATAAGAAAACAAGCAATGTTACAGATTCTGAAAGTGTGTTACCTACCTGGCATCCGTTACTCACCGAAACACAACAGCACACGTGCTGTTATTTCACGTTGGTCTACTGTAAAAATAATAGAATAGAATAACAATAAAATTGATCAAGGAGAGAATATCAAGGCAGTCCACACGACCATTGATAATATTAATTAGATATGAAATATCAGATATTTCGTGTGAATCACGTAATTATACACTTACCATCAAGTTGACCGTCAGCCTAAACTTTATCTACATAAACGATTAAATAAAAGCATCATTATCTCCATCATCGTCATCGTCATCGTCGTCGTCGTCGTCGTCGTCGTCCTCGTCGTCATCGTCATCGTCATCGTCATCGTCATCGTCATCGTCATCATCACCATCACCATCACCATCACCATCGTCGTCGTCGTTGTCGTCGTCGTCGTCGTCGTCGTCGTCGTCGTCGTCATCGTCATTATCATTATCGTCATCATCGTCACCATCACCATCACCATCACCATCATCGTCGTCGTCGTCGTCATCGTCATCATCATTATCATCATCATCAACAAAAACAACATCGTCATTAGCCTATAAACGCCTAAATTCATTATCAACTTTCCAGATATCGTCACACAGTACTAAATTTAACTTCTTCCGAAGAGATCCAAGTCACGTGGAGAGAAATATTGGAAATTGGAAGCGACGTTGTGGAAAATTCAGTTCCCTTTGATACAGTTTTGTGGTGAGTATAGGGTTAGGATAGACAGCAAAACAAAACAACATAGTTGTAGGCGGTAAAAATTGCACATCGACTTTTAGAGAGAGATGAATGGCTAGTTTCGGCTTCGTAGAGCGCTATCTCACACATGTCACACAGTAGTGTGACAGAGATAGCGCTCTACGAACCTCTGTTAGTGCTTCGAGCGACAGAGATATTAACATCGCAAAACTTAATGGGCTCTGACCTTGAGCGGGTATCTTTCGTTTGCGCATATAGAATTGCGAACAATACGGCGGACCTGCTTTCTCTTGTACAAATGTTATCTTTGCGTCTCGCTCATTCCATGACACCCCCATCTCCGCGTCGCAATTCCTCACAAACATTCCCAAATTTCCCAAAATTACTGCTCAGTCTGCTCATATTTGACGCGTGATATCGCCAGAGCCCATTAGGTTTTGCGCCGATTAAAACGCTCTACAAAGCCGGAACTAGCCGATCAATCTCTCTCTAATGCTAAGCGTCCACAGGTCGGTATCGTACGCATCGCAACAATCGCATTATTTTTTCATACTGCCGATGTGCGATCCGTACGATGCGGATCAGTGGACGCACTTGTGTGACTTTCTATACAAAGAATACTACAATCCGTAAAATGCGATGCGTGCGATGCGTACGATGCCCACCTGTGGACGCTTAGCTTAAAAGGTGATGTGCAATCTTTATTGCCTACAACTGTACAATAGATACAATATTAGGTACTACCCACATTGCCACTTACAGGGTTTTATTATGTAAGACATACAAGAGTTCATTTATCGATTACAAAATGTGTATCTTCTTTTTTTTTATCTTTCTTTTTGCTTCCATCTTCGTTTTAAAGCAAGTATTTTAACGCTTGAATTGAATTTTTTAAAGAGAAAGCAACGTGATGATTTAAAATGAATATTATACAAGTAGAGGATTTTGTCGTATATATACGACTCTGGCGGAATGGACACGAAAATAATTGTCGGATAAATCCGACTATGGCGGCTAAGGGATTAATAATAGTTGTTTCATCGACAGGTACCCAGGCGGATCTATGACGTCACACAAATGGCTGCATGAAATAAGAGTCATACTCTTTCACTGGATACCGGCGATAATTGTGGACACTTTATTGTTTTTACTCGGATATAAACCACTGTGAGACTATGCTTTAATTATTCTATACTAGCGACCCGCTGTGCATTTTTTTTTTACGTAAAAACCTTCCCTGATTATCCCTCTATCCATGAGTGAAGACAGAATTAAAATCGGTCCAGTCGTTCTCGAGTTTTGCACTTAGCAACACATTTAGGGCCAGTTTTATAACGATCCGTTAATTAAATTTTATATCAAATATAGACGAAAAAATAATCTAATAGTATAATATAGTGTATTATAAATAACTGTTCGTTAGTCAACAGTATAATTTGACAGCTAGCGTTTACTGGCTCGTTACTGACTATGATAGGGTCGGTTTATCTTACGTATCGTTTATTTTGACAAGTGACAAGTTGAATTTAGAAAATATTAAAGTTTAGAAATTTTAGATATTATTTTTGTAAATAAATATGTTTGTGACGCGACACTTGACAATTCTTGACAGACTACAACGAAACCGTCGACAATATTCATAAATTTCGGCGTATTTTTTACGGACAGCTACCGAATGTTTAATTTATTTTATAGAACCACCGTCAGTAAACGTTATTGACGGACCGTTAACCGTTCGTTACCGGCACTGTAACGAACGGAAACAAGGTATGTCGTTTATAAAACTGGGCCTCTAGCTAAGAGCAACCAGTGCAAACCGGAGCGTTGTGTATTTACGAAACGATAGAAAATAAAGCCCAATGGTTGGTCAAAATTTTATGTGGGCGTTACAACAACCAAGCACCGGGCTTCATTTTCTATCATTACGTAAATACACAACGCTCCCGTTTGCACTGGTTGCTCTTGGCTAGGGGCCCTGGCCCTTAGTGATTCATTTTTATTTATAAAGATTAGCTGAACCCTTGCACGTTTCGCTGTGGCTCAGTGTTATATTAACTTTGCTGCCATAACAACGGCTAACTTCCACTTTAAATGTACCAGCGGTTCTCGTTGGCGAGTTAGTTCTATTATTACGCGAAAAATAGATATGATCAATCCTTGAAGCGGATTGCATATTGTGTAAAAATTTTAAGTCAATTCATCTGCTAGTTTTAGAGGTTTTGAGTAATAAAAAAACGAACAAAACATATTTTTTTTGTATATATAGATTAAACAAGCTATAATTAAAAGTATAAAGTAACCCCCTACTTTCTATTGAGTCCAAACACGCTATATCTGGTGTAAGTTTTTGAGGAGTTGGGTGTACCGCAGACTATTTGATGATGCAGCATCAGATCAAGGTTATCATGTCATGGAAATACCACTGAAGTAACAGTATACCAAATTTCACATCAATCGAACATGTTAGTGGAAGTTAGTGAAATCTCTTCGAAAACTTGGAAATGGAAAAAATCATCACCTCATTTCCTAGTCGACTACTTAAAGGCGGGGTACGAAAACCTTCGTCAATTTTCAAATTCATTCCTTTATCTTCTTCTTCTTCTCTTTTAATGTCTTGGCTCCATCAGATCTTCTCTGATGATTTTGCCAGTGTATTATTATTAGTAAAAATAACAATTTGTAATAGCCTTTTTCCAAAACAGGCAAGTCCCATTCCTTTATCATGTCGTAGACTCTTAACTTTTGAAACTAAAGCACTAAGCAGACACCTGACAAACGTTTGAAATGAAATTTTGGCATGACCTAATGCTTTGGTGCAAGCAAATGTCTTACCCCGACTGTACCTAAGCATGTAGATGTCATTTTAACCTTGCTTCGTTCCAGATTGATTCGTATTCAGAAGAGAATAACTAAGAGTTTTGAAGTATTCACCTTCTACACAAATAACATTTGGCATTTCAAGTCTGATAACTTGAGGGCTCTGCGGACTAAGTTGAACGAGAATGAAAAGGACATTTACAAAATGGACCACGAAGGTAAATACAATTCTATACTTCCAAACTAATATTATGAATTTGAATGTGGGTACATATCATTCAGAAAAAGTACTGTTTTCGAGGGATCGTTTAAAATTTAAAAGATACATGCTAACGCCTGCCAAAATTGCTTATAATTTTTTTTTTTTTTTTTAACGCGGACCAAGTCGCGGGCATTTAAAAACCAACGGTATTGTACCAACCGTTAGTTTGTAATTAATCTAGTGAGATTATAAACTGTCGACAGATTGTGAACGGACATTAAAATTTACAATCTAACGCTTATAGGTATTTTCGTAAGTTTATAAACCGACCATGTCTAGCTGTCAGTTTATAATCTTACTATCGCCATAAAGTAAATAGTTACTTAACCAGTACTTAACCTACTTACTTACTGGTAACTACTTACTCTATGCTATCGCTAACTCGTCAAATTACAAATAAATCAACCAATCAATGCACAGTCTTACAATTTATCACTCGCTAAATTATAAACTGTCCATTGATTGGTCGGCGTTATAGATACATAGTTGCAAACAAAATGAATTGGAATTATTTGTACCACTGGATCTAAATGGAACTTTCTTTTAGTATTAAATTAATAAAAAACCTATAGTGGGATGGAATAAACATGTAAAAGAGGCACATGCGGAGGCTAGGTCTCATTTTTTGAATTGGGTTTTATGCGGAAAACCAACATCTGGTTACTGTTATGAGCAAATGGTTGTCAGTCGTAAAGTGTACAAATCCAGACTGAAATGGTGCCAGAACCATGCAGATCAGATTAGAATGGATATTTTAGCTATGCACTATTCAAAAAAACAATTTAAGAAATTCTGGCAGGCTACTGATAAACATAATGTGAAACAAGGCATTGCAGAGTGTGTTGATTCTGAAAGGGATCCTCAGAAAATTGCCAATTTATTTAAAAATCATTTTAAAGTGAGTTCTACTTTGTCGCTCTCATCAGTTGTAGGAAAAAATGTTTTGTCCGATGATTCTCGCTGTAACGTACAATTCACATCAAAAGATGTTCAAGATGTGATTAAAGCCATGGCTCGTGGTAGGTCACCTGGGCATGACAGCTTAAGTGTTGAACATATCCAGCATGCGGGCTGTCATCTGTCCAGAATATTGGCAGTGTTTTATTCATTGTGCATCAGGCATAGCTATCTACCACAGGATCTCATGAAAACTGTTGTTGTGCCGATTGTAAAGTGTAGGACTGGTGACATTTGTGACAAAAAGAACTATCGGCCCATTTCACTCGCTACTATTTTGGCTAAATTATTGGATGGCTTGCTTAACCGGCAATTAAGAGGAAAGCTAAATATACATGAGGCTCAATTTGGCTTTCAGCCTGGCCTTTCCACTGAAAGTGCTATATATAGCATGAAGCACACCATAAGGTATTATTTGGATCGCAGAACACCGGTCCTCGCCTGTTTCTTGGATTTATCTAAGGCCTTCGATCTGGTTGCATATGAGATCCTGTGGGAGAAGCTTCTAAAACGAAATATTCCGCCGGCGATTGTGGAAATGTTTAAATTTTGGTATGCTAACCAAATAAATGTTGTTAAATGGGCGGATAGCTTTTCTGAAGAATATAGGCTGGAGTGTGGAGTGAGACAGGGTGGAATATCCTCGCCGACGCTCTTTAATCTGTATATAGATGATTTGATCGTTGAGCTCAGCAGCATGCATGCGGGGTGTTACATTGACGGTATTGCAGTTAATAATCTTAGTTACGCAGACGACATGGTGCTGCTGGGGCCATCGGTAGGATCGGTGCGTAGATTGTTGAGCGTTTGTGAGAATTACGCCGCGAGCCATGGTTTAAAGTACAACACGCAGAAAAGCGAATTTATGTTCTTCGGTCTAGGTGGTAAGAACCCTGAAATTCCAACAATTTTACTTGATGGTTCTCCTCTAAATAGAGTAAATCAGTTTAAATATCTAGGGCATATTATCACTGATGACTTGAAGGATAATGCTGATATTGAACGTGAACGCAGGGCTCTGGCTGTCCGTGGTAATATGTTAGCTCGCAGGTTTGCTTATTGTTCAGATGATGTTAAGATAATATTATTTAAAGCATATTGCCAATCTTTCTACTCGAGCGCCTTGTGGGTGGACTATACGCAGCGGGCATACAACACCCTGCGTGTTCAGTATAATAATATTTTCAGGATGCTGTTGCGGTTACCGCGTTTTTGCAGTGCATCCACAATGTTTGCTATGGCATCTACTGATGATTTCTATGCCATCAGACGCAAACGGATCGCCTCAATGTTACAAAGAGCGCGCGCTAGCGGTAACGGCATTCTGAGAGTGTTATGTAGCAAGTGCGACTGCCCCATACTATCTTTTTGGGTCAAATTAGTTATAGGGATTATTAAATAAGATGATGGCATTTTTTTTTTTGTATAATAGTTTTATTGTGTATTGTATTTACTAACATAGTTTTAAGTTAATATTGTTACTAACCATTATGGATCTGTGTAATCCGAAATAAATAAATTATTATTATTATTATTATTATTATTATTATTAACACTTTTCGGTACCAACAGTCGTGATGTCATGTTTTTTAGCATGATGGTATTATTTATCAGATGGTCGCCTTCCCTGACCGTTAGCTAAATTATACCTACTCTTCTATTAGTTTAATCACACTTTTAATTTTTCCATTTGTCAATTCACACTTCTTACTATTTTGCTTATGTTCACTACTGTGGTACTTTTGCAGATCTATAGTGAATTGTTGTTGGTCAAAAATCACGATTTGACGGCTAGTTATGGTCACTTTATAAACTTACTAAAATTTAAGCGTTAGATTGTATAATGTCCGTTTACAATCTGTCGACAGTTTATGTTTATAATCTCACTAGATAAATTACAAACTAACGGTTCGTACATTTTTACGGTGACATACCTACATAATCAATACAAGAATGACATCTGCATTGCTATTACATTTTTATTTTATTTTAGATGATACCACGAGAACAGTACTTTCTTCTGGATGAAAGGTACCCTATGTCCTTTCCTGTATCCCTGACAACGTGTATGCAAAATTATATGATGGTCGTTGAATAGTTAAGGCGTGAAAAGGTAGCAGACAGGCAGACAAACAGAGTTACTTTCACATTTATAAATTTAGTAGTAGTAGTAGTATAAATTTAGTAGTTATAAATTTAGGGCAGGGTTAGTAATGATTTGCTATTACGGCAAAAATGTGTAAAAAATAATTTCTGTATGATTAAAGTGTAAAAAAAATATATATTTCAGGTCTGGTATTGAAAGATTATTTCGAGCAATCAATGTTGTGCGCCAGGAGATATCTGATGAAAGAAAAAGACGAGAACTTACCAAGAGCGAGACGACACATGAAAATGTGTGTATTATTTATCTACTATTATTTATCTATTTATTAGTAATGACTAATATTAAAAAGAGGAAAGATTTGATTGTTTGTTTGTTTGAAACAACAATTGAATTTTTTTTTTTTTCAAATTTTGTTGAATTTGAAAAATTCTTTCACTGTTGGGAACTGCTTAAGAACTAAAGGGTCATAAAACAAAAAAATCCAAAAATGTTTTTATTGCAAAAATTCAATCACAATCCCTCATACTGTATGTTGAAAAAAGACTTATGGTTGTTTTATTCCATATTTAGTATATTTTGAGCATTTTTTTTATATTCAAAAGTAACTTATATATGCTTATATCTCTTCTAGTATTCAGTTTATTATAAAAGTACTTAAACATTTAATGCTATTTAAAAATACGCTTCTAACGATGTATAATATGCATATATTTGATATATATATATATATATATATATATATATATATATATATATATATATATATATATATATATATATATATATATATATATATATATATATATATATCTAATAAGAAAAAATAGACAAAAAATGCATTAATTTTTTTCGATTAGCTCTCCTGTAAAAAGTGTAATTTTGATTTGTGACTCTTTAGTTTTTAAGCAGCGATATATAAATCAATTTAAGTAAGTGTTTCTAAACTGTGGTAGCTGATGTGTAATTTCAAACGAAAAAAATCCAGGCAATTTTTTCAAATTTTTTTTTTACAGTACATAAATAAAATAATTTTTCCTTTTTCAGAATGTGGTACGTCAATGTGATCGCCAAGTTAGCCATCGGATACCTCTTCTTATCTTTATTATTTAGGTAACAAGAACATAATAAAATATTCTGTTTGTTTTATTATGTACTTACTTAATAAAATTTAGCAAAAATTATAATGTGTAGTTTTCTTTGCCTTAGCTTAAACAATGACTGTCATCATCTTCATCAATATCAATCAATCATCAATCAATACTAATAATAAATCTGTAAGTGTAGGTATTGTATGTATATGTTCCTCCATAACTCTTAAACGAATTAACTGATTTTCATGAAACTTGGTAGATAAACATTTAGACGTACAGGACACAGGATAGGCTACTTTTTTCTCTTTCAACGCGGACGAAGTCGCGGGCGCCAGCTAGTCCACCATAAACCTAAGGCTGCAAAATATAGATAAGGTCAACTGTCAAGTACAAATAATACTGTTAAAAGCATAGAGAAAGTATAGACTAGAGTAGTCATTAAAATAATAATAGTCGTGAAAACGAGACACATTTATGCTGTATTACCTTAGAGGGAGCGAGACACATTATTGATTTTTGTCTCTCTTTGCGTATGCGTTTTTATTGTTTGCCACACTTAAAAGTGTGGCACACAAATCTCTTGGAGCACTTTGTTTTTTGCCGATTTTCATATTTCAAGCATTTTTCAAAGTTCCTGGGTATTGTGTTAGGTGTGGTACGTGTTGCTGAAAGTGGTGATAATGGTGAACTGTAGCATTTTAGGCTGTAAAAGTCGATCAGAGCGAAATGTTAAAAACATAACCTTTCATATGTAAGTGCTTTATTTTTTGGTTAAATGCAATAATTGTTGCATGCATGTTCAGTAAACATCTAATTTATGTCTTGTTATAAATTTTACAACTGTTTTAGATGATATTTTTATGATTTTTCTCTACGGTATGTACTATGTGGTACTATGTTTCCGTCCTTATCGGGTGTACGCTCACCGCTTCTCTTGTATATACTCTCTCTACGGTTAAAACTGACTGTAGTATATACCGGCGAACACTGACCTGTAGTATATACCACTGGACAGGCTGCTGTCAAATTATTTCTTGATTTTATGCCTATTTGAAAAACGCCATTTTGGCGCTGTAGGAACTAAAATTAGTGATTATACAAATCTATACATTACATAATACATATCTATGGAATAAAAACACTCAAATGTCAAAATTAGTTCTCGGAACACTCGTAGAATAGCGTTTCAAAATGGCACAAAAAATTAGCTGTGATTTTTATGGGATAGTCTGTCCAGCGGTATATAATTATTGTGATAATTATTTACATTACAGGGTCAGTCAGTGCCGATCACTGACCTATTAGCACTGGACTGGCTATCCCATACAAATTACAGATAATTTCGTGTACCATTTTGAAACGCCGCCGTACGAAAGTACGGAGAACTAATTTTGACGTTTGCGTATTTTTATTCCATAGACAAGTTTAATAGTATCTGCGGACATCGCTAGTTTTATATAGTCTTCTTTGTCCGAACTGCTAAGGAGTGGAACTCATTGCCTGCGTCCGTGTTTTCGCAAAATTACAACCTCGGGTCTTCAAATCAAGGGTAAATGGGCACTTACTAGGTAAGCGTGGTCCACCCTCGGCCGCATCTGCACCTTACTTCAAGTGTGATATCGTGGCCAAGCGCTGCCTTGATTTTATAAAAAAAAAGACATGAAAATAATTTTGACAGCAGAGCAGCCTGTCCAGTGCTTATAGGTCAGTGGTGCCGGCGAACGTTTTGATTTTTTTGATTGATCACGTATGGACACAGATTATAAAGTAATATGTCTAAAGACAGATAAGACAGCTAAGCGTTATCCTGTAGTCGTAAGAGTTTAGTACGCAAGACAATTCACCACAAGATGGCGCTGTGTCCGCACTAGTGATGTTCGTTTATAAAATATCGATACTAGTGTTGTACATTCTATCGAGTCTAATAAAGGGATATTTATATACAGTGAAACTCACCGACCAGCGCCCCGCAGCACCTACCTTACCGTGCTCGTCATAATTAGTGCGAGTAGTTAACAAAAAGAGGCAGCTGGCGGTGAGGTTCATTATATTATTTATAAAATAAAAAAAGCGTACATAAGTATTTCAATTTTTCTTTATTTTTTTTATTTTTATAATATTTTTCTTGTGCTAACTTTGGAATTGGTGACATCTTCTGTTTTTAATTTTATTTTCAGTTGCTCTGGACAAAATATTATTTATCGTTTCACACCAAATAAAAATAGCTGAATGCTTATTCTTTGGCATTTCCTTCCCAATTTCTTCATCAATTTCCATGAAGTTGGTATTTCTTGGTTCTGAAATTATAGAAAAATAAATACCATTAAGCATTTATGTAGGTACCAAAGTTGATGATAGTATTTTTCTTTACAGTTTCACGATTTTGGCACAAACATTGTAGTATAATGCCACTCGAATCCCTGAATTCAAGTATGATTATATTATTCATTACACTGTCCAGTTATGGGTACTTTTTTCTTACCCCTCAATTCATTAATGCAATCTTTATTTGGTAAACATCCTTCCAATGGGTGTTTAAATCTAACAAGCCAAATAATCTCACATAGCAAATGCTTATGGTCAAAGGGCCAATCGTATGTGAGAAGATATGTATTAAAAAAATATTTAAAAAATTTTGCTTACCATTTGAACTGCTTGAAGAAAGTCGCATTAGGTAAGATTCATTGTTTTCCATTTATTGGCAGTAACAGATGTTGGGCATTTCACAAGTTGTCTCTTACAATAGTTATGGTCTGTTGGTATTTCAAGTGTTGGATCTGAAAATAAATAATTTGTATTAAGTATTCAGAACTGGTTGATAATTTTGGACCATGACCTGTATCTTTGCCACAGTATAATAATACTGTTACGGGAAACTTGATAAGTTGCATGCTAACTCACTATGAATAATGGCCGGTCTGTATTCACCAATCTTTTGATAAGAAACTAATGCCTGTTTTCTCAGATATTTGACAATAGCTGTTACATGACATAACTCTATACAAAAAAACAAGTGATAGCTGTAAGTTTGGGCTCCTAATGAGATGGGACGTACTTGTTAAAATGTATACTTAGTACAATAAGTACTAGTACGGCGATGTACTAAGTATAAATACCAGGTATTTAATACTTGCACAGTATTTTTACTTTTCTTAGGTTAGAAGTATTTTTACCTTTCTTTTATTGTAAAAACCTATTAACATTCACTTAACACTATCAGTCATTCTACTAACGGACTTACTTATCAGGAATACATTCTTAAAGATTCTTTATATTTACACTAAACATATACCTACTTTATTTGCACCAAAACAAATCACAGCATCTAAGAGACGAATTTATTTATACCTCATTACTTAATTAAGAACACTGTTTTAGTTCTGTTTAATTTATCTGTTGATTTATTTTACATTGCCCTATTAAACTAAACATAAAACACACGCGAAAAATGGTATGGGTTAAATACTATATATAAATACTAGACAACACTGACTAGACACTAAGGCACAATTGTAGTGCGAGTCTTATATCGGGTAAAGATCTCTTAACGTATCATTTCGAGGAAAGTTAAATAGTTTTGTATCGTTTTTCGTCGATTGGCAAGAAGAAACACAGCATACGATGAAAACCATTGTGTGATATCCAAATCACAGCAGCAAAATCGAAATCCACATTTGAAGAGCGTCACATAAAAGAATCCATGTCGAAGTCCAATAAAAAAATCCAAATTCGCAAAAACACAAGTCAAAACCGAAAATAAAAAAATTAACCCGACAACTATTTACCGACAACAAACAAACTTAATTAATTAATTCATAATTTCATATTTGGCATGTCATGTCAGTTACAATAAAAATGGCTGCCAATCGCCCACGTGACCTACCTCTGAAGCGCCCTCTAGTAGCGTTTGTTGTTGCATACCAAACTCTTTAAGTATTACCAGCTTTGTTCGAGCTGTCAATGCCGTGCGTATGGATGGATCACGTATTATCAAGGCAACTATGTTCAACATATCTATTCACATCTATTATATCACATTAAACGGTATTTAGTTTGTGACTGTTTGTGACTTTCCATTTAGTTCGTGTTTCATTATAAACAAACCAAAACATAAAAAATTAATGGACTCAGTGATAAACAAAACAATAAGCGGTTCCAAATTTAAAAACTACACAATGATAATGGTTTAGTTATGTAGATTGTAGACTCAACAGTAGTTTCTTTTCTTTTTTTCTTGTTATCGTATAATTCGAAAATTATTTAACGTGTTACCATGTTTCTTCCGTTAAGTATTCTATTGTGTCATTTAATGACGACAAATTCGGTTCCTAGTCCCGATTACGGCCATATAAAGTTGTTTCAAACGCCGGAAACTTATAACGTCGACACCGCATTCCTCCTGAAGGATGTCAATCGCGAATTGGAACACGTTGGTTATAAATTAAAAGCGAAATTGACTGTTGAATCTGTATGGAATGACGGAGACGCTCAACATTTGTTGAAATTTCACGTGAGTAGAACAAGAAAATCATTTTGTACTAGACTAGCTGTTGCACGCGACTTCGGTCCGCGTAACTTTATAAAATGCAGCCTATTTTACTCACTGATAAAGTAGCTTTCGATAGGTGAAAGAATTTTTAAAATCGGTCCAGTAGTTTTTGAGTTTATTCAATGCAAACAAACAAATCTTATCTCTTTATAATACTGGAGTTTACTACTTACGAACCATTGTAAAATTTAAACCAACACAATTAGAACACGTTGTTCTTTTTTTTAAATAATATTGTGTAGATGGTGCAATATCTATGAAATTATTCAAAACTAGCTGGTTGAAAAAGAAAAAAGTAGCATATCCTGTGTCCCATACATCTAAATGTTTATCTACCAAGTTTCATGAAAATCAGTTAATTCATTTAAGAGTTATGAAGGAACATACATACTTACATACATACATACAGAAAAAAAAATCTAAAAATGGTCAATTTAGTTTCAGTATCATGTATAGAGACTATAAACTCTATATCTCTGAAAACAAAGTAACTTACTCCATGTCCAACCCTTATAGATTTATTATTAGTATTGATAACTGTTTTTAACAAAAGAATAACCAACTTCAAACCGGTTTCTAATGGATGCCATTGTCAGACCTGGACCAAATTGAAAAGGGACCACACAGGAAGCACCAGCTTTCAAATAGAAAAAAAAATCATCAAAATCGTTTCACTCAGTCGAAGGTTCTGAGGTAACAAACATAAAAAAATACAGTCGAATTGAGAACCTCCTAATTTTCAACTAACTTCCAAAAAAGGAGGAGGTTCTCAATTCGACTGTATTTTTTTTATGTTTGTTACCTCATAACTTTCATTTCAATTTGGTCCAGTTTCAATTTGGTCCCATTTCAATTTGGTCCAGTTCTGACAATGGCATCCATGAGAAGAGACCATGAGACAGTTTGAGGTCGGTTTATTTTTTGTTAAAAAGAGTTATTTGGAAGTCGGTCGAAAAGAATATTCTATGAGAAAATCCAAGCCGACAATAGTAGTATATCACCCGTGACACTTATCATCATCTTTTTCATGCAAAGAATTTACAACAAACGCATATCTATATTGAATGCTCTTTGCGTTCGCTACAGATTATACCGATTTGCTATTATGTGGAATACCCTCAGTTTTTTTTTATCCGGATAATAGGGATTCTACTGTATTAGTAGGAATGTTAGAGCAGCACGGTGCCTATTTTATTTCAGCTGCAATCACCCCAGTTACATCTGCGTGGTAAACATAAAAATGCCGAGTTTCTACCGCATCCATCGATATGGGATTCTCATAGCAGCACTGTATTTTATGCGCACTGGTTGAAGGGACTCATCCTGGCTCCATATCTCGATGGGACGGAACCTTTGGACATAATTAATTACAAGAAATCACTGCTGAGTCTTTTCCAGGTATGTATAAATTATATTTTTACTAGCCGATGCCCGCGACTTCGTCCGCATTGAAGGAAACCTATGTCCTTTCCTATATGCCGCATGTATGCAAAACATGATGATCGGTTGAGTAGTTGAGGTGTGAAAAGGTCAGACAGAGAGAGTTACTTTCACATTTATAATATTAATTACGATGACGATGATCCCTAGGCAACAGTACTTTTTTTCTGGATTCAAGGTACCCTATGTCCTTTTCTGTATCTGTGACAATGTTTATGCAAAATTAATGATGTTCGGTTTAGTACTTGAGGCGTGAAAGACAGAGTTACTTTCACATTTATAATATTAGTATCGATGACGATGATCCCTAGGCAACAGTACTTTTTTTCTGGATTCAAAGTACCCTATGTCCTTTACTGTATCTGTGACAACGTGTATGCAAAATTTCACAATGATCGGTTGAGTAGTTTTTGCATGAAAGAGTAAAAAATATCTATACATCTTCTATATTATCTATATATCTTCGTAAAAAAGATCTATATATCTTTCGCATTTATATTATTAGTACGGATTAGTATGGATAACTTGCCGATGCCCGTGACTTCGTACGTATGGACTTCGTCTTAAGAACGTCAACACATTGGAGTTTAAAATTATTTAAACTCACAATAGTAGAAGTTGGTTGTCACTACCTTTTATTTTACCATTGTTAAAAGCTAAAATAGGGCGGAAGAAGGAAAAGATAATTTAAAGCAAAACCGAATGTATTTACAATGCCAAGACTTACCAACTAATCTGACCAAATGTGAATGAAAAAATATAAAATTGACAAACAAATAAAAAAGAAGTAATTTTAATAGAAAACGGCCAGCGGTCAGCAAAAAGGTCGTAACATTCCCCTCTCCTGTGGCAGAGCCACATCTGCCAGGTGTCATCAACTAGCCACATCTTCTAGGCGTCATCAATTACCCACATCTATCAGGAGTCATCATCTTTGCCACTTTTACAGCCGGCCTCTTCAATACTCCATCACGAAACATTCACCTCCACTATCCAAATAACACCATCCTTTCAGGGAAACACCTTGGTGATGCATCCACGCGGCCATAACCCTCTTGGGAGTGTTCCATCGGCGATCAGAACCAGGTCTCCGATGTCTAAGTTTTGATGTTTCATTCCTGCCTTTGATCGTGGAGCGAGGATTGGCAAGTACTCTCGAACCCATCTTGATCGAAACATGTCAGCCTTTCTCCAAATCACTTTAAGTTAGAAGGTCACCGTCGTCCACTGCTCTTAGTACTGGATCACGTGGAGACGCTGAACCAATGATAAAATGAAAGCTGTTCTTAATAAGTTTTCATCAACAAATTGTTTGCTCCAACGAAACAGTGTCATTGTATGGAGTCCCACATCGAGAAATAAATCGTTGTAGCGCAGACACGTAATTGCCGCATCAGCTGATAAACTTGCCAATATTCGAAACTAACTCCTCTTAACCGCAAAATCCAATAATCCAAGTAAAATCCAAGCAAAATCAAAATTCAAGTAGAGCGGTATAACTGTGCATCGTTCTTACATGGTAATATGCCACTAATAGGCGAACCTTTGGGTGTTGCCCGTCAAGTATGATAGGTGATCTGGTGGAAACAGGTACGTACGTCTTTTATATCAGAGGTTCTTCCAGCCTTTCATTATTCTTCCGAAGCAACCGACTTGTTCTATCTCTTAACTAACTCTTAACTATCGGCTTTTAGTCACGGAGACTATTACATTCTTCATTAAAATGATTCTCTGACAACTCTGCCTCTTGAAAACTCTTCTGACGTTAATGGAATGTAACATGGAGATGAAGATGGCAAATGGGATATTAGTGATGATATGATTGCTTTGAGCCAGCCAAACATTAAACGATCCCAATTTTGAATTTTATGTGACTACGGAGTATTTTGATAAACTCATTTACACGGACGATCATAGGAACCCCCCGTAGCCAACTATTAAAACGCGAACGCGAGGGATCTGTTACTGAAGACAGAAACTCAAGAGATTGAGAGTTGACTTCAGTAGTATGAGTGTTTACAAGTGTTGCTTTCTTAAATCGATCATCTTGTAACCACCCATTTTGAGAGGTTTCCGAAGGCCACTTGTCCACACTTTTATAAAGGAAACTGAGTCCTGAAAACCAATGAGATGAACACCCATCAAACAAACACCCGTCAGATAAACGGGTAGCTTCATCAATCATATTTAAATCCGTGGGTAACCATCTCCAATCGGACACGCTCGTGGTCTTCGAAATCTCCCCTACTCGGTTGGCAAAAAAAGGCTTTAAAACCCGTGCCTCACTTCGCAACCAACCGAGCACATTAATCGAATCAGAACAAAAGTAGCGTTGCGATATAGTCACTTCGTGTTCTGATCCGATATTAAATGCCCGCCGAACCACTACGAGAGCTGCCTGCAGTTCGAAACTAGGAATGGAAACTGCTGCAAGAGGAGCGACGCATGCTTTTTTGGAAATAAATGCAACATTGATACTTCCGTCAGTTTTTACAGTACGCTTAAGCGAAAATCTCCCGTGAATTGACATCGAGGTTAGTAAACCTATAGTACCGAAAAATCGCAAAAAGCTACATTTTCTCAGATCAAGATCAGTGCAAGAAGGTTGCACTATATCTTTAGTAATACCGATTGAGTCTATCTTATATTGTTCTTTTATCAAAGACCCCAGATTATCTACTTGATCACAGTGTTGTGTGTCAGTGTAATTAACAAAATCAACTGCTTTGGTTTTACTATGAGAAAGACCGTGTAAAACCCACCCTAAAGCAGTAAGAGTTGCTGCAGGCTGAGACTTTGTGCCAACTCTGGTTTCATGTGACATGGTAAGAAACCAGTCCTCAGCACCGATTAAAACAGTTGGCTTCCCCCTTTTATATATTAAATCATCAGCAATATCCTGTAAATGCGGATACACTGAAACTTCTTCTTCAGATATGCACTGCTCACGTAGCCTTAACTGTGATATAGATCTAGCATTACGGATAGCGAACGACTTTGTCATATTCTTGCCACGAATTTGAAAAGAAACGTAATTAATTTTATGCTCGCGAGCCATACCACCTACACCTTGAACTCTAATGTGGCCTTCAGGACCATGAGCACCTATCTGACGCGCTACGTCAGAGTCAATTAAAGTGGCGGTGGAACCATCATCCAACAAAGCAAATGTCTCTACCTCACCTAAAGGTCCACTAATTATTACCGGTAAGACCTTTAAAAATACGTGATGCTGTTGTTTAAATACGGTAAAAGCGTATGCTGCGTTGTCCTCAACTGGAGTGTCAACTACACAATCCGAAACTGGCTGATTAGAACTAGACGATGCACTAGGAACTGAAACGCTCTTAACAATATTTTCCCCACTGTGGATGCGATCTACCTTAAGTGGGTCCGAATTTACTATGGATACACCCTTGCGTGATATTTTAGCACCATGAAGCAATGGGTGATGCGAAAACTTACAATTATTGACTCCGCATTTCCGATTAATATGACAAAGACGCCAACTATGTTCACGATTACTAAAACATTTAAAACATCTACGACTTTTGCGTAAATACTCAACTCTTTGGTCAACTGAAATATTTTTAAAATGTATGCAATCCTTTATACTATGTCTACCTTCTTGACAGTAATCACATATGTCAGACATGTTAGTGACATGTACAAAATGTTTTCTGTCATATTTATTTTGAATTACCGATTCATGAATTTGATTGGAAACTAAACCAAACTGTATATTATTTTTACTCTCCTCTCGTAAAAAATCCGATAAAATTTCTAATTTAGATGCCTCACTACTACGCTCGGCCGCATAGCGCGTCCATAATGCACGCTGTAAGGGTGTTAATTTGCCTAGTAATGTATAATAAATTTCGGGAGAGTATAAATACGCAATTTGATTTAAATGTTTAATGACAACTACAAGATTATGAACACGAGATGAAAACAAATTCAAATCTTTTAAATCACTTTGTAACCTTGGTAAAGCTCGTACTGACGCCAATTCCTCTAAAATTATAAGCTCAGGTCGGGCAAAACGCTCCTCTAAGGCCTCTATGACAACATCAGGTTCACTAGCGGTTAATAACAATGCGGACACGGCTTGTGCTGCCTCACCGCGAAGTGCAGTATGAAGTCTAATTAAATTTTCATTGGCGGAGTAGTTACCTCTGGTGTTGTCAAATGTCCTTTTAAAAGCTAGCCACTCGGATGCCCTACCACTAAACGGAATGAGCTCTATATGTCTAGTTTTACTACTACCTATGGATAAAATTGCTTTTGCTAAATCCTTAATGTCATTTCTACTCTCGTGTGACGTCATATCTACATTACCATTCGAATGTTTATTTGAAATGTAACTATTGGAGCCGTGAAACCTCTTACCAGCACCGTCAACCTCCTCAACTCTAGCCGAAAACCGGGGCCCAGATGAGCGAGGCACTCCAGGTTGACCATGAGAATCTTGAACCCTCTCAACAGCACTGTCAACCTCCTCAACTCTGGCCGAAGACAGGGGGCCGGGTGAGCGAGGCACTCTAGGTTGACATAAAGATGGTTCGTTCTCCTTCGTGGTAGCTCCTTGAACAGGGTCACAATTGTCGGGTAAACTGTTCACCCATGAAAGAACAGAACGTGAATTATTATTACAATAAGAACTTTCGATGGCAGCGAGCTCTGCCGCTAATTTGCGGTGCTGCACATCAATTCTCAAACGTCTTATCTCCTCCTTCTTCTTTTCCCTCTTCCTTTCCTCATTCAGCTCAATCTCATCCTCTTCTTCTGCTAGCTGCAGAAGAGCGGCAGCGTGGCGTGCTTCTGCAGCCAAACGCTGAGCGACAATCGTGCTCTTTCTGCTACTAATAGCTGTATTTAAACTCCCGGCGGCATCCTCAAAGGAAGCTCTCCCCGCCTGGTGTGAAGTAATACTAGCAAGAGAACATACCTTTGGTAAGACATGACGCTCATCTGCTCCTGTAATATCAACCTGAGGCAAGGCGACCCCGGGATTTTCACCCGCACTAGTTGGGTCGATACGCCTTGCCTCTTCCTCTTGACGCATATTACTCTTACTCCTGGTTATCATTACTAGTATCCGACTCGTATGGACCAAATGTTAAAAGCTAAAATAGGGCGGAAGAAGGAAAAGATAATTTAAAGCAAAACCGAATGTATTTACAATGCCAAGACTTACCAACTAATCTGACCAAATGTGAATGAAAAAATATAAAATTGACAAACAAATAAAAAAGAAGTAATTTTAATAGAAAACGGCCAGCGGTCAGCAAAAAGGTCGTAACAACCATTGACTCCGCCATGATTCCGTTTTAGGCATACTTGACATGTGCCGCTTTGGCATTTGTCATGCAAAATCCATACTTGTAGTATTTCTATGGAGCTAATTGCCAATTTCTAAGCTAAGATCATGAAAGCAACAGATCTTGGTCAAAAAATTAAGTGCAAAGTCTTCAACACCTGTATCCTCCCCTGCCTTACACTTATGGCTGCGAAACCTGGGCGCTTTCCAAACATCACAGAGACATGTTAAAGTACTGCCAAAGAGCCATGGAAAGAAGCATGTTGGGAATAAAAAAAATAGATAAGCAAAGAAATACATATATAAGAGCGAGAACAGGTGTGACAGATATTCTCACTAAAATAGACCAAATTCTCAATAAATACAAAAAACGGCTCCAAAATCACCCAAATGAGCTAGCCACACAACTCATAACGATGACTTATGACAAACGCCACGATATCCAAGGTTTGGATGCTAGGTGGTGAAAAATAAATGGTGGCATCTCCTGCTGGGGAGAGCCTCAAAAAGCCAGAAAACACACAACAGATTTGCTTATATTTATTTCCAGTTTCAAGTAATGGATGGTGAGGAAAAGGAGACAGATGTTTCTGGCGCGTGCGACATATTGTACGAGACCCTCTCGATCAACTCGTTCAGAAAGATCAAGGTAATTTTTTTTTTAAAGTAAAGATCAATGGACAGGCTGACAGTCTTCTTGATGGTACGTGACTATGACTATGGACGCTCATTTATATTTTACAGTCATTAAACATGATGTTTATTTAACTCATCCGAATATTCTTAGCATGATTTGAAATTATTGTAACCTAGCTGCTGCCCGCAACTTCGCCCGCGTAACTTTGTAAATTATATACTAATACCTTCCTCGAGAATCACTCTATCCATTGGTGAAAACAACACGAAAATCGGTGCATTAGTTTTTGAGTTTATCGCGAACAGACAGACAGACTCAGCGAAGGACTTTGTCTTATAATATGTAGATTAGCTTATAGAATCTATATTATTATAGTTAGTTAGAAGTTTAGTTCTTAAGCCGAGGACTTAGCAGAAAAGCGTTATTTTTTCATTTAAAACGAGAAGATAGTTTTCAGTAATAATAATATTAATACACTAGCTGGCGCCCGCGACTTCGACTTGTTAACAAATAAACATTTGCCCCTAGCGGGATTCGAACCCGCGACCGTTTGGTTAACAGCTACGGTTACTAGCCACTAGACCAAACGTTTTACCAAACTACATTTTATTTTTAGTTTTATTAATTCACTTGAAGTTCTGTAGTTACTAAAAGTTTTAATCGACTTCTTTTTTATTTATTTTTTCATAATTGCAGAGACGTTGCTCCTGGGACGGAGACATTGCCTCCGAGGACGTGGTCAGGTCTAGACGCTTGACGAGCTATCAGCTCGCAGACTCCCTAAACGCCCTGGACTCGGTGCACGGTGAGGAAGTCCACGAGGTGGGTTCGGACGGTGCCATGCTCGTGGCCAGGGCCTGGCACCACCTCGAGCGCCTGCACGTCCACCAGCCGACGGCTTCCGGAAGACCGGAGACAGGTGGAACCGGTGTGCCCTATCACCTCGTGCCAAGCGGTCTACTGCCACATCCGTTGTCTCTCAGTGCGACCGATGAGGACACTCCGCTCCACGATATGACTACGGTGAGTTCATAATGAACTGGCTGTTGTACGCGACTTCGTCCGCGTAACTTTGTAAGTTATATACTACTAAAAACTGCTCGAGAACCACTCTATCCATTGGTGAAAACAGCATCAAAATCGGTGCAGTAGTTTTTGAGTTTATTGGGACCAGACAGACAGACAGACAGATAGATAGACAGGCAGACAGATAGACAGACAGACAGATAGAAAGGCAGAGAGATAGACAGACAAATATACAGACAGACAGATAGATAGACAGGCAGACAGATAAACAGACAGATAGACAGGCAGAGAGATAGACAAACATACAGACAGACAGATAGATAGACAGTCAGACATATAGACAGCCAGACAGATAGATAGACAGACAGACAGACAGATAGATAGACAGCCAGACAGATAGATAGACAGATAGACAGCCAGACAGACAGATAGACAGACAGACGCGGCGGAGGACTGTTTTATAATATGTAAGGATAAATAAATTAATATCTTGACACATTCAACACAGCGCCATCTAGTTCCACACTAAGCAACTAATGCTTTTATTATTGATATACTACATAAATATTATAAATATATTTTAATAGAAGAACTGAAGGTACTTGAAGAATTTAGTTTAAATCGGGGAGTTGTTAATATTAAATTATTATACAAGGGTTATCATTGTAATGATAAGGGGTCGGTGATATCTTTGACCTCTGTTACCGAGTGTCGTCTTTTAAAGTGTTTAATAATTTAGAAATTATTATAAGGAGAAATTTGTGTTTTTTTTTTTGTAATGAATTAACTCAAAAAGTACTCGATTGATTTTAAAAATTGTCAGCGAGTAACAATTATAGGCTCGATATTTTATAGTCACGTGTTCGAAGTCGCGTGCAACGGCTAGTAAATAAATAAGTAATTATTGATGAGTAATTATGTTAATTTAATTTCTTTACAGTCGCGTATTAATATCATATCCGCTGCAATAATCGCTTTATCCGACAGCCAAGTCGGATTAGGTGGCGGCGCTGAAAACGCACGCGTCTTACTCGACTCTATGCGCGCCTTACGCGACGCCGAATCCGCAGAGCTCACTGCACTACTACAACGCTTGAAGTCCAACGACCAACTGACTGCGGCACTCAGACTGCTCGGACTGGCTGGCACTAGAGACGCTTTTACAGCGGCCAGCACTTTCCTGCAGCTGTACGAGAGCGATTCACTCGAGAACCTAGCTCATGTGTATTTAAGCGCTGCAGCGCTATGCGAACGGCCGAGTCCAAAGGTGGTACAGAATATATTGGATCTAAGCGTGCGAGCTCGCAACGCGGCCGTACGCGAAAGCGCTTTATTGGCTGCCGGTGCAGGAGTTGGTGCGCTTGAAGAGCGCTTTGCGCTGGATTTGCGCGATCGTATAGTGAATTCGTTGGCGCGATGCAGCGATGAGCGATCTCGCGTTATACGCTTAAAAGCAGTGGCTAATATGAGACGCGACGATACAGCGGATTTAGCTCTAGAGCACGCGGAGCGCGGTTCCCTAGATGAATCTTTGGCAGCGCTTGATGCGCTTTCAGTGTTGCCACTAGGAGTTCTGCTAACAGAGGGAAGACTTTCAAGGCTTTCTGAATTGGCATCTAGCGCTAAGCCGCTAGAAGTGAGGGCTGCAGCGTTGGATCTAGTATTGAAAGTAGCGCTAAAACGTGATGCAGTGCCGTTGTCGGCGCTAAATTTAGCCGCTAACATGCGTTCAGCGCCGGCAGAGTTGAGACGAGTGTTTTGGCAGCGTCTAGAAGCAGAAGAGGATTCGGAAAAGGCAGGAAAATTGCTAAAAATGCTGCCAACCCCGCTGAAGTCTTGGGATGTGAGAGCGGCGGAAGGGACATCCTCGGTTCTGGTGCGAGCAACAGGCTGGTCTTCAGGTGGATGGAGTACAAATCTGGAGTCAGTTCAAGTGGCAGCAGGTGGAGTGCTAAAACGTGGCGTGGTACGCCTATTGGCGGTGGATCCGAAAAATGAGACTTCAGAAGTGCTCTCGGTAAGTAAGAAATGATTTTCACACTTGACTTGTTGACACGGCACTAATTGTCAGGAGGTTCCTCACTCTGGGGCCCTAAAGCTGCGTTGACACGGTCAGAGTACACACGGACCGATGTACTCGTACGAGTAAATTTCATACGAGTGCGATAATAGGACGCGGTCCTAGTGCGCTCGAATAGGATGACGTCGAGTGAGCTCGTAATACCTGGTTGCCATTATACAAGTAGCGTCCGAGTGCACTCTGACCGTGTCAACGTGCCTTTACCTCCAAAATCATGTTACTTATTGATACGTTTCCTTGAAAGTAGATAAACTGAACTATCAAAACGCTTTCGAACAATTGCTACAATCTCACTTTATCACCCATAAGGTGATTTTTTTACATCAGCCGACATATTAACTGGTGACGTCACGCGTATTTTGAGCGCTCGTCTATATCGCTCGTTCACTTTGACGTCTTGCAACTCTTTCATTTTTTGAGACATCCAAAGAAGATTTTCACTGTTTCTAAGTATCTTTAATATAAAAAAAATACACACAACAAATGGCCTCTTAAAATGCGTTATTTTTAATTCAGGTTGAACTGTGGACGCGCGGTCTCCAATCGTTGACTGGCGGCGACGCACCATCCGACGAAGAGACACCCGCGCAGGAAGAGAGCGTCGCCGGCGGCCTCTCTTTCGCAGTGGGCGGGGTCCGACTGAAGGGAGTCACCTTGTTTGACGGACACACCGAACTGTTGGGCCACGTGTGGTCCGGAACCGGAAGCGAGCCAACTCCAGTACTGCGAGAGTTGCGCCCAATATCGTTGCGGTCGGGACGCTTGCCGCTCATATGCGGCGCGTCCATGCGCGCGTACCGTGGTGCGGCCCTAGCGTTGGCGTTAGATGCGCACGCACAAGTTTCTCTATGGGCGCGGACGGCACGCGCGCATCTAACCGTGCGTGCGGGCGGAGCATCTAAAGTGGAGGCCCGCGTGCGTACCGCGTGGGGCTTTTCGCACGCGACGTCGCACGCCGAGGCGTCCCCGCGGTTGTCCGTGTCGGCCGATTTGGATTTCTACGAGCGGCCAACGGCGTGCGTGCGCGCTCGCTTGGATCATCACGTGCCATCGGCGAACGTGACTCTCCAGTCGCGGCAAGGGAAACGCGCGTTGCGCGTAAAACGTCACTCAGCGGGGATAACGAGGCTCGAAGGACGCACGCTGTCGCTGGGGGCGCTCAATGACGTCACGTGTCGCACGCTCGCCGCCCACGACGCGGAATGATAGACATAGTAATAACCAAAGTCATTGCCAAAGAATTTACTCAAGGGGACGTTCAAGTATTACGTAGGGGAATTTGGTTGGGGGGAGGGGAGGGGGGGGGGATTTCCAATATATCTAGTTTCTACCAATAAAATAAATCAAACACTGCACTGCTCTCGATTAGAAGTAGTTTATTTATTAATGCATAGTGAGAATACATTCATTACAGACAAGCAAACGTTAGCGCGATCTAACATAACGGAGGGGCGCCATCTAGTTAACAGTCTTGGTATTATTTCGACATATGCACCTAACAGGGGGGGAAGGGGTCTTGTAAAGCCCGCTGTACACATGGGACCAAGGTCGGGCCAAAGTGATGCATCCCCAAGGTTGCTGTTTACACATTGGCTTACTGATCATTCTGCATTGGCGCTTCGATAAAGATGGACGTAGACTATCTGTACTGTCTCCGCTAACGAGTAACAAAGAACTGACCAAGAGACGCCAACGTGTGAACGCTGTTTGCGTAGCGCGCCAAGATCCTTTGATGTGTGCACAAAAAACCGACACTATTCGGCCAAACGTTATGGCGGCTGTACACATGTGGCCAAGGTGTTGGGCCAACGTGTAGAGAGATACTTGGCGGTATGTTGGCTTAATTGGTCTAGTTGACGCCAACATTGGCAGGCCAACCGAATAGTGTTGGCGTCTCTTGTTCAGTTCGTTGTTACTCGTAAGCGGAGACAGTACGGACAGTCTACGTCCATCTTTATCGAAGCGCCAATACAGAATGATCAGTAAGCCAATGTGTAAACAGCTACTTTGGGATGCATCATTTTGGCCCGACATGTTGGCCCAACACCTTAGCCACATGTGTACAGCGTACTTTGGGGATGCATCATTTTGGCCCAACATCTTGGTCCCATGTGTACAGCGGGCTTTACGATGCGTTACAATCCCTCGAGTGTATTGCACGTCATTTTTATTTTGCCATCCCAAGTTGGCGACCCTTTTCTTTGGTAAAAATGGTCACTTGGTTACGTAACGTTTAGGGAAGGGGGGGGGACGTTACGGCGCGTTACATGGGGGGAGGGGGGTCAGAAATGTTCAAAAATTGCGTTACGTAATACTTGAACGCCCCTCAATAACAAAGCTTTTTTTTATATTTTTTTAACAAAAAGGTCAGCGACAGCCTCAGTCGTGTCTAAGTCTCAAAAACACATTATCTGTAAGAATGTATACATATTTATATTATAATTTATCTCGAAATAATAACATAAGAATAATGCATTTTTTATATATAAATATTTTTTTTAATTTAATTTTTTTGTTTTATATTCGAATGTTTATTTAAAATCAACTGATTAATGTATAAGAAATGTGCAAATGTTTAATATTTATATTTTCATATGATAAATTGAATATTTGTATAAAAGAATAAAAATAAATATGTCTTGTGAAATTACCAAACAGTCTTTTGTATAATAAATCCTTACTAATATTATAAAGAGAGAAGTTTTGTTTGTTTTTAATGAATAAACTCCAAAACTAGTTTCACCTATAGAAAGCTACGTTATCAGCGAGTAACATAGGCTATGTTTTATAAAGTTACGCGGACCAAGTCACGTGTAACAGCTAGTAATAAAATTAATTTTAAAATATATTATTTTTACATAGTACCCTTTAGCCGCATTTTTAAATCATTGAGTTGCTTTCTCTTAAAAAAAAAAATACGAGTTCAAAACTAAGCAGTTTCAAAAATTTTTCAATAAAAGTCAATTTATTCTTGTGTTCTAAATTTTTTTAAAGTAATTTTTATTACTTTAACGAAAATTCTAAATAATACAATTTGTCTGTCACATGTTTAAGTATATAAAATATTTATTTTTTCGAAACAATTGCGTTGTCTAATTCTTGTAAATTCTTCATTAAACAATGTCGGTCTTACTACAAAAACATTAAACAGGCTTTGAACACGTGTTTAAATAAAACTTTACAACTAAAGAGTTTATTTAAGTTTATTTATTTGTTAAGAGGCATTTTTTAGGGTTAGACAATGCTTGAGCATTATTTAAATTTAAACACCGCCAGATTCTCTTCCTTGGACGTGTTCTGTCAAATTTGAAATCGTTTTGCGTAATATTTAAAGATTTCTTTTGATTTTTGATAATTTACGAATATGATTCGATAATATCGACGAAATTGTTAAAAAACTAAACGCTATGAATTATGAAATTTATAAAAATATGAATATTAAATTAACAAATCAAACATGACATTTGACAAGCCAGTGTCAGTTACGTTCCATTATGAGCAATTTTTTTTCGTATAACAAAATTTAAACAATCTCAAGTATTTGTTGTAATTTATGCCTTATTTCAATATTATAATTTGCTTATGTCATTAATATAGTCCGTAATAATAGCCTGTGAAAACCAGAAAACCAAAAATTCATTATTATACGCCTATCAGATCTGCGTAAATTGAAAACGACATGAATGCAGGGCGAGTGTCTGAATGAATGTTTACCAGTTTACGTACTCTTAACTAAGGAGGGTAGTGGTTAGGGAGCCCACGATGCTAAATGTGTAGTCACTCGAGAGTCATGGGGACCTATTGGACTTTGAAGATTGGATTGTAAGAAGAAAAAAAGGTTATATGAAGTTTTTCATTTCAGCGGTGGGGTGAGCGTCTACAGGCGTTCAAAATTTTGTAGGCGCTGTATTTTAAAAAATCCTCCATATAATCGTCAGATTAAGAATCAGCACAATCAGGAATTTAGGCTGAACCGCCTGTATGAAAATCTGACGCGCTCGAGTATTACAAAATGAGAATTGTCAAAAATATTTTTTGCATTTTCAAAAAGCTGCCACGAGCTTGCGCTACATCCGAATCGTCTGAATTTTAAATGGGAGCTTATTTTAGGTTCACTTAATATCCCCTCTAAAAATCTGACGCGCTCGAGTTGTATTTAAAATTTTACCCCCACCCCCGCCAACCTCACCAACCAAACCGTCAGATTAATACATATCCGTTATCGAAGACACGTGGGGAATATACATTGGCAATATCTGACGCGCTCGAGTAAATCCAAAAATCCCCTCTTGGGCTCCCCTACCAAGAGATAAGGAGCGCAATCTTACATAGGTGTTAAACTGAAAAAGTGGCAACTAAAAGCGATAAATTGAGATGGCGCTAGTGTGTACAGAGAGAGTTGGAGAGTATGGAATGAATGTAGCAGTAGTTGACGGAGTGAAGTGCGCCGAGTTGAATTTTGGTTGAATTGTTTACTGTCACTAGCGCCATCAATTTATCGTCTTTCGACAGACACTTTTAATATTCAGAGATTGCCCTCCTTATCTCTATCCTCCTTTCTTTTAACACGTCAACAAAAACGAGCGCTAAATAAGGTTTTGTGGTAGGGACATTTTAAACACTCGCTAAACAATGTTTAAATAGTTATACATTGTCTAAATAAGCAGTGTTTAAACAGTGTTTATTGAATTTTTTTGTAGTAAGATGGTGTATATTTTTAATATTTATCGTTTGTTTCCACCTTAAACAAAATACATAAACTTCCAACGTCTTGTCTGTCTGTCTGTCTGTCTGGCAGATGAGATCTTCCCTATGAAATCCAATAACGCAATAGATATTTTAAGCGTCGTATCGTAATTCTTATGAACCGTAAGAATTAAGTTCATCTTCCTCTAAACTTTTACTTCGGTGAACTTTCGCCCTACACTTGGCGAAGTAACCTCTCTTCCAGGACACTACCAACAATAGAATCAAAGGGAATGTTGCGAAGACTCCTGAAAATAGAAATAAAATGTCCATTTCATTACTTACTTAGATACTAGCTGATGCCCGCGACTACGTCCGCGTTGAAAAAGAAAATAACGCCTGACATAGATATCGCTGTGACGATGGTGGCGCCGCCACGCGACAGTTGCTCTCAATTCTTTATATTTTAAGCGCCTGTTTCACAAACGTCAAGTAGGCCAAACTGTCATTTAAAGTCACCGGTAACCGGGGATAATGGAGCTGATATACCTTGTTTGTACGGTAAACGTCAAAAACATTAAATAGAAAATAATAATAAAAAATTCGCCTATCGAATGATGCAGTAAACTGAGTGCATAATTTAATATAACAGAAAATGATTTCTAAAAGTAACTAATCAACATTTTACTTGTAGTTTTCACAAACTACAAGAAAGATTTGTGAAAGAGGCCCTTAGACGATCACTCAGAAACAGTAGTTTTTTCTCGATGAAAAGGACCCTATGTCCTTTCCCCCTTGTATCTCTGACAACGTGTATGCAATAGACAGACAGATTTGAAGATGTGAGTGGAGTGGATGAAGGTGATATGTCGCATTTTTGGGTTTTTTCGATTTTTTGCGTTGATGAAGGTAATATGTCCTTATGAATGATTACAGACCTTAAGATCGTCGATTTAAGACATTTTTGGAAAATAAGAAGTTGAAAAAGGTGTTGTGTACAGTTAATTTTAAAAAGCAAAAAGTGCAGAAAAGTTTACTTTTGTTAATGGAAGAAGTGCAGAAAAGTGCAGAAAAGTTTACTTTTGTTAATGGAAGAAGTGCAGAAAAGTGCAGTAAGTGCAGAAAAGTTTACATTTGCATCATAATTTAGTACAAAAAAAAATCAGTTCCGTTGCGACTTATCTCAAAAGTTAAAAGTAAAACTTTAACCTCGATTTATTCAAAATTGGAATTATGCGACATATCACCTTTATCCACTCACGTCTTCAGTTATTTTCATATTTATAATATTAGTATGGATATCTTAACAAGATATAATTAAAGTTATACCTAAACTAACCAGGACTTTCTATTGAGTCTAAACACGCTATAATATGCTCTAAGTTGTTGAGGAGATGGGTGTCAGCAGACTATTTGATGATGCAGCATCAGATCAAGGTTACCATCTCATGGAAATACCACTAAAGTAACAGTATACCAAATTTCACATAAATCGAACATGTGGAAGTTAGTGAAATTCCCTTCGTCAACTAGGAAATAGGCTGATGGTCTTCAATCGCTTGAACCAAAGATTCAAATCGAGAGATGCGGCATTACTAGCGAAAGTGTGTTACAAAATACAACATACATTATACTAAAGACAAAAGTATAAAATACATATGCTTTTGTCTAAACACACTTTTAAACACAGACAACACATTCCTTACTTCAAACGTGACTGTGACGATAGCGACGCTCTCAACAAGCGACCGTCACTCACTGTAGCCTGCGCTAAACCCATCTTGAACATATCTTGAACATATCTTCATAAATTATAGCTAAAAACAAAGATTTAAATCGAAGATGCGGCGTAATCTCCTCGCGCCATACTAAAAACACACCGAAAATTCTTAACAATGGGTTTAGCGCAGGCGCTACACCCAACTACAGTTGCACGCCAGCTATAGTGAGTGACGGTCGCTTGTTGAGAGCGTCGCTATCGTCACAGTCACGTTTGAAGTAAGGAATGTGTTGTATGTGTTTAAAAGTGTGTTTAGACAAAGGTATTATGTATTTTATACTTTTGTCTCTTTAGTATAATGTATGTTGTATTTTGTAACACACTTTCGCTAGTAATGCCGCATCTCTCGACTGGAACCATTCGTGGAATAAATATGGACATACCTATCATAATTCCCAGCATAATAGCCGAGCTAGGATCGCTGATTTCCTGTTTTTCGAATTCCTGACATTTCAACTTGATCGTTGATGTTTGAAGCTGGAGTAGGCTCATTCCATACATTTCTTTTGGTTTTTTACAACTGAAAATTATATTGATCGTTTAGTTATATAATTTTTATATTAATATATAAAAATTATATTAATATTAATATACGAGTACAATAATATATTATTCAGGCAATTTGGCACTAGGGAATTTCGGATTTCAGTCATTCTGGGACTGACATTTTAATATTTGGTTGATTTGGGAAAGGTAATTTGCATTTCAGTCAAAATGGGAAACAATTTGGGATTTGGTTGTAATAGACCGGGAGCATTATTAAGAGTGCAATTTGACATCAAATAGCCACACGTCATCTATTTACAAGGTTTCAATTCAAGGTACAATTCGCTGCTTAAAAACTAAAGGGCCACAAATCCAAATTACACTTTTTACAGGAGAACTAACGAAAAAAAATAATTTTTTTGTCAATTTTTTTCTTATTACATACATATCAAATATATGCATATTATACATCGTTAGAAGCGTATTTTTAAGTAGCATTAAATGTTTTAATTACTTTCATAATAAACTTAATACTAGAAGAGATATATATAAGCACATAAGTTACTTTTGAATATATAAAAAAATGATCAAAATATACTAAATATAGAATAAAACAACCATAAATTTTTTTGCAACATTTTTTTTTTGTATTTTTCAATAAAATCATTCTTGGATTTTTTGTTTTATGGCCCTTTAGTTTTTAAGCAGCGAATTTATATCTCAGTGAAAAATTTTAAGACTGTAGTATCATATTTGTATAAAGTTTGTATAAAGTTGATTTCTTTTATGTTTACTTTTATACTGCAGTTATTTCTCCTTAAATAAATAAATATTACTTAATTTAAAGAGTTTTTTTTGGAGAGTGTGCTCAGGAGCTGCATGAGCTTTTACCGCCTTCCTCTTTCTTCTGGTACTGCTGGTCACCATCCTCATCTTCTCCAAATCCCTCTTTTTTGGACCAAATGCTTTAAAATCTCCTTAATAATTCGCACTGCCATGGTTTGGAACTTCTGAGTTCATATAACCCATATCTTTCAAAGTTGGAGTTAATGGCATCTTCTGAGTGAGCTCACTCTATCATAGGCCTCATCTTCGCTAAACAGCTGGATGTTGGCCAAGAGTAAACCCATGTCTAATAAAAAAAAAAAGTTATTAATTAGGTAAATAGTAATACTTGCATCATTTTTCCTAAAGTGCTGTTGGAAGCACTAGAAGAGATAAGAGGCACCAAAACGTCCACCATCCACTGAGTTGAGCAATCGCACAGGTAAGGGTTGTTCGTGAAATCCACATCTTCCAACTCGTTCCAGCAATCAAGAAATTCCGAGTTTATCTCCGATATGTTGTTATTGTTTAAGTAAAGCTAAAAGCAAAATTTGAACAACAAATTATCCTCAGAAAATTAAGGCCTTAAGAGTAATTTGGGTAAACACCTCCTTAGGCAGCCATTACACGTTCAATCTAGATCGTGATCCGAGCAAGGTAGCGGATCGCAGAAGATTGATAAGATTGGTGAAGACATTACACGCTCAATCCAGATTGATGTCAGTCCAGTGTTCGCAACCATTAGATGAACACGCGTTATCTTCTCTGGTGACTTCGATTTGAGATTTCTTCATGTCAGTGTCACACTTTTCAATAAATAAAAAAGTAGAAGAATATGCGTTCATACACATAATGGATCTGAATAAGATTTAGAATAATTAAGAATAATAGAACCTTTTTTATCTTTTTTAATTCTCGTCGGTAATTTGACCGCAGACTAATATTTTTTTTCTTTACGTCATCGACAGTTCCACGAGGTTTAATTTTTAAATAGATTTTTGAGAGCTTCTCATAAGCAGTTATTCGTTTATACTTATTCATGTAATCATTAGATTTTTTATCCCATAATTTGAGCAGAGATTCCAAAGTTAATATGAAATCTTCATTTAGAGAAATATCCAGCGAGTTAGACGTCAAAATCAAAATAATTATTTATCAATTTTATTAGGTTTCTACAAGAAACTCTTATGATCGTCATTATAAATTTAAATTTACCAGGGTTTCGGAAAAAAGCCAAGATGACGATCCTGAGAAGAAAAACCGAAAGAAACTCAGGAAACTATTCTTTTTGTCATCATTAAAATATAAAATAGCACAATTCACTTAATTTTAACAAAATTAAAGTAGGTATATATAATACACAATTATAGTTTTTTAATACTAAACATAGTACGAGCTCCGAATCGCTTAAATCCAGGCTTCTTTGTCGCTGTTGTCATCCGACTCAATAGCGTTGCGACCGCTGACTGACGTAAACTGACAATAGCAGCCATTACACGTTCAATCTGAATCGCGATCAACGGATCGAGATCATGGATTTCTAAAATTCTAGATAATTTAAGATCCGATGTCGCGATCCGTCAATCCAACACATTACACGGTCAATCTCGATCAAGATCATTGATCACGATCATTGATCGCGATCCAGATTGAACGTGTAATGGCTGCCTTACAGTACAGTCATGAAATAACCCCTCAGTCAGGGCGACAACGACTATACTTCCTAAAAAAACGACAACTTTTTAAAATGTCAACGTCCTAAAACGACAATATTTTAAAATGTCAACGTCCAAAAGCGACAGCTTCCTAAAACGACAACTTTTTAAAATGTCAACGTCCAAAAATGACATCTTTTTAAAATGTCAACGTCCTAAAACGACAACTTTAAAATGTCAACGTCCAAAAAGACAACTTTTTAAAATGTCAACGTCCTAAAACGACAACTTTTTAGAATGTCAACGTCCTAAAACGACAACTTTTTTAGCAGGTATGTCCTGCCTTTCTTTGGAAATGAAATGATCTGCCCAAATGTCTATCGTCGCCTATAACACAAGCAATGCTGCAAGTGCGCCTACCTTAAGGATTGAGGATTAGGAAGGCATAGAGAATAGGCTCTGGCATCCCTTACTCACCGAAACAGAATAGCACTGGTGCTGTTATTTCACGTTGGTCTTCTGTAAGGGGATTACTGCAGCTTCTGTAAGATGGCTCTGGTCCAGATCCAGATCCAATTTCCAAAATGGAATCGAATCTAGGATCCCTGAGACAGATTACCAAGCACCTTAACAGCCAGCCACACGGCTTCGCGAGTCAGCCTTGGGTTTTGGCTCGTGCGGCTGCCTCGGATAAATACTAATACCCCGAGGCAGGCTGAGCCAGAAGCTCTCGAACACAGATCTTCGAAAATGTACGCGGCCCCGCTAGAGATATGGTACCGCTAAAGAATAGAGTGTGCCACGGAATCGTCTAGCTCGACAATTCAATTACGTGTTTCGTTGCGAACAACAAGCGAAAGAACGGATGCAATTGGTCCGGCAGTTGTGTGCGTGTACGTGGGTACGCCGGGTCGGTTGTCATTGTGTGCTATTTGTACGTGAGTGCGTAATTTTAGTGACACGGATGTTTGTTCTAATATGCCATATCTCTAGCAGGGCGCCCGGCCGCGCTCATTTCCTAAGATCTGTGCTCTCGAACATTTAGATCATATATTCTTTCAGTCATAAGCAAAGACTTTATAAGTATATTTGGGAGTATAGACACGGCGTAGCCCGTAAATAATGGTAGTAGTACAATTCGTCCACTCGAGATTGTCCACACGAGAGAGAAAGAGAGAGAAGTGGACGAATTCGCACTGTCGCTCGCTAGTGCGAGTATGATTTTAATACTACCAAAGATTTCGGGGCTTTCTGCTTGCTACGCCGCATCTATAGTTCAGATCAATGGTCATAAGTATATTGTTTAAAAAAAACCGGCACGTTTTAAAGTAAGAACAGAAACTTCAAACGCCTGAACAGCTTCATTTATACTAACATTATAAACAGGAGATTTGATTGTTTGTTTGTTTATTTTTTTGAATTAAATGGGTTCCGAAACTACTGGATCGTTTGAAAAATTATTTTACTTTTGGGAAGCTATATAATCAGAGAGTAATATAGGCCATATTTTATAAAGTTACGTGGACGAATTCGCGTGCAACAGCTTATAAATTATAGCTAAGAACCATCCCGATCAATTCAGCTATCACACAGAAAACACCGGATCAAAATTTGGGAGCTGTCATACAGGCGCACACACACACACATCAAACTTATAACACTACGTTTTTGCGTCAGGCGTCGGGGTTATAAAGGTCAATTTTAATGTTACCTTCTTCATATGCGGCCATCTTTCCACCTCCTCAGGATCCACCCACATCAAAAAAGAAGGGTCTATTGTGGTCAGTCTAGGGTTATAGCATATATGAAGTACTTCTAGACTCTCTAATCTGCCCAAAGCTTGAGACCCAATACTTTTGAGATTGTAAAGGCGGCTAAGATGCAATTCCCTCAGTCTGGTCAGATTGGAAATTGCCCTGAAAGCGATCAAAGATTTTTGATCAAAAAGGTGGAATGTGGAAGGTTCATTTCAAAAACCTCATAAGTCAAACTTTTGTCGAACATGTTTTTTTGCTGTAAACGCTTTCCTAAAGGTAGATGCGTATTCTGAGTATAAATCACGTAAGTCAATACATTCCTTCCTCTCCAAATAATAATACTAATAATAATAAAGTTCTTTATTCGGGTTACTTGGACCCAAAGTGTTAGTAGACATCTTACGAAACCATAGTTAGTACACATAAAAATTATACACACACTATACACAGTTATACACACATCTAAAAACCACTTAAGTCGCTGACTTAAGTGGTTTTTAGATGGAATATTAGATAGCGGTTGTAGTTATATCTGAGTTTGACGTTTTAAAACAGCATAGCATTGATTTGTTCATAAATAATTCATAATACTTTGAATTTGACAGATATATCATTTGTGAAAATACTTATAGTGGCCAAATTTATTAAAAAAACACTCAATCAACTAAAAAAATTCAACATTAAAAAGTATATTTCCAAAATTGACTTGGCCGGGTATCGAATCCTGGAGCCTTGAGTTGTCATCGTCTTGTTGCCAACTTTTCTAGGAATTCCCAAGATTATTAACCTAACTTGGCAAATTGGCAGTGAGGCCAAACTGAGGAGAAGACAGAATTACGCTTTTGCATCTCTTAATTACGTAACTACTGAAACACAATAACAGCACATGTGCTTTTTAGTGTGGTTACTGTGTCGCAAGATAGCAGCTAAGTTTATGAATGTGAAACTAGAGTTGTTAATTCCTACACTTCCTTAGTAAATACATCAACGATCGAGTTATTACCATTTTGACATATTTTTGTTTATCAACTGGTGGCGAGACTTTTACATAAAAAAATAATAATAGCAACTCACGTTTTCTCTGTAATACTTTCAATTGGATTCTTGTTGAAATTTAAATATTCAAGATTCGCTGCCTCTCCGATGGTTGCCGGCACTGTTGTGAACCGGTTGCCGCTCAAATCCAAAGTCTTCAATCTCCTTTGACGCCTGAGTAGACCTTCGGGAAGAGTCTCCATTTCACACGAGCCCAAATAAAACTCCTGTTCAAATGAAACTAAGTAATTTTAACTAAATAAATTTAAACGAAATCAAATTTTAAATGAAGCAGTTATTCTTCTTGCTCGTCGAACGTTCTTCGCGATTTGTCTCACAGCCTTTTCGCATACATTTATTATTTAATTCAATACTAATAATAAATCTGTAAGTGCAGATATTGTATGTATGTATGTTCCTCCATAACTCTTAAACGAATTAACTGATTTTCATGAAACTTGGCAGATAAACATTTAGACGTACGGGACATAGGATAGGCTACTTTTTCTTTTTCAACGAGGCCGAAGTCGCAGGCACCAGCTAGTATAAAATATAATGAGACGCACCCGGCTTCTCAAAGGTGTCTAATTTTTACACTGTTTTCCAAATTATCTTCATAAGAACCTTCCTCGGTTTTCTACCAGAAACAACAGAGGGTCAGATTTAGTGTTAAACAACAGTGGGTCAGTTTTAGTCTAGTTTTATGTCCTAAGGCGACAATAGCCACCTAAGTACTGCAATCAATCACACCGTCAACCTGCATGTTGGCAGTAAACTAAATTTATTAATCATTAATCATTTTTTTTTATTAATCATTAAACTAAATTAATAAAAAAAAACTTACTTTTAAATACTCTTACTAAACTTACCGTTAATTTGGTTAAATCAGACAAGGCAGCCATCGTAACCTGATCAATATACGAAAGAGGATTTCCGCTCAAGTCCAGTATCGTGATTTCGCTCATGAAAACGAATAAGTTTTGAGGTAACGAATGAATATCATTATATGCTAAACTTAAGTAATTTAGCAATTCAAATTTTTTTATTTCTCTCTCCGATGGTTTAATTTGGCCCTGTAAAAAAACAATATTAGGCCTATTAGGTTTCCTAGAGCTATGTGAAACTGATATCTAACCATAAAAAATACATTGTATGACTTACTCCTTTATAGTTACAACAATGTAAAAGAAATATTATAAACAGGTAAAATTTGTATGAAGGGGGTAATCTTGTCAAACTTATAACATACCGCTTTTGCGTCGGGCGTTTAAAACATAGCTACTTAAGTGAGAAGTTGTTGCGCTCTAAAATATTTATTCGACGATTTATGAACTAGACAAAATCAAGTACACATATGGGTATACAAATGGTACCAAATTAACAGCAATGTGAAATATCTACTAATTGTACAGAAAAATCACAATAATATTTGATTTTCTAATACAATAAAATGTTTCATTTAATTCTTAGTATAATATATATTTACATATTATCTATATACCAATATATAAAGCTTAAGAGTTTGTTTGGCTGTACGCGTAATCTCAGGAACTCTAGGTCCTGAGAATTGAAAAATTGAAAAATTGAAAAATTCTTTTTGTGTTGGATAGTCCATCAGAAAACGCGGACGAAGTCGCGGGCACCAGCTTGTAATAATATAAATTAAATAAGCTGGCAATACATTAGTCGCCTATGAGATGGACGGATCAAGTAAAAGCTGCGTTGAATGGCTCACTGCAGGGGTGCACGAGGAAGGCGGCCATCAGAGAGGAATGGCGGCGTGTTGTGAGGCTTGCCACCAACACCTGAAGTGATGGCCACGACCACTCTGTCAAGAGTGAAGCCGAAAAAGAAGAAGAATACATTAGTATTGCCAGCTTATTTACTGGCAATATTGAAGTAATAGCCTGCTCTAGAATCGCCTGTTATGTCGACCAAACGTTTTGACAAGAACACAGAAAATGGATCGCCATGACAGTTTCTCACCATAAAAGTCGTTCGGCTAATCGATGAAGTGGAAATCTTATTCCTGCTGAGATCCAAACTGACCAAGTCGAGCAAATTCATAAATCCACCATTCTCCAACATTTCTATGCCACAGTTGGATATGTTGAGCCTTCTGATCGGCAATTCTGCAAATCTAGATATTGTCGTAAGGGGATTTCCACTTAAGTCGACTTGTGTGGGATTCAGGTTTGATATTTCTGCAATTAAACAAAAAGTTTATGGAATATTATTAATGGTTATTTGATTAAATTTAAATTTTAAAAGTATAATTCAAATAATAAGTAATTTTAATTTTATTGTGGCAACAAATATTTAGAAAAAATGTCAAGAGCCGTGTTAATAAAAACTTTTTTAATTAGAAATTTTGATAAAATAAAATCATTTATTTGAGAGCCAAGGTTTAATTTATAAAATATAATTTATTGAAAAGCAGCGATATATCGCTGCTTAAAAACTAAAGGGCCACAAATCAAAATTACACTTTTTACAGGAGAGCTAAACGAAAAAAATGAAATTATTTTTTTGTCTATTTTTTTCTTATTAGATATATATCAAATATATGTATATTATACTGTTACGACCGAACATTCTCGAAGCGTTTGTTTATCATAAACAAACAGCGTGTTGTTGTTTATCATGAGACCTGGGCGTATGGAAATTTCCATACGTAGAAGGAAGCTCTCCTGTCTCAGAGAAAACTGTTCCTTATGTTCGCGACATAAGGTTCACATTCCCTTAAGCCAGAAAGTTGTTTACGATGTTTGTTTTTTATGACTTGTTTACTTGTGTACGAGCTTGTTTACCTTAAAGTTTCTAGTGTTTTCCAAAAACATCGCGGCTGACTGCACGTGTATAAATACGGGTGCCATCGCTCGAGTGGGACAGTTCTGCGACAACAAGCGATACGAAAACAACTCTTGGGAGCTTTTGCGAAGATATTTGCGACAGTGCATTGTTGACACATAGAGTGAATTATTTACGACTTTTGGCAAGTTTTACGGTTTAATTGGAAAAGCTCTGATATTTTGGAAGTCATCTTGGTCTGCGTAATAAATCGTGTTCTTACAACCCTAAACGGCATTTTAACTCACCCCGCACGTAACAATACATCGTTAGAAGCGTATTTTTAAGTAGCATTAAATGTTTTAAGTACTTTTATAATAAACTGAATACTAGAAGAGATATAAGCATATGAGTTAAAATCAAAAAAATTGTACGTAACACAAAAGAAACACAATGGAATATTAACATTTCTGTAACACAAAGGAATATAAAGGTGCATTATACCAACAGTGTATTTGCTTACGGACATTATTTTATCTTTTACATTTTGTATTTTAATTGACTTGAATAAAATGTATTTTATACTAATCAACATTTGACATGACGCAAAACTATAAAGTTTAACACATTATGTAGAATAGTTAAGGTAGTTAAAAAAGTTAGTTAAAGGTAGGTAAAAAATAAACAAAAATAAAATAGTTTAAAAATCTTATTTATATTATCACTAATTAAAAATCTTAAAGAAAACAATCTAAAATGCAACATTTTGCAAGTAAAAACAATAGCAGTTTCTCCGGATTTTCTTGACTCAACTTTTGTCGATATCTTCATTGTCTCTCTGCTCCAGAAAGCACAAATTGTAACTATGGTTCTATCACGTAAATACACCAATAGAGATAATTATATAATTTTTCACATTAAAAACGGAAAAGAAAATGCCAAAATAGAATTTTTAAACATAAATGAAAAAGTATATATTTAGTTAGGTAATGTAAACTGGTCTATTGATGTTTTTATATTTTTCGTATTAGTTCGGTAAGTTTTTGAAGTTCATATTTCTTATATAAAAAAATTCTTTTTCTTTTTTATATTTAAGGCTTTTTAGTGCAGTCTATACATGGACAATTTCGTACTGTGCTCCTTACGGTGTTTTTCTTTACAGTAAGTAAGAGTGATAAGTTAACGAAAAAATATGCAATCGAATGGCGAAAACAGCTTTCAAATCGGATCAGTAGTTCTTTATAAAATCGCGAAGATACATATAAACGAGAACCAACTTTTTTTTAGTCGGTTTAAAATAAAAAAAAACATTACAAAATTATCATGAATTAATGGATCACAATGAATTTTATTCATATAAATTTAACATTTTGAATGTAGAAATATACAACGTAAATATATTCAGACTACAACGTACATTTTAAAACGAAAAAATGTGTCACACGAAAGAAACATAATGGAATATAAAAATTGCCAATGTGTATGCACCCTTTTTTTGTGTGGCGTCACCCAATGGAAGCAAAATATAACCTATCAAAACAAGAAACCACGCGCTAAAAGCAAAGTAAAAAGATTTTCACAATTCTTGTCTATCACACGATTTACTTATTACAAATAGTATCATAAGATAATATATCTGTAGTAAAATCATTAAACTTACCTGAGATATTGCGTAACACAAGTAAATATTTTACAATGCAACAAAACGGTAACCTCACAAATCAAAGCAATACAGCAAAAGTAAGGTGGCTGACGTTTTGTTTTGTGAGGTTGAGTGGTAAATCGAGTGTTTCCGGATGTAAAAAAATACGGATGCGTTCCGAAAGTGTATAACAGGACGCATAATATCGTCACACAACGGTCGTCACACAAGGTAATGAAATATGGAGACATCAGTTTTACTTTAGTTTTCTTATTTATTACAACGTTTCTAAAGAAATAAAAAGGTTTCTTATGTACAGTGATCATTTTCCAAGTACACTTTATAAAAAAAAACTGCGTTCGATGGATTATGAAAAAGTTATTATTTTTTTCTTTTAAAAGTACCACGGGAGACACTACTTTTTTGTATGACAAAAAAAACTTTACTTCATTAGATTTGGTTTTTATTGTATTCCTTTGGACTAATTCAGTTGATCTGGTATTTATATACCAAAGAATGAATATTGAAGCGCCTTTTTAAAAAATACGGCTTATTTATTCACCATAGGATTTTTTTACACCCGTATTAATATGGGGACATTGAGCTTTTTCAAAATGTACAATTTTTTTGATATCGCCTCATATATGTTACTTTTGAATATATAAAAAATGATCAAAATATACTAAATATGGAATAAAACAACCATAAGTCTTTTTGCAACATACAATATGAAGGATTGTGATTGTATTTTTGCAATAAAAACATTTTTGAATTTTTTTTATGGCCCTTTAGTTTTTAAACAGCGATATATAGAGATGTACTGTATTCAAACAAAACTAAATTTACTTACACAAGATAAAAATAAGATATAAGATAATATATTTCTAATTTTATCTAAATTTTATCTATCTTTACATGTCCTCCTTACATATTATAAAATAAATGTTCGCGATATTCAAAAACTACTGCACCAATTTTCATGCTGTTTTCACCAATAGATAGATTGGTTAGTATATAATTTACATAGTTACGCGGACGAAGTCGCGGATGGCAACTAGTATTAGATAAAGCGAGGTTTTAGAACAAACCAAGAAAATATTTGAAACTGTTTCGCCTTTTGATAAAAACATTATCAATGCTTGATAACATAGTTGAAATAATATTTAAGTACATATTAATATAATGTATTGATTATACATTAATCAATGGTCTTGTAGTATAAAATGAAGGATTCGTCATATTTTATTCGTCATTCGACATTTAAGATACGGCAAAACCTTGAACGACTTTTTAACAAGCGTTTCTTCTTTTTCTTACGGTACGGTACGGTACGGTACGATACGGTACGGTAAGGTATGATATAGTATAGTATAGAAGAGACTTGTCTGGTTAACATTGTTAATTAACAAACTGGTCAGCCCATAGATAACAGAAATCATTATTACTAATGGGGACATCCCGTCTACTCAGCCAATGGTGAAAGAACAGCACATGTGCTTTTGTGTTTCAATTTTTTTATAAGGATAGGGATATCAGCGCTCATTCTCCTATCTCAACCTTATCACAGTCCATAGATAACGGAAACCATTATTACTAATGGGGACAGCCCGTCTGGTGGCAGCAGCTAGCTACTCAGTCAATTATGAAATAACAGCACATGTGCTTTTGTGTTTCATTTTTTTATAAGTATATATCAGAGCACATTCTCCTATCTAAACCTTATCTCACATCCTTTATGGATTGTGACAATAGGTGTCGGTAGCCATCTACTATCAATTGAACTGCCGATATTGGCAGTCACGATATTGGCAGTCACGACCAGTCAGTGCCCACTATTAGCTCACAATAGAAGGATGAAGGATAAGGGATAAGGAAGATATGGGGTAATGGAATCTGGCATCCCTTACTCACCGAAACACAACAGCACATAAATGCTGTTATTTCACAGTGGTCTGGGGTGGTTGTCAATTCACTGTGGTCAAATGACTGCGAAACGCAGTGTGTCCCGCCATTACTATAATTACAACATACCCTTCCAATCATCCTGTGTGAACGAAGTTCTTATGTCACGGCTCCGGCAATCCACCGCGTCGTTAGTACAATTACATGTCCCGCAAATTACACTGGACATGGGCAACGTGACGGTTGTTTCTGTAACTAAAACAAGAGGAAAGTATAGCTTTGCGATCCTAACGAAATAGTTATTTAGGAAAACACATATCGCTGCTTCAAAACTAAAGGGACATAAAACAAAAAATCCAAAAATGTTTTTATTGCAAAAATACAATCACAATCCTTCATATTGTATGTTGCAATAAGACTTGTGGTTGTTTTATCCCATATTTAGTATATTTTGATCATTTTTTATATATTGAAAAGTATCTTATATGCTTATATCTCTTCTAGTATTCAGTTTATTATAAAGTACATAAAACATTTAATGCTACTTAAAAATACGCTTCTAACCATGTATAATATGCATATAATTTGATATATCTAATAAGAAAAAAATAAACAAAAAATAATTTAATTTTTTTCGATTAGCTCTCCTGTAAAAGTGTAATTTTGATTTGTGGCCCTTTAGTTTTTAAGCAGCGATATTATATCTCGTGCGCTCTTGCCCCGGGGCAATCGTGCGATAGAGAGCGTTGCAGCTCGCGACTGACAATAGGTACTTTTTTGATGAAATTTCCATTTCGGGAGAAAACAGTTTCCACTAACTAAATTTTAACAAATCACTTTGATTTTCATGTCGATCGTTTCAGCATAATATATTCTAGGTTTATAGGTTTCGCGTTAGGATATTTTGCTGAAAGAAGACTATGTTATTTTTAAAAGTTAGTACTGCATTCAAAGATTTTCTAAAAATTACGTCGTCATCGGCAATAAATAATATTCTTGTTTGAATCAAACATTTTATTCCTTTCTTTTAAGATACTATATTACTTGAGAAGAATTATTATTTTTTGTCAATTCTTTCGATTGGCATCATAAAAATACGGGTGATTTTTTTTTTTTCACATTTAAATCCATTCGATTCCCAGATGAAGCAAGTAATTTTTAGAAAATCTTTGAATGCAGTATTATTAACTTTTAAAAATAACATAAAGTCTTCTTTCAGCAAAATATCCTATCTACAATATTTAAGGTACTTTTCCTTCATGTCGCATAGTCTTGGGACTCCTGTATATACTTGGCTCATAAGCTCATAACCACCATGTGGGATGTTGATTCGACCATAATCGTCCCGATAGTTGTGTCGGCGAACGGTCTTATAACAAAGAGCCTCGACCAACACCTCAAGAGGCTCTCACTATATTGCTGCTTAAAAACTAAAGGGCCACAAATCCAAATTACTCTTTACAGGAGAGCTAATCGAAAAAAAAAAAACATTTTTTGACAATTTTTTTTCTTATTATGGATCAAATACACGGTCAAGCGTTTAACGTGGCTCCAAACGACTTAAATCAAATGGAGCCACGCCAAAAAATTTGCCCACACACGGTCAGTTCAATTTTCTGTCATTTATGCGTTTGACCGGGTCGAGTGACGTTGACATGAGCTCTGATTCGGAAGCGCGACAAGATGCCACGGCGTAGTGTTTCTACCAAGGAGGATTGAAATGTATTCTATCCTCACGATCAGTTGGCGCGATGAAGTGACGTGACGCAACGGCGCGCTTTGAAATCCAGTGTTTGACATCAAGCCATCAGTTTTTACCATTCACGATCAAATTTTGGCTTCACGCCAGTTAATTTGACGCGATGGACTGACCGTGTATTTGGTCCATTAGATACATATCAAATATATGCATATTATACATCGTTAGAAGCGTATTTTTAAGTAGCATTAAATGTTTTAATCACTTTTATAATAAACTAAATACTAGAAGAGATATAAGCACATAAGTTACTTTTGAATATATAAAAAATGATTAAAATATACTAAATATGGAATAAAACAACCATAAGTTTTTTTGCAACATACAATATGAAGGATTGTGATTGTAATTTTGCAATAAAATCATTCTTGGATTTTTTTTGTTTTAAGGCCCTTTAGTTTTTAAGCAGCGATATATCAGGAGGTTCCTCACTCTGCAGCCCTAACCATAGCTTGCCCCGCTACCTGCGGAATTCTAATTTTAGGTTTTTTACGATATTTATTGTTTTTTTAAATGTAAAATATTGTAAAAAATTTAGAATAAGTGTCACCACCACTTTCACCATGTGTCAAATAGGCTAACCGTCATTTAAAGTCACCTGTCACCGGTGATGATGGAGCTGATATACTCGTACCTTTGTTTGAACGGTAAAAGTAAAAAACAAAAACGGTAAACAATAAAAAGAAAATAATAAAAGGAAAGCTTTTCGAAGGATTCACTAAACCGAGTGAGTGCATAATTTAATAAAACATAAAATTATTTCTAAGACTAGCTAATCAACACTTTAATTGTAGTTGGTGAAAGAGGCCCTTAAGGATGAAAATAAATAGGTGAATAATAAAAAAATGTATTTTTTGTAACTATTATACTTAGGAACTGAGCGGTCACCAAAAGCCCTAAAAATCAGGCCGTTCTCAATTAGGACAAACTTATAAAAAATATTTTAAAAAAATTTATTAACTTACTTGTGTCCTGACAATAACAAGGACCGAGAAGAAATAACAGAAAACACAATTTTTTATACATTTCAAAACACAAAAACACACGTAGTTGGTGAAAGAGACCCTTAAGGATGAAAATAAATATGTGAATAATAAAAAAAATTATTTTTTTGTAACTATTATACTTAGGAACTGAGCGGTCACCAAAAGCCCTAAAAATCAGGCCGTTCACAATTAGGACAAACTTATAAAAATTAAAAAATAAATAAATTAAATAATAACTTACTTGTGTCCTGACAATAACATGGGCCGAGAAGAAATAACAGAAAACACAATTTTTTATACATTTCAAAACACAAAAACACACGCTCACTTAAAAACCAAAATCAACTGAGTATACAAAAATTCGTTATCAATCAAAAAAACTTCAAATCAATGTCATATCGATGTCAAAGATTATATAGTGTTGTAGACATGCCAAATGATAAACTCTCTATAAGTAGAAGTACCTAATACCATGTCATCTCCAGATCGCCCTTAATTTTTTTTATTTTATTTAAACAGTGTTTTTTTCTGTTCTTCTGGACGCTGGCAAGTTCTTCTTTATAGTGTACTAGCTTTCTATGGGTGGAAGAATTTTCAAAATCGGTCCCGTAGTTTTTGAATTTATTAATTACAAACATACAAATTCTTTTCTCCTTATAATATTAAGTATAAATTCTGAGATCAAGTAAGTCTAAGAAAAAAAGTAATTCACCCGAACTGACGGATAATCCGAGTCGGATTTATCCGACACTTATTTTCGAATTCATTTTGCCAGAGTCGTATATATATATGACAAATTCAAAATGTTTATTTTTAAATCATTGCGTTGCTTTCTCTTAAAAAAAAATACGAGTCAAGCGCTTAAAGGACGCGTAAAGGAAAATAATCGCTATATAACTTACACTTTCTTAAAAAAAACTGTTTCTATTAATTGAAATCTATAAATATGAATGAATCGACAATAGATAAATATTAAATATTAACATAGAATTACGACAAAGATAAAAGTTAGTAGGTATTTTACGGTTCAAAGAAGTTGCCTGTCTGTTTATTTACTCGTAGTTAAAAGGTTACTCTACGCATTATCGTATTTGGTTTATCAGAAGATAAGCATGTTATGTGAGAAAAAGTTTAAAGTCTTATTACCTATCTTTTAAGGATAAAAATTGCTTGGCAGTATTAATTTTTTTATCATTTTCTATCAATTCTGGAAGTAACAGCAAATATTTTTAGAATGATTTTTTAAAGATAAAATCCAAGGGAAGAGCAATTTAAGCTGGGCTCAGTATAATATAAGCAGTAGGTATTTAAAATTAATATAAGCATTAGTGCTTAGAACTAGAAATAGTGCTGTTTATTTTGATCTCTTAATATGTCAAAAATTAGTATTATTTTTAATAACAGTAGTCATTTTGTTAGTCAAGTTAAGTGTAAATTAGTTTGTGTACAGTCGGGGTACGAAAAGGCTCGTCACCTTAAAGTCGACAGGGTTATTTATCATTTCAAACGAAACATTGACGTTTGCTTAAGTTTCAAAAATTTAATTGTTTACGATTTGATAAAAGAATGAATTTGAAAACTAACGAAGGTTTTCGTACTGTAGGTATACCTACAGTACTATAATACAGTCAATATTCTAAATAGTTGAAGTGCTTGCCACAGCACACTATCTCGGGGGTCCCGGGTTCTATTCCCGGCTGGCCCTTGGTTGAGTCCGTCTGGCAATAGTAACCATTTCTTTACCAAAATCGAGAAATAAAAACATGTGTGCTGTTGTGTTTCGGTGAATGAGTAACGGATGTCAGAGCCCATTAAACTTACATTAACTTAACTTTAACATTAAAAAACAAATTACAAAAATGAAACAACGTTTTATGTAAATAAAATTTATTAATTATTATTTTTAAAATGATTATTAATATATTAAATATTATAATTTTTCTTAGGGCCTCTTTCACCATCTCTGTCAAGTAGGCTAACCACAATTTAAAGTCACCGGTAAGAAAGCGTACGAGTTTCACCATCTTCGAGTAGCATTACTCAAGGGTAATTTCAATGAAGATACTCGTAACATTTACTCTCCAATTAGCGTTACTTGAAAAGTAACTAATCAACACTTTACTTGTAGTTGGTGAAAGAGGCCCTTAGTGAAATTAATTCATCATTAATAGCCCAGTCGAATTAGAAAAATCACGGGAAATAATTCGTGAAGTTTTGTAAATTGGTACAATAATTATACCTCCTTACGGTATCCAGATTTACATACTAAAAATCCTCAAGGATGGGGCTGAGGGTGTAAGGTTGGAAATTACTATATTTATATTTGTACCAATTTTCAAAACTACACGATTTTTTTCCCCTGACTGTACCTACTATAAAACATTTAGTAGCGTGAAGATAGCAACACAAACAAGGAACCTTTGCCCACGGTACATTATAATCATGAAAGTGGAAATTCTTAGTTACTACTTAAAATAAAATATAATTTTTTTTTGTGTAATCTTTAGGTAATAAAGTTTCATTTGAATGAAAGATTACAATATAAATTTTTTGAATATTGTGATTAAAAATTCACCTGTTATAAACACCGGAAATGCGTCTGGCCGCCATTTTGGTGACGTAATCCTATGACACACTCAGTATCGTTAGCAAGACGGTAGTGTCTGAGGTGTTAGTCCGACACTCCGACCGAAGCTTCGGCTTCGGCTTCGACTACCTTCGGTGAAACCTTCGGCTTCGACTCAAATTATTTATAATTCACATTATTTCGAAATTTTATTATTTTTGACAAATAAATTGGCAAGGTCATTTTTTTATCATCTCAAATCAACTTCTATAGATGATTTAAATTACCTTTCTGTATAAACCTATAGTCGATATAAACCTTCAATATTATAGTTTTAAAATAATTTATATTATTATATTGTAGCTTGAACAAAATTTTTTAGAGCTTTTAAAGCTTCTTCGGCTTCGGCTTCGGCCTGCTTCGGATGACGTCACATGGATGTTAATGTGACAGGGTTCAAACGCATTGGAAATTTGCGGGGAACAAGTCCTTCTGCGGCTTCGGCTTCGGCTTCGGCCTGCTTCGGATGACGTCACATGGATGTTAATGTGACAGGGTTCAAACGCATTGGAAATTTGCGGAGAACAAGTCTTTCTTACTTGTTTTTTTATTATTATTTATATTTGAGTTATAAAAAAAATACACATTATCACTAGGTATAGTATAGGTATTTATAAAAATAATTTATTAAACTGTTTTTTTTTTTATTATGTTTAAATTAATCTCAAAAACATTGTTACTTAAACTCCAAACTAAACTTTTACAATGACACTTAAAAATAAGATAAAATGAACTTTTTTTTAAACAGAAAAGTACATGATATTTGCGAATTTATTGTCACTAGATAAAAATATATAAAATTTCATAAAAAAAATATTTTTGAACTGATTCTTGGTCTCTTTGTATAACCTGTTATGCTACATATCCTTTATGCTTATGCTGCATATGCTTTATGCTTATGGACGTGCAGCATAGCATTAGGGAGACAGGGTAGCATTTTTTTATTTAAAAAAAACAGTTTTGGTTGTGACTAAAAATTTATACATAAAATATCCGTTTATAGATATTTAACTATGAAATATATAAAAAAATGGACTTTCACCAACCCTCCTCTACTATATATACAGGGTGTGGCCTGTAATAAGAGCAATAAATTAAAATATAGACCTTTAACGAATCAGTAATTAATTCCAAATGGTTTCAATTAATTAAATTTAAAAAAAAATTACTATTATTTTCTAAAAAAAATAATCGAGCCACCAATGTACTACTAACAGACATAATGTGTCCAGTCGGAGTACTTGACATTGACATTTGCGATCGTTCTCGCCCCAGTACCAAGACATCTAACGACTGATAACCGACAATTCAGCGGATCATGAAATTCATTGATTATGTACGTATTGTAACTGGATTGATATATCTCTGGAATATAAGCACTTTGGAGCATTATAATTAGGTTAAGGTAACTGCGTATACTCTATAGCAGTGTTTTTCAAAGTGTGGGTCGCGAACCCCTGGGGGGTCACGAATCCTCTGTCCGGGGGTCGCGAGAGGTCGTGAAAAATAATAATAATAAAGTTTAAAAAGATAGATCTATTAAAAAAATGTTAACAAAAGGATATTCTAATACTAGTACGGTCATTCTGTGTTTTCAGACAAACAATATATTAATAAAGTTTTGAAACTCATGTACTATCGCGGTCAAGGGAGCAGTCCCACCGTAAGGAACAATTTCGTGTGCACATTTTGTATTTATCTTTGTTCCTACTTCAAATACCTACTCGTATTTCGTATTATAACATTTACGTTACTATGACAACCTCAATTCAACGTTAGACAAATTTGTATGAAAAGTGGGTCTGCTCCATTGACCGCGATAGTACGTTATACCTTTGGGTCTGCTGATCAAAACCCACAACTCTCACCCCCTTCGGTTTTTAATTATTTTGCGAAAACTGTAATAGATACCAAAAAATTTCAAAATCAAAAATTATCCTCATTAAATTCTTAACAAAATATGTTTTATACACTATTTCGATTAGCTCGACGGTTTTCAAGCTACGGCCAGTTTTCAAACTAAATTTTCTATCTATCCAATTCGAATGTAAAAAAATATTTAATACGTACTTAATTATGTATTTATATTCGAATCCTCACCTAGTCATGCAAACGCATAAAAATAATGTTATAATGTAATTTCATACATAAAAAAAGCAAGGGTCGGGGGGTTGCGAAATATTTTTTCATACTAAGGGGGTCGCGTCATGAAAAAGAATGAAAAACACTGCTCTATAGAATCATCGTTTAAATTTATTGCTCTTATTACAGGCCACACCCTGTATATAATAAACAGTTTTGGTTGTGACTAAAAATTAATTTATACATAAAATATCTGAACATATGTAGATATGTAACTATAAAATTAAAAAAAAAAAATGGACAACCCTCTCCTCACTATATATAGACGTTGTCGTCAACAGGTGCTCGCTTGTAGAATGCTCGAGACACATCAGCTGGCCCTCGGAGTCCTAGCCAAGCGAAGTAGCCATGTCGCCATAACAGAGTCAAACTCAGCATAATAGGTAGGGCCAGAAGTATACCTGAAACGTAGCAGATAATTTGTCAGCTTCTGGAATTAATGGTAATTTTTTTTTTTTAAAAACAAGAAAATATTGAAAAATACAACATTCGTTATCAGCACGAAGTCTCTATTTAATTGAGTTTTGTGGAAATACAACATTCGTTATCAGCACGAAGTCTCTATTTAATTGAGTTTTGTGGAAATACAACATTCGTTATCAGCACGAAGTCTCTATTTAGTTGAGTTTTGTGGAAATACAACATTCGTTATCAGCACGAAGTCTCTATTTAATTGAGTTTTGTAGAAATACAACATTCGTTATCAGCACGAAGTCTCTATTTAGTTGAGTTTTGTGGAAATACAACATTCGTTATCAGCACGAAGTCTCTATTTAATTGAGTTTTGTGGATAAATGTGATATTGTTCATTTAAAAGTGAATCGGCAATTTATTTATCTGTGCACATGTATATATTATATAAATTGTGAAAATCCGTAATTTTTTTTAAATAATTTACGAAAATATTTTCATTATCAGTTTGTTTGTTTAAATTGGATAGGCTCCGTTACTGGAACGATTTCACTTTTGGGAAGCTATATTATCAGTTCTTCTATAAAAATTTATAACAAATTACCAGAAAATTTAAAAAAAGAAAAAAATGATATCATATTTATAAAAAAGTTAAAAAAAATTCTAAATAGTAAATGTTACTACAACTCAAATGAATATTTTTTATATGATATTATCATTTAAATATTAATAATATAAATGTAAATATAATTTAATTTTAATTTAAATTAAATAAAATTCTTATATATATTTATATAAATAAATAATTATATGCTTATATATATATATATATATATATATATATATATATATATATATATATATATATATATATATATACGCTTCCTCTCTCCTAGTCCCTAAGTTGCATGCCCAAGAATCAGCTATATTATTATACTTAGGTTATATTTTATAAAGTTACGCTTCGAAGTAGCGTGAAACTGCTAATATTAAAATAAAAAAAAATACAAACCAATAAAGGTTCCAAGCAATATAGCACCATCCTTCTCGGGTCTGTTGCCATATTTGTCCAGGCATCTCATTGTGCGATGAATATCGTGAAGATGCTTCATTGTATATCCTCTCATTTCAATTGGTTCTTCACACCTGGTTGTAAGCACATGGATTAATGTTTATTTTAATATTTCTTTTTTATATTTAATTATTATAACTGTTTTTAAAATCAACATTTTTTTATTTTATTTTTTATTAGAGATGTAGCGAAGATGAGGCCTATGATGGAACGAACCTCATTCTCAACCCAGAAGATGCCTATTCAGTCCAACTTTGAAAAGATTTGGGTCATATGAGTTCGGAAAAATAATTCCAAATTTTAAAAGTGAGATTATAAATGATGTTATGTAATATATATATATAAATATATATATATATATATATATATATATATATATATATATATATATATATATATATATATATATATAAGAAAGAGAAAGAAACACATAAAACATAAAGGTAATGGTGCAATCAACGACATTTTCCACGAATTGGTACATTGGTTTTTAACAGAGAAAACTTTATACATATTTATATACAAAAATATACTAAAATACAAAAAACAATCAAGAACAAAAACAAGACCATAAAACTAAAGCAAATTAACAATATTATTTTTATACTAGCTGGCGCCCGCGACTTTGTCCGCGTTGAAAAAGAAAAAGTAGCCTATCTTGTGTCCCGTACGTCTAAATGTTTATCAACCAAGTTTCATGAAAATCAGTTAATTCGTTTAAGAGTTATGGAGGAACATACATACATACATACATACATACATACATACATACATACATACATACATACATACATACATACATACATACATACATACATACATACATACATACATACATACATACATACATACATACATACATACATACATACATACATACATACATACATACATACATACATACATACATACATACATACATACATACATACATACATACATACATACATACATACATACATACATACATACATACATACATACATACATACATACATACATACATACATACATACATACATACATACATACATACATACATACATACATACATACATACATACATACATACATACATACATACATACATACATACATACATACATACATACATACATACATACATACATACATACATACATACATACATACATACATACATACATACATACATACATACATACATACATACATACATACATACATACATACATACATACATACATACATACATACATACATACATACATACATACATACATACATACATACATACATACATACATACATACATACATACATACATACATACATACATACATACATACATACATACATACATACATACATACATACATACATACATACATACATACATACATACATACATACATACATACATACATACATACATACATACATACATACATACATACATACATACATACATACATACATACATACATACATACATACATACATACATACATACATACATACATACATACATACATACATACATACATACATACATACATACATACATACATACATACATACATACATACATACATACATACATACATACATACATACATACATACATACATACATACATACATACATACATACATACATACATACATACATACATACATACATACATACATACATACATACATACATACATACATACATACATACATACATACATACATACATACATACATACATACATACATACATACATACATACATACATACATACATACATACATACATACATACATACATACATACATACATACATACATACATACATACATACATACATACATACATACATACATACATACATACATACATACATACATACATACATACATACATACATACATACATACATACATACATACATACATACATACATACATACATACATACATACATACATACATACATACATACATACATACATACATACATACATACATACATACATACATACATACATACATACATACATACATACATACATACATACATACATACATACATACATACATACATACATACATACATACATACATACATACATACATACATACATACATACATACATACATACATACATACATACATACATACATACATACATACATACATACATACATACATACATACATACATACATACATACATACATACATACATACATACATACATACATACATACATACATACATACATACATACATACATACATACATACATACATACATACATACATACATACATACATACATACATACATACATACATACATACATACATACATACATACATACATACATACATACATACATACATACATACATACATACATACATACATACATACATACATACATACATACATACATACATACATACATACATACATACATACATACATACATACATACATACATACATACATACATACATACATACATACATACATACATACATACATACATACATACATACATACATACATACATACATACATACATACATACATACATACATACATACATACATACATACATACATACATACATACATACATACATACATACATACATACATACATACATACATACATACATACATACATACATACATACATACATACATACATACATACATACATACATACATACATACATACATACATACATACATACATACATACATACATACATACATACATACATACATACATACATACATACATACATACATACATACATACATACATACATACATACATACATACATACATACATACATACATACATACATACATACATACATACATACATACATACATACATACATACATACATACATACATACATACATACATACATACATACATACATACATACATACATACATACATACATACATACATACATACATACATACATACATACATACATACATACATACATACATACATACATACATACATACATACATACATACATACATACATACATACATACATACATACATACATACATACATACATACATACATACATACATACATACATACATACATACATACATACATACATACATACATACATACATACATACATACATACATACATACATACATACATACATACATACATACATACATACATACATACATACATACATACATACATACATACATACATACATACATACATACATACATACATACATACATACATACATACATACATACATACATACATACATACATACATACATACATACATACATACATACATACATACATACATACATACATACATACATACATACATACATACATACATACATACATACATACATACATACATACATACATACATACATACATACATACATACATACATACATACATACATACATACATACATACATACATACATACATACATACATACATACATACATACATACATACATACATACATACATACATACATACATACATACATACATACATACATACATACATACATACATACATACATACATACATACATACATACATACATACATACATACATACATACATACATACATACATACATACATACATACATACATACATACATACATACATACATACATACATACATACATACATACATACATACATACATACATACATACATACATACATACATACATACATACATACATACATACATACATACATACATACATACATACATACATACATACATACATACATACATACATACATACATACATACATACATACATACATACATACATACATACATACATACATACATACATACATACATACATACATACATACATACATACATACATACATACATACATACATACATACATACATACATACATACATACATACATACATACATACAGAAAAAAATTCTAAAAATGGTCAATTTAGTTTCAGTATCATGTATAGAGCCTATAAACACGATATCTGACGAGCCCGTTGGACGAATGGCAAGGGTGCTTGCCTTACGTCTCAGGGGCCCCGGGTTCGATTCCCGGCGGGGTCAACTTTGGAAATTTTAATATAATTTTCAAAATTGGCTCTGGTCTGGATTTAAAAGTAGTGGTAGGGCACACTGCGTTTCGCAGTCATTTGGGCAGCCCGTCTGGCGGCAGTAACCACCACCTTACAGAATACCACCGTGAAATAACAGCATTATGTGCTGTTGTGTTTCGGTGTGTGAGTAAGGGATGCCAGAGCCCATTATACCTCTTCCGTTCCTTATCCCTTATCCTTAATCCTTCTATGGTCGGCAGCGCACTTGCAGCACTTATGGCGTTACTTGTGTTATAGGCGACGGTAGCCACCTACCATCAAGTGGACCGTCAGCCTGTCTGTCGACCTTAACATAAAAAAAAAATCTGAAAACAAAGTAAATCACTCCATGATCGACCCTTACACATTTATTATTAGTATATATTGATTTTTGTGAGCTAGTTGAGAATAGATCAAAACTTGTATAGGTATAAACAATTGTAGTTGTGCATAATGCGATATAAAGGTGCACGTTCACCAGCGTTAGTTTTGCAGTGCCTCGGCATAAATAAGATGAGGATGGGAACCAATATCAATATTTAGTATCAGCAGGGCATTTGTACTTATTCAGAACTATTTTGATATAATTTTTCATACTTACACCATTTTCTCTGAAGCGTTAGAATCTTTTTTGTCCACAATCGGCACCAGCATGTCCACCATCCACTGGGTGGAACAATCGCACAGATACGGATTCTTAGATACATCCACCACCTCCAGGAGATCCCAGCGAGAGAGAAGGCGAGAGTCCACTTCAGACAAATTGTTGGATTGAAGGTATAACTGTAATTTGAAAGAAATTGCGTTATATTATATTAACTACCCTCCGATTTGCACAGGTGCAATTTTTTCCCTGAGACCACTTGGTCCGATTGCTTCGTCCGATTGATCGGACGACGCGGACTTTTTTCCCATTTGTCCGATTGATAGGACACTTTTTTCCCGTTGGTCCCATTGATATGACACTTTTTCCGGTTGGTCCGATTTATAGGACAACGCGGACATTTTTCCCATTGGTGCGATTGATAGGACACTTTTTCCGGTTGGTCCGATTTATAGGACAACGCGGACTTTTTTTCCCGTTGGTCCCATTGATAGGACACTTTTTCCGGTTGGTCCAATTTATAGAACAACGCGGACTTTTTCCCGTCGGTTCGATTGATAGGACACTTTTTTCCCGTTGGTCTAATTGATAAGACACTTTTTCCGGTTGGTCTGATTTATAGGACAACGCGGACTTTTTTTCCCGTTGGTCCCATTGATAGGACACTTTTTCCGGTTGGACCGATTGATGGGACAACGCGGACTTTTTTCCCGTCGGTCCGATTGATAGGACAACGCGGAATTTTTTCCCGTTGGTCTGACTGATAGGACAGCGCGCATTATTTTCCAGTTGGTTCTGCTAATTACATACACGAACCTTCTTCGTTTATGACTCTTTTCATAGTGAAAACCGTATCAAAATATGTCGGGTGGTTCCGAAGAAGTTAGACGGCGACTTTATATTACTTCCAGGAAAGCTAAAATGACTGCGAAACGTACTACAAAAATTTACAGAAAATTTCTCTCAAACAAGATGGATCTTTCAACTCACCTCTTTGATTGTCGGCCAGTCGTAAGTTTCCCCTATATCGTCAGGTCGCGCTAAAGCCTTGGGATCGATTGAAGAGAGCTTCGGATTGAAACTCAAATGCAAACTCTTCAAGTTCTCAAGCCCCGATAAGGCACCAGGTCCAATGCTTTTCAATTCGGGCATATTGCACATGTGAAGCTCCTGCAGCTTACGGAGACTCGGGAAACCACTGAAATAGAGAATGTTAGAGTAATCTATCCTTATCGTTACTTGCTTACCATAATATTTACTAATATTATAAATGTGAATGTGAGTTTGTTTGTTACGCTTTCACGCAAAAACTACTGAACCGAACACCGTGAAATTTTGCATACACGTTGTCTGGGACACCAGAAAGGACATAGGGTACCTTTCATCGTTGAACGTGGACGAAGTCGCAGCACCAGCTAGTACTAATATAGTAAAGAGGAAAGAATTGTTCGTTTGTTTGAATTGAATAGGCTCCGAAACTTTAAAAAATTCTTTCACTGTTAGGACGCTATGTTATCAGCTAGTAACATAGGCTTTATATTTTATGAACAGCTAGTCTTAGATAAAGTACTGGAGATAGGACGTCACAAATAAATTCTAGTAGGTACCTTTTTACATAAAACAAAAGCTCCTAGTACTAGAACTTCTCAATATTCCTAGTACTTTTTCAACCGACTTCCAAAAAAGGAGTAGGTTCTCAATTCGACTGTATTCTTTATGTTTGTTACCTTAGAACTTTCGATTCTTTTTTTTATTTGAAAGCTGGTGCTTCCCGTATGGTCCCATTTCAATTTGGTCCAGTTCTAACAATGGCATTCATGAGAAAACGGTTTGAAGTCAGTTTTTTTTTGTTAAAAGAATTATTTATATAAAATAAAAGCTAAAAGCGATGCAAGAATGCGTGACACCTGCATTTTTATTTATATGCATGGTGTCCTTAGGAGAAGACGATAGGCTTCTATCATTAAATGACCAATAAGAACCTGTGTTTTTCATATTTCCAAGTTAATAATGATGATAAAAATATAATAAAATAACTCTTTTTAACAAAAAAAAAAACCGACATCAAACCGTTTTTTCATGGATGCCATTGTCAGAACTGGACCAAATTGAAATGGGACCACACGGGAAGTACCAGCTTTAAAAAAAATGAATTGAGAACCTCCTCCTTTTTTGGAAGTCGGTTGAAAAATGTGGACGTTTCACATCATTTGATTAATGCTTCATACTCAGATTGAACTGAATAATCGAAACACAAGACAGACATGCTATTATTTAACTGTGGTCTTCTTTGATGACACCTAATAGTCTAAGAGCCGGTCTAAGATCGACCTTCACCCATCTGATAACCAGATGAGACATATTTTTGATCAAAAAATATTTATAAACAAACATGCCTATGATAATTATTAAAAGAGTGAAGGTATCAAAAAACAAATTGATTAAAATCAATTCAATTAAAAATAGCCATGAGCACTTTTCGATAGGCAAGTTATCTTTAGGCATGTTTGTTTATCAATAATATTTGATCAAAAATATGTCTCATCTGGTTATGAGATGGGTGAAGGTCAATCTTAGGCCGTCTCTCCTACTATAAGGGTAATTCCATGGTAACTCATGTTACATTTTTACTTCCTTATTGAAACTAACAAAGCTAGCATACCATATTTATAATTATATCAACTACCCCCTTAATGGAAATTTCGTTGTTATAAAGCATAAAATGTGGGTCTCGTTTTATTTTGAATTTTCTAGGTTTAGTTTTTTTTTTAGTTTCAATAAAAATTGTTGGTAACTCACGTTACCTTTGGCGAAATTAGCTTTTAGGCTAGTATGTACCCAATAAAAATTATGTTCCGTTAAAATTAATTAATAATATTAAAAATCAAATCCGTTTTTGTTAAATGTCTTACATAATATGAGATCATTAGCAAAATTAATGGTTTTAGAAACACGCATTTTTTTTAGAGAATTAAATAATGGTCACTCATGTTACATGGATTTACAGGTTAATTCATTTTTTCAACAAAAAAAAATTCAAAAAATAATGCTCACGGATAATCTTCGTTGGTCATATCTAATTTGGCTATTGGGTTCTGGTTTAAATTCAAGTAGACCAAATTTTTGGTTTCTTCGAGTTCCTGCGGAACCGCAGTAAGCTTATTGTCACTAAAGTCTAAACGCGACAAGTAAAGTGGCGTGTGTAGAAACTTGTCCGGGATCTCTGTCAGTTGACAGGAGCGCATGCGAAGAATCTGTTGGGGGAAAATCAAATTCAATAATAAAGTTTGATAAATACATACTTGGCAATTAAGAGTGGGTATAAAGCAAACAAAATTAGTAATTTCACCCGCGTGGCCCCTTGGACGTGACAGTGACACAAAATACGTACAACTACGCACAACATGCGACGGAAGATAGCGCATCTCGCTCAATAAAAATGTTATAAGTGCCAAAAGTATTAAATATTAATTATTCCTAAACTACAATGTCAAATGAAAAATTGTTACATACAGCCTTAGATAATATGTGAAGTGAGATTACTGATACACTTTTAGCTTTGTAATGTGTGTCATTTTGAAAATAAAACTAAAATCGATGGAAATGAGAGCTAACTTGGTGTTTTTTTTCTATCGAGAAAATTTCATTGTATTATGTTTTATGTTACAGACGTCACTTTCATTTATAATGTATTTATCTATTTAAAAAAAATAATTCAATTAGACTTTGTTTACTTAGATAAAATTCAAATCTAGGATTGGCTATTTCTCTTTATGCCCGCTCTTAAGATACTGTGTTACTTTAGGGCCAGCGCGCACCGACGGAGTGGCGGCGAAGAGACTAATGAGCTATCATTTGAAAATCGACTTTAGTTTCTTTAGCTAAAGATTCACCGAGCGCCGCTCGACCGCGCTTGCCGACGCGAGAGTATTTTTTTTATTATACCACTTTCAATAACATACTGGAGTAACTAAAGTCGATTTTCAAATGATAGCTCATTAGTCTCTTCGCCGCCACTCCGTCGGTGCGCGTTGACCCTTAGAAGAATTATTATTTTTTGTCCATTCTTTCGATTGGCGTCATAAAAAAACGGGTGATTTTTCGATTCCCAGACGAAGCAAGTAATTTTTAGAAAATCTTTGAATGCAGTATTACTAACTTTTAAAAATAATATAAAGTCTTCTTTCAGCAAAATATCCTATCTACAATATTTAAGGTACTTTCCCTTCATGTCGCATTGTTTTGGGACGCCCTAGTTACTATACTAATAGGTAATTCTATACTATACTAATATGTAATACAGTATACGTTGGTGACGTCATAAAAATATATATTATAGCTGCGTGTGTGGTCGCTCCAATATTTTTATAGAAAATATGTCGTAATATGCCTTGCTATAAGTTGTATCAATATTTATATTACAGCTACGTCCTGTATAGATATAAAATAAGCTTGGAATTAAAAGAAAAAAGCTTTAAAACTCACCTCTAACTTGGGCAAACTCGAAATGGCAATGATGGTGACATGGTCAATGGTCATAATTGGGTTGCCACTGAGATCTAGTTCAGTCAATTGTGGTATGTGCTCAAACAAATCCGGATGGAGTGAGTGCAGGTCGTTGTAGGCCAAGTTCAATTTGCGCATAGAGTCCAAAGGTTCGTATTCTTCTGGAGAATATCTACCCTGAGGGAATCACAGAAATTATGCTGAGTCAGATACCTTTTTGATGCCATGCCATATATGGCGCACACTCATAGGGATTTTATTTAAGTACTAGCTGGCGCCCGCGACTTCGTCCGCGTTGAAAAAGAAAAAAATAGCCTATCCTGTGTCCTGTACGTCTAAATTTTTATCTACTAAGTTTAATGAAAATGAAAGTTTAGGAGGAACATAAATAAATAAATATCTTCACACATTCCACACAGCACCATCTAGTTCCAAAGTAAGCAAGTAATGCTTCTTGTATTATGGATACCAGACAGTTGATATAATACATAGATTACTTTTTTTTTTGTAAATACATACATATTATACATAAAAAACATCCATGACTCAGGTACAAAGGTAAAATGTTAACATATAAAACATTTGCCCCTAGCGGGATTCGAACCCGCGACCGTTTGGTTAACAGCTAGGGTTACTAGCCACTAGACCAAACGTGTCGTCAAAACATACATACATACATACAGAAAAAAAATCTAAAAATCGTCAATTTAGTTTGAGTATAATGTATAGAGCCTATAAACACGATATCTCTAAAAACAAAGTAACTTACTCCATGACCAACCCTTACAGATTTATTATTAGTATTGATTGATGATGTATTCTCCTTTATATGTAAAAAAAAATGTATGTATTTTATTTGTTATCTTTAGATGTATTCGTGTGTGTCATGTGTATGCAAATAAATATTTTCTATTCTATTCTATTACCCTTACAGAATACCACCGTGAAATAACAGCATTATGTGCTGTTGTGTTTCGGTGTGTGAGTAAGGGATGCCAGAGCCCATTACCCCATCCCTTCCTTATCCCTTATCCTTAATCCTATGGTCTACAGCGCACTTGTAGCACTTATGGCGTTGTTTGTGTTATAGGCGACGGTAGCCACCTACCATCAAGTGGACCGTCAGCCTGTCTGTCGACCTTAACATAAAAAAAAATCTATTCTATTCTAGAAATAACAATAGTATGTATAATGTTTATAGATTTGTGAATTTAATAAATAATAATTATTCTGGGGGGGGCAAAGTTTTGCTAAACAGGGAACCTGAAAAACCAAAAAAACTGACTCAACAGATATTACATCCAGGATTATTTAACCGACAGCGATCGGCATCTTTATCTGATGTCACTGGAACAACCCACAGGAATGTAGAGAATACAGCAAGAAAACATCTCAACAGTGGTAATTCTGCCGCACCAGTGCCGTGGCAGAGAGTACCTAAACCAAATCAAAAACGATTTCGTTCACCTAATGAAAAAGACTCATTGCCTAAAGTAGCTAAACTAACCCAACATAAACAACAACAGTTTAGTCGCAATAGAGAAATAGACATCGAAACTAGGACCTTAAATGCAGAGCCGGAAATAGAAACTTCAAACAGCTTCTCCTTGCTACGCATGGATGTTGATGGACTTGAAACTGAAACCAAAAAACCTAAAAACCCTTCAAAACCACCCCCAATAATGCTGTATGGTATTGAAGACCTTCAAAAATTGTCACAGTTTATTGAAGAAGTAGTGGAAAAGAGCGACTATACATATAGGGTTGTATCTAAAAATCAGCTGATTGTTCACTCAACCTCAATTGATAGCTATAAAACTTTAATTGAACACATCAGGCAAAAAGGCCTTATTGGACATACGTTCACTCGCAAGGATGAGAGATGCACGAGGTTTGTTATAAAACATCTTCACCATACTACGCCAACAGAGGCCATAATCGAAGCCATTGAAAAAACTGGTAACACAGTAAAAGGAGAGATAGTGACAGCTCGTAAGAGGGGAACAAAGGAACCTCTAAATACTTTCTTTGTTAACGTACTACCCCATGAAAATAATAAAGCAGTAAAAGAGATAAAATATATATATCATCAGAAGGTTACAATTGAATATCCTAAAAGAAAAACTGTCGTGGTTCAATGCACGAGGTGCCAACAATATGGGCACACTAAAAACAACTGTATGCGACCATATAGATGTGTGAAATGCGCTGGGGAACATAAAACTACTGATTGCACAATTGATAAAAATACCCCTGCAGTATGTACACTCTGTCTGGGAAGTCATCCTGCCAGCTATAAGGGATGCATTGTTTATAGGGAAATACTCGAGAGAAAGCAAACGGGAAGTAAATTTAAAATAAACCAGAACAAAAAACAACAAACACTGAATAATGAGGACAATTCTGAGCGCAAGGTTGAACGAAATACCAAGAGAGGACGCAGATATGACATTATAACGGAACAACCTAAGCTATATAGTGATGCAGTCTCAGGTGATAAAACTCCTCCCCGTAAGTTAACAAATCCTGACCAAAATATTATTAATTTAAGAGATAACGTTGACCACATTGAGTCACAGCGAACACATTTTCAAAATAATGAAATTGGAATAACCCCACAAGAACAAAGATATAATCTAGAGGCGCTCATAATTAAGCAGACAGAAAGGATAGACCAACTAGTAAATCAATTAGGCACAATGATGAATCTAATTATGAGTCTCATAAGTAAATTGCCACAATGACTTCTCTACGTATTGCTACTTGGAATATCAACGGTCTAACACCGAATATACATGAGCTAACAGTACTGCTACAGGAAAACAAAGTGGATATTGCTTTAATATCAGAGACTCATCTTAATAACCATAAGACTGTTAAAATGGAAAACTATTTCGTGTACACTACAAACCATCCAGACGGCACAGCGCACGGCGGGACAGCTGTCATAGTGAAGCGAAACATAAAACACCATTTTCACAGTCATTTTATAGAGAACTGGATTCAGGCGACTACTGTTATTGTAGAAGATAGAACGGGTTGTGTTTGTGTGAGTGCAGTATATTGCCCGCCCAAGTACAACGTTAAAAAGGATATGTTTGATCTCTACTTCCGCAATCTGGGACAGAAGTTCATAAGTGGAGGAGATTGGAACTGCAAACATACTCATTGGGGTTCTAGATTGACCACCACAAGGGGAAGAGAACTAAAAAAATGTATAGATAGTCTTAAACTTACTCCTATATCTACAGGAAACCCCACATATTGGCCAACAGACACCAATAGATTGCCTGATCTTCTCGACTTTTTCATAGTAAAAGGACTGTCTGATATATACTTTAATGTAGAGTCATCACTGGATACGTTGTCTGATCATTCACCGGTGATAGTAACATTAAGCATTACAGGGATATGCAGAGAAAATCCATGTTTATGTAACCATAAAACCGATTGGAGTGCCTTTGCTGAATACTTGGAGGAAAAAATAGATTTAAAAGTGAGACTTAAGACTGAACAGGAAATTGACGAGGCAACGTTTTACATAACCAACCTTATACAAGTAAGTGCATGGCGTGCCACGCCAACATTGAGAACAGACACTGCGAACAGAAATAACATCCCCTTAGAAATTCGGAGTAAATTGGCAGAGAAAAGAAGATTGCGACGAAGATTACACCTTAGTAGAACTAAAGAAGACCTTAAAAAATTTAATATAGTTTCTAGGGAGCTAAAGAAGATAATCAAAGAAATTAAGAATAAATATTTCCAACAAAAACTGTCTACACTATCTGCCCAAAAAAAAGATAATTACTCGCTGTGGAAAATAACCAAACAGTTTAAAAGACCTCAGAATTTTGTTCCTCCGCTCAAAAAACCAACAGGGGGTTGGGCTAAAGGACCAAAGGAGAAAGCAGAGTTGTTTGCTCAACACCTTAGTCAGGTCTTTACTCCAAACAAGTCTACTATGTCTGAATTTGAAAAGGAAGTAGATATAACTATTGAGAGTGATCAGCAGCTCTCTCTACCTTTGAAATTGGTTACTCCTAAAGAATTGATGAGAACAATACACAATTTAGAAAATAAAAAAGCTCCTGGATTCGATCTAATAACTGGTGAAATCCTCAAGCACTTGCCTAAGAAACCAATAGTGTTTTTGACTATGTTGTTCAATGCTATATTCAGAGTACAGTACTATCCAAAAATGTGGAAAGTTTCACAGATATGCATGATTGCGAAGCCGGGAAAACCTCCTACGGAACCCAGTTCATACCGACCAATAAGTCTACTCCCTACGATATCAAAGGTTTTTGAAAAGATGCTGCTTGTGAGACTTAAACCGGTTTTGGAACAGAATAAAATAATACCTGACCATCAATTTGGTTTTAGACAGAACCACGCTACAATAGAACAAATACATCGAGTCGTACATAAGATTAGAGAGTCCCTTGAAAAAAAAGAATATTGCTCTGCAGTGTTCTTATACATCGAACAAGCTTTTGATAGAGTATGGCACAAAGGCTTACTGTTTAAATTAAAGAAACTCCTACCAAACTCATTCTATATGGTTCTAAAATCATACATACAACAGAGAAAATTCCAGGTGAAATTCGAAGAAGAGATCTCCACGTTGTATAATATTAATGCTTCAGTACCCCAGGGCTCGGTTCTTGGACCGGTTCTCTACTCCATATATACTGCGGACCTACCTGAAACAGTGGGGGTGATTACTGCTACTTATGCAGATGACACTGCATGTCTCGCTAGTGACAATGACCCTAGTAAGGCATCACATAAATTGCAGGTCCATCTAAGAAAAATTGACAACTGGCTTCAGAGGTGGAGAATCAAGCCTAGCGTAACCAAATCTATGCAAGTCACATTTACCTTGCGAAAGGGTGATTGTCCGCCTGTATATATGGAAGACAAGATATTACCAAGCAACGACTGTGTAAAATATCTTGGGTTACACCTGGATAAAAGACTCACCTGGGCGAAACACATTAAAACTAAGAAAAAAGAAGCTAACTTGCAACTTAAAAGCTTATCCTGGCTAACGGGGCGTCATTCCCAATTGTCTCTTACTAACAAGCTCTTGGTATACAAAGCTATAATAAAACCCATCTGGACGTATGGGATAGAACTGTGGGGCTCGGCAAGTAATTCTAATGTCGAGATACTCCAGAGGTTTCAAAATATTGCACTAAGAACCATCTCAAGTGCGCCATGGTTTGTAAAAAACTCGGAAATTCATGAGCACTTGAAAGTCCCTACTGTTAAAGAGGAGATAGTAGGGACTAGCAAGAGATATAAGGATAGACTGAACAGACACAGTAACGATCAGGCCAGAGGCCTTCTGAACACACAAAATGACGTGGCACGCCTGAAGAGATGGCAAATCCTGAACTTAGATCTCAGAACTTGATAACCAGTTCTCATTGATTGCAGACGTTTAATGGAACGTCGCTAGCAGCCCCTTTATCTGTTTAGAACGCATCTGATTATGGCTAGGCAGCCGATTGCAGATTATACTGGGAAAAAACAAAAAAAAAAAAAAAAAATTATTATTAAAAAAAATGCTTAAAACATTCGCTAAATAAGTTCAATTTAATCTCTGGGTAAAGAAAGTGTCAAGTAGGCTAACCGCCATTTAAAGTCACCGGTAAGAAGGCGTACGAGTTTCACCATCTAGGAGTATCTTACTCAAGGGTAATTTCAATGAAATTGACACAAGATACTCGTAACATTTACTCGCCAATTAGCGTTACTTGAAAAGTAATTAATGAACACTTTATTTGTAGTTGGTGAAAGAGGCCCTTAATTTTGATTCGATTGCACTTATAAAATTGTGAGTAGATTTGTAATATTTTGATGATATAATATTTTATGAACATGATTTTAATCGATTTTAATTTTAATTTTTTGCGAATGTATGTAATGTTTTGCGAATACATATAATATTTTGAGAATATAATAATTTTCGAATATAATATTATGCTCGCAAAGACAGTCACTTATGCAAACATTGTTTGTAAATATTATTATCAAATATTGTATTGTATAAGTATATTTGAAGAGCCCGTTGGATGAGTGGTTATGGTGTTTGCCTTAACGCTCTGCTCCAGGGTTCCCAGGTTCGAGTCCCGGCAGGATCAACTTTGAAAATTAACTTTTTAAAGTTTTCTCTGGTTTTTCTATTTTGTCCATCATTATTAGTGTCCGACCGAAGCTTCGGCTTCGGCTTCGCCTTCGGCGAAGTTCATGAGAGAGAAGGTCGAATCGCTGCTTAAAAACTAAAGGGCCACAAATCAAAATTACACTTTTTACAGTAGAGCTAATCGAAAAAAATTAAATTCTTTTTTATCTATTTTTTTCTTATTAGATATATATCAAATATATGCATATTATACATCGTTAGAAGCGTATTTTTAAGTAGCATTAAATGTTTTAATTACTTTTATAATAAACTAAATACTAGAAGAGATATAAGCATATAAGTTACTTTTGAATATATAAAAAATGATCAAAATATACTAAATATGGAATAAAGCAACCATAAGTTTTTTTTGCAACATACAATATGAAGGATTGTGATTGTATTTTTGCAATAATTTTTTTTTGGATTTTTTTGTTTTGTGGCCCTTTAGTTTTTAAGCAGCGAAATATCATTATCGACTTGAAAAGAAAAACAGCCATGTTCATTTTCAAAGTACGCCTAGCCCGGAATCGAACCTGGGTCCCTAATTTTAGAGCGCTAAAACCTTAACCACTCAACCAAAGGAACCTAAAAAATAGATTCTCTATTGAAAAAAAATTACCTCAAAAGCGTGCGGACTTAGTTTATCTGAAGTGAGCTGGTTGTGGCTCAAGTCGAGGACTCTCATCTCTTGTAGGTCTTTGAAGCTGGCGCTCTCTATGAACTCTATGCTATTTCTAGACAAATTTAGAATTTCTATAGGCAACTCAGGCATCACTGTAACGTTGACTATTGAATTTTCACTCATGTCAACGTGTGTCGGTTTGAAGTCTTTTAAACCTGTTAAAGAAATAAATTATATTTATACCTATTTACTTAGATAAAATATTTATTAGCACTGCTTTTTCATTTGACTGTACAAAAAAATCACTGTCTGCTAATTTTTTTTCAAACAGTGTAAAGCCCGTCATAAACGTAGCTATAATATTTATATTAATATACAGTATACGTTGTTGACGTCATAGAAATATATATTATAGCCCCAATATTTCGATGCTTAAAAACTAAAGGGCCACAAATCAAAATTACACTTTTTACAGGAGAGCTAATAGAAAAAAATTAAATTATTTTTTGTCTTTTTTTTTCTTATTAGATATATATATCAAATATATGCATATTATACATCGTTAGAAGCGTATTTTTAATGGGTATTAAATGTTTCTAAGTACTTTTATAATAAACTGAATACTAGAAGATATATAAGCATATAAGTTACTTTTGAATATATAAAAAATTATCAAAATATACTAAATATGGAATAAATTGCAATTGCAATTTTTTATTTTTTTGTTTTATGGCCCTTTAGTTTTTAAGCAGCGATTTGTATAGAAAATATATCGTAATATGCCATGCTATAATTTATATTAATATTTATATTAATATTTATATTATAGCTACGTGTGTGAAGGGCTTAACACTTTCAACTTGCCACTCAGTTTATGAGAATTTAATAAAAAATATAATATAGTTATACAATACCAATCAATATTATATTAGGTTTAAAAATTATACATATATAGATTTACATAAAACGCGACTCCACAAGATTAATAATTCTTTTATGGAGTAAATGTATATAATACAGTTTTATAATAAACTTCCTGAGATAATCCTGAGTTTTACCTATATAATCAAATAATAAATAAATTTAAAAGACAAAAGTGTAATCAAAACTACTCTTTTCGAAAATATATTATAAAATTGCTGATATTACTAAAGCGACATCTGTTGTGAATCTAAGTTAAACTGATATTATTGAAGCGACATCTGTTGTAAAACTGATGTACCAAAACATTTTTGCTCGGCCAAACAGTGTGCTTTCCTATTACGTTATGTAGATAAATAGATATTAGCTGAACTTACTGTTCCACTCTTTCATTTCAAAGTATTTGTCCACTTTTTGGTCGTGGCAATCCACTTTTCCATCTTTACATACGCATTGTCTGCAAATTCCCGATTCCAACCAAGTCACCTGCGGGACGGATTCTTGGACTGCATTGCGATCGGTGGTGACATCTGTTAATGAAAACAGAAATGAGTAATGTCCAATTAATAACGCTACTCGTCGTCAGATGGCGCGCATACTTACACTGTACTGTTTTTCATTCATTAAAGCAAGAGATTTTTATCAAATCAAAAAAAAAATCAAAATATTTACTTATCAATTAGGTTTCTACAAGAAACTCTTATGATCGTCATTATAAATTTAAATTTACAAGGGTTTCGGAAAAAAAACCAAGATGACGATCCTGAGAAGAAACCCCGAAAAAAACTCAACTCAGGATACTATTCTTTTTGTCATCTTTAAAATATAAAATTGCAACAATTACACTTAATTTTAACAAAATTGAAATATATTATGTAAACAAACACTGTCAAATATGGCACAAAGTTATTATGTATTATAAATTTTAATGAAAAGTTAAACGTCTTTTTGTGTATACAATTGACATGTCTGGCAGGAGCTCACACTATGTTGGGTTAATGTGCTATGATATTTAATTATTACCTATCATAAAAATTTTACCTTGACATCGGACTCCAATTAAACATAAAGCGATATAGGCAATTATCTCTCCATTCCTACCGAACATCTTTCTAGAAAGTTCTGAAAAAAAAAAAAAAAACAATATGTAGTAAGCATTATAAATAGCTAGCGAACCGCTCCAGACTTCGTCCGGGATGTGGTTTTTTTAATAGCTACACAAGCTTCCTGATTTATCCGTTTGTCCAATGGTGAAAACCGTATCTATACTAAACCGTATCTACCGGTGAAAACCGTATCTATACCAAAGATTCAAATCGAGAGATGCGGCATTACTAGCGAAAGTGTGTTACAAAATACAACATACATTATACTAAAGACAAAAGTATAAAATACATATACTTTTGTCTAAACACACTTTTAAACTCAGCCAACACATTCCTTACTTCAAACGTGACTGTGACGATAGCGACGCTCTCAACAAGCGACCGTCACGCACTGTAGCTGGCGTGCAACTGTAGTTGGGTTGAGCGCCTGCGCCCAACCCATTGTTAAGAATTTTTCGGTGGCGCGAAGTATGGCGCGAGGAGATTACGCCGCATCTTCGATTTAAATCTTTGATCTATACTAATCAATACTAATAATAAATCTGTTTCACAAACTACATGTAAAGTGTTGATTAGTTACTTTTAGAAATCATTTTCTGTTATATTGAATTATGCACTCGGTTTACTGCATCATTCGATAGCCGATTTTTTTTTTTATTATTTTCTATTTAATGTTTGGGACGTTTACCGTACAAAGAAAGGTATAACAGCTCCATTATCCCCGGTCACCGGTGACTTTAAATGACAGTTTGACCTGTTTGACGTTTGTGAAAGAGGCGCTTAAGATATTTATTCGTAAGTAAAACGCATTGACTTACTATATTACTGCGTAAGGACAAGGCTAACGTTCCTAGTAAATGGCACCGACGCGTTGGTGTCAAAATCGGAATGTGACACCAATGACAGTGTGGCGATACTCCACAGTTATACAACCTCTCCGAATAACGCTGGCATAGAAGATTTGAAAAATCGAGAAAAGATTTGAAAATATGAAAAAGAATAAACTGTCTTGTCAAATTCGTGTATAAAAGGGGTTGTCAAAATTTGTAATTGATTATTGTGATATAGTTTTTTAACCGGACTTTTGCTATGTACATAGGCTAATTTGAAATGTAATTATTGTAAATTTTATCAGTGAATATAAGATACAAGCTATGGAGGATTTCATTTGACTACATCCGAATTATTATGCAAATACATAAATGTTGGTGACCACCTACTGGTGACTACAACAGCTTATAGTCACCGAGACCAAACCGAGACGACCGCGTTGAAGACGAATGTTTTCTAACAGATGGCGCTACTGTTTGTCTATTCTATAAGAAGTAAGTAAGGGCCGGGCGCTTCTCGCCCCCCCGACGCCCGGTGACGGTTCTAAAGTCCCCTCAGAACTGAACTATACCCATCCCGAGTTGGAGTTTTAGTGCGGTAAAAATCCCACATAACCTTATGACATTTGTCTATGCATGCGTCATTTGTCATAAGGTACTTTTTGAAAGTTTCTTCGCTCGTAAAAAAAAAAAAAGAAGTAAGTATGTGTAAAATGTTCCGTTGGGCGTATCCTTACTTTGAAATCATTGGTAAAACGTAACCGGTAGGTACCCAGCCTTAATCAAAACCGGGTTATCTTTAAAGATAAGAAATTATCTATTGAATTGTATATCCTATATTTAAGTAAATATATCTTTACAAAGAATTATTGCACATAAGTAGAAAAATGATTCATTCGTTTTTAAATATAAAAGTGACGACTTATAATTATATGATACATCAATTTATTATACTCATAGTATATCTAAACTATACTAACATTATAAAGAGAGAAGATTCATATTTTTGTATGTTGTTTGTAATGAATAAACTCAAAACTACGAGGCCGATTTTAAATTAATATGTTTTATCAGTAAGTAACATAGGCTATCACTTCACTATCATATAGTATAAAACAAAGTCGCTTCCCGTCTGTCTGTACCTATGTATACTTAGATATTTAAAACTAGGCAACGGATTTTGATGCGGTTTTTTTTTTAATAGATAGAGCGATTCAAGAGGAAGGTTTTAGTATATAATTTTCAACGCGAGCGAAGTCGCGGCCACCAGCTATCTACTAAAAATAAAGATACAACTCCTGAAAATTTTATAACAGCAAATATGTCAGGCGTTATATTGCTTTACACATTACAGGCATATCACGAACTGCCGGATTATACGATCGACCGCCGACATATTTATTAACTTGTTGAAAAAATTGCATTTATCCGGGTCACTGAGTAGTAATAAAATAAAAAAATCGCTTTTTTACATACTTTGTAAAAATTAGCAATCGCGCCACAGTGCCAAAAATTACTCACAGTGCACTTCCAAACTCCTATTTGTGTCATATAAGTACAGTAGAAACCGGATATAACGACTTCGGTTATAACAACATATCGGTTAAAACGACCAAATGGCAAAGTCCCTGTTGAATGCCTATAACGATTTAATATTGCTTATAATAACTGTCCGTTTATTACGACCAATATTTGTGTTCCCTTGAAGGTCGCTATAACCGATTTTCACTGTATACTAGCTGGCGCCCGCGACTTCGTCCGCGTTGAAAAAGAAAAAAGTAGCCTTGTGTCTTGTGTCCCGTACGTCTAAATGTTTATATACCAAGTTTCATGAAAATCAGTTAATTCGTTTAAGAGTTATGGAGGAACATACATACATACATACATACATACATACATACATACATACATACATACATACATAAAAAATTCTAACAATGGTCAATTTAGTTTCAGTATAATGTGTAGAGCCTATAAACACGATATCTCTGAAAACAAAGTAACTTACTCCATGACCAACCCTTACAAATGTATTATTAGTATTGATAACAAATATCAATTAATATCTACTTTAAAAAAATTACAATGCATTCAATGATATCGGTACTCGGTACTTACCAATCTTTCTTTGAATAAATTACACACAAATTGTACTGTATAAAAAAAGTGACAAATTCAACTATACATTTAATTAAAAATAGTAAAGAAACTAAATAAATATTTATGCATATATAAAGTAACGTCAAAGTAATGACACAGTAGAGTCATTTAATAAATTTATTATTAATATTGATAACAAATATCAATTCATATCTACTTTAAAAAAATTACAATGCATTCAATGATATCGGTACTCGGTACTTACCAATCTTTCTTTGAATAAATTACACACAAATTGTACTGTATAAAAAAAGTGACAAATTCAACTATACATTTAATTAAAAATAGTAAAGAAACTAAATAAATATTTATGCATATATAAAGTAACGTCAAAGTAATGACACAGTAGAGTCATTTAATAAATTTATTATTAATATTGATAACAAATATCAATTAATATCTACTTTAAAAAAATTACAATGCATTCAATGATATCGGTACTCGGTACTTACCAATCTTTCTTTGAATAAATTACACACAAATTGTACTGTATAAAAAAAGTGACAAATTCAACTATACATTTAATTAAAAATAGTAAAGAAACTAAATAAATATTTATGCATATATAAAGTAACGTCAAAGTAATGACACAGTAGAGTCATTTAATAAATTTATTATTAATATTGATAACAAATATCAATTCATATCTACTTTAAAAAAATTACAATGCATTCAATGATATCGGTACTCGGTACTTACCAATCTTTCTTTGAATAAATTACACACAAATTGTACTGTATAAAAAAAGTGACAAATTCAACTATACATTTAATTAAAAATAGTAAAGAAACTAAATAAATATTTATGCATATATAAAGTAACGTCAAAGTAATGACACAGTAGAGTCATTTAATAAATTTATTATTAATATTGATAACAAATATCAATTCATATCTACTTTAAAAAAATTACAATGCATTCAATGATATCGGTACTCGGTACTTACCAATCTTTCTTTGAATAAATTACACACAAATTGTACTGTATAAAAAAAGTGACAAATTCAACTATACATTTAATTAAAAATAGTAAAGAAACTAAATAAATATTTATGCATATATAAAGTAACGTCAAAGTAATGACACAGTAGAGTCATTTAATAAATTTATTATTAATATTGATAACAAATATCAATTCATATCTACTTTAAAAAAATTACAATGCATTCAATGATATCGGTACTCGGTACTTACCAATCTTTCTTTGAATAAATTACACACAAATTGTACTGTATAAAAAAGTGACAAATTCAACTATACATTTAATTAAAAATAGAAAAGTAACTAAATAAATATTTATGCATATATAAAGTAACGTCAAAGTAATGACACAGTAGAGTGACTGAACAAAATGGCGTCGATTTTAACAATCAGCGCCTCGTTTTATCTTATCTGCATTGTGCTTGATAAAAATATGATAACAACGTTTGTAAACTGGGAAGGTATAAAATCAATAAACATTTTTAACATAGCCTTTGTTGTACAGTAGAAACAGGATATAACGACTTCGGTTATAACGACATATCAGTTACAGCGACCAAATGGCAAAGTCCCTGTTGAATGCCTATAAAGATTTAATATTGCTTATAATGACTATCCGTTTATTACGACCAATTTTTGTGTTCCCTTGAAAGTCGGTATAACCGATTTTCAATGTATTATTGTCTTGTCTTGTTTTATTTAAACATTATATTATTTTATATTTTTTTTATATATTCATAATTGTCTGTAGGGTGTGTTTTTGTTTTTGTTAGTAATTTTTGAGAGCTGTGGATTTTGAATGAATGAATAAATAAATAAATAAATAAATTAGCGACCAGCTTCCGGTTTCGCCCGGGGTGCATTTCACTAAGCGTCTCTTTCACCAACGTCAAGTAGGCTAAACCGTCACTTAAAGTCACCTGTCACCGGGAATAATTTAGCTGATATACATACTTACCTTTGTTTGTACGGTAAACGTTCCAAACATTAGATAGAAAATAATTAAAAAAAAATCGCCTATCGAATGATGCAGTAAACCGAGTGCATAATTCAATATAACAGAAAATGATTTATAAAAGTAACTAATCAACACTTTACATGTAGTTGGTGAAAGAGGCGCTAAACATTATAAAACAAAATCCTCCGTCGTGTCTGTTCGCGATAAACTCGAAAACTACTGCACCGATTTTGATGCTGTTTTCACCAATGGATAGAGTGGTTCTCGAGGAAAGTTTTGGTATATAATTTACAATATTACGCGAGCGAAGTCGCGTGAAACAGCTAGTTTTTATATAAAAGAACTATCTGAACCGGCCAACGTTGTTTTGCAAAAAATCAAATAAATAATTTGGAGTGGGCCACCTTATCACTTAGGGTTATAAAAAAACACACACACACACGCACGCGCGTACGTACGTACATACATACATATTTACATACATACAGAAAAAAATTCTAAAAATCGTCAATTCAGTTTCAGTATGTATACACGATATCTGAAAACAAAGTAACTTACGTCATGACCAACCCTTACAGATTTATTATTAGTATTAATTAACGAGAGAAAGTGATAGCATCTATAAAAAATCTAGTGGACACTTTTTGGCAGTGATTTTGTTTGAGACCCTGAATCTAGTGTATCCTTATGCCCGCTGTACACATGGGGCCAAGGTGTTGGGCCAACATGTGGGGCCAAATTCAAATTCAAATTCAAAATTCAAATCATTTATTAGATGTAAGTTTTTACAAAACATTTATCTTCGTCAAAATTACAAACTACCACCGGTTCGGAAAGCTGTTTCTAGGGGGAAGAACTCGGCAAGAAACCCCCTAGTTGCTCTTTTCATAAATCAATTTACAACATGTAACACGTAACAATACATATATATCAATCTAATAACACAATATTCAACTTTATTCAACTCCAAGGACGTTCATCATTTATATAATCTAATATCCTATAATAACCCTTTTTGCACAGGGTTTTCTTAATATAAACTTTAAATTTATTCAGAGATAATTGTTGTATATTAGCAGGAAGTTGTTGTAGAAGCGTACACATTCTCCCATAAAAGAGTTGATCCCAAAATGATGCATCCCCAAAGTAGCTGTTTACACATTGGCTCTGATCATTCTGCATTGGCGCTTCGATAAAGATGGACGTAGAAGTTCTTGCAGCTGCGGCTATTTATTTATACAGTACAGTCGTCAATATATCGAGGAAAAAATACGATATATTGATATATATCGGTCAAATTTAAAAAAAGAGACGCCAACGTGTGAACGCTGTTTGCGGAGCGCGCCAAGATCCTTTGACGTGTGCACTAAAAACCGACACTATTCGGTTTGCCTGCCAATGTTGGCGTCAACTAGACCAAGACCAATCTACACGTTGGCCCCATGTGTACAGCGGGCTTTAATCAATGGTAAATTCATTTTAAAATATCACCCTTGTGACCAAAGAAATGCCTCGGCCGTGGATATTTGAGATACTGTGAAACGGGGCATTTGCGAGGGAATCCAGCCATCATGATACGCTTTAACAAGTCCCGAAGGACGCTAAGCCGTCGTGCGCCATCTACCGCCGCGTAGGATAATCACTTGATAATTGACATTGATCGCGCGCTGACGACAAAACGCTGCAAATTGCTCGGAACGACGCCCATTTCCCTTGTCTCTGATTTGGAATTTTACAAATGACTAGCTACGCTCCGCGGTTTCACACGTCTTTTATTTTAAAATATCATAGGCATGCATTTTCATACTTAGTTTGTCTTCTGTTGGCGAGCTGGTGTTTAGGTCCTTTTAGATTCATTTATTTTAACTTCCAGCCACGGTGATCGACATGAGAATAATATATACCTATACACAGACACAGACAAACCATAGACCACAACAGGGTGTTTGCTTTGTGGCGGGGCACCGATGTCGTGTCATTAATACAGCATGCTACTACTTTCCAAAATCCAGACCAGAGCCAACTTTGAAAAGTAACCTACCCGGGAATCGAACCCAGGACCCCTGAGACAGAGCGTTAAAGCAAGCAACCTAACCGCTTACCCAATAGGCTTGTTTCCAGTTCTAAAGATTAGCTCGATCAAACAAAATCTTTGCACGGCTTCTAAGGGTCAATAACCTGTAACCTTCTTCAAGATCTTCAACCTTCATTACTTCACTAATGAAGAAGAGTTAAAGGACTCCTCGTCTAAATTTATGGGCGAGTTATCATGTTTGATTTTTACCTATTATTTCAATAGACAACTCGCCCACTAGCATAATATACAGTCCGTTTTTAAATTAGAATATTCTTATTTCTTAATACAGGTACTTAATAAGTTTTAATTTTGATATAATTAAATGAAGTAGGCACCTAAATGCAAAACTATCATGACCGGATCAAAAAAAATCTTTGCTTTATTATTAATACTAACTGTGTTTCGCGGTTTCACCCGCACGGCTTCTAAGGGTCAATAGCCTATAACCTTCTTCAAGGTCTTTAACCTTCATTACTTCACTAATGAAGAAAGAAACTCGTCTAAATTTATCTCGCCCAGATGGGCGAGTTATCATGTTTGATTTTATCTATTAAGTAATTCAATAGACAACTCGCCCATTAGCATAATATACAGTCCGTTTTTAAATTAGAATATTCTTATTTCTTAATACAGGTACTTAATAGGTTTTAATTTTGATATAATTAAATGAAGTAGGCACCTAAATGCATAACTATCATGACCGGATCAAAAAAAAAACTTCATCAGTTGAAGAACTCTAGATGCAGTTTGTTTCAACAAAGGAAGGGTCGAGTGGAAGGGGTCCCTTGAAATCTGATAGTTTTCGAACGCTTCATAAAGTTAGGGTTGGCACATGATGTGTTTTATTTTTTTAATGGAGATATAATTGTAAAAAGGTTTGATTCAAATTTCAAGAATATTATTTATTGCCGATGACTATAGAAAATTTTAAAAATTTTTAGAAAATCTTTGATAAGATTTGACCTTAAGTATAAGATATTAAGATGTAATTTCGGTTGAAAATTATAGCTGTTGAATTCTGATTGGACTGAATGAGCCATGAAATTATTGAAAAATAGTTGATGGCAAGTGGCACTTGAGATTCTCCGGCATAAAACGGTAATTCGGCTCTGGTATAAATTTTTTGCGCACCAAATTTGGTAGTACATGCTATTATATTATCTGTACACCCATGTTATAAATCTATGTATAGGTAAAATTGTTCTATTTCATTCTATTTGAACAAATTAAAAAACACATAAGTTAAATATAAAATTTATTGACAACCCTAGATTTATCTCGCTAACAATGCTGTCACCGTTCACGACACGAGTCTTAAGGGCAACGCTATTACGGAAACATTTCACCTCCAATTTGAACCTACTCCATTAAGAAATAAAGTTCAAAATCTATGATAAAATTTGTACACATTTGAAGACCTATTGTTCCTCATTGTTTACAAGTTCCTGTTGTTTTTTGTCATAATCTTGAAGATTAAGAGTGAATTGATTGATAGCATCTTTATATAGATAACGGAAGGAAATTTTGAGTACTTTTTTATTAGTGGATTTTTATTTTATTTTTTATTAAATGGGTTTGCTCTTGGCAGGCCGAGCCAAAGACGAGGCCGAGCGAGCTAACCCAGTTTATTATTCTACTAGCTGTTGCCCGCGACTTCGTCCGCGTTGAAAAAGAAAAAAAGTAGCCTATCCTGTGTCCCGTACGTCTAAATGTCTATCTACCAAGTTTCATGAAAATCAGTTTATTCGTTTAATAGTTATGGAGGAACATATATACATACATACGAGTACAATACCTACACTTACAGATTACAGATTGACGACACGTTTGGTCTAGTGGCTAGTAACCCTAGCTGTTAACCAAACAGTCGCGGGTTCGAATCCCGCTAGGGGCAAATGTTTTATGTGAACATTTTACCTTTGTACCTGAGTCATGGATGTTTTGTATTTATAATATGTATGTATTTACAAAAAAAAAAAAAGTAATCTATGTATTATATCTACTGTCTGGTATCCATAATACAAGCATTACTTGCTTACTTTGGAACTAGATGGTGCTGTGTGGAATGTGTGTGAAGATATATTTATTATTAGTATTGATTACTTTAACGAAAATTCTAAACAATACAATTTGTCTTTCACAAGTTTGTATAATATATATTTTTTTCAAAGCAATTAGGTACGTTGTCTATTTCTTGTAAATTCTTCATTAAATCATGACTTTTTTAATATTTAGCCATTTTTTCCACCTTAACTTGCACTTCGTGTTACGTGCTATTGTTATTACGTGTTATTTTTATAACTGCTAAAAAAAAGGTTCTATTCAAATAAAATTTGTAGGGGAATATATATTAGGTGCATAATCAACCGAATGTCATAATCTTTCGCTTCTTTCCTTGTTTTGATTCACTAATTTAAACAAAAACTATAATATAAACTATAATATAATATGGACCTCTTTCCCCATCTGTCAAGTAGGCTAACCGTCATTTAAAGTCACCGGTAACTGGGGATAATGGAGCTGATATACGAGTAGCTTTGTCTGTAAGGTAAAGGTCCCAAACATTAAAAAATAAAATTATTTCCAAAAATAACTAATCAACATTTTACTTGTAGTTGGTGAAAGAGGCCTATAACATGAGAACTATAAACATAGGATACAACATTGTTTTATATACCATCAAAAGATTTTTTTGTTGCAGTGTAAAGTAAAAAATAGTTTTTTTAAACCTTGTGTTAAATTTTTGTAATTTTATTGGGAATGTCCAATTTCTTTAAAAATAAAATAAGACCCATATTACTCACTGATAATTTAGATTGCTATCAGCTTTCTATAGGTGAAAGAATTTTTAAAATAAATATTTTTTGAGGTTATTCCATTTCAAACATCAAATCAAATATTTTCAAATCAATAATCTATATCAATATCAAATCTTTTCTCTTTATAATATTGCATGTTTATTTAGATCAATGACACAGGCCTTTAATTCTGTTTTATAGAAAAATTGCCCATTTAAGTGCTAAATTTGATTATTTTGTTAGAGTATGAAGAGTTCAAAGTCGACGCGTCTATATGTTTATACATAAAAATAGGGGTAAGCATTTTGAACCACTCTATTGAGTTACAAAAATGTCAATGTGCCCCTTGGCACTCTTTAACCTTTATAATACGCGATTAGATTTTATTATTAAAGCGCCTATTATTTGATTCGTTAACTATCCATTAGGGCTGACTTTTATCTACTAAATTTAATATTTTAATTGTTTTTATATTAAGTAATTTTTTAAATATCATTAAAATAAAATCGCTTTCTTCGCTAGCTTCTTCTAAAAACTTGACGGATTTTGGTTTTCATGTGGCCTATCAGTACTCTGTACCACATTGTGTAGCAGCACCAAAACTCTATAATAATAATAATTTACAGACAAATTAGTCTATACAAAGTAAAACATAAAAAAATAACATAAATTAAACTAAATATTTATATTTTCAAGTATTACATAGATAATAATTATAAACATTAATTTAGTGACTAAAATGTAGAGTGTATTGGTTAAAGATTGCTTGAGGTTGTGTTACCTTTACCATGGTCTGCAAAAAAAATCATCCAAGGGGGCGATCAAAACATAAATATGAAAGTATTTCTGTATAATAAAATTACCAAAAGATCTACTTCCGTTATAGGAAGTTAGAGGAATCTAACTTCCGTTATATTCGTATAAAAAGCCCGTCAAAGTGTCCAGACACGTGGCACGCCTTAACTGAAGTTGACGGGGCCCTTAAGAGTACGCGAATGGTATGTAGATTCTTTGTTTAAACATCCCCCTTAAAAGCTTCTTAATGACGCCGGTAATATCCTGAGTCCCATGGTTAAGTGACATATTTTTTTATTAACTTACTATTTAAAAATTAAATAGGTTTCAATGACATCTGTAAGTAATTGTCAATCTATAATATTTGTACCAGGGTTTTAAAAAAAATATACATAGCCACATTTATATCGAGATTAGACTTGACTGACTAATCTATATCTGCTACTTTTAGCCTATCCTATCCTGTGTCCTATAATGTGTCCTGTAATGTGTCCTATCCTGTGTCCTATATGTAATGTGTCCTGTAATGTGTCCTATAATGTGTCCTATAATGTGTCCTATCCTGTGTCCTATAATGTGTCCTATCATGTGTCCTATAATGTGTCCTATCCTGTATCCTATCATGTGTCCTATAATGTGTCCCATCCTGTGTCCTATAATGTGTCCTATAATGTGTCCTATAATGTGTCCTATAATGTGTCCTATAATGTGTCCTATCCTGTGTCCTATCCTGTGTCCTATAATGTGTCCTATCATGTGTCCTATAATGTGTCCTATAATGTGTCCTATCCTGTGTCCTATCCTGTGTCCTGTACGTATAAATGTTTATCTAAAAAGTTTCTTGAAAATCAGTTAATTCGTTTAAAAATTATGGAGGAACATACATACAATTACAGATTTATTATAAGTATTGATTTTAATTTTGCTTTTTTTTATTTTAAAAACGGATATTTTAAATTGCTATTCTTACAAACGACACTGGCAAATCTTAACATCTTAACATAGAAGGGGTACTTCTTCTTCTTCTTCTTCTTCTTCTTCTTCTTCTTCTTTTAATGTCTTGACTCCATCAGATCTTCTCTGATGATTTTGCCAGTGTCATTAGTAAAATTTGTAATTGCCTTTTTTAAGATAAAAACATCAAACTACTGCAACATGGAACACGCGTGCCATACAAAACACTACGAATTTTATGGAACATTTAAAATTGACATATGCGTAGAATATGCATAAACTGTCATTTATAACAAAACAAACATAATAATAAGCACGTGATTTAAAGAAAATGTGACTTTACGTCAACCCATTAGAGTTTAAAATGAAATAGTAGAAGTTGATCGTTACTTCCTTTTACCATTGACGCGTGAAGGCAAGAGTCCGCAATGATTCTGTCAAAGGCGTTCTTTTTATGTGCCGCTTTGGCACTTGTGACGCAAATTCCATTGTAGTATTTCGATGGATAAAAAAGGCAAAATTGAAATTAAAATCAAAAGTAGCAGATCCCGAGGCTAGGCAGCCAAATCAAGTAAAGTTAAGACTATAATTTTTGATATGAAAAAAGCCAGAAAAAAAAGTGTGTAATGTCAATTTTCGCATATGCAAGGATATAATCATTTGAATGTGTTTGAATGACAAAAATGACATTACATTTGACATGCATTACATACATTTCATGGTATCATTATATGCAAACTTGACATTTGCATGTGTCATTTTTGTCTCTGAGATTAAAAAACAGACTTTAGATACGTTTTTTGGCATAGATTTATATAACATAGACAACAGATAGGAGTAATATCACACAGCGTTGGACTAAATCAATGTTATATCCGTTTAAACTAATTTTCCTCGTCATCAAAGCGATTTATTCTCCCCCTCACCCTTTGCAACGGTAAATTGGATATAACTAAATAACAATACAATATAATAAACATAATTACACATGTCAAAACACATGAAGTTCGGTCAAACGGAGACGTTCATTGCGAATTGTCGACTGACACGTGTCAGAATTCACTTTTGTAATTCATTCATTCATTCATTCAATCAATAAACTTAGGTACAGTGGGGTACCAAAACTTACTAAAACTCCTTGTTTGTTGCGTTTCTAGATTGGCAGATTCTAGATTGCGTATTTATTTGGCATTATGTTTGTTCAATTTTAAACCCTATTTATATACTCATAATATTAAAAATCGAGTGAAACGTGACAGACGAGGCGCTAGACGCAGCTCTGTGTCAATAACAGACGAGAGATCTCTTAGTACATTTTGAAACCAAAGCAACTGCTTGCTCTGGTGCAAGAAAAATATGTCTACTTTAAAGTGACGACCCTTTTCTTACCCCGACTTTACCTTAGTTATGTTCTGTGTATATTTTGTTGTAAAGATCCCTTACATAGTGAGCAAACCCTAATTAAATTGTTATATCGAAATTGCTCACTTTCGATGCACAGAAATAAATACTTACATATTATAAAAAAAGTCCTCCGCCGCGTCTGTCTGTCTATCTGTTCGCGATAAACTCAAAAACTACTGCACTGATTTTCAATCTGTTTTCACCAATGGATAGAGTGGTTCTCGAGGAAGGTTTTTTTAGTATATAATTTAGAAAATTACACGGGCGAACTCGCGAGCAGCAGCTAGTTAAATAATAAATAGCTATAGTACATTATAGGAAAATTAATTACCTATAGAAATCACTTATAGTGAGTATCTGGACCCTTCTGCTATTAATGTTTTTATGACCCTTCAAAACTGCATGTTGTTACAAAATATTTAACAGGCCTTCGTGACGTATCTTCATCATATTATCTGTCAAAGTGACAAGTGACAACGAAGTGCTATTGTAACGATTTTAATTAGGTATATGGTCGATAGCTATGCTTTTTTGATTCTACAAAATTTACGAGCGTGTTGCGTGAGTGGTAAAGGTGCTTTCCTAACGTCTAAGGGACCCGGGTTCGATTCCCGGCGGAGTCAACTTTGGAAATGAATTTACAAACTTTAGTTCTTCTATGGTCGACAGCATCCTACCTTTTTCTCACCTATGGGTACTATAATACTATATAATATTATAAAGAGAAAAGATTTTAATTTTGTTTGTTTGTTTGTATTGAGTAACCTCCGAAACTAACTGGACCGATTTGAAAAATTCTTTCACTGTTGGGAAGCTACATTGTCAGGGAGTAACATAGGCTATCAATCATCAATCAATACTAATAATAATCAATACACTAGATTCAGGGTCTCAAACAAAATAACTGCCAAAAAGTGTCCACTGGATTTTTTATAGATGCATTCACTTTCTCTCGTTAATCAATACTAATAATAAATCTGTAAGGGTCGATCATGGAGTGATTTACTTTGTTTTCAGATATCGGATAGGCTCTATACATGATACTGAAACTAAATTGACCATTTTTACAATTTTTTTCTGTATGTATGTAAGTATGTATGTTCCTCCATAACTCTTAGACGAATTATCTGATTTTCATGAAACTTTGTAGATAAACATTTAGACGTACAGGACACAGGATAGGCTACTTTTTTCTTTTCAACGCGTTCTAAATTGCGTCCAACAGCTAGTTTCTTTTATAAATATGAACAGATTTCCTTCTTACTTTTAGTTTGTAAAATTATTAAAATTTTAAAAATAGTAAAAAAAAAATTTTTTTTTCCTAGTGTGAATAAGGATAAATCAGATAATTGGTCGTTGAAAAGAAGTGTAGAGTAAACATGGTTTCCCACTAGATGTCTTACTCTAATGAGAGCGTGCCTTATCGCGACCCTTGTCGCGACAACTGACGACCGCTTTTGTTCCCTACACCCTGCAATTTGCACGAAACGTCAAGTGTATGGTGCTTTCAATTAGCATATGTGCTTCTTTTTGCGTTCGTTGTAACACTATGAGCCTCTTTCACCAACTACAATTAAAGTGCTGGTTTTACTTTTAGAAATAATTTTATGTTTTATTAAATTTGTTCCCTACACCCTGCAATTTGCACGAAACGTCAAGTGTATGGTGCTTTCAATTAGCATATGTGCTTCTTTTTGCATTCGTTGTAATATTATGGACCTCTTTCACCAACTACAAGTGTTGCTGATTTTATTTTTAGAAATAATTTTATGTTTTATTAAATTTGTTCCCTACACCCTGCAATTTGGACGAAACGTCAAGTGTGTGGTGCTTTCAATTAGCATATGTGCTTCTTTTTGCGTTCGTTGTAACACTATGAGCCTCTTTCACCAACTACAATTAAAGTGCTGGTTTTACTTTTAGAAATAATTTTATGTTTTATTAAATTTGTTCCCTACACCCTGCAATTTGCACGAAACGTCAAGTGTATGGTGCTTTCAATTAGCATATGTGCTTCTTTTTGCATTCGTTGTAATATTATGGACCTCTTTCACCAACTACAAGTGTTGCTGATTTTATTTTTAGAAATAATTTTATGTTTTATTAAATTTGTTCCCTACACCCTGCAATTTGGACGAAACGTCAAGTGTGTGGTGCTTTCAATTAGCATATGTGCTTCTTTTTGCGTTCGTTGTAACACTATGGGCCACTATTATACTAGAAAATACCATAATATATGGGTGCCAGAAGCACCCAGAAGTTAAGTTTGGTGCCCAATTTTTTTTTTTTTAATTAATTCTTCAAATTTTAAAGTGTACGAGTAAATATAACAAGCAAATCCATGAGCTAAGCAGCTAGAGTAAAATAAACGCCAGCAAAACGACAAAACGGTGCAAAGTGACCCCAAATCTGTACGCTTTTGATACGTAATTGGGACGCGCTGATTGGTTGGTTTATTTGTGGAGCGCGCGCGGAGCACTCTGATTGGCTGACGCTAACTTAGCCACGCCCACCTCGGGATTAGGGGATGAGATATGGGGTGAAAGGTTATGGATTTGAGACCGAACGTTTTTGATTCTCGGATTAAGATCTTTATTTTTTTTTCTAGTTTCCTAATTGGCTTCTCAAGAATTTTGTTTTGTAATTTAATGTTTTATTAAAAAATATATATTTATTTATCACTAGGTAGGACATATTATAAAACTGTCTGTCTGTCTGTTCGCGATAAACTCAAAAACAACTGCACATACAGTCTTTATATTAGGTGGGTAGGTAAGTTAAGAAGGTCTACACATGATAAAATATAATATTACCTACCTATCTACTATAGGCACTAAGTATAATAGGTACTGACAAATGGTTTGGTTAAGAATGGGTATAAAGCAAACAAAATTAGTAATTTCACCCTTGTGGCCCCTTGGACATGACAGTGACACAAAATACGTACAATTACGCACAACATGCGACGGAAGATAGCGCAACTCGCTCAATAATAATGTTATAAGTGCCAAAAGTATTAAATATTAATTAATCCTAAACTATAATGTCAAATGAAAAATTGTTACATACAGCCTTAGATAATATGTGAAGTGAAATTACTGATACACTTTTAGCTTTGTAATGTGTGTCATTTTGAAAATAAAACTAAAATCGATGGAAATGAGAGCTCACTTGGTGATTTTTTTCTATCGAGAAAATTTCATTATATTATGTTTTCTGTTACAGACGTCACTGTCATTTATAATGTATTTATCTATTAAAAAAAATTAATAAAATTAGACTTTGTTTACTTAGATAAAATTCAAATCTCTTTATGGCTCTTAAGGGCCTCTTTCACAAACTACAAATAAAATGTTTATTAGTTACTTTTAGAAATCATTTTCTGTTAAATTGAATTATGCACTCGGTTTACTGCATCATTCGATAGCCAATTTTTATTATTATTTTTTTCTATCAGTGATATGTTAAACAAGACAGGATGCGCCCTTATCATACTACTTAGTGACAAAAAAATGGTCCTCCAATTTGCACATCTAGTTACTAAAAATAATTTGTTTTTATTGCCATCTTAATAACGTATTTTTATTGGCGTATTCTGTTATTGTAAAGTGTTCTCATTGGTTGGTTGGACATATCACTGGTAAGTAGGCATTTTCGTATCTTTCTACGCACAGAATGAACACCCGTCATTGGTGCCAATTTTTGATTTTGACACCGGCGCGTCGGTGCCACGTACTAGGAGCGTTAGCCTTGTCCTTACGAAGTAATATAGAAGTCATTGTTTTCTATTTAATGTTTGGGACGTTTACCGTACAAACAAAGATATATTAGCTCCATTATCCCCGCTTACCGGTGACTTTAAATGACAGTTTGGCCTACTTGACTTTTGTGAAACAGGCGCTTGTTCTAATATACCTACCTACCTACTATTAAAACAAAGAAAATATTAGGTAACCTCACAAGAATTTTTATACCTTGTACTGTATAAAAATCCCAATCAAAACCACAGGTGCTGCATGTACTCACTTACTGAAACAAAACAGCACACATGCTATTATGTTACTGTTATCTATAAAAGGTTGAATGGTTTTATATACCTACTTACTGCCGCTCGATGTGCTTACCAATTTATGACAAAAAAGTTTTTTTTTTTTAAGTGTCAAAACTGTTCAATCGACGTATACTGTTTAGCATGCGAGGATGATTCCGTCGAGTTACGCCGTCTTACACCAATTTAACCCCTGATATAACTTCATGTATAATATATAGGTACACACACATATTTATTATTTGGTTATTTAAATAAGGGCCTCTTTCACAAACTACATGTAAAGTGTTGATTAGTTACTTTTAGAAATCATATTCTGTTATATTGAATTATGCACTCGGTTTACTGCATCATTCGATAGGCGATTTTTTTAAATTATTTTCTATTTAATGTTTGGGACGTTTACCGTACAAACAAAGGTATATCAGCTCCATTATCCCCGGTTACCGGTGACTTTAAATGACAGTTTGGCCTACTTGATGTTTGTGAAAGAGGCGCTTGGCTGGGTTCACGAGTAGGATATTAGGATAAAAATAGTGTTTTTATGAATGTAAAGAGCGCAAAGGTCCTAAAACGTATGGAAAGGAAAAAGATCTTGGTATCTACTATAGTGATGTACCGATATCCGTATCCATATCCGTATCCGTTGCTTTCGGGCGGATCTTTTTACGGATCTTTTCCTTATTAAGAGCGGGCATAAAGAGAAATAGCCAATCCTAGATTTGAATTTTATCAAAGTAAACAAAGTCAAATTTAATTAATTTTTTTTAAACAGATAAATACATTATAATTGAAAGTGAAGACTGTAACAGAAAACATAATATAATGAAATTTTCTCGATAGAAAAAAAACACCAAGTGAGCTCTCATTTCCACCGATTTTAGTTTTATTTTCAAAATGACACACATTACAAAGCTAAAAGTGTATCAGTAATTTCACTTCACATATTATCTAAGGCTGTATGTAACAATTTTTCATTTGACATTGTAGTTTACGAATAATTAATATTTAATACTTTTGGCACTTATAACAATATTTTAATTGAGCGAGATGCGCTATCTTCCGTCGCATGTTGTGCGTAGTTCTACGTATTTTGTGTCACTGTCACTGTCATGTCCAAGGGGCCACATGTCCAGAAAATATATACAAATTCATCCTATATTAAAATCTTATAGGTATAATTTATATACAGTGTGTTTTATGCCTCACTTAAGGCATTCCTTTCATAAGTGTAAGCGCCTCTTTCACCAACTACATGTAAAGTGTTGATTAGTTACTTTTAGAAATCATTTTCTGTTTTATTGAATTATACATCATTCGATAGCCGATTTTTTATTATTATTTTCTATTTAATGTTTGGGACGTTTACCGTACAAATAAAGATATATCAGCTCCATTATCCCCGGTTACCGGTGACTTTAAATGACAGTTTGGCCTACTTGACGTTTGTGAAAGAGGCGCTAAGTGTAAGAGAAATTCCTCGAAAGCTTTCAATTTGATTTGATGTCTTGATATCTAAGTTATCGTACTAGACTTGTCAGAATTTGTTATTTTATTTGTGTAAAGGTGAATCCAGACTATTTAACAAAATCCTCACTTAGTCTATACCTAGGATGGATTTTGTTAACTATATTAGTTTAAGCGCCTCTTTCTCCAACTACAAGTAACGTGTTGATTAGTTACTTTTAGTAATCATTTTCTGTTTTATTGAATTATGCACTCGGTTTACTGCATCATTCGATAGCCGATTTTTTTTTATTATTTTCTATTTAATGTTTGGGACGTTTACCGTACAAAGGTATATCAGTTAAATTATCTCCGGTTACCGGTGACTTTGAATGACAGTTTGGCCTACTTGACGTTTGAGAAAGAGGCCCTGAATATAGTAATATTACTATATTCATACTAACCCATATATGTACCTATGTATACTAACAGCAACATTGTAAACTGTACATCTCATAAATTCAAAATATTTCAAGAAAGGTAATAGCACTTGAACGCGTGTGTTATTTGTATGTCATCGTGTTTGAGGTTGACATATATATATATTTAGAATAACGAGCTTTTTGCGAATTATAGTGTAGGAAAAAAAATATAAGCATTCATTCATTGTTTTCATCTATGGGATTTTAATGCAACTATTGGAGTTACTTTACTTTTATATTGAAAGTTATGACTAAATGTGATACCATTAGGCAAGAAAAGATGGTTTTAAAAATAGGGAGTTACACCACTTTTACAATGAACGACACATATATCTCTTTCAAGCTTTTTCTGCTTCGTCTTTAATGTACAGTTAACAGTGGTCTTGATAGTACTAATATTATAAACTAGATGGCGCTCGCGACTTCGTCCGCCTTTAAAAAGAAAAAAGTAGCCTATCCTGTGTCCCGTACGTCTAAATATTTATCTACCAAGTTTCATGAAAATCAGTTTATTCGTTTAAGAGTTATGGAAGAACATACATAACATACATACGATACCTACACTTACAGTTTTAATTATTATTAGTATTGATATTGATTGATTGATGTGAAAGTAACTGTCTATCTGTCTATCAGTTGATAATATAATAAGTTAGAAGATTAGAACAACAAAATAATAAGACATTTTAATTAACAGCGAACAGTTCTTTGAAAAATTAATAAAGCTTATCAAAAATAAAACCAAGCCAAGGGCTGAAGTCTTGAAAAAAAAAAAAAAAGAAACCGTCTCGATAACACCCGCCCCCACCCCCTGGGGCGTTACCTTAACCCCTCCCAATAACCACCCTCGGATTGTTAGCGCAGTTTAGTTTTACCCGCGGACGAAATCGCCTCGTTTACCATAAAACATTCGCCAAACGGGAAAATTACTCGCAATTATAACCAATTACATTTCTCTCAACGGTTCGTTTGTGTAATTGGTGCTTTAATAGAGAACGGTTTAAAAAAAAAATTAAAAAAAATATTTTGACACATTAGGCTGCACAGTACCGTGTGTCTTTGCCACAATTTACGTTGGAATTTTGAAGAAAAAATCAAGTGTTTGACGTTTTGTGAATCTTTTTTTTAAAAGTATAAAAGTAGAGGCTGCATAGATTGAAAGTCTTTGCCAATATTAAATTGACATTTTAAATAGAAAAATTCAAAAGTTCAAAAGTTGTAGTTCAAAGTTTACACGTTCTTAATTTAAAATAAAAAAAAAAAACAATATTTGAGTCTCTAACTACAAGAGAAGTGAACATTTACGGATTCCAATTTCAAAAATTTCCAATTGCTGAACATGAAATAGCGCGTTCGAATTTCAAAAAAAGAATGGAACAAGAAACTCGAAGTGAGACTCCGTCGGACACGAACCGACAGGAGAGTTCGAAAACTTCTTTTCTAATTGAAGACATTCTGTACAGAGGGCAAGGAAGGAGTTTCAAACAGCCTACGACCACAGACAAGAGGATCGAGTTTGAAAGGCCAGAACCCAAGCCCTACTTTCATGTGCCTAACGAAATAAGGCCTCATGTGGCGACTAGAGATGGCTCTTACTTGCAAGTAGCCATGGGAGCTTTGGGAGCTTACTTACATACACCTAACACTTATAAGGCGGTGGACACACCATATTTTTTGTCTCAAGGTAAAATAGATGAGTTTTGTATAGAGACTAAACCGACGGCACGTTTGGTCTAGTGGCTAGTAACCCTAGCTGTTAACCAAACGGTCGCGGGTTCGAATCCCGCTAGGGGCAAATGTTTATGTGTTAACATTTTACCTTTGTACCCGAGTCATGGATGTTTGTATCTATAATCAATCAATACTAATAATAAATCTGTAAGTGTATGTATTGTATGTATGTATGTTCCTCAATAACTCTTAAAAGAATTAACTGATTTTCATGAAACTTGGTAGATAAAAATTTAGACGTACAGGACACAGGATAGGCTATTTTTTCTTTTTCAACGCGGACGAAGTCGCAGGCACCAGCTAGTATAGTTATAAGTCGTCACCAGCTAGTATGGAGGAACATACATACATACAGAAAAAAATTCTAAAAATGGTCAATTTAGTTTGAGTATCATGTATAGAGCTTACAAACACGATATCTCTGAAAACAAAGTAACTTACTCCATCACCAACCCTCACACATTTATTATTAGTATTGATTACCTTACGATAAAAACGAAAAAACCCCAAAAAGCGACATACTACCTTCATCCACTCACGTCTTCGATTATATTAAGTGGAATGGATTAGTCTAGATATGTGAATTTTTACTTTTTTTGACAGGAGTGCCATACCACGCGCTATTCACACCTTCGGAACTGTCTCTGTCAGCTTTAAAACATTGTAGACGAAGGAAGGCTCGAACCGTCTTCTCTGATCCACAGCTTACTGGTGAGTTTCAATTTCTTTTTATAATAAACTAGCTGCTGCCCGCGACTTCGCCCGCGTAACTTTGTAAATTATATACTAAAACCTTCCTCGAGAACCACTCTATCCATTGGCGAAAACAGCATTAAAATCGGTGCAGCAGTTTTTGAGTTTATCGCGAACAGACAGACAGATTGACGTGGCGGAGGACTGTTTAAAAATATGTAAGGATACTAATTTTATTTTATTCCAATTTTCAAAATTAGTAGGTATAGTAGTAGCTCAAAAAACGACCAAACCCCAACCAGTGCCGTAAATAGGGCGGTGCCAACAGTGCCCAGGCACAGGGCGTAGACTCTGGGGGGCGCAAGAATGGCCTGACCAGGCAAGACTATTATTTTTTCGGTTTGCTCTTTACTATCTGAACTCATTCATTTGTGGTCTAATTACAGTTTACTGAAACTTTGCAGGGTGTTATTTTATTATCTTAAATCTTAAGCATCAGGGTAGGTAACGCATATTTGCACGGGTTGTATAATAGGCGAAGGGTCCACTTAACATCAGATGGCTCGTCTGCTAGTTTGCCCACACCCACATCAGTTCTTTAAAAAAATAGATTTTGATCCACCAACACCAAGTTCCTTTGTGCTTTATTTTATCACCCTGAATGAAATAAACTAGGCTTATACATAGCATTGCTCTAGGGTACCTATAATATCTAAAAAAAAAACAAGAGCGCAGTTATAAAAGCTCGCACAGGGCGCAGAAAAGGCTATTTACGGCACTGACCCCAACATTCAAAGTAAAAGTATCATTCCAGTTTCAAATTGTTCTATACAGTCCACTTATTGTTTGGTAAAAAGATACACCATTTTTAGCGTCGGGTTTTGGGAGGTTGGATTTTATCAGTTTTTCTTAAATATTTCAAAAACTATGCGGTTTAGTTTAAAAGTGCCCAGGAGTGAAGTAATCTACATTGAATTGCGAACAAAAATGGTCAATAGCATAATCTTGCTAAAGTGAACGGTTACAGAGTTACGAAGGGTATAAAGCACGAAGAGTGTACGAGACTTCGCCCGCGTAACTTTGTAAATTATATATTTAAACCTTCCTCGAGAACCACTCTATCCATTGGTGAAAACAACATGAAAATCGGTGCAGTAGTTTTTGAGTTTATCGCGAACAGACAGAATAATATGTAAGGATTTATACTAATACCTTTAATAGATCATTGTGCCAGCTACCACAGCTATTATCATTGTGCAGGTCTTGAGAAACGCTTCGAGTCCCAACGCTACCTGTCAACACCCGAACGCGTAGAGTTGGCAGGTGCCCTAAACCTGTCAGAAACGCAGGTGAAGACCTGGTTTCAGAACCGCAGGATGAAACACAAGAAACAGTTACGAAAACAACAACAACAAAGAGGTAATTGTGACTTTAAAAAATATTATTAACTAGCTTTTGCACGCGAAAGCTAGTTAATAATATTTTTTTCACAAATCATCGTTATAAACATACAGTTCAATTATGTTGAGTACCAGCGTCTAAACTAGGCCGAGCCTGTATCTTAGACGCTGGATTCTTCCATAAGTGAGTACACACTAATTAGTGTAAGTAAGAAAAATAATAATAATAATATTAAAAATTTATAAGAATAAAATTTTTTAAGAATAAGTTTCGAAACTTTAGATAACTTATCTAAACTTAGCTATACCTGAATGCAACTTGTAACTACAAGTTCAATAGCTCTTGGGAAAGTTTCGAAGGTAGTTTCCAAATTGAAGTGAGTAACATTGTTCAGTAATAAGTATACCTAACACTTCGATGAAACTTTCAACTCGAACCCACATATCTTTATTCAATACAGGGTGTTCATATACCTACATATCGCTGTTTAAAAATAAAAAAAAACATCCAAAAATGTTTTATTGCAAAAATACAATCACAATCCTTCTTATTGTATTTTGCAAAAAGACATATGGTTGTTTTATTCCATATTTAGTATATTTTGATAAATTTTTTTTATATTCAAAAGTAGGTAACTTATGGTTATATCTCTTCTAGTATTCAGTTTATTATAAAAGTAATTAAAACATTTAATGCTACTTAAAAATACGCTTCTAACGATGTATAATATGCATATATTTGATATATATCTAATAAGAAAAAAATAGACAAAAAATTTATTCATTACAAACGTACAAAAATATAAATCTTCTCTTTATAATAATATTAGTTTAGATTATACCTATTTAGGTGTGGCCTTAAATAAGCCTATATACATAGCATAAGTCCGGTTGAAAAACTATAGCATCAATTTTTTGATATTTATTTTAAATATCAAAAAATAAATTTTAATCAATTCATGAAGCACACGATACAGGCTTGCAAGCCTAGTGTGTGCTTTCATGGCCAATTAAATTAAATATAATATGTTATTGTAAATAAATAAATAAATAAATAAATAAAAAATTACAAATTTTAACAATCTTTTCTCGATTTTTTCAAATCTTCTATGCCAGCGTTATTCGGAGAGGTTGTAGGTATAACTGTGTAGTATCGCCACATCACATAGGTATATCAGCTCCATTATCCCCGGTTACCGATGACTTTAAATGACGGTTAGCCTACTTGACACTTTAATCAGAGATGGTGAAAAGTATCTAACAAACTGATAAGTAGGTATAATACTTAGCTCGTAGCAGCGTAGGTAATTGGTAGAAGCCAACCTCAAAGGGCGGGAAAATTGAATTTGGAATCGCCGCTTTCGCGCCACAACTCAAGACGTTCTTCGTAATTGAGTTACGACGACAAGATGGCGGACGTCTTCGTTGCCATGGCGACGGCAACTTCTCAACTAGGGTTGACAAAGATATTGCAAAAATAATTGTACAGAAGTGTGAATTATTGCATAATTTTTGATATTTTTTTTAATGATCTCAACAATTTTTTCTTTTCTTAATAATTTCGTAAAAAGTAGCGTCCTACCCCCGGCTTCGCATGTATTTTTTTCTGCAAATCCATATCCATACTAATATTATAAACTAGCTGGCGCCCGCGACTTCGTTCGCGTGGAAAAAGAAAAAGTAGCCTATCCTACCAAGTTTCATGAAAATCAATTTTCGTTTAAGAGTTTTTGAGGAACATACATACTTACATATACCTACAATACTTACACTTACAGATTTATTATTAGTATTCATGTGAAAGCAGCACTGTCTGTCTGCCTGTCTATTACCTTTTCACGCCTTAACTGCTCTCAACCAATCATAAGGAAATTTTGCATACACGTCAGGTATACCGGAAAAGACATGGACCGTAAGCCTGTCTGCTGAAGTTAAGCACCTCTTTCACCAACGTTCACCAAAATCGCGGGCGCAAGCTAGTAATTCAATAAAACAGAAAATGATTTCTAAAAGTAACTAATCAACACTTTACTTGTAGTTGGTGAAAGAGGCACTTAGTTAAATAATGTTAAAGTTCATGAAAATTCCTTAAAAATGTCTAAATATATTTCATTATTGTTCTCAGGAACTAGTTCTGTGGAGTTCGCAACCAAACATCAATTGCAATCTGATGGAAGGAAGGTATGTTAAGATTTCCAATTTTCCAATATTTCCAAATTTTTTCTTCACCAGAACCTTTCACTGACTTGACTTTTTGTAAGAATATTTGAAAAAAAAAAAGTCATTCTTGAGTCTTGCGCTTGGGAATATATTTTTCGATCATTTTAATTTATTTATACATAAATCTAATGTAAATGTTACATTAGTAGTAATTTAGTACTGGTAGGGCACACTGCGTTTCGCAGTCATTTGGGCAGCCCGTCTGGCGGCAGTAACCACCACCTTACAGAATACCACCGTGAAATAACAGCATTTACGTGCTGTTGTGTTTCGGTGAGTGAGTAAGGGATGCCAGAGCCCATTTCCCCATCCCTTCCTTATCCCTTATCCTTAATATTTCTATGGTCGGCAGCGCACTTGTAGCACTTATGGCGTTGTTTGTGTTATAGGCGACGGTAGCCACCTACCATCAAGTGGACCGTCAGCCTGTCTGTCGACCTTAACATAAAAAAAAAAAAAAAAAAAAAAAAAAAACCTTATAAAAATTACATGTTTTTTTTATTGCAGCCAGACGACTCTCATCTATCGATAACTCATACATCAGATTCTGAAACAGAACACAGCGACAGCGACATAGACATTGTAGGCGAAGCGAATTACTCACATCATTATTCAAATAATACATAAAAATATATAATCATTTGTAGCGATAAATCTTAGGGCCTCTTTCACAAACTACATGTAAAGTGTTTATTAGTTACTTTTAGAAATCATTTTCTGTTTTATTGAATTATGCACTCGGTTTACTTGCATCATTCGATAGCCGATTTTTTTAAAATATTTTTGATTTAATGTTTGGGACGTTTACCGTACAAACAAAGATATATCAGCTCCATTATTCCCAGTTACCGGTGACTTTAAATGACAGTTTGGCCTACATGACGTTTGTGAAAGAGGCGCTTAATATTATGGTGGGTTTACACGATCATGCACCCATAAATGGTATCTAAATGCTTAAATTAAAAAAAATATATCATTCTTTTGATTGGACTGATCGCACAGAGTAATGCATGTACTTCTTTAAATGGATGTACAGTCAGTGAACGAAAACTTTCGTCAGTTTTCAAATTCATTCCTTCATCAAGTCTTAGACTCTTAGTAGGTACCTTTTGAAACTAAAGCACTAAGCAAACAACTAACCGACGTATGAAAATAAATTTTGGCATGACTGATAATTGGCCTGGTGCAAGCAAATGTAGACCTTTTCTCACCCCGACTGTACATAAATCGTGTAAACGCACCATTTCTCTGCCATTAATGTTGGAATAATTGACAAGGTAATCTGTGTAAGTATAATCTATTCTATACCTAAGTATAGAGAACTAGCGGCCCTGCAATTTTTCCTGCAAATTGTGTATACAAACATTCCTCATTGATCACTCTTTCCATAATTGAAAACCATATCAAAATCTGTTACCTAGTTTAGGAAAAGTTAGCAGTGAAAAAGACAGACACGGACAAATTTAGAATATTTAGAGATACGAATGATTAGTGACTAATAGTCCTTACTGTAACCCTTTTTTTACAAGAGGAATCCATCCTGGATAGCCCGGGAGGTTATGTCGGACTCCTAACCCAAGATGGTAGTGGGTACTGGGTACATTTACCGACTAAACCTCTTGGCGTCCTCCGCGTCCGCCATAGGCGATGTTAAGTTACGAGGTCGAACTGGACATTGGGACCGTGACTCTCAGGATGAAGCGGAATAGTACTGTCAGGGAACCGTCGGCAACGTCGCACTGTTAGGATACCCAGTTTTTGGTATCGCGCGACCACGCGATTATCGCATCGCTTACTTGCGCAATGTTCACGTATTCGCGTTCTATTAGGATACAAAGTTTTTGTTATCGCGCGACCACGCGAAGGTCACATCGCTTCCTCGCGCGATAATCGCATGTTCGCGTTCTGTTAAGGATACAAAGTTTTTGCTATCGCGCGATCACGTGATGGTCGCATCGCTTCCTCGCGCGATAATCGCATGTTCGCGTTCTATTGGGATACCCAGTTTTTGCTATCGCGCGATCACGTGCTGGTCGCATCGCTTCCTCGCGCGTTGATCGCGTAGTCGCGTTCTGTTAAGGATACAAAGTTTTTGCTACCGCGACCACGCGATGATCACGTAGTCGCGTTCTGTTAAGGATACAAAGTTTTTGCTATCGCGCGATCACGTGATGGTCGCATCGCTTCCTCGCGCGATAATCGCATATTCGCGTTCTATTGGGATACCCAGTTTTTGCTATAGTGCGATCACGTGATGGTCGCATCGCTTCCTCGCGCGATGATCGCGTAGTCGCGTTCTGTTAAGGATACAAAGTTTTTGCTATCGCGCGACCACGCGATGATCACGTAGTCGCGTTCTGTTAAGGATACAAAGTTTTTGCTATCGCGTGATCACGTGATGGTCGCATCGCTTCCTCGCGCGATGATCGCGTAGTCGCGTTCTGTTAAGGATACAAAGTTTTTGCCATCGCGCGACCACGCGATGATCACATCGCTTCCTCGCGCGATGATCGCGTAGTCGCGTTCTGTTAAGGATACAAAGATTTTGCTATCGCGCGATCACGTGATGGTCGCATCGCTTCCTCGCGTTGTTTTAGGACGAAGCCTTATTCTAACAAAAAGTACCTACCCCGAGTACTGTCCCTCGTCTACGCAGGCTGTAATAATGTCTGCCCTAAAAAGAAGAATTACAATTTTTAAAAGCCTGTATGTAGATTAAATACAATTGTTTTTAAATATTCTTTTTCTTTAATTTATTGCACCGCTGACTGACACTATCCTTGTCAATTAGGTATCATCGGCTCCGCAATTAAGATGTATAATAGTTCTAAAATTATATTATAAGTGCAATAATAGTATAAATAATGATTGTAAATAAATTAAATATTGTTTGAATGTAGTCGGTTTGGATGTTAATTCTAGTCATAGTATATATTTAAGTGTTATATTTTTTATTGATAATTCTTAAATGATAAATTGTATCAAAATTCTTGCATCAATATGGTATGAATTAAATATTTTATACATTTTTAAGTAATTTGCAATTACTGTTATGCCTTTTTTGTTTTATTTTATTTTATTTACGTAATTTATTTATTATTATATTTTTTATTTGTTATATATTTTATTCATATGGTACCTACTTATTATTTTATTATTAAAAAAAATACAATAAACTAAAAATAACGTTTTTTAGAACAGAACATTTTAGAATATACATACAGGGCGTCCCAAAAGTATGCGACATGAAGGGAAAGTGCCTTAAAGATTTTCTAAAAATTACGTCGTCTTCGGCAATAAATAAATATTCTTGAAATTTGAATCAAATATTTTACGTTATTCCTTTTTTTTAAGATACTATCTTACTTGAGAAGAATTATTATTTTTTGTCCATTCTTTCGATTGGCATCATAAAAATGTGGGTGATTTTTTTTTTCACATTTAAGTCTATTCGATTCCCAGACGAAGCAATTAATTTTTAGAAAATCTTTGAATGCAGTATTACTAAGTTTTAAAAATAACATAAAGTTTTCTGTGAGCAAAATATCTTATCTACGATATTTAAGGTACTTTTCCTTCATGTCGCATAGTCTTGGGACGCCCTGAATAAGCTTTTGACATTACAAAAATTTCACAAGCAAAAAGTTATAGATTCTAAAATGGGTTGGTTATTCGGTTTTTCTTATAGTCAATTTCTAATATAATTTCGGTCCAGTAGACCACCGATGCAATTATATAAGTAATAAACATAGTTACGAGAAGAAAAGTTGTAAATATTCTAGAATAACATTAAAAGCTCAATGAATTAGGTAATTTATGTATACAATTTAAGGAATTAGCTGTTTTTCATATTGTAAACTCTACTTAACTAACATGAATCTGGTTGTAATGTCTTTTCTAGTCTTGGTTGAATTAATTATTCGTTAAATCGTCGGTTGTCTTACATACAAAAATACATTTTGGTTTAGGTATTCGAAAAAATCTTAAGCTTTGGTTTCCTAGGATAGCGGTGCCGTCATATAGCGGCCGTAATACAGCGGTGAATGACGTCACTAGAACGTTGTCTATGTAAACAAAATGGCGCGGTTTCCTAGAGAGCGGTAATTTGTCAATTACGGTGTCCCGTAACGTCAAAAAGCGGTGCCGCCATTTGCATGACGGCTGTCTTGTCGGTTCTGAACGTTTTTATTGATAGCGGTGAAGTTGTTTTTAATATATTGTATACAGATACGAAAAGATGACAGATGGTGTGATAGCGGCACCGCTATCCTAGAAAACCGACATGTCGGCACCGTAAAGACGGCCGTCTTTTTGCGTTCTAATATTAAGCAAGTAACGCACACTTGATATACTACATACATTACTTTTTTTGTAAATAAATACAAAACATCCATGACAGGTACAAAGGCATTGTGTAATAATATGTTTTATATATATTCCGAGTGATGGTAGACATTTCCGGGTAAGTATTTGAGGAAAGCTGAAAACTTGTCCTATAACTCTTCTATAGTACAATCAGAAATACAGACCTCGCTGGGGAGTAGTGGAGCTAAATCAACCCTTATATAACTCGCTTGCCTCAAATACCTACCAGAAAATGTCTACCACGTCTCGGGCCATTACGTCACCAGATATACTTAAACAGATTCATGATTTTTAAGTAGAGATTGTAAAATCAACATACGTTTGAATGTAAATAAATATAGATAATAAAGCCCCTGTATGTTTAAAATGTGTTTTTTTTTTACTATAAAACTAGCGATCCAACCCCGGCTTAAATGCAATTTTATTCTGCTATGCACAACACAAAGGATAACCTTACATATTAATAAAGCGATCTCCTCCGCCGCGTCAATCTGTCTGTGTCTGTTCGCGATAAACTCAAAAACTAGTGCACCGATTTTCGTGCTGTTTTCACCAATGGATAGAGTGATTCTCGAGGAAGGTTTTGGTATATAATTTACAATGTTACGCGGGCAAAGTCGCAGGCAGCAGCTAGTCTCATAATAAAAAACCATAATAAATTGAGAGTCTAATATAATCATTTAACCGCTTGGTTTTGTACGAGTTGTCGTGCTTCACTCGCAAACTGATTTTTTTTAAATAGAAAGCAACGCAATGATTTAAAAATAAACATTATACAAGTAGAAGAATTTGTCGTATACCTATATAATATAGGGCTCTGGCGAAATGGACACGAAAATAATTGTCAGATAAATCCGACTCAGGTGTCTGAAAAACAAGTTATTGGAAACAGACAGAAGCGGACAGCGACTTAAAATTTAATAACCAACAGTTTCTTAAGGCAAAGGCTAAGGCTCAACAGGCTCTGTCCTTCGTGCAGTGAATAAATGTCTTTCTTTCTTTATTTCTAAACAGCTTGCAAAAAAAATTAGACAAGACTATCCGCTACTAGGGGCCCTAGCCAAGAGCAAACCAATGCAAACGCTCCCTTTGCGTACTTACGATACGAAAGAAATAAAACCCGGTGATTGGTTGTTGTAACTACCACATAAAATTTTGACCAATCACAAAGCGTTCTCCCAGCGTAGCGTATCCTGAGCGTAGAGTTTACGAATGTACGTTTGCTCGTGGTTTGCTCTTGGCTTGGGCCTCTGCTATCAAACAGTTCCCAATTACTTTGGGCATATAACCCGTGGTCAGGGAGCCCACGATGCTAAATGTGTAGTCACTCGAGCGTCGTGGGGACCTATTGGACTTGGAAGATTGGATGGTAAGAAGAAAAAAAGGTTATATGAAGTTTTTCATTTCAGCGGTGGGGTGAGCGTCTACATGCGTTCAAAATTTTGTAGGCGCTGTATTTTAAAAAATCCTCCATATAATCGTCAGATTAAGAATCAGCACGATCAGGAATTTAGGCTGAACCGTCTGTATGAAAAATCTGACGCGCTCGAGTATTACAAAATGAGAATCGTCAAAAATATTTTTTGCATTTTCAAAAAGCTGCCACAAGCTTGCGTTACATCCGAATCGTCTGAATTTTAAATGGGAGCTTAGTTTAGGTTCACTTAACATCCCCTTTGAAAATCTGACGCGCTCGAGTTGTATTTAAAATTTTACGACCACCCCCGCCAACCCCACCAACCAAACCGTCAGATTAATACATATCCGTTATCGGAGACACGTGGGGTATATACATTGGCAATATCTGACGCGCTCGAGTAAATCCAAAAATCCCCTCTTGGGCTCCCCTACCACCGTAGAGAACCAGAAAAGCTGGTGGTGGTTGGAAGAGTGGATGGCAAGAGGTCTTGTGGCCGGTCTCCTAGCCGACGGACAGATCAAGTTGTGACGAAGGCTGAGGACAGGATGGAATGGAAACAGCTGGTGGTCGATGCCACCTAGGACTAGCTGGTGACCGCGACTTCGTCCGCGTGCAGCCTTCCTCGATAAATGGACTATCCAACACCAAAAGAATTTTTCAATTCGAACCAGTAATTCCTGAGATTAGCGCGTACAACCAAACAAACAAATTCTTCAGCTGTAATAGTATAGATAAGGCCGCCCACAAACGACCGCGAAACGCACTCTTGCTAATACTGAATTCTGGCGTTTGGCCTGAGGTTGTCACGTATCGGTCAAAATTTCCTTTTTTACCCCCTCCCTATTAAATTCTTCATAGAAACAACTGCCTAATCCCGCATTTAATAAATTAAGGGCCTCTTTCACGAACTAAAAGTAAAGTGTTGATTAGTTACTTTTAGAAATCATTTTCTGTTATATTGAACTATGCACTCGGTTTACTGCATCATTCGATAGGCGATTTTTTTTTATTATTTTTTATTTAATGTTTGGGACGTTTACCGTACAAACAAAGGTATATCAGCTCCATTTTCCCCGGTTACCGATGACTTTAAATGACATTTTTGGCCTACTTGACGTTTGAGAAACAGGCGCTAAGTTGCCACTTAAAAAAGTTATGTTTTCACTGCAAAAATTAGAAAAAATTAAAATCAAATTTAACGCAAAATCGCGGCTAAAAGTTAGTGGGTGAATATTACTAGTGAAACGTAATAGTATGTTGAACCCTCTCCCGTTTTGGTGAAATTAACTCAGTTTCAGAGGCGTCCGTTCGACGTAACTTTGTTATTGATGTTAGCGGCTCTCACGCACAATTTGCTTCTTAATTCGCGTATTGTTCGTCCCCCCGAGCAAGTTCACTCCGTTCACAAACATTATTAAGTATTTCTATTTGGTGTGTTTTTATATGAGTGCGTTTCGCGAGGTGCATTTTGATTGAACGCAATTTAATTATTATGGAGGGAGAGTTATGCTATTCTATGCAAGTTTTGAACCTACCATTATGATTCATAGAGTAGGTAAAATCTAAAATATACTTAACATAATACTAAAGCTAGTATGTTATATTTTATTATAGCATATTATTTTGATAACTATAAAACCATAGATTTCCCAACAGTGAAATAATTTTTCAAATCGATCCAGTCTAGGATATCTACAGTTTTTTATGATGCTAGCGTCATCTATTTTATATCGTTATCGCGAACATACAATACCTACACTTACAGATTTATTATTAGTATTGATTGATGATATATCCTTGTCATCATAACATTTGTCTTCAATAATAATGTAATATCTACATTGCAAAACCAATTCCCTTATTCGTCAACACCTTTCATCTCTCTAAAACCGGCGAAATCCAGTTATAAGTGGATCAAAGAGACGCATTCCGGCCCGTAATTACTTCAAATTACAAATATACCAACACTCCATTCGCCTCTGTGAACTTACTCTGGTCTTTATCGCCACGCAATAGAGTCTAATTTTGCCTGAGAACATTGGAGCAAGCGTTTTGATCGTGCGTCAACAATAGACTGCCATATTGGAAGCTAAAAGGGACAGAAAATACAACTCTTTTAATTTCGCTACTAGAAGCATTTAATATTCAGGTGATTTGATTATAGAGGACGGGTTTATGCAATATTGAAGCAAGAATCTAATCTAATAGGTGTTTATGAAAAAGCTGTCCATCTGTGCGTGTAGTTAAGGCGATTAAGTGATAAAATATCCCATTTAAGGCCATACCCCGTTGTCATATTAGGTCTATATTACGTGTATGTACCTATTTCATGAGTATTTTATACATATTCTTTAAAAAAACAATAACAATTAAATTATAAATCTTTACTATATACTATACTAGCTGCTGCCCGCGATTTCGCCCGCGTAACTTTATAGTATGTAAGGATATAAAAGTGATACTTGTCATATTATAAACTTTTAATCCGTAACTGTTTTTTACTGAATATATTAATAATTAAAGTATATTAAGTACATTAATATGACCCCTGTAAAAATTCGAATAGCAATTTCACACATTTAACCATCGATTTCAATGATGCGTATGCAGTATTTAATTACCTAATTTTTCACCTATAATTTTAGTTACATTTCGTTTGCGCCGGTGCTGGTTTTTTTCCATACTTCATGAGCATTGTCCTTTTGCATGAACGTTGTCAAGGAAACAAGAAAGGACATAGGGTAGGTATACTTTTTATCGAGAAAAAAAATTGTACTTTTCCCGAGGGATCATCTAAAATAAAATAAAAAACTAATGTATCCTATTATTAGCCAAGTTCACTGTCATATATATAAAATCAAATGTCGTATTCACATGACAGATCAATATTAGAACATACCTTGCAATTTTAGGGCGCTTACAAATTCAAACTTTTCAATTTCGGCAGTAGTCTAGTGTGTAGGCGCCCTTATTCTGTGTAATGAATATTGATGTGCCGGATATCCGTATCCGTATCCGCGGATAACCGACGGTGAAGAAAGATCCGTATTCGTATCCGTTACTTTTTCGCGGATCTTTTCCCTTATTAATTTTTAATTCATAGATGATTCTATAAATAGGTGATTAGGTAGCAATGGTGAACTATCATCTCTTAAAATCAAACATTTGGCACCTTTATAATGCAAGCGTCAAGTGGCGGGAGTCAACTATAGTTTCAACGTCAAGTGCACCGACACCGATTGAGTAAGAAAGTTAAAATCCATATCTGTATCCGTATAAATTTATAATGACGATCATAAGAGTTTCTTGTAGAAACCTAATTGATAAATAAATATTTTGATTTTGACAGTGATATGTTAAACAAGACAGGATGCGCCCTTACCATACTACTAGTGACAGAAAAATGGTCCTCCAATTTGCACATCTACTTACTAAAAATAATTTGTTTTCATTGCCATCTTAATTCGTATTTTTATTTCTTATTGGCGTATTCTGTTATTGTAATGTGTTCTCATTGGTTGGTTGGACATATCACTGGTAAGTAGGCATTTTCGTATCTTTCTACGCACAGAATGAACATCCGTTATTGGTGCCAATTTCCGATTTTGACACCGGCGCGTCGGTGCCACGTACTAGGAGCGTTAGCCTTGTCCTATATAGGATTTTGATTTGATTTGATATCCGCGGATCTCTATTTTTAACGATCCGGCACATCACTAGTAATGCACTACCAGATTTAGAGGAAACTCGATCGTGTATCCCATTCTTTAAACGTTTGGTCACGTGACTGCCTCTAATTGCCGGATAATTGTGTAAACAACCCTTGTTACTTGCGTAATATGAGGCCGGTTGCGTGGGGCCAACAATAAGTAATTTAAATAATTTATTTTCTTGGATTCATTTGTTATTTACTAGCGACCCGACTACGGCCTCGTACTTTTTTTGGCAAATTATAATTCTACACGAGTCTTGCTAATGATTTATAATGTTTATTTGATTTATCAATGAATAAAGTGTTATAAAATTATTTATTTATAATATTTATGATACTTTTTCAAATCACATATCATTATGAACAAACATACAAAATCCGCTTTCTTTCTTTAATATGTACCTACTTCTTCTTTAATATTTTCTTAGTAATAGATATGTACAAAAAAGATAATAATAATATTTGAAAATTAGTAGGTATGCAGTTACAGTCGTTTTTGAGTATAATTATCATTGTGAAGATTTATTTATTTCGGTTATCATTAAATAATTTTAATTATCATTAAAATAAGGGCCACTTACACAAACTACAAGTGTTGATTAGTTACTTTTCAAGTAAAACTAATTGGCAAGTGTTAATTTCATTGAAATTGCCCTTGAGTAATGCTACTCGAAGCTGGTGAAGCTCGTACTCTTTCTTACCAGGCTTTAAATGGCGGTTAGCCTACTTGTCACTTTACTCAAAGATGGTGAGAGGCTCTAAATGATCATTAAATAATTTTACTCGTACTGTGGAATGTGAATGACTAAAAATTAACGAAATATTATTCCTGATAAATTTAGTGCAGTGGCTCCATCTGTTAGCGAGTAGATTATTTTCAATTTATTTATTTATTTATTTATTTATTTAATAAGGTACACAAAACAGGACACTGACAAATACATTGAATATATATAAATTACATCGAAGTGAACTAGACAGAGGCCCTAAACATGTGTACACAGCATGTCCAAACAAAACAGTGTTACTTACATATTACAAAATGAGACAAAAGAAGGAGACAAAAGAAAAGAGACGCACTTTCATGCAAGAGTAAGCTCAGCCATATACGAAAGAAGTCAATCCGAGATGAAAGCACGCCTCAACAGAGCCACAACAAAACAAATATTGTAATCAATTAAATATCAATTTGCGTTTTTATTTAAAAAGGTTAACTTCTAAGTTAAAAGTGTATATACAGAGGTAAAAAAAAGTGTGTGTGTGTGTGTCAGTCCGACGCACGACTGGAGTTTACTCTTTACGAACAATAAAAAAATAATTTAATAAATACGAATGAACGAACATCAGCGCCATCTCTGTTCGCAAGCATATATTATTATGTAACAAATACAATAACAGTTTCAGTGATGTTGTGTAGATGGCGCTATATCTCTGAAACCTCAATCTTTCTGAATCAGAAAATATTCGAAAATAGAACCTAACACCTACACCTTTCATCGTTCAACGCGGACGAAGTCGCGGGCACCAGCTAGTATAAAATAAGTTAGTTTTTAGAATTTTTGTAGGATTAACCTATTTGAATACGGTTTTCACTGGTGTATCGTTTATTGCCTGGATTAAACTGTTGAATACTTTTTAACCTGAAAAAATGTTTGTTTCCTGTGAGCTTTTCAAACTTGTTAAATTAAGCATACTCGTATTAGGTTGCGGACACCAGCTAGCTTTCTTTTTTTTCTATCAAATCCATACAAAGCTTTTCGTTGTTTTCAAACGAATCTACGAAGAGTAGATACTCTCATATCGATACCTTAATTCGCAAACCAAATAACTCCTCTGAGGCAAACTTTACAGGGGAGACTAAAAACGTTATAATTTTTTTGTGTATGATACGAGAAAAGAAAAAAGACAATTTAACATTGGAAATTATGGCTCGTATTAACCGATAGGACTTTTAAAAATTAAATTCTAATTGTCATTAAGTTTGTCCCGTATCGAAAAGTCATTTTCAACCGAAAGTGGAGTTATTCGTTTTGCGAATTAAGGTATCGATATATTATATCAGTGTAGATTTTTCCAAATAGGACAGGAATTTTAAAATCTTAGAGGAAGAAATAAAACAAAAAAAAATTAAGAGAAATTATATATTTATTTCAATATATTTTTTCACAACGTATAATATCGCACGGCACCGGCTACGTTTACATAGTACATAGTACATAGGCGTACTTATCTAAATCACAATTATCAAACTCACACAAAAAATACAAAAAAAATCGTATTAAATAAATAAATATTTATTTATTTTTTACAAAATAAGCGTCAAATTCAACATTACATATGGCGACGGGAGATGCTTTTTTCATTTTCAAAAACACTTTATATTTCAGTTACTTTTTCAAAAATTTTGCCATATCAAAAAAAAAGTTTCAAAATTTTTGAGTAATTATTAAATTGATTTGAATCCTTTTCTATATGGTTCGTAGAAAGAAAGAAAAAAAATTCTTAGTACGTAACTGGTTTCGTAGCAAGAAAAACAATTCTTGTCACGTAACTGGTTACGTAGCGTAGCGTTGGTTTCGTAGGCGGCCGAAGGGGGCATTTCCCGTCAAAAGCGTACACTATTTATTTTGACTGCACATAGCGTTTAAAATTAAATATCACCGAAGAAAAAACTAATCTTCAATATTCCATTAATTATTTTATTTACGTATATTTATGATACTTTTATTTATTATTAATAATATAGCCAATCAATAATTTTTTAGCCTCGATTTATATGACACGCATTATTTTACAACCTTCTTGAAATCCAACCAATACACAGACACGGTCATTTTTTTTTAAATACTCTATTAAAATTTTGAAAAACTACCCCACAAAACACTACCCATTGAGAATTTCGAAAATTCTACCTTTTTTTCACGGAGAATATGGGGTAAGGAGGACCGAATTATATGAAAGACATTTAGAGCCATTATGTAAATGGTGCTTCATTCATACAAGGCTAGAATTACGCTTGTTTGCTTTATAAAATATGTTTTTATAGTGTGAATGCTATCTGTTAGCGTTTGCTATTTATGTCGACGGAAGTATAGCATAAAGTACTCTGTGGTAAATTATTTTAATCATATTGGCGTAATATGTTACATAACTAATTACGAAAGAAGATTTTTTTATTATACTCTTTATCTGTATATCGGAAGCAAACTATCTTAAGTCACATTTAGCAAATTATTCAGTACGCACGAAAAACGCCTGAAAAAGTACGAGTTGGAGTTGTAACATTATAGCTATTTTTTTTTGTTTTCCTTGATAGGACTTAAAAGAGTATACAAGTAAATATATGTAGTTAAATACTTATTCCAATGGTATCATAGTGGTTTCTTTAAAAACTAAAAATTACTTAGGACAGTATACCTCCTGTGTATACAGATATATATTTTTTGCAAGATGCTCTTACATTTGTAAGAAGATCCTGTTATACACCCATTGTAGCTATTGGCAAAAAATACTAGAGAATTGAAATTTTGTAAAATTTCGTATTCATTTGGTTGCGTAATTCATGAAACCCACCGTAAAGAAAACGCTAGTACAGCGCCACCTATTTAAAGAAACTTCCTCATGTATGGGAGTTTATCCTTCTTACCTCTATTCTCCATGGGTTAAATTATTACATAATTATAATATTATATGCTTTTCACATAATATATATTATAATTTACAAGATATAAAATGCAGTAGAGGGAGACACGTTTCAAGTAAAAATTTCGTTGGAGCTAGTCCCGCAAGTAATTGTTAAAAAATCTTTTTGAAAAATTCAATGACAAATAAAAATTTAATCCGCACTTTTTTCGTCCCAAGCTTGGGACTATCTTTTTCTTACATATGACAATTAGGTCCAACGAAATTTACACGAGAAAAGTTCTAATGTCGCCTTGTGAAGGACACTGGAGAAATATTGTTGAAAGAATTTTGTTGCGTCGTCAATTTATTGCCAATAAACATATATAAATAGAAAGATAAGAATTTTCATAATTTTCAAAGAATTTTCAAAGAAAAGATAAATTTTAGTTCAAGTGAACTACAATTTTCTTTAGTAAAAACCTAAGACATACATATGTTTTCAGGAAGCTAAAAAAAAATCTTTTTGTGGACGCAAAAAAAATTTATTCAACAAAATTTCCATGTCAGTTTGCAATTATTATTATTTTTTTAAATATTATATCAACACAAATAGATCTGCGCACACGCATATTTTATTGTATCTCTCAGTGAGTACAAAACGAAAATAAATTCTATAAAAAATATTTTGCACCTACAAGAAAAGCTCGCATACTAAAAATCTTTACAAAAGTCGTTGTAAAAACCATATAATATATATATAATACTAGTACGCGGTCAAATTTTGATATTCTTATTTTAATAGAGAACCAAAAATACTCGCAACACACGAAAACCTCATAAAAAAATTCGATCAAACATTTTCGTTTCGTCCACTAACACATTGGTGTTGAATATTTCACTAACGACTAATTTCAAATAACGCAAAGTAAGTAAATCCGGTAATCTCGAAAAAAATTATTAAAATCAATAAATAATGTAATTGGGGATAGCTTTGTAACGTTCGTCCTTTTCAACGGCGCCGTCCAGCTTCGCAACCGTGTTACATAACTAGTTACGAAAGAAGATTTTTATTATATACTCTTTAGTAACCTAATTCCTAAAGTATTACTTAGAAATCTGTTAGGAATTTCAAATGCCTAAGAAATTTGAAATAATCATGTAGTCACTAAAAAGAAACAATTTTATAATATAAAAAAAGAACTATTGTATATTATAAATATTTATTTACTGTGATTTTTTTTGTTGATTACGCAAACAGTCACAAACGCGGACAAGTCTTGAGAAACAACTGGTTACTAAAGAATAAATATTTAATTCTTACTTCGTAACCAGTTGTTTGTAAATATATAGAAACTTTAAGTTTCGAGTTAAAATTTACTTACTTGACGTTATTAAAAATAAAATAAGGTATCGATATATTATATCAGTGTAGATTTTTCCAAATAGGACAGGAATTTTAAAATCTTAGAGGAAGAAATAAAACAAAAAAAAATTAAGAGAAATTATATATTTATTTCAATATATTTTTTCACAACGTATAATATCGCACGGCACCGGCTACGTTTACATAGTACATAGTACATAGGCGTACTTATCTAAATCACAATTATCAAACTCACACAAAAAATACAAAAAAAATCGTATTAAATAAATAAATATTTATTTATTTTTTACAAAATAAGCGTCAAATTCAACATTACATATGGCGACGGGAGATGCTTTTTTCATTTTCAAAAACACTTTATATTTCAGTTACTTTTTCAAAAATTTTGCCATATCAAAAAAAAAGTTTCAAAATTTTTGAGTAATTATTAAATTGATTTGAATCCTTTTCTATATGGTTCGTAGAAAGAAAGAAAAAAAATTCTTAGTACGTAACTGGTTTCGTAGCAAGAAAAACAATTCTTGTCACGTAACTGGTTACGTAGCGTAGCGTTGGTTTCGTAGGCGGCCGAAGGGGGCATTTCCCGTCAAAAGCGTACACTATTTATTTTGACTGCACATAGCGTTTAAAATTAAATATCACCGAAGAAAAAACTAATCTTCAATATTCCATTAATTATTTTATTTACGTATATTTATGATACTTTTATTTATTATTAATAATATAGCCAATCAATAATTTTTTAGCCTCGATTTATATGACACGCATTATTTTACAACCTTCTTGAAATCCAACCAATACACAGACACGGTCATTTTTTTTTAAATACTCTATTAAAATTTTGAAAAACTACCCCACAAAACACTACCCATTGAGAATTTCGAAAATTCTACCTTTTTTTCACGGAGAATATGGGGTAAGGAGGACCGAATTATATGAAAGACATTTAGAGCCATTATGTAAATGGTGCTTCATTCATACAAGGCTAGAATTACGCTTGTTTGCTTTATAAAATATGTTTTTATAGTGTGAATGCTATCTGTTAGCGTTTGCTATTTATGTCGACGGAAGTATAGCATAAAGTACTCTGTGGTAAATTATTTTAATCATATTGGCGTAATATGTTACATAACTAATTACGAAAGAAGATTTTTTTATTATACTCTTTATCTGTATATCGGAAGCAAACTATCTTAAGTCACATTTAGCAAATTATTCAGTACGCACGAAAAACGCCTGAAAAAGTACGAGTTGGAGTTGTAACATTATAGCTATTTTTTTTTGTTTTCCTTGATAGGACTTAAAAGAGTATACAAGTAAATATATGTAGTTAAATACTTATTCCAATGGTATCATAGTGGTTTCTTTAAAAACTAAAAATTACTTAGGACAGTATACCTCCTGTGTATACAGATATATATTTTTTGCAAGATGCTCTTACATTTGTAAGAAGATCCTGTTATACACCCATTGTAGCTATTGGCAAAAAATACTAGAGAATTGAAATTTTGTAAAATTTCGTATTCATTTGGTTGCGTAATTCATGAAACCCACCGTAAAGAAAACGCTAGTACAGCGCCACCTATTTAAAGAAACTTCCTCATGTATGGGAGTTTATCCTTCTTACCTCTATTCTCCATGGGTTAAATTATTACATAATTATAATATTATATGCTTTTCACATAATATATATTATAATTTACAAGATATAAAATGCAGTAGAGGGAGACACGTTTCAAGTAAAAATTTCGTTGGAGCTAGTCCCGCAAGTAATTGTTAAAAAATCTTTTTGAAAAATTCAATGACAAATAAAAATTTAATCCGCACTTTTTTCGTCCCAAGCTTGGGACTATCTTTTTCTTACATATGACAATTAGGTCCAACGAAATTTACACGAGAAAAGTTCTAATGTCGCCTTGTGAAGGACACTGGAGAAATATTGTTGAAAGAATTTTGTTGCGTCGTCAATTTATTGCCAATAAACATATATAAATAGAAAGATAAGAATTTTCATAATTTTCAAAGAATTTTCAAAGAAAAGATAAATTTTAGTTCAAGTGAACTACAATTTTCTTTAGTAAAAACCTAAGACATACATATGTTTTCAGGAAGCTAAAAAAAAATCTTTTTGTGGACGCAAAAAAAATTTATTCAACAAAATTTCCATGTCAGTTTGCAATTATTATTATTTTTTTAAATATTATATCAACACAAATAGATCTGCGCACACGCATATTTTATTGTATCTCTCAGTGAGTACAAAACGAAAATAAATTCTATAAAAAATATTTTGCACCTACAAGAAAAGCTCGCATACTAAAAATCTTTACAAAAGTCGTTGTAAAAACCATATAATATATATATAATACTAGTACGCGGTCAAATTTTGATATTCTTATTTTAATAGAGAACCAAAAATACTCGCAACACACGAAAACCTCATAAAAAAATTCGATCAAACATTTTCGTTTCGTCCACTAACACATTGGTGTTGAATATTTCACTAACGACTAATTTCAAATAACGCAAAGTAAGTAAATCCGGTAATCTCGAAAAAAATTATTAAAATCAATAAATAATGTAATTGGGGATAGCTTTGTAACGTTCGTCCTTTTCAACGGCGCCGTCCAGCTTCGCAACCGTGTTACATAACTAGTTACGAAAGAAGATTTTTATTATATACTCTTTAGTAACCTAATTCCTAAAGTATTACTTAGAAATCTGTTAGGAATTTCAAATGCCTAAGAAATTTGAAATAATCATGTAGTCACTAAAAAGAAACAATTTTATAATATAAAAAAAGAACTATTGTATATTATAAATATTTATTTACTGTGATTTTTTTTGTTGATTACGCAAACAGTCACAAACGCGGACAAGTCTTGAGAAACAACTGGTTACTAAAGAATAAATATTTAATTCTTACTTCGTAACCAGTTGTTTGTAAATATATAGAAACTTTAAGTTTCGAGTTAAAATTTACTTACTTGACGTTATTAAAAATAAAATTATAACTTTTCTAGTTTCATTTTTTTTTTCGATTATAATGGCGTATAAATATTTTTATACTATTTTTTTTTATAATATAATTGTACAATGCGCACCGACGCAAACTAAACGTGAGTAGTCTATAAACTAACTAATAAAATACATTATTGCAATAATATATTATATAGCAAAATATTATTACTCACCTAGTTATACAAGAGTCTACTTATTTCTTACGGTGCAAACGAACCATTTAAAGTAAATTAACATATGTTCCATTTTATTTTTCTCATTTATGTAACAAATAATTTAAAAAAAATAATCAATTGCAACATTTTTTTCCGTCATTGGTAACATCTCTGTCTTCATATAATATATACTTTAGTATGTGCCTCGCTGTAGTATATAAAAATTTATAATATATATAGTATATATTATACACTATTATATCCATAGTATAAAATATATTTATATGTTAGTACTGCAGCAAAAAAAATTACCAGTGGAACCACTACTATAATAGTACCGTTGTCACTACTATAATAATAGTTCCACTGGCAAGAAGAATCGAAGTCGAAGAATCATTCAAAAAGTTCGTTTGCACCTAGAGAAATTAATTTAGTAAATGCAAACAACAGCTTTTCCTCTCCAAGTAAGCGACAAATCAAACAGCCGAATCGGACAGTTTTAGAAAATCGGACCTTTATAGAAAATCGGACAGATATCAGAAAAAAGCTGAATTATAAAATTGGAACAAGAATGTAATTACATTATCAACTTCTTGAGAGCGATCAGTGGATATTTGTATATCATTGATTTGATTTTTCTTCCCTCCACAACTCCATTGATCCTATCGAAAAAGTGAGTGCATTTTTTTCTAGGGAATTTTATGTAGATTATTTTACCAACAGAACATCTTTCGCCATAGGCCGTAGTTTTCCAGTTATTCACGAAAAACTGAAAAAAGGGACCTCTACACAAGCACAAATCCCTTAGCTTCACCCCAGTACTTTTTGTTGTTATGTTGTTTAAGACACCTTTACCTAAAACTATACTAAAATTGTACACATCACATGAGTTATTTTTTTCTATTTTTCTTTCGTATGACGGGCTCTATAGTGTTGTATGTGAAGATTTAATAGCTCGAATTTCATGTTTATTTGAGAAGTGGCAAGAGGCAAGCGGCCACACTTATCCTATTAAGACCTACATATTTATTCCTCTGTTTCGAGTTTATTTATTTACTAAAAGTTACATCAACCGTAAAACAAAAAAAAACTTACAATATGTATAGGCAACAAAAGGTAATTTTAAGGCATCCACAGATTAAGATACAATTTTAAGGTGTTTTAAAATTGGTAACATAATTTTGAAAATTGCTTGATGTGTCGCTTACTTATTAATTTTTCTAAATTTCTAACATCGAAGTAACATTTTAATCCGAAGTAGACGTAGATGGCTCTATATTATGGTTTTCATTAGTTTTTTTTTTAATTAGAATTAGCAATGAAATATAATAATTTATCTAATAAAAAAAATCACTACTAATAATTTGACTGACAAGATAACATTTTCTTTTTTATTATACTGTTTTTTTATTATATTTAATGAATAAAGTTAAAAAAGATGTCTAATCTTCAAATTTTATGGTCTACAATGTGTTAAACTTGACTCAATGTTAAATTGTTAACTTAAGCAAGGTTTAGGCGTAAGCAAAGTCTTGTCTCATTTTTTAATTACCAAAATATTACAAAATCACTAAGCAAATTGACAACATATTGTCGAAATTAAAAAGATGCAGGCTGCTTAGTAATGGATTGTAAAACCTATTTCCTCTGCGAAAAGATAAGCTATAAATTGTATACTTTTTTAAAATTATTCTTAGTATTTTTACTGTTTCTCTTTTCTTTTAAATTACTTATTAATCAGCCTTGATATCAAGACTTCATATTTCCGATTGGTATCTTGTCAATCTTGCAGTCAGTTTTTAAATAAATACAACATTTGTTCATGTAATGAGATCATTAAAATTGTATAAAAATTAACAACAGTCAGTTAGTTGAGACGCAGTTTCATAAAAAGAAAAATTATTTTTACATATTATATAATTTCTATATACATATTATCAATCGAGGATAAACATTATGTATCTATGCCTCAATTGAATGTGAAGTCACCTTTTGGAGGGAATTGACTAAGTTAATTGTCATTATGACCCAGCAAAAGAGTTTCTTGGTTCGCAACTGGTTGCGAACAAAGAATAAAAATTCTTATTTCCCAACTGGTTGCGAATCGTAGTTACGAAAACGGCCTATTGTTCAATTATTAAGTAAGGTACTTTGGCTAAGTCAAAAGTCGCTCTGACTCAAGAGTCCCGGTTCGATTCCCAGCTAAATTTTATTAAAAAAAATGTAATTTTACAGCCAAGTTTCAATCAAAAGTGACAAAAATACAATTAAAGCGTACAATGCGAATTCAAAACGAATATAAAAAGTCACAATTTTTATTAGTCTGATACTAAATTCAGTAAAAAAATCTCAAACATAAGCTAATAGTTAAATTAGTTTTTAAATAACTGAAAAATTGGCATCAAAATTGTACATCTACAACATTATCAATCTTATTTGAGACAACCAAAAGAACTATTAGGATTAATATTTTAGTCATGATTATTAGGATCCACCTTTAATTAAAAAAAAAAAAAAAAAAAACCCAGAAACTGCGTCTTTTAATAGCCTACGGTAGTTCAATTTGATATAAATATATTATAATGTGACAAAAAAAAACAGCGATTTTGATAGAAATATACTCACTATGAACATAGATACTTTTTCTAACGAGGAAATTTAGCGCTGAAATGCTAAATAGCGCTCATTACCTGAATGAGCGCTAAATAAAGCGCTTAAATCGCTAAATAATCGCTAGAATTGATCATATTCAAATTGGTCGACCGTATAAAAACATTTAAAACAAATAAACCACACAATTTATTTATACTGTAAACTATTTGTATAATATCTATTTATTTTATAATTTATCTAAAGGCGCGTTCTCTTTCTATCACAATAAAATAATACATTTTCGTTTTATTATATTCAATAATATATGAAAAAAATATATATTTGAAAATATTTCAAGAACAAATAGCACTTTAGTATGACTTAGAAGCTAACTAATCCACCCAAGTGACATTTATTCTTTAGAAACATCAAATTTTTAGAGACTTTTTCAAATTATTTCAAGTGACATTTACTTTTAGGGACATTTATTTCAAGTGACATTGAATTCAAGTTATATTCATTTCAAGTGACATTTACTTTTAGGGACATTTATTTCAAGTGACATTGAATTCAAGTTATATTCATTTCAAGTGACATTTACTTTTAGGGACATTTATTTCAAGTGACATTGAATTCAAGTTATATTCATTTCAAGTGACATTTACTTTTAGGGACATTTATTTCAAGTGACATTGAATTCAAGTTATATTCATTTCAAGTGACATTTACTTTTAGGGACATTTATTTCAAGTGACATTGAATTCAAGTTATATTCATTTCAAGTGACATTTATTTCAAGTGACATTGAATTCAAGTTATATTCATTTCAAGTGACATTTACTTTTAGGGACATTTATTTCAAGTGACATTGAATTCAAGTTATATTCATTTCAAGTGACATTTACTTTTAGGGACATTTATTTCAAGTGACATTGAATTCAAGTTATATTCATTTCAAGTGACATTTACTTTTAGGGACATTTATTTCAAGCGACATTGAATTCAAGTGATATTTATTTCTTAGGGACATTTATTTCAAGTGATATTTATTTTTTTAGGGATATTTATATCAAGTGACATTTACTTTTAGGATTATTTATTTTAAGTGACATTGAATTCAAGTGATATTTATTAAATAGTGGCTATTAAATTGGACAGAGCGTCTTGTGGCGGTAACCACCCCCTTACATAAGACCACCGTGAAATAACAGCACGTGTGCTGTTGTTTTTCGGCGAGTGGAGTGAGTAAGGGATACCGGAGTACATTTCCCTAATATAATATAGTACGTGGAAACACTTAATTCGGCGCATAATTATAACAATATCAAATTCAAATTCAAATAATTTAAATACAAATACAAAAATTTTAAATTCAAATTCAAAAATTTTATATTCAAATTCAATTCAAAAAATTCAAATACAAAAAATTAAATTCAAAAATTCAAATACAAAAAATTAAATTCAAATAATTTAAATTATATTTAAATTATATTCGAATAATTTAAATTAACATCCAAATTTTTTTAAACTTAAATTCAGGTTCAAAAAATTCAAATTCAAATACAAAAAATTCAAATTCAAATTTAAAAAATTCAAATTCACATTAAAAATAATCTTTATGCTGAATATGCTGAATTTAAATTTGAAATTTTAATTTGAATTTGAATATTTGAATTTCTATCTAGACATAAATTTTAAATTTTAATAAATAATGACCACATATTCAACCAACAGCTTCTTCTAAAGTCTAAGTGCCCATTTTTTATGCATTTTCAAATCAGGGGACATCACAAAAAGGGACACATTATTAATAAACAAACAAACAAACAAAAAAAAACAAGAACTGAGAACTCGCCTTTAGAAAAATGATCACACAAATTTTTTTTCAATAATAATAATAAATGCATCCGGAATAAGATACAAAAAAAAGTCACTACAAATAAAAAAATTGATTATCAGATTTTTTTAGAGTATTATAATAAAGCGAAATAAAATAAATAATATTATTAATATATTTTTTTGTTAAACTATATCCAAACCATTTTTTTTAAATCCGCTTATTTTTGAATATAAAGTTAAATTAAAATTGATCGTAATATACATTATATTATATTACATATATTATTGTGTATTACGAAAGTAATTTTAACATTACTATAGTAAAGCCAACGAGACAATGCAAACAATGTAAACATTTGAGTTTTTTTATTTTATTTATAATAACTTTTATACGACTTCGTGCATTTAAACTTTATCCTTTATTTTATTTTTTTCTATTATCAGATTATTTTTAAAAGAAAAACTTGATTGAAATCGACATTTTCTTTTTACCATATTATTTTTTTTATTTAAAAAAATATAATACAGTATTTTTTTTTTTTTTCATTCATATTTTTTAACTTTTTTTTTATAAATACAACCTTTATTTATAATAATATTTGTAAAAATTTGCATTGCCATTTTATTTTTTAGTCAACTCGGATTGAGTACAAATTGAGTTTCATGGCTAAATTTTAACTTAAAATCTGAATTTACACGATTTTGTATGTGGGCTATATAGATAGTGATAGATTTATTATTAAGAGTACAGTATGTACTTTGGAACTCGACCTGACGACTAAGTATAGACTTGAACATACTCGAGTCTCGAGTGAATAGCGCCGTCTCGCTCGCACCCGTTCGGCGGTCATTATAGCGGCGTCTCTTTCCTCCATTGAAACGCGTTGGTCTTGACTGCGGGATTGGCGGAACTGGCACTAGCCGCAAGAGCGACGCCCGTGCGACGTATGTTCGCGGCGGCGCTATCTGAAATGTCAATTTTTTTTTTGGAAATTTTGGGTCACGAACAACATCGAAGCGCTACACGAAGCTTTGAGATAAATAAAGGATACTTAATTCGCTAAACGAATAACTCCACTTTTGGTTGAAAATGACTTTTCGATACGGGACAAACTTAATGACACAATTAGAATTTAATTTTTAAAAGTCCTATCGGTCAATACGAGCCATAATTTCCAATGTAAAATTGTCTTTTTTCTTTTCTCGTATCATACAAAAAAAAAATTACAACGTTTTCAGTCTCCCCTTTAAAGTTTGCCTCAGAGGATTATCTTGGTTTGCGAATTAAGGTAATCGACTAGATTCTGTCTGGGTTGCTTCATTAAAAGTGGCATAGTAGAATATCACCGCACTCACAGCTTTGGGGTGATATTCTACACGTGTTGTTACGACTTGAACCATTATTACCAAATGTTAAAGTTCAAATCAGTCATGCAACATTTACATCGTTCATCTTTTTAACATAAATAGCTGGTGCCCGCGACTTCGTCCGCGTTGAAAAATAAAAAAAAAATGTAAGCAATATAACGCTCAACCTATTGTTGCTATATATGTCACTTTGGCCAGGCGTTAGTTTTTTATTTTATTTTAGATTATCGTATGTTGCAATATTGTATGTTGCAAAAAGTCTTATTGTTGTTTTATTCCATAATATATAGTATATTTTAATCATATTTTATATATTCTAAAGTAACTTATATGCTTATATCTCTTCTAGTATACAGTTTATTATAAAAGTACGTAAAAAATTTAATGGTACTCAGAAATACGCTTCTAACGATGTATAATATGCATATATTTAATATATATATATATCTAATAAGAAAAAAATACACAAAAAATAATTTAATTTTTTTTTCGTTTAGCTCTCCTGTAAAAAGTGTAATTTTGATTTGTGGCCCTTTAGTTCTTAAGCAGCGATTTATGTAGTAATATTATAAAGAGGAAAGATTTCATTTTTTGCTTGTTTATTTTCATTGAATAGGCTCCGAATCTATTGGACCGATTTGAAAAATTCTTTCACTGTTGCGAAGCTATTTATTATCAGAGTAACATAGGCTATATAAAGTTTATAAATTTTATAAAGTTAGACGGACCAGGTCGCGTGCAACGGCTAGTGTCACTATAAATGTAAAAGACACTATCTAAAATCACTCTTACCTAATCCATTTCTGACGTTAGCGACGAGTCTCATGGCCGGATTGGTGACTATGCCATTTCTCTTGTTTTTGCTGGAATTAAAATTTTATATATAATTTATAACATTTAATCGATATGTAAATCAACAGGCAAGTAGGCTTCCACGCCTATTTATAGATTGTAAAATTTGCCAAATCGTATAAACCTAAAGCCCTTGGACAAATTCAAAACGAATTTTCAAATGTACATAATTAGGCCTCATACGATATTTATAAGCCTAAAGGCGTAAGCTTATGCATCTATAACTTTTTGTAGGTCTTAACAGGGGACGCTACCAGCGCTTTTCCATACAAATGTAATCCCCTGTTTTCTCCCTGGATAATCCATCTAGAGCAAAAATTTTTTGTTATAAAATCTAGGTCTGCTAAAGCTATGCCCCATATCATTTCTTTTTTTCCACCAAGTAATTACATAAGAAAATATGACTTCTCAAAAATCGTAATAAATGACCCTTTTATGTCACCCTAATCAGACGACTATAAAACAAATTTGAAAGACTTTTAAGATAAAAAATAATAATAGGGACATAGATTCGTTCTTCTTGAAAATATTCGTGTAAAAATTATTCGATAGGCTCAATTTTTAGAGGAGAAAACAGGGGAATACGAAACCTCGATTTAGTCAAAAATTTTGTCTGCATTTGTCCCTATCACACAATACGGGGGAAGGCTAGAGGCAATAGTTTCTTCAAATACCTATTTTTCAGATTCTGCTGTACCCGCATTCCCTCTTAAAATGTGGTATACAATTTTATTGTATTGTATAGTATGTTTTTTTTATATTTAAGATCGACAGACAGACTGACGGTCCACTTGATGGTAAGTGGCTACCGTCGCCTAGAACACAAGGACAACGACCATAGACGGATTAAGCATAAGGGTTAAAGAAGGGATGGGGTAATGGGCTTTATGGCATCCTTTTACTCACTCACCGAAACACAAAAGCACACGTGCTGTTATTTCACGGTGGTCTTCTGTAATTGGGTGGTTACTGTTTACAGGCGGGCTGCCAAAATGACAGCGAAACGCAGTGTCACATTAAAGTGTCACAGTGTCAAATGTGTCGTTCATTGTAAAAGTGAATTATCTCCTTGTAACTGAATTTTAGAATAACGAGCTTTTTGCGAATTATAGTGTAGGAAAAAATTTATAAGCATTCATTCATTGTTTTCATCTATGGGATTTTAATGCAACTATTGGAGTTACTACACTTTTATATTGAAAGTTATGACTAAATGTGATACCATTAGGCAAGAAAAGATGTTTTTAAAAATAGGGAGTTACACCACTTTTACAATGAACGACACAAATTTAAGTCACATATTCATTGAACTGTGTATTTTTTTTGTAGTAAATAAGTTCTATATTGTATTGGTATTGCTACCAGCGCGTGCGCAGCGTCGCTACGCGTTTCGGTGGAAACTGACGCTTTAAATGCCCTTAGATAATATCGCAAGATAAGAAGCTACCCTATAGAAAAGGCTCGTAACGTTCGAGCCAATTCTTACTTCAAGTTTATGTTCAATGAATCGATTTTTTAATCTATGTATAGGTACATAGTATTGTTATTAGTAGAAGCTTTAGTAACGGGTTAGTTAGTATTAGTAACGCGAAGTAATCACCACATCATCACACCATATACACCATATAGACCATATACATAATCACAACACCATATCAATTCAGTGAGAAGTAAAGCGTTGTGTACAAAGCGTATACACAAAAATTGCGAATAATTTGCAAACAAAGGGGCAGATTTGACATGAACTACATCTAACTCGGCTTTTTTTTCTTTCTGTGTTAAACATTAATAATTAATTAGACGCACACCATAAAAAGTAAAATTCGTGTGTGTCTCAAAGGCCCTTTTATTTTTTATTTACTTATATGCCCACAACCGTAAGTGCTTGCCTGTTCTAAAATCTATGTTCATCTTATATGTATTCTAAAAAATATAGAGTTCTTATTGTGTACGGTCGAGGAAATGCAATGTGTTCTTAGTTTAGACGTTAAGCTTACAATTTAAATGATTCAGTGGCGTAAGGTCAACTGTATCAAAATGCCCACTATAGCAAAATGTTCACTGTATCAAAATGACCACTGTTAACGACCTTTTTGCAGCAACACTGGCCGTTTATAATTTATTTGAATTACTGTTCTTTTAATTGTCAATTTTATATTTTTTCATACATTCGGTTTTGCTTTAAATTATCTTTTCCTTCCGCCCTATTTAGCTTTTAATAACCACAATAGCAAAATGTTCACTGTATCAAAATGACTACTGTAGCGAATTGACCACTGTAGCAAAATGTTCACTGTATCAAAATGACTACTGTATCGAATTCACCACTGTAGCAAAATGTTCACTGTATCAAAATGACTACTGTAGCGAATTGACCACTAGCAAAATGTTCACTGTATCAAAATGACTACTGTAGCGAATTGACCACTGTAGCAAAATGTTCACTGTATCAAAATGACTACTGTAGCAAAATGTTCACTGTATCAAAATGACCACTGTAGCAAAATGTTCACTGTATCAAAATGACCACTATAGCAAAATGTTCACTGTATCAAAATGTTCACTGTATCAAAATTACTGCTGTAGCAAAATGTTCACAGTATCATAATGACCACTGTCTAAATTAAATTCGACTTGACTGTAAGTGGCCCCTTATGATAAAGATACGCTGTCTATTTTAAAAAACTTTTTGGCTACCAAAAGCTATTAAACTGCTAGCGAACATTAGAATTAAAATGTTCGTAACTCGTCAAAAATGAATATTAAGTGGTAGCATTTTGCCTATATTATATTCTTTTAAATAAAAAATTTTGACAGTAGACGTTTTGATACAGTGGACATTTTGCTACAGTGGACATTTTTGGAGTAGACATTTTGATACAGTGAAAAATGTTTATAGAACGACCAAAGCATGTTAGAAAGTGAACTGATAAAAACACTCTTTTTCCGCAATCGTACACTGAGAAAATAACACAAAAATACTTTTTTCCAATTTATTTTTATGTTGGTAATACTGAGATTTTGAAATGTCTATTATTCAACTTTACTTATTTATTATGGCGTACTTCAAGATTAAATTTTTTAATTCTTCAAGTTCCAGTGAGATAACCTTCACCTTTATGGAATTTATTTATTTATTTCCATCATAAATCATAAAAGTGAAATAAATAATAGTGCTAAAATATACGCTGCTTAAATTCAAAAGTGTCACAAATCAAAATTACACTTTTTTACAGGAGTTAAAAGAAAAAAAAATTCTTTGTCTATTTTTTTCTCATTAGATATACTAAATCAAATATATGCATATTATACATCGTTAGAATCGTATTTTTAAGTAGCATTAAATGTTTTAAGTACTTTTATAATAAACTGAATACTAGAAGAAATTTTAGCATATAAATTACTTTTGAATATATAAAAAATGATCAAAATATACTATATATGGAATAAAACAACCATAATTCTTTTTGCAACAAACAATATGAAAGATTGTGATTGTAATTTTTCAATAATTTTTTTTTGGAAATTTTTGATTTGTGACACTTTTGAATTTAAGCGGCGAATATGAAACACGTGAACGAATTTCTTTACCGTCAACAGAAAAACCTTACAATGACCTTTGAAATCGAGGTTAAGACAAAAAATGTAGGTTAAAATAATGACACTCATCAACTTTAGGTTATATTGTAAACACTAAGACCTTACTACATGTATTGCAAATTGAAAATTCGTTATAACAACTAATAATAATAATTAATGACAATGATGAATGGTGACCGTTATCCCGACGACATCTATTAGCAATTGTTAAAAAAAAAAAAATCTGCACGAACGCAAAACAATTACTGTGCCAATGATTTTGATGTTTTGTGTCATAAAAAAAAACCAAAAAAAAATTTTTTTTAATTAACATTTATGGTGACAATAGTAAAAAGCAACATTTGCCTTTCGCTTGAAAATTTTTTACCATATTTTGAATTTTATTTCGACATGGTGATTTTAAAATAATAATAATATTATAACTATTTATTCTTATTTCTTAGTATTATAGCATATACGAGCTGTTGCCCGCGACTTTGTAAATTATACACTAAAAACAGACTAACAGACAGACAGACAGACGCGACGGAGGACTTTGTTTTATAACATGTAAGGATTATTAAGCATTATAAATAACTCCTATCGCTATTAAAAGCTTTATTATTATTATTATAAACCTTCGGTTTTACATAAACTTTTGTGTCACTTTATAAAAAAAAAACAAAGCTAGCAAAAATTTTAAACGCTCAAAAATCGTGTTAATTGCTGAAGCGAAAAAAAAACTCAAAAGTGAAACACCAAATCAATAAAAATAAAAAAAACACAACGCACAATTATAGTCTCGTTTACCTTTTGTAAATGATCATTGGCACGGTAATAGCGCGGTCGCTAGCAGACATCTATCTGTCTCTTTCACTCACGTTTTCTTAAATATCCTCCCTCTCGCTTTGTCGATACTCCCCACTAACTTGTTGTAGGCCACGCGACCACGATTCCTCCACAACACCTCACTACGTATTATATACAATACCACTTATATATCTAACCACTTATATTAAAAAAAAATCATTTTATAGTTCAAAAATGTTGATAGAAACACAAGTTATGTCTCGAACACAAGGTTAAAATATTGAGAAAAAAAATGGTGAGAGGTATTCTTGACAAACATTTTAAAAAAAATATATTAAAAAATACTGGGAGGCTTCTTGACAAGCATAATAAATGAAGAAAAAAAAATTTTAAAAATGGTGAGAGGTATTCTTGACAAACATAATATTTTGAAAAATATTAAAAAATACTGGGAGGCATTCTTGACAAGCATAACTTGAAAAATGGTGGGAGGTATTCTTGACAAACATATTTAAAAAAATAAATAAAAAATACTGGGAGGCTTCTTGACAAGCATAATAAATGAAAAAAAAAAATTTTAAAAATGGTGAGAGGTATTCTTGAGAAGGCAATTTAAAAAATGCTCGGAGGTATTCTTGACAAACATAATATTTAAAAAAATATATTAAAAAATACTGGGAGGTATTCTTGACAAGCATAACTAAAAAAATGGTGAGAGGTATTCTTGATAAACATAACGCACCTTTATTCCAATACCGTCACAAAACGAAATTCTTCAATAATTAATTTGTTTTTAACCCCATTTATTTTCTGAGCACTAATTATTAAAATATTGTTACGATTCCTAAACTATAATTTCTAGTCATTGATCTATAGGGCGCTGTTAACCTATAGAGACTAAACGAAAATTCCCACTCCCTTCATTCCTAAAACGACACTAAAATAGCTCTCTTGCATAATTTGCTTATTTATGATAGTGACGGTATTGGAATAAAGGTGCGATAATATGAAAAAAAAAAATTAAAAAATGCTGGGAGGTATGCTTGACAAGCATAATAAATGAAAAAAAAATATTTAAAAAAGCTGGGAGGTATTCTTGACAAGCATAATAAATGAAAAAAAAAATTAAAAAATGCTGGGAGGTATTCTTGACAAATATAATATTTTAAAAAAATATTAAAAAATACTGGGAGGCATTCTTGATAAGCGTAACTTAAAAATGCTGGGAGGTATGCTTGACAAGCATAATTTTGAAAATTTTCAACTAAAGAAAGCTACGTAACAGCGAGTGACATGAGGCTGTATTTTATAAAGTTACGCGTACCAAGTCGCGTACAACAACTAGTAACATATAAAAAGATAAATACAAAAACGCACTTACAACTAGAAGCTCCAAAAAAAAAAAAAGTTAGAAATTTGCACTTTTTAAGCTTAATATACACGAGAAGCGAACCGATCTATAATAGAATAAAGAATTTATTATTATTATTATTATTATTATTATTATAATGAGGCATCCACAACATTCAAAGCGATGGATCAATTTATTTGTTACAAAAGGGACCTTAATATGAGAGTACATAGAGTCTATTTCACTTCGTTCGTGCTAATATAGTAAATAATAACCTTTCGCCTCTATCCTGTGGCTGTTTGCAGTCTCGTCCGAGAATGATTCGCATGTGAGTGTCCCGATTGAAATGTGTATCGGTCAGTACGGGCTGTACTCCGGTCAGACTGCCCGGTTGGGAACCTGAAATAAGAATGAAATTAGGCCGGAGTGTAAATTAGGCATCTAACTTTAAAGCGACATTTTTAACCCTTTTGTTTAAGACCAATAATTGTGCGTCATTAAACACTGGGAAAATAAGAAATCCCACATACCGACCATCGGGATATCGGTGGGGATCTGGTTCGCAGATTTTCCCACGAAAAATAAATTGTCGTATAATAAAATTACTAAAGGGGCCAAATTACCAAAGGCGTTGTTGGGCTGCGTCGGACTGCAGATGTCGCTGACTGGACTGCGCGGCGGCGACGCGTACAGCGGACTCATGTTGTCTCTGTCGTACGCGTGGCCGTGTCGCTCGTCGCGTCGTCTGTCTCGCTCGCACGCGTACCCGCGGATATCGGCGTCACGCTCGTTCGCCATGTAACTCCTGAATAGGGGTTCATTATCATCATCATCATCTCAGTTAACCTGAGCTACAGAATCATCATCTCAGTTAACCTGAGCTACAGAATCATCATCTCAGTTAACCTGAGCTACAGAATCAGTTAACCTCTGTTTACGAATTGCATTTGAGATGTCACAATCTCAGCCACTGCTGGAAATAGGCCTGCCGCATAATTTCCCAATAGGACAGGTCGACCCTTGGCCCTTATCAGGTCGTCTGTCCATCTTGTGGGTGGACGTCTGTCTGTCCTGACTATGTGTGCTGCCCACTGCCATAAAAACTTAATTATCCGCTGGCATATGTCGCGGTCTACGGATATCCTCATTTCCTATTCAATCGCGCAGTGTAACCTCGAGCATAGACCTCTCCAAGACCACGTTTCAGCACCATAAGTCATTAAGTAGTGGCAAGGCAAAGGTCTAAATTGGACAGTATATATGGCGAGCGTAACCACCCTTTTAGCACCTTGAAATAACAAATTGTATCCTGTTGTGTTTCGGTGATGAGTAAGTGACGCCAGTTCCCATTTCCTTATCCCCATCCTTGTTCTTAATCCCACTATAGTCGGATACTATAATATAGGCGTAATCCGTTAGCCTGTCTGAAAAAGTACCGTCAGTATCGTAAATGATACAGTGCTCACCTTAATTTCGCGTCCTTCTCTACCACGTGGTGTTCGGGTATGGCGTTCTCTCTTTCTCTGTCGCGGCGACCGCGTCCGACGCGCGCCACTTGCTGAGCGAAAGAGAGGGACAGATTGGAACGGTTCGCCTGAAAGAAAGAGAGAGAGAATAATGTAATCACAGCGGAACGATTTCTCTGCCTACAAGCACACATTTACTACGTGAATAAAGTCAAAGTAAAAAATACCTTCTCGTGGAGTGGTGGCGGTTCGTTGTCCTGTTGGTCGTGTGTTCCCGACCCCGTAGTCAAGTTCGAAGACGATTTGGTCGAGTTTGAATGTACACTGCGGCGTTTGTACTCCGGCGAATCTGTAAGTATTGCTATTTTATTTTTTATTACCTTTCAGCCGCCAGAGTCGGATTTATCCGACAATTATTTTCGTGTCCATTTCGCCAGAGCCAGAGTATATATACGACAAATTCCTCTACATACTAATTGTATAATGTTTATTTTTGAATCATTGCGTTGCTCTCTCTTTAAAAAAAAATATTTACGAGTCAAGTGACAACTCCTACAAGACCAAGCGGTTGAATGGTTAAGGGTTGAACAGATGGTACTCACTGGTGCGGTGTTCGTGCGACGGTGGCGCCGACGGTCGGGCAGCTGTCGGCCACCGCTCCAACACGCGGCAGATGTTGGCGTGTCCGGCACGCCACGCCACCTTGGCCGGCGTACGACCTGTAATGTTATATAATATGTCCTGTAATTTATATGTCCTTTTGACGAGCCCGTTAGACCGGAGGAGACTCGGGAACAGGCCTATGTCCTATGTCTTGCGACCTCACCCATCTGCAGCCGCTCTTAAAAGTCGTAAAAACAGCGTGTGCTCATTGCTGTTGTAGTTCTATAATGGAGTTGCTTGCTTCTCCTGCCTAGGCGACGACGGTATAGCCACCTTTTATCAAGTGGATCGCCACAGCCTGTGTAGAACCCTTTCTAGAAAACTCACCACAATGGTCGGCCTGCAAGGGGTCGGCGCCGTGCTGAAGCAACCAGAGGACACACTCTTCGTGGCCCTCTTGCGCTGCGATGCCTGTATTACAAAATTAAAGTGTCACAATGTAACTAAAAAATACTAAAGCGAGTACGCAAGTGGTAATGTGCGAAGGGCCCAAGAGTGACGTACCCAAGGGCGTGGCGCCTTGCGTGCAGACGGCCGCCGGCGACGCGCCGTGCTCTAGCAAGGCCCTGGCAACCGCTGCCCGACCGCGCCAAGCCGCCGCGTGCAAAGCCGTGCGCAGGCATCTATCTCGCCCGTCCACTTCAGCGCCGCCTGTCGTACAACATTTGTCAAAACTTACTTCCATACTAATCCATACTAATATTATTAAAGTTAGACCTTTTCATGCCTAAACTACTCAACAGATGATCAATAAAGATGTCTCAGTAAAATAAAAGGATATAATTACACTTACCAACAGTTATAAGCAGTTTGACCATTTCGGTGTGTCCTTGCCAAGCGGACACATGAAGAGGCGTGCGGCCCTGAAACGATGTCATAACGAGTAATCATTAAAAATTATTAACTGACTCTTTAACTGAAACTTGGTAGATAAACATTTAGACGTACGAAACACAGGATAGGCTACTTTTTTCTTTTTCAACGCGGACGAAGTCGCGGGCGCCAGCTAGTAATGAAATAAAACAGAAAAAATACCTCCAAGTCGGTGGTGTCGACGCGAGCCCCGCACTCAGCGACGAGATAGCGCGCCATCGCGAGTCTGTTGTCCAGCGCGAGCACGTAAAGGGCCGAACGCCGATCGGCGTCCAGTGCGTCCACGTCCGCGCCGCGCGCGTGCAATGCACGCACCGCCTCGAACTGCCCTTCGAGCGCCGCCAATCTGATCAACAAAAACCCCCATCAATTAATCCGAACACCCTTACCGCGATCAAAAATTTGCTTAAAATTCTTTGTTTTTATTAATTCAGCAAAGAGATACACAGATGGCCACTGTTATGTAAGTAGGACATGTGGTACCTGAGAGCGGTCTTCCCATCGTGGGCATGCTGGTCTACCGGAGCTCCCCATTCGTCTATCAGCCACTCCACCAGCTTCGTGTGACCTTCTTGAGCGGCCAGCATCAGCGCCCCTTTGCCGTCGTTGTCTGCCTCGTCCACTTTGGCACCAGCTTCTAGAAGTGCTTCGCACACCTCTATGTGGCCTGGAATTTATATTATTTTTTACTGTTAAGTTCGACGGACAGGCTGATGGTCCGCTTGATGTCTCTAGCTAGATGTCGATAGATATTTATTAGGAAATTAGCTCGAAGGTTCAGACTTTGTTATTGTTTGATGATGATTGATGCATTTTTATTTACACCACATGAAATTGTGGCTAAATTATAAATTAAATCACCAATAATAATTAAAACAAGGGTTACCTTCAAAAGCTGCATAATGCAAGGGAGTCCAGCCGGAATTATCTCTATGATGCTCGTCCAAACCTCGATCCAGCAGTTGACGGACCACTTCAACGTTACCTGGAATTCATTCATATTAAGATTTATGTCAATAAATACATTTGTTTACAGAAGCTAATTTAAAAAAAATTAAAATTAATTTAGTTTTAAAAAAATGCCAGTAAAGACAAATACAAGACTACTCTTTGATTGCTTCTTATATTATTTATTGAAGTAAGTGTAGATATAAATAAATAAATAAAATAAAAAGCAAATACTCTTGTATAGCGGAACCACGCAACGGACTGAGAAACCTAACTTTCGTTCGTCTATGGATCTCCTCATTTCTGACTCGATCTCTTGTTGTTAACCTCGAGCACAGCCCTCTCTATAACTCGTTGAGATTTCTTAGGAGGCCCATAGTTAGATAGCGCGTTTCAGCACATTAACATTAAGGCACATTAAGGCACTGAGAAGATATCTCTGCTTCTCCAGAACAGTGCCCATCCGAGCCGGATTTGTCGATTGGCCTAATGTGACAAGATAAGATAGTTAAGTCATGACGTGCTTACCTTGTGCGGCGGCCGCACTGAGAACTGTTCTCCCTTCGGCGTCCATGTTGTCGACGCACGCTCCCCAAAACAGCAACAGGCGTACGGTCCGCGCGTGACCCGCGGCCGCAGCCGCCCACAGGGCAGTGCGGCCCGCGTTATCTGCCGCCTCTATATCCGCCTCGGCTTCCAATAGTTGTTCCACTATATCACTAAAAAAAAACGCGACCATTTTAATAATCGCACGCGTATATGCGAGTTACTGCCGCGAGACGGGCTACCCAGATGATACTTAAACAATCTAAACATCTCACGAAATGACTCACGTGTGTCCCTCGAACGCTGCGACCAGTAGCGGTGTAGCGCGATCGCGGTCCGCCTTGGAGACGTCCGCGCCTCGCTCTATGAGCAGCTGAGCACACTGAGCGCCGCTGGCGCACAGCGCGGCGACCGCCAGCGGCGTGCGGCCGTCGGCGTCCGCGTGGTCGACGCGCGCGCCGGCGTCCAGCAGAGTACGCACGATGTCCACGTGGCCCATGTAAGCGGCGGCTATCAGCGGAGTGCGCCCTTCGGCGTCCGCCGCGTCGGGTGCCGCGCCGGCCGCTAGCAGACGCGCCACCACCGCCTCGTGGCCCGACCAAGCGGCGGCCCTGAGCAGTTCATTTATTTATTACTATAACTAGTTGGATTATGGATTTATGGGACAAACAGTCGAATTAGGTAGAGTCAACTTAGAGAAGGAGGTCTAGTCCAAACTATAGTATATAATATGAAACGTACCTCAAAGCCGTTCTGTTATCGGCGTCCACGCAATCAACGTCGCATCCAAACTCTAGCAACACTTCCACAACCTGAAAAGAACTCGCCAATTATTCAAGGTAATATAAATTATTCTGTAGGTGTAAGTCACTAAACTGCTCTGGATCGAATTTGATAGTAAAAAAAATATGTATCGTGAGGACATAGATGGCGTTGCAGTCAAGTTACAGACAATTTTTTGGCAGACAAGGGTTCAGGCAGGACAACGTCTGCTGTATCCGCTCGCTAGTACTACAATTACAATTGCTATACTCTTTTTTTATGTAAATGTTATGTATCTTTAAAAAAACGTACTACTCTTTTGTTTATGGTCAAAGTCTGTGATGAAAGTGAATAATAAATGTACGGACTACAGACCTCGGTGTGTCCGGCCCAGGCGGCCGCGCGTAGCGGAGTCCAGCTGTCACCGTCGGCGGCGTCGGCCCGGGCTCCCGCTCGCAGCAAGGCGGCCGCGCAGCCGGCCCGACCGCCGCGGGCCGCTGCGTGCAACGCCGTGCCGCCCGTCGCGTCCGTCGCCTCAACGGCCAGCGGACAACGCTACACACGAACGAGACGTTACAATTTAAACTGATAACACACTTAACTACACACCGCTATGAAGACTTAAAATCACACGTGTAGAGTGACGAGAGAGTGCTCTCGGCCTAATGCTCAGTTGGTATGTACCCGCTGACGATTGCTCGACAGTCACTCAAGGACCTTGTTTTGTTTACTCGACTGAGTGCCCACTCCCGAACACATGCTGAGCGCGACTCGCTACTCGCTCGCGCTAGGATCTGTGCGTTATCTGTGTTGTTGCTTAAGTTCGCCGCCGAACAAATATTACGTATTTGTGACATCAAGAGCAGGTCTCAACGTTCAAGGACGTTGGTTGTTCCTCTTCCTCTTGTAAAAGATCTAATAGTTATAATAAATACCTTAAGTAAAGCCGCTAAAGTATCATCGTCCCCTTTGGAGGCGAGTTCAAACACTGCGCTCGGATCCAACAAAATTGATTCATCTTGCTCCTCGGCACTTCCTTCGTTATTGTCTTCACTTTCCAATGGCTGTTCAGTTGTTAACTAATGAAATGAACAAAAATATCATTAAATGCCTTAATTAAAATCTCATTTATTTATTTATTTATTAAAGATTATTAAGAAATAACAACTGCAGTATAAGTAAGGATAAAAAATCTTAAAAAAAAACAAAATGAAAAATATGACGTCTAAGCTAAGCTTTTGATTGTGTGTAGTATACCACACAAAAGGAATTTCCAAAGAAAAATAATGGCATCCCACAGGGTAACATTCTAGAACCATTCCTTATTATTAATATTAAATTCGCTTCATACTTTTCTCGCAGATCAAGATTGAAATATTAGTAGTTTACAATTCTTTTCTTATCTGCTTTAAAAACATTTTATATAAAGGTCGGCCTATATATAGATAACTTGATATCTTCACTTACTAGATCTCTCATATCTTCTGCATCAGTCTCGCCGGGAATCGAATCGGTTCGGCTCAGTTCTAAGAGTGCTCGCATTACGCGACGGTCACGCGGCCACCTTGACTCACTGTCACCCGATATCAGAGAGGGCATTATTGAATCTAATGCCGAATGATCAACTGAAAAGAGAATCATAGTTTTTGAGTTGTCTATTCACACCATCGAAATACTACAATGGAATTTGCGTCACAAATGCCAAGGCGGCACATAAAAAGAACGCCTATGACAGAATCATAACGGACTCTTGCCTTCACGCGTCAATGGTAAAAGGTAGTAACGATCAACTTCTACTATTTCATTTTAAACTCTAATGGGTTGACGTAAAGTCACATTTTCTTTAAATTACGTAAAATAAATACTTATTATTATGTTTGTTTTGTTTTAAATGACAGTTCATGCTCTACGCATATGTCACTTTTAAATGTTCCATAAAATTCGTAGTGTTTTGTATGGCAGCGGGTTCCATGTTGTAGTAGTTTGATGATTCAAACTATAGATTAAGTTGTAAATTATCTCAATTAATTTGATTAATCAAACCAACGAGCTCACAGAAGATAATATTATGTCCTATACCATTTTCAATTACATATTTACCAATATAAATGAAAATAAATAAATAAATCATCAAGACTAAAGCACGTTTTCACAAACAGACACCTATGACAATTAGAATTTAATTTTTAAAAAGTCTATCGGTTAATACGAGCCATACATTTTTCCAATGTAAAATTGTCTTTTTTCTTTCCTCGTATCATACAAAAAAAACTTTATAACGTTTTTAGTCTCCCCTGTAAAGTTTAGCTCAGAGAAGTTATTTGGTTTGCGAATTAAGGTATCGAAATGTGAAAGTAACTCTGTCTGTCTGTTACCTTTTCAATCCTCAACTACTCAACCCAAACTATCATGAAATTTTGATTGAAGTAAATATATTATAACATCTTATGCATTATTATAATTTGTGGTGCAACCCTATTTATATTATGAACACGATTTATGACTAAAATAAGAAAATTTCTTTTATACTTAATCAATATTCGTGTGTTATTATAAGTTAGTTGCTTTTGAAATTTTTATTTCATTATACACATATATTTAAAAAAAAACGAATCCAGCCCTGTTAGGTCTAAAACTATATCGCTGCTTAAAAACTAAAGGGCCATAAAACAAAAAACCCAAAAATGTTTTTATTGCAAATACACAATCACAGTCCTTCGTATTGTATGTTGCAAAAAGAATTATGGTTGTTTTATTCCATATTTAGTATATTTTGATTATTTTTAATATATTCAAAAGTAATTTATATGCTTATATCTCTTCTAGTATTCAATTTATTATAAATGTATTTAAAAAATTTAATGTTACTCAAAAATACGCTTCTAACGATGTATAATATGCATATATTTGATATATATCTAATAAGAAAAAATAAATGACAAAAATAATTTTTTTTTTGATTAGCTCTCCTGTAAAAAGTGTAATTTTGATTTGTGGCCCTTTAGTTTATAAGCAGCGTGAACGTTTAAATATGTCAGTACATAATAGAAAGAAACATACCCATGTACGAGCATTTATGAACATATATTTTCACGTCCATTATAAATTGACGCTTCATTGCTTCACATATAAAAAAACACAGTACACAAATCACTTTATTTATATATATTATATTTGAAATTTATTTAAAAAAATATTCATTATATAGCGATCTGTTTAACAAGTTAGTCACGACTGTACGGTTATAAACACTTTTTCCTGTACTTCTTGTGGTGATTTATTAATTTTGGTATGAATAATGGACATAATTGTTCAATAAAATTATAGTACAGGAGCTATTGTAAAATTATAACGATTAGAAATTTTTTACTCTATTTTAAATATTTAAAATTTTAGAGATTTCTGTTTTTTTTTTTCTTTCTTTTAAAGCATAGGTATAGGTTACTTTTTAAATGTATTTGAAGCAGAACTCTCTGGAGATTCCATCTGGCTAATACTACATAGTTAGACTTTGTCAGGACCTCTAGTAAAAGTTTCATAGTTTATTTATTACAAAATAAACATCAAATCTTATGTTTTATTAATAAAAAATTATTAATTTAAATTAATTACTTGGAGTTTTGAAGTAAAAAAAGGCACATTAAACTAAACATGCAGTAAACTCATTATTACCTATACTTGATATATTAGTAAAATATTTTATTTTAGTACATACACTGTAGTTACCATGTCAAATGTCAAAACGCACAAAGCCACCGGGCACAGTTAGTTCAAATAGACGTAAAACGTATCTCGATACATAAAAAAATAGTTGAATGAAATCATCAATTCAAGATTGTTGTTCAAAATATTGTTGAAAATTCAATATGTTGTTCAAGAAACAATATTTTGACGTCCAACTCCCGGACTAAAATAAGTACAAGTAATTCGCTTCGTAATGACGGGATGCGATAATGCGTTCTGCATAATTATAATATATATATTGATAATAATATTCAAGGGAAGCATGTTCAAAATTGATAACGGCAAAAACATTATGTATGTAGAATTTTTTTTTAAGATAGCAATAAAATTATTACGTCCTAATAAATATTAACTAGCTTTTGTCAGCGACTTCATCCGCGCCCCTATTTTTTAGTTTATAAAAGTTACTCTGCTCATATTTATTTTTGTCAGGCGTTGCATTTTTTAATTTAAATTTTAGTTTTTTCGTGATGTATGACAATTTAATTTAAAAGTTAAGAAATTGAAATATTTTGACTAAGCCACTCGTACATCGCACGCAGATATAGTCTTGAGTCAAGTGAGTCAAGTGAAATGAGATTTAGCTCGAGTCTAGATTTGTAAAATATTTAAAAAAATCTATTTCTAGATTTAAAAAATTTAAAAAAAATAAATTTTAACTATCTTTAAAAAAATCATTTCTTCTAGATTTATAAAATTATAGCCCAAAAATATACATCGTCAAGTTTTTTTTTTCAATTACAATATGCATTAACCAATGAAAAGGGGCTATCACAGAAATGTGGATTGCTCAAAATATCGGGCAGCCTAAAAGACAGTCCATTTATTTACAATCCAAAAGACAGAAAAGCAATAATTATACAATAAATCCGCTTTATTATACTGATTTTCATTAAGTAGAAACCGTACTGAGATGGCATTCGCTATGAAGGAAAAGCTAAAAATATATGTAGCTTTAAAAAACCCAATGTTATGCATATTTGCGTAATTTCCGTCTATTTTTAAAATGTCAACCTAAAGTATGACGCATTAGGCTTTATTCTTCCGTGATGAATTACGAAAATGTCTAACAAGCGTAATAAGAGCCCAGTGAGACCAAATGTTGGGCTACCCTAAAAAAATTAAAAAAAAAACCTAAATTTACTAGAATTCCGAGAGATTATTGGGTTTTAAGAATTTTATATTAAAAAAAAAAACATATAATTAATCTATTTTTTTTTCTAAAGTTTAAACTATTTAAGGCACACGAACTAGGTGCTTTCGTTGTAGCTCTGAAAATTAACGAAAAATGTTGCAAAGTGAAGCTGCGGGAAAAAGCTATACATAACTTAATCTATAATATATAAAACAAACTTACCCGAGATCGATTCCTTTCCTTCCGAATCCGCTTCACCATCTCTGTCTTCGATTTTGATTTCAGGTTTCTGAAAATAAGCGTATCTTGGTAAAATCATTTATTCATTTATACCTCAATCATTTCCTCTATCGAAATAAGAACTATAGACTTCGTCACCATACACAGCTATAAAGCAACATAAACATGACGTCATCGTAACGTCATGTTTATGTTGCTCTCTTGTTTCACTCACCGGATTTTCGTCAATTTGCACGTCCCTAGCGGCGAGTACGTCAACGTCGCGACGCAAGGCCGCGTCTACGTCGCACCCCGAGTCCAACACCCACAGCAGTACGAGCGTGTGAAGGTCTAGCGCGTCGTCTAGGTCGCTGCTGAAAACATTTTAAAGTTTAGTATGGACCTGTTCTGTTCCGAGAATACGCGAAGAGGTCAGGTCGCGTGGGAAATGCACTCGCCTCTGTTTGTCCTTCTTCTGAGCGGCCATGTGTTGCTCCAATTGGGTCATGTGGTACACGTAGTTGTGGATTTCGAGTGCGGTCAATCTGCAACGAGCACACCAATAATAATAATAATTATCGGTACAATCTCAGTCTCTGTGATCTCTGCGGTGTATTTATACATATTGACGACATGACTGTGGTGTACCTGGTGGCGTGCAGCGTGTAGTACATGGCGAGGGCGGCGTGTCCGGCCGGGGGGCAGCACAGGTATCGGCGCGTGCAATGCTTCACGTCCACCAGCCACGCCGCGAACGAATGGTGGAATATAGACAGGTGGTTGCTGCCTCGCTCCATCACCACGATCCTGCGACATTCATACACTTTAGCTCAGTTAGAGAATGGACTGAGCAAGATATCCGCATCGATCCACTCAATACTGAGCAATGTGCGCATCAAAACACTCAATACTGATCAAAATGCCCGCTTCCAATACGCGCATCGAACCACTCAATACTGAGCAATGCGCGCATCGAACCACTCAACACTGAGCAATGTGCGCATCAAAACACTCAATACTGATCAAAATGCCCGCTTCCAATACGCGCATCGAACCACTCAATACTGAGCAATGTGCGCATCGAACCACTCAACACTGAGCAATATGCGCATAAAACCACTCAATACTGAGCAATGCGCGCATCGAACCACTCAACACTGAGCAATATGCGCATAAAACCACTCAATACTGAGCAATAGGCGCATCAAACCACTCAATACTGAGCAATACGTGCATCAAACCACTCAATATTGAGCAATACGCGCGTTGACCACTCTCTAGAAAGAGATGGATTGTGTGAGCAGTACCTATCTCTTTCCTTTCTTTACTATTTTTTTTATCATAGCATAGAGTATAGAGAATGGACAGGGCAATACCCGTATCAATTGGACAAGTATATTTAACGTAATAGAAATAAAATATAGATAGAAACTAATAAGTCCATCAACGACGTCACAACGGAAAGTCTCGTTTGTGACGTCATTTGATCTATGCAAAATCGTAGCACCACAAATCACTTATTAGTTCCTTAGTCGCGTCTAGGTCGAGTGACATCGCACGCCTTAAATTTTAAATTTTAATAATTCTTTCACATTTTTCATTTCATTTTAACTAAATTTTTATAATTGATCCATAAAAAAAAATGGAAACTTCTTCATTGACCACTGCCATACATATCTCTTTCCTCTCTTCCATACAAATTGTATGTGAGATAATCCGTGGAAACTCAAACTTTAGACTTGCTTAAGAGTAGGATAGGAATATGATAGGAATGGGATAGGAATGGGATAGGAATAGGATAAGAAAAGAATAGGAATGGGATAGAAATAGTCGCTTTTGAGTATCGTAATGTGCGAAGGGCCTAAGGGTGTGTTGTGTATGAAATCACCTGCGCAACAGATGCAGCCGTCGATTGAAGTCGTCCCTGGTGACGCTGTACTCCTCGGTGAGGAGACAGCGGTACAGCATCTCCTCGGTGACACCGCACCGTGCCGCCAGCAACACGTCCAGCAAGAGGCGGACCTAATTTAGATTACACTCCATCCAGTAACATTGAGAATGATACAAAAACTTATAAATTTAGCTACAAGAGGCGGACCTAATTTAGATTACACTCATTTCAATCACATTGAGAATGATACAAAAACTTATAATAAATCCAACTATACTAATAATTATAAATGTGAAAGTAACTCTTGTCTGTCTGTTACATTTTCACGACTTAACTACTAAACAGATCATCATGAAATATTGCATACACGTTGTCAGGAATACAGAAAAGCACATAGGGTACGTTTAACCAAGAGAAAAAAGTATTTTCGCTCATATATTTTGTTAGGCGTTATATTTTTTACTTTTTAAGTCGAGGACCAAGTCGCCGGCACCAACTAGTTAACTATAAAATTTTGTATTTCCTTCTTAAGGCCAGGGTTTTCGAGTCACAAACTAAAACGCACCGATAAATTAAAAACTACTTTGGAAAAGTAGTCATTTTAATAATTGATATTCTTCTAAACATAGTTACTTGTCGTTTTGACATATTTTTCGTGAATAAAACGTTAAAAAATTCTTCTATTTTCGTAATATTTCATGACCAGGTAAAGTTAACCTTAGAAGCTGAAATTTTTCAACCGGAGTGTCTCACTCCTGTATCTAATTTTTTTTTTTTTTTTCACATTTACTTATACCCTTAATTTTTATCCAAAAAAAATTTTTTTTTTTACAATAATAATCTTAACTATTAGGGACTTGCCTTACCTTTGTAAAACGCCTCCCATGGAACAATCTCTGAGCCAACCACAAATACAATCCGTTCAATGTTCCCGGTATCTCTCTGATCTCGCGGAGCGCTATGAAACCTTCGGCGACACCGTCCAGTACCTGAAATACAATTGATCATCAATCAATCAATCAATCAATACTAATAATAAATCTGTAAGGGTTGGTCATGGAGTAAGTTACTTTGTTTTCAGAGATATCGTGTTTATAGGCTCTATACATCATACTCAAACTAAATTGACCATTTTTACAATTTTTTTCTGTATGTATGTATGTATGTTCCTCCATAACTCTTAAACGAATCAACTGATTTTCATGAAACTTGGTAGATAAACATTTAGACGTACGGGACACAGGATAGGCTACATTTTTCTTTTTCAATGCGGACGAAGTCTCGGGCGCCAGCTAGTTCAAAATAAATTAATATACAAATATAACACAATAACTGTATATTATTATGAGTATGTAGATAGTCAAGAACGTACCTTCTCCAAATACAGAAGACATCCGTCACTCTTGATCCTCAGATGGTCTAAGGCTGCGGCGGCCGCGGCGGCTGCCGTTGAATCGCTCGACACACGAGCCCTGGAAACGAACATCCTTCATCATAACCATCACAATTGGACGAGCCTATCTTAGCCCTGCTCTGAATCTGGAAAGTAGTGGTCATTTCGGTGAGGCGAGTAAGGGACGCCAGAGCCCATTTCACTGTCCCTTTCCAGGCGCCTATCCTTAATCCTAGTATGGTAGGCAGTGCATTTGCAGCATCAGTGGCGTTGCTTGTGTTATAGAGGCTACGGTAGCCATATACCGTCAAGTAGACCGTCAGCCCGTCTGTCGAGTTTAACTCGGCTTGGGTTCGATTTACCTAAAAGCTTGGTTTCAGTTTACTTCAGCTTGGGTTCGTTTTTCCCTCAGCTTGGGTTCGGTTTACCTTAGTTTGGGACTGCTTATCTCCACTTGGGCTCAGTTTACCTCAGTTTGAATTAGGTTTATCTCAAATTGGGATATGTTTATCTCAACTTGGGTTCAGTTTACCTCAGCTTGGGTTCGGTTCATCTCAGCTTGGGTTCGGATTACCTCAGCTTGTGTTCAGTAACTTCAGCTTGGAGTTGTTTTACCTCAGCTTGGGTTCAGTTTACCTTAGCATGGGACTGTTTATCTCAACTTGGGTTCAGTATACCTCAGCTAGGATTCGGTTTAGCTCAACTCGGGCTCAGTTAACCTCAGTTTGAATTAGGTTTACCTCGGATTGGGATCGGTTTACCTAAGCTTGGGTTCAGTTTACCTCAGCTTGGGATATGTTTATCTCAACTTGGGTATGGTTTATCTCAACTTGGGTTCAGTTTACCTCAGCTTGGGATATGTTTATCTCAACTTGGGTTCGGTTTACCTCAGCTTGGGTTCGGTGTCGAGACGCCAGAGCACGTAACGCTGCACATCACTTGACACGTGGGCGCGTTGCAACTCGTCCAATGTTATTTTCCTGAAGCCTGTATAAAAAATACAATTTTCCATTAACTTTTTTCTCTCTCGTCGAATTCCCACCACATTGCGAAACCATTATACAACCTTTAAAATTAATAATAGTATTTTTTTAATTAAAAAATAGTAGTTAAAAGAAGTTATTTCACTCAATTTCAACTATTGATCATATAAAATACGTTAATTGCCATTTTTATTTAAAACTGAAATAAAATGAAATTTTAATGAAAGTTCATTGGACAGATCAGTGACTACTCCGTTAATATGTGATCGCTCCTTTTAGTTTTTTCAGTACTTTTTTTAGGCAAACCCAATTACCTGAAAACATCTTGGTGAAAGATTTGGAGTGTCTCCTGGCGGTGGCAACCAGCAGCAACCACTGGGGTAACAAGTGCTGGTGTCGAGACAGAAGTGACGCAACCGTCCTGGAACCTTCTTCGCTGTCATTGAGACCTGAAAGATTCAATCTCTTAATTATTACATATTTTATTTTAAAATGTATTCAGGGAAAATTGGCAATACAACACGCTATATGGACACAAATTGCTAATTTAGCTAGACGCTTAATGGACACAAGTGGCTACTTTGACTAGACGCTAAATGGACACGAATGGCTAATTTAGTTTGCCGCTTAATGGACACAAATCAAATCAAATCATTTATTTGCATGTACATGGGTGTAAAAACCAGATGCCATAGATGAATCAACGTCCCAGCATGTACTACCACATTTGGCGTGCAAAATAATATAAGTATGTTAACTCAGTTAAATCAAATTATTACATAAAATTATTATATATTATTACATTAAAGTTAAATTTAAAATGCATCAGAACATTATTCTAAAAACGTGTCCTTTAAAAACTCATCCAGAGCATAATAAGCTTTGCCTACCAAAAACTCCTTTAGTTTTTTCTTTATTAATTTTGTATTTGAAATGCTTGTAATCGAGACAGGTATCTTATTATATATTTTAGGAGCCAGACAGAAAATACTCTTATGCAAATATTTAGTTTTGGATTTGGTTAGACTGAGGGTATGTGCTACTTTGACTAGACGCTGAATGGACACGAATGGCTAATTTAGCTAGACGATGAAAGGACACAAATGGCAATTTCTAGCTAGACGCTTAATGGACACAAATGGCAATTTCTAGGTAGACCCTGAATGGACACAAATTGCTAATTTATCTAGACGCTTAAATGGACACGAATAGCTAATTTAGCTAGACGTTAAATAAACACAAATATCTTCTCACCATTAGTTATTCCCTCGTCGACCGCGTCCACCAACAAAAACAAGCACTGTTTGGGAGGATCTATTTCTAGCAGGGGAAACAAGAGTGCTTTTTTGAAACATTCGTCCGGATTCCGCTCCAAGTTTTGCGGCAACAGAGCCTGTTGAACTTCCGGTTCGGTGAGCAACTTCTCGTAGTAGGCGTTGGCTATCAAAGTCCTCGGATTCACTGGCAAACTTGGTATCGGTGGGGGAACATCGTCGTTTTGGGACCTCTTCTTCTCCAGCAATTGCTCCAAATTTACCGCCTCTTGATTTTTCTTTGTGACAATTTCATCTTGACTCTTAAGTACGTTTTGATATTCGGGCATTTCCTCGGGTTTCTCCTCCTTTCTATCGTCGATTTTCTTCGGAGAGCTTTCCGCTGAGTTCGGTTTCAATTCGCTCTTGTTGGGATAGCGAAAATTCGCGACCGGTATTCTAGATTTGGGCGGACTGGATTTCTCCTCCTCCCTCTGTTCGGTGGAGAGGCTCTTCTGGAGCACGGAGGGCTTCTTCTCCGTCAAAGGCTCGGAGCTTTGACGCAAGAGCCTCGAGTTTCGAGCCTCCTTCGATTGTCTCTGTGAAATGTTACGGAGGAAAAGGTTTTCGTGATTCTCGTACAGTCTAAAGTCGGAGTTGTCTTCGTTGTTTATGAACGGGTTCGTAGGTTTCACTGTCGCTTTTGGCAAGATTTCTGGCAGCTGAAACAGGAGAATATATTGTTTTTTTTATTATTATTATTTTGAAGTGAGAAAATCTTTAGGCGTTATTACTCATATATTTCTTTTTCAACGCGGACGAAGTCGCGGGCACAGCTAGCTAAATATATTTATACTCACGTCGTCCGTGCGAGAGAGAGCGGCGTCCCCCATGGAGTCCATGTAGTCGTCCCTTTCGTGTATGCGGTGGATGGTGCGCGTGCGCACACCGCCCTCGTCTGCGTTCGCAGCCACTTCCTCTTCGTCTGTGCGCTGGTCTATAGGGACATAATAATTGTATGCGTCAACGGCACCGTCACATGTGGTTCTGAAGTTGGTCCTTCGAGCGGGATGTCACTTGACCACTTACCTTCACTGTCGGCTAAAAGTGGCTTCGAACTTTCCTCTGCGTCGTCGCACAAGTCTTTGAAACGATTGACTAGTCTCTCCTCGTCTGAATTACGTCTGAAAAGAATATAATTATATATTTTAATAATTAACGTGTTAATGACCAAAACGCTTACATATTTACATATTTTTAACAGATCTCACCTGTGACTGTGCGGTGTGCTGTCTTTGGGCGAATCCTTGTCACCGTTTTCGGCCCTGGCCCTGGTCGAGTGACCGAGTATTTGCATCGCTAGAGATCTTATGAAATCTCCAGGACGGAGGCTACACTCGTTGTCACTCTACAAGCAAACATACAATACAACATTACAGCAGTATACAGAAAGAAGAAAGATGGCAGCCTAACCAGCGCTTATAGGAACCGATCCACACAGGTATAACCGGCGCAGGCATTTATATAAACAAGCGCCGAGTCAAGTAGGCTAAACCGTCACTTAAAGTCACCTGTCACCGGGAATAATTTAGCTGATACACCTTTGTTTGTACGGTAAACGTCCCAAATATTAAATAGAAAATAATTTAAAAAAAATCGCCTATCGAATGATGCAGTAAACGGAGTGCATAATTTCAATAAAACAGAAAATGATTTCTAAAAGTAACCAATCAACACTCTACTTGTAGTTGGTGAAAGAGAACTTAACTTTGTTAAAATTCGAACTAACGAAACTCGAACAACTCACTTGTAAAAAGTGTCTAGCAAGCAATCGCCTATTCAGCGCCCTCTGTTGTCTGGCCTGAGGACCTTGTCCGGGCTCACTCAGCTCTTGGCAAAGGGCTGTTTTGCCACTGCCCGCATCACCTGTCGAATAATAAAGACATAGTATTATCCGCTGTACAAAATAAGCTAGTTTTTTCATATGTGTTGTATAAAACCGCAGGTGAAGTCTATGTCAGTGAACATTATTATTATTATCTCGATCATACAGTCCAATGAAAATACCGCAAAACCAGATATTATTTCTAATTTACGCCACCTCAATCATTTCAAACGAGAATCTGTTAAAGTTGTATAAAATCTGTTCAAATATAAATGTGAAAGTTTGTATGTTTGTTATTTGTTACTCGATCACGCAAAAACATCTGAACACGGATTTAGATGGAAATTTGTCACACAGGTAGTTTATCACCTGAGTGTGTAGTGCGAGTTTTACTCGATCGAAATGCATCGAACGCGTAAACGTGCATTTGTATGGGAATGAAGAAGCGCTACACGTTAATAGCCACTAGGTGGCGCTGCTTCATTCCCATACAATTCATCACGTTTACGCGTTTGATGTGTGTTTGACATATAGGATACTTTTTTTTATCCTGGAAACATGTTTCTGAGGCCACCGTCGTCACAGCTATAAAGATGTCAACGTTTTGCAGGTGTAAATTTTTTATTTTTCAACACGGACAAAGTCGCGGGCACCATCTAGTTCCTATATAAATTACTCACCTAGTATAAGCGCCCCGCACGTCTTGCTAACGGGCCTCTGCTCCAAGCAGTGAGCGATCTTCTGGAACGCCCACTCGCGGCAGAAGAAGCGCCGCTTGTCGGTCGCTATTGTCGTCTCTGTCACTCTGTGGGCGGACGAAGACTTGCGAACGGGACGGCTGCTCTCTCTATCGGCCCGAGACGCGATCGGACTGAGGGGAGTAGCTAGAATCGATAGAAAAAAAGTTCACACGTATGCAATTTTATGGAGGGGGTTGACACTGACCTGTAATATGTATATACCACTGGACTGGCTGCCCCATACAAATGGCAGCCAATTTTATGTGCCATCTTGAAACGCCGCCCACGATTGTCCCGAGAACTAAGCCCACGTTAGCACGAGAGCTTTATAAAGCGTTCGGAGCTGGGAGTTTAAAATGGAGCATAGACAGATAATAAAACTCCCGACGTAAAAAAGCGCCCGCGTTTGAACACACAGCCTAGAAGTCATATGGTCTATTCGAAACGTCAGACGTCAACGAAAAAACTCCCGTGCGAACGTGGGCTAATTTTGACGTTTGCGTATTTTTATTCCATAGATATGTATAATCACTAATACAGCGTCAAAATGGCGTTTTTCTAATAAGCACAAAAATAATTTAACAGTAACCTGTTCAGAGGTATATATTACAGGTCAGTGAGGGTAGAGGTAAGGAGGACCGACTCTATGTCGGTCTATGTAAAAAGTGGTTCCAGAATACCAGTAAATTAAGATGGCGCTAGTGTAGCATTGTGAAGAGAAATAGACAAAGATAGATAGATAGAAGATTCAATGAAGTTAAAAAACACTCAGCGTTACAAATCCGACTAGGAATTGAATTGGTGTCTGCACCTTATGAAGCCAAGTTTATGATTCATTGCACTAGTTATCACTGCTTAATTTATACTTTAAATAAACTTCACATTATAAAGAAACAGTAGTACTATTAACTTGAAGCGAAATGGAATAAATACATACATACTTCAATTTAGGCCAACTTAATATCTTTTAGGGAACTTGACCACTATGAACCAATTATTAGGACCTTACCAAAGTCAAGGTAATTAGCTTAACAGTAAAGTTATCGTTCAGTTCTTGACTTGTTGACTAAAAAACACGTGAAGCTGTTGACCGTTAGATGCCTACTACTACTAGACACATGTAATCCACATTACAAATATTAAATCCGAATATAAATCGGTAATTAGATCAACCATATGGTAGTGAAATTATTTTTGGGGCCGATGACAGAATTGTGCCATATGTATTTATATATACGAGTATCATTTTCATCGTTGTTTTGTCGATTTAGAAATATTTATTTATACCATAAAAGATGTGTTATATTTTTATGATCTACTAGCAGATCCAGCAGTCGTTGTCCTAAAATATTATCATCATGTACACAACATTATCATGGGGCAGTACCTTTTTTACATCAGCATTTAATAACAATAAGTAGTTTTGCTATAGACTCACTGACCTTCAAAATCAAAGTTGTCCCTATCTCTCTCCCTGTCCCTGTCTCGCTCGCGTCGATGCTCTCTTGTGCTCTCTCTCTCTCGCTCATGAAAGCCGCGATGTCGTTCAGTTGGTGTTCTATCGTGTCCGCGAGAAGACGTCACTTCAGTCGTGAGTGGCAGAGATCTGAAATCGTTGAAATTTCTCTCATATATTGTGCTGTTTGTTAAACATCTGCATCTTCGGATCACATGATTCTGTTAGAAAACATTTTAAGAAACACCGTTAATGAAATTGAAAACAATGAAATTCATTGAGAAAAATATCTTATGGGAAATTGTAACTTGTGTTCAAAAATATGCCACGAAATAGTCTATGGGCGAGGACGCACAGTGTCTGCTGCCTTTGAACATTCTGCCCTTCAACACTAGAATCCAAATTAGTTCTTGCTGCCTAAGGGACAGTTCACACTGAAACGCGCCGCGAATAATCGAGATGCTACGTTACACTTAGCTTCAGAATGCGTCTTGTGGCATAGCAACGTACGAGCATCTTGCCTCTTCAAGGGTTTTCGCATCATTTTTCTATATTGTTAATAGTAAATATATTGTAAATAAGTTCTATATTGTAATGCTACCTTAAAACATGGGCGCTGCATTCACGTAGCATTCGTGATGCAACGCCCGATTGAAACTGGGTTGTGAACTGAGGTGCGATTTAATGTAAACTGAGGCTAAGACCGCAGATAAAGTGTTTTAAAGTGTAGTAACAAAAAAATCTTACCTCAGATTTACTCTATGTTCGGCCTGTCTAACGGCGGAATGCCGGTGTTGTTGTTGCCTGATGCTAATCTGATTCTGCCTCAAGTACGCCTCGACCTTTCCCTCGTTCGCCTCGCTTCTGTTCTGCGTTCTTCTACGGCTCGCTTCATCCTTAGACCTCCTCGACTCGCGTTTTTCTGCTCTCGCCTCCAACGGTGCGTTCAAAATATTAATATTGCCGCCATGATTGTAGTTCAACGGATCGAATTCTGTGCGCGGCGAGTTTTGTTGACGATCGCGTGCGTTCAAATTTTTCGAATTCTTCGAGCTCCTATATTGAGACTTCGGCACCACTTGACTATAAATTGGCATCTGATTCGACATTATAACTAAAGCTTTGGCTGAAAATATCGCTCTTCAAATGATTCACTAAAGGTATTTTATACACTTATCTAATTTAACAGGAAACGACTTTGGTATCTAATTGACTTTTTAAACTACAGGAACGCGGACATTTTTTTTTAATGAGTACTCCTATTATCTAAATAGTTTTAAGAAAATAAGGTTTCTGTACGTAGACGCGGAATATTTATCACAACAAATGTGAGGTTTCAGTGAGATTCAGGTCATCTTTTCTATTTACGACCTAATTTCTATTATGCACGCCGATTATGACTCTTCATTCTTGAGAGGCATGATTCAAAATTGAATAATACTTGTTGCTGCATTCAATCTGTAAAACAGAGAAAAAAATATTTTAAAAAATATTAGTTAAGAATTTTAACAAATCCAATCCTACTGAAGTACTCATCATCATCACTGCTAGACATAATTTTCCAATAGGACTGGTCCAAGGCAGGCCTGGATTCACCGTCGGCCCGCTTCACGTATTTCCACATTGTGGATGTTAGTCCTAGGACCTAGGCTTCCACTTGAGAACTGTGCGGACTCAGCGGCCGTTGGCTCTTAGTACTTTCCAACTTTTAACTTACTGATCTGAGGGGTTATTCCGCAAGCAAGGATAAAAGGTACAACATGATTCTTATCCAATCCTACTTGGGCACGCTGCATTTCGTAGTCATTTGGGCAGCGTGCCTGCTGGTGGCAGTTACTAACGTTAAATAAAATAGCATGTGTGCCTTTGTGTTTCAGTGAGTAAGTAAGCTATATATGCCAGAGCCCATATCCCTATGGCTTTGTAACACCTATCCTTAATCTTACTAGGGTTGGCAGCACATTTGCAGCACCTGTGGCGTTTCTTGCGTTAAGAGTGTTTATAAAGCAAACAAAATTTGTAATTTCACCCGCGTGGCCAGTGACACGTGGCAGTGGGACGTGACAGTGACACAAAATACGTAGAACTACGCACAACATGCGACGGAAGATAGCGCATCTCGCTCAATAAAAATGTTATAAGTGCCAAAAGTATTAAATATTAATCATTCTTAAACTACAATGTCAAATGAAAAATTGTTACATACAGCCTTAGATAATATGTGAAGTGAAATTACTTATACACTTTTAGCTTTATAATGTGTGTCATTTTTAAAATAAAACTAAAATCGATGGAAATGAGAGCTCACTTGGTGATTTTTTTTGTATCGAGAAAATTTCATTATATTATGTTTTCTGTTACAGTCATCACTTTTATTTATAATGTATTTATCTATTTAAAAAAATTAATTAAATTAGACTTTGTTTACTTAGATAAAATTCAAATCTAGGATTGGCTATTTCTATTTATAGCCTTAACAGCTCTTAACAGGCAACGGTGGCATCAAGTCATGAGCCTGTCAGCTCAGACTGGGACTAGAAAATAGCCATATTTTCTTTCGTATGTATGTATGCGCATACAATCTTTCATACGTGTTGTGTAAACCCAAGCTTAAGCCTATAGAGTCATCCTTTTATGTTGCTTAAACGCCTCAACAAACCGCGTCTCAACAACCACGTACACCCTGTAACAATGGCTCGGGTGTTTCTTGTTTGCAAACTGAACACGGGAAGCCTCGCTCATCCACTCCTTGTGTTGTTAGTGTGTGGGAGATACACTTTTATATAATAGCCACATAGTTATGATCTATTCTTTTTTCTATTGATCAAAAACGTAAACAAATATTAGCGTCGCCGTGGTCACTGGACTGTTTTAAAGATGGGATTTGTACATTAGGCATTATCAAAGAGAGTTGACTCAGTGAATTAACTCATTTAGAATTTGTTCGTATTGTTTGTTTAACTTTTTGATCAATGAAAAAAGAATACAATATGTACATAAGTTTGCAACTCTGAAGACTGTTTTAAAATCACCTTATCGTCTTAAAGTATAGCACAGACGTGGCTATAACATATATTATATTAATATATTAATACTAAATGGTGCCCGCGACTTCGTTCGCGTTGAAAAATATGAAAAAAATTATAACTAAGCAATACAACGCCTGAAACTCTTTTTACTTTACTACATATTTAAACACTTTATGGCCAAACGTTACTTTTTTATTTTATTCTAGACTAGCTAGCGCCCGCGACTTCGTCCGCGTTTAAAAAGAAAAAAGTAGCCTATCCTGTGTCCTGTACATCTAAATGTTTATCTATCAAGTTTCATGAAAATCAGTTAATTCGTTTAAGAGTTATGAACATACATACACACATACATACAGAAAAAAATTCTAAAAATGGTCAATTTAGTTTCAGTATCATGTATAGAGCCTATAAACACGATATTTCTGAAAACAAAGTAAATTACTCCATGACCGACCCTAACAGATTTATTATTAGTATTGATAAGGATATTATACAGATGTTTCATTTCAAAAACTTTTTTTTTTATTATCAGCCAAAATTCGAATATTCAGCCGCATAAATAGGTTTGTTTAATTCTTAGTAGACAAAAACTGCATTAAAGGCGGAACGTGACCCTTTTCAAATTAACTTCCTCCTTAAGATCAATTGCCGGAAACACCAGAAGGCGAGGTAAAACTTTTAAACAAACTTCAACCTTGTTCCCTTGATAATAAATTATAGTATACTACAGATGTATACATTTTGCCCGTATTGTATACATAATATAATGTACTCTGTTGGTGGGTTCAGTGGCGTTAGATCCACTGTCACTGTATCAAAATGTCCACTGTACCAAAATGTCCACTGTTTCAAAATCAACTGTCAATTTTTTTTTTCAAAAGTATATATAATGTTACTAATGTTACTACTGAACCTATAGAATAAATCTATCTATAGTAATTACATTGAGGAGCAGAGTCCTGTTGGAAAATTGTCAACGTTAATTATACTATTAACAATATCCAATTCAATTATCTATTCCCATAAATAGAAACCTGCTGAAAGGTTCGATAAAAGTTTTTTTTTATTATTTAAATAGATTTAAAAAAAATACATAACTAAGCAGATATAACAACGCCTATACCTATTAATTATGCGTTGTGCTACCAGATAGGTGTATATTAACTATAATAAATAAATGGAATCAAAAGATTAAATCATAAATTACTTTTTTAATCTTAGATTAAATTCAAAATTTACCATCGTATCGCATGACTTCATAGAATATATTATTATACTACCTGCGAACGGATGGCGTCAGCTGCCATGCGTACATACATTTAATATTTATAGTCTAGGTTCGCCCGAGTTCCCCTATGTTTTATACACAGCCATTTAAATATCTACCATTTACCCATGTTTAATCGACTACCTACCTAACCGCTCTAAAGTAATTTTACTAATTACTAATTCAAATCGAAAACCTTTGAGGAAGACCTATCTATATGAAACAACACGCCTTCTCTTGTGAGTAGATAAGATATGCGAGATTCGTCTTTGCCCTAACGAGGTTGACAGGCTGGTCAGCAAGAAGGGTGCCCTCGGTGTTATATAATATTTTATTTATCAATCAATAACTATACATTTATTTATTCAATATACTAATAATAAATCTGTAAGGGTTGGTCATGGAGTAAGTTACTTTGTTTTCAGAGATATCGTGTTTATTGGCTCTAAAACTATACATGATACTAAAACTAAATTGACCATTTTTAGAATTTTTTCCCAAGCATTTTCAACATTTTCCTTAGAAAAATGTTGAATTTGCTTAGGATAATGTTGAAATTGCTTAGGAAAATGTTGAAAATGCTTTATAGAGGAGCGTTCTCTATATAAAACAAAAAAAATCCTTATGTAGGCAGCGAGAATTCGTTTCAAACGTGGCTTGGCTAGTAACTAGTCAAAGTTTGAATGAAAGCACTCTCCATAGTCTATTCTATTATGGCGAGGCACGAAGCGCTCATTTTCCCGCGGTTTTTTTTTTCTTCCTCTTGTTTTTTTAAAGGATGCCCGCACGCGTGTATGGCGACGCGACGGCGTGGATTGCATACATCCAATATACATACACATATATACACAGAGCGCGTTAAAAGAGCTTATAGCTATTGACCTGTTTTCTTTTTTCAGTTGCATTAGTAGTTAATCCTCGTCACATACATGAACGGTTATTCCGCTATAGTCGATACGACTAGCTGGTGCAAGCGAATTCGTCCGCGTTGCAAAATAAAAAATATATTAATTATTTGCGTTTATAAACAATCAATGTAACGCCTGTGACATCTGCATTGGTATTCCAGGCGTTAGTTTTTTTTTTTTTAATTGTAAACGATCCCCCGGGAACAGTACTTTTTTGCTGCATGAAAGTTATGTACCCTATATTCTTTCTAGTATCCCTAATTTCATGATCATCAGCTACTACAACATGGAACCTTTCTATAATCGCCATCAAACTACTACAACATGGAACCCGCGTGCCATACAAAACACTACGAATTTTATGGAACATTTAAAAGTGACATATGCGTAGAGCATGAACTGTCATTCAAAACAAAACAAACATAATAATAAGTACGTAATTTAAAGAAAATGTGACTTTACGTCAACCCATTAGAGTTTAAAATGAAATAGTAGAAGTTGATCGTTACTACCTTTTACCATTGACGCGTGAAGAGTCCGCCATGATTCTGTCAAAAGCTTTTTTTTTATGTGCCGCTTTTGCATTTGTGACGCAAATTCCATTGTAGTATTTCGATGATAATCGCATAAACAAATACCCTTTAATTATTTCGATGTATTTAAAGAATACCGTAAAATACAAAGAGAACTCGCTTCACGGTTTGAAGTTCGAAAATAGAAAACATCTTCAAAACTTTCCCGCCAGTTTTTAAAATTCCACGTTCAAATCCCCCGGCTTATTGAACCCACATGATATCAGTATTACGAAACGACAACATCAACATTTTCAGGCCACTCGAAGCTTTATAGCGCTGAGAATAGAGTGGAAATTGCCTTGTATCATTGTACATTTAACTTTGTCTTCGTGTTACGCAAGCGTTTTCATGGTGCGATCATAAAGGAACTCATCCTGTGTGTAAACCAAATGTCAGCCAGTAATAATAAACATAATATTTATGACACTATGCGTAAAGTAACATATTTTAATGTATTGTATACTGAATAGTGAGGCTTATGTTTCTGATCAATCATGATGGAACCGTCCCTTTTTAAGCAACGGCGCCCGACGCAAAAGACAGCTGCTGTTATAAATCTGACTCGTGTGTGTCTGTCTGTGGCATCATATCGCTGCTTCAAAACTAAAGGGGCATAAAACAAAAAAATCCAAAAATGTTTTTATTGCAAAAATACAATCACAATCCTTCATATTGTATGTTGCAAAAAGACTCATGGTTGTTTTATTCTATATTTAGTATATTTTGATCATTTTTTATATATTGAAAAGTATCTTATATGCTTATATCTATTCTAGTATTCAGTTTATTATAAAAGTACATATAAGATTCAATGCTACTTAAAAATACGCTTCTAACGATGTATAATATGCATATTATATTTGATATAACTATATCTAATAAGAAAAAAATAAACAAAAATTTAATTTTTTTTCGATTAGCTCTTCTGTAAAAAGTGTAATTTTGATTTGTGGCCCTTTAGTTTTTAAGCACAACACAGCTCTGTTTGTTGGCACAAAATGTTTTTTTTTTTACTTTTTATTTTCTAGTAAAAGAACCACACACGAGGCTATATGTATACTTAGTTAGGGTTAGCTTACCAATTAAGATTTTAATTGCGAAACTGTGCATTCAAAGAGAATATAACGGAAGCCACCAGTTAAGGCAGGCGCGCGGGGGGGGGGGGGGGGGGGCTCTTTCTGGCTTGTACATATTATAGCTTTTCTTATAATAATAATAATAATAATAAAAGCCTTTTATTCAGACACTTAATTTACACTGATACATTATTATTTTGCGGCTCGGGTGAACCACTGACATCGACATCTTGGTCTGCTTGCCCAACTTTGGCAAAGGCCTCCTCCATATTCTTCCACTCCGTCCTGTTAAGCGCTCTTCTGGTCCATGTTTTTCCTGCCACTGTTCTTATTTCGTCTTCCCAACGTTGGTACTGTCTACCTCGTTTCCTTTTTTTATTCCTTGGGTACCAGAATACTACACACTTACTCCACTTCTCAATACCTCTCTATTATCGGCCTAAGCGAAGTCAGAAGAAAAGGTGAAGCTATCGAGGAACATAGTCAGTTCATATTTTATTATAAAGGCGAAACACCAGGAAAACATGGAGTGGGATTCTTAATAAAGAAAGAACTTAAAACCTTTGTAGTAGAAATAATTGGTATATCAGAAAGAATTGCTATACTGAATATAAAAATCCCTCCAAACAAAGAAATATGGTCTATCGTGCAAATTTATTCGCCAACCGAGCTATCCACTACTTTAGAGATCGAGTCATTCTACGCGTCACTTGGTACTGCCATAAAGGAACACGCACACAAAAATTGCATTATAATGGGCGATTTCAACGCACAAGTTGGAACACCAAGAAATGGAGAAGACATAGTGCTCGGTCCATACATTAGCGGCAAAAGAACAAGAAACGGTCAAAAACTAATGGAAATAGCTTTTGAAAACAACATGAAAATATTGAACAGTCAATTTAAGAAAAAAGCCTCGAGACGATGGACATGGATCTCGCCAGACGGCCGATATAAAAATCAAATAGACTACTTTCTAACGAACAGACCTAAATCATTTAACGATTGTGGAACTATCGCAAACCTCAATTTCAATAGCAACCATAGAATGCTCAGAGCATGTTTAAATACTTCATCCTCTTTAAAATTAAGTCGACCTTTTAAAGTAAAAACCACAATATCAAACAGCAAAGCAAGAATAGCAACTATCAAAGAACAACTTGACTCCGTGAAAAATTTATCTCTTCAAGACCTAAACACTCAACATAAATATAATATTATACACAATATATTAACAATGACATCAGAGAATAACATTAAGGCCAATTTAAATAAAAACAAACACATATCAGAAAAAACCCAAGAACTTTTAGAAAATAGATCTAAACTAATCAACACACGAAACAAAACCAAAATAATTAGAGAAAAAATAAGCAATTTAAGCAAAGAGATAAAATCAAATATTAGAAAAGATAGAGAATATTTCAGACGTCAGACTTTTGAAAATCATATTAATAAGACTGGAGGTGTAAAAAGAGCCCTAAAATTTTTATCAGATAGAACGAACTGGATACCAAACATGAAAGACCAACACTGCAAAACAAAGACCAAACGGTCAGACATCCTATCGATAGCGACAAATTTTTACGAAAATCTGTATGCCAGCAAGAACCAATTGGACAATACTGATTTAGACAATTACGATAGTGTACCACCTATATTACCGGAAGAGATAAACAAGGCAATAAAAACACAGAAGAAGGATAAAGCTCCAGGTCCCGACGAGATCAATAACGAACTACTTTTAGAATGCAGAAACCATATTGTACCACCACTCAAAAACATTTTTAACGACATATTATGCACTGAAAGAATTCCAACACAATGGACTGAATCGACAATTATCCTTCTTCATAAAAAAGGCGACAAATTTGAAATTAATAACTATAGACCAATTAGTCTGATGTCTAACATTTACAAAGTTTTTGCGAAAGTAATACTAAGCCGAATAACTAGATCTCTTGATGATAACCAACCTAGAGAGCAAGCCGGCTTCAGGGCTGGTTATTCAACGCTGGACCATATACATACAGTAAGGCAAATTTTCGAGAAAAACAAAGAATTTAATGTACAATTCTATTGCTGTTTTATTGATTACAACAAGGCTTTTGATTCAATAGAGCACGAAAGCATCTGGCTTTCTTTGAAGAATCAAGGAGTCGAACATAAGTACATTAGAATCCTAAAAAACATATACACTAATTGCACAGCTAGGATAAAACTGGAAAAAGAGGGGAAGGAAATAAAAATAAAAAGAGGCGTTCGTCAAGGAGACCCGTTGTCCCCGAAATTATTTACGGCTGTACTGGAAGAAATTTTTCGGAAAATGGAATGGGACCAGTATGGACTAAATATAAACGGGGAAAATCTTTCCCATCTGCGATTCGCTGACGATATTATACTATTTGCCACAACGAAAGAGCATCTACAAAACATGATCATAGACCTAGATAGAGAAAGCCGCACGGTAGGTCTGACAATGAACACCTCTAAAACTAAAGCCATGACAAATTCATACGAAGACCCTATTATCATAAATGGCGAGCCAATTGAATACGTGGAAGAATACACCTATCTAGGCCAACAAATATCAAATACCAATATAATGTCAAAGGAAATAGACACTAGGATCGGGAATGCATGGAAGTGTTACTGGAGTCTAAAGGAAGTAATGAAGAATACAGAAACTAAAATGTCCATCAAATCTAAATTGTACAACACCTGCATTTTACCAGTTCTAACATATGGCTGTCAAACGTGGGCACTCACTAAAGCACAAAACAAAAAACTAATAACATGTCAGACCGCAATGGAGAGGAGTATGTTGAATATAAGGAAATCTGACAGAATAAGTAATAAAACTATAAGAAAACTCACGAAAATAGAAGACATAACGACGAGAATCAAAAAACTTAAATGGAAATGGACGGGCCATACAATGAGAGCTTTTCTTATAATTACCTCTAATTTAGATAATTTTAAAGTAGACATTTATGTGTCGAGTTGGGTGTTACGTGGACTGCTTGATGCTGCAGCATCAGGTCAAGGTTACGAAGTAACAGTACCTAAGTAGGTATACTAAAATTTTTACATCTTTCGAACATGTGGAAGTTATTGAAAATACTTTCGTTAACTGGGATTGTGGACGCCTGGACAGATCTTCATAAATTACAAAGAACAATCCGATACACGTCAGCTTTCAAACAAAAAAAAACTGATCGAAATCGGTTCAGCAATATGGGAGACATACACAGATGGACAGATACACCGACAAACACGACAAACTTATAACACTCCGTTTTTGCGTCGGGGCGTTAACCTGGGCCAAGGACTACGTGAGTCCAAACTGTTTATCGGTTTTTCTTCAAAAACACAACTTATTACTTATTCATTCAAAAACCACCTTGAAATGTGGAGATATGGAATTCAAAAGCCGCGTCGCGAGTCTATTCTCCTCATTCGTACGGCCGACGAATCACCACACGAGTAACTACAACATATTATACCGCTGGCCAAAGATTTAAATCGAAAGATGCGGCGTAATGGGTTGGGCGCAGGCGCTCAACCCAACTACAGTTGCACGCCAGCTACAGTGAGTGACGGTCGCTTGTTGAGAGCGTCGCTATCGTCACAGTCACCTTTGAAGTAAGGAATGTGTTGTCTGTGTTTAAAAGTGTGCTTAGACAAAGGTATATGTATTTTATACTTTTGTCTTTAGTATAATGTATGTTGTATTTTGTAACACACTTTCGCTAGTAATGCCGCATCTCTCGATTTAAATCTTTGCCGCTGGCCATTCATATGAGACTTAAATTTTTTGGTGCGGCAATGAATGTGTTAAAAGAGAACGAAGTCGCAGGCTCTAAAAGTGCGCCGAAGCAACGTACAGACTGAACCCCAGTCTCAACATTGGAAACGTATAGACCCTCAATATTGATTGGACACAGTCTGGGGTGACAGACGGCCGCCATTTTTACTTTTTGAGGCTTCAAAGTTCATTAGGGGACGGCCGCGCGAGTCATTGACATGCACAATTAGAACTGAGTTCAAGTCTAGCTCGTTCCCCTCCCTACCAATGTGTTTTTTGGGTCGATAGTTCTAAATAACATAACATTCATTAACTAAATAAACTACGCTATTTTGTGTACTAGGGCTTATATAATATTAATATTTTCTAGAAAAAGAAAATAATACTAGTTATCGCTGTGTTTTTTTAGACGTTCACTCGGGAACAGTACCTACTTTTTTTCTGGATGAAATAGGTACCCTATGTCCTTTCTTGTATCGCTGACAATGTGAGCAAAATTTCCTGATAATCGGTTGAGTGATTGAGGCGTGAAAAGGTTTGCAGACTAACAGACAGACAGACATAATAATAGGTTATGGATTATTAAGCCCTAGTACACAATTCTCAATTGATAAATAATAATTTGAAATTAGTTATATGTTGATAGTGTTTTTTGTGGATCTTTGTTTGGTAACTTAGTAACTACCGGATTACATTGACCTTTAAAAGAATATCTGAATTATTAAGGCCGGAAGTAGAAATGAAAACAACTAACTAACTATAGCTACTACATTAACTTTTTTTATATAAAATATTATAAAAACGATATTTAACCTTAAGGAATAAACTTTATATTTATTTACTTTAAATTAAAGTTTAATTTTATTGTGAATTGTCAATTTTATTTACTTTTTAATATTCTTATGAACGTAGTTACATTAAGTTTTCAATAATGTACTGTGACAATAAATTTAGTATAATTTTTCTATTTTGTTCTAGTTGTGCACGCGAATTCGTACGCGTTGCAGGTATTCGGAATTTTTGTTTGCAAACCGATTGGAATGAAACCAAAGACTTAAATGTTACGGGAATCTTACTACAATACATCAGTGAAAATCGCATTAAAATCAGGTTGAGCCGTTTCTGAGATTCGCGTGCAAAAAAAACGCACAGTTAAACTACGATTATAAATGGTTAATTGACAAAAAATTAAGTGCAGTAAGTAACATGTAAAACAAAGGCACATTTTCTCTATGATCTTTGAAACATTATTATTTTTTTAATCTACTAAAATACTTTTGGATAAAAGAGATTTAAAAACAAAACCAATTAGGAATGAACACAAGATAACAATTGCATACATTTATTTCGTTGGCTATTCGCAAAGGCAGCGTGGCCGAGCGGTCTAAGGCGCTGGTTTTAGGCACCAGTCCGAAAGGGCGTGGGTTCGAATCCCACCGCTGTCAATATTTTTTCCTTTTTTTTTAATATAAATTATTATTATATCGACTAAATGCTTAAATCATTTTTTTTAATTATATAATAACGATTCGTCCACGACTTCGTCCGCGTAACTTTATAAAATATAATACATACATTCGTGTCTGTGAAACCATGGAAATACACATACAAAATTTCAACCCAATTAGTCAAGCCTTTTAGTAGTTGACATACCGACAGCAGCGCCACTTACCGGCAGGCTTATTATCTAAATGCCTCTGCTGAGGGACAGGCGAAAAATGCGAAAAATTTGTGCAATATCACACTAAATCATCCAGGAAACCATCGAAATAGCCATATAAAATTTCAACCCAATCAGTTCAGCCGTTTAGAAGTTATGTGAAAAAGATCAGTACAGAAGGATAATTCTTAGTTAACTACTTAGTTAACCCGTTGTCCTATTACCCGTTTTCCCGTAGGAATGAAGCATTTTCCCGCGGTAAAATGTATGTTCATCAGGGATAATGTCGGCTTCTAATGGCACATGGATGTTTTTATATCCTGGTAACACAGGGGAATCATTTTGTTCTGGAAAAATGTAAGGCTCCCGAGGCCGAGTCTCCTCATTGTCTAAAAAGCGTTATATTCATAGAAATACGAACGGTAGTAAGTATAATACTGAATCTATGGTTATATGTATTACTCATTTATTTTCTCATCTATATTTAGTTAAGTATACTTCCTATACCAATATTATAAAGAGGATTTTTTTTTAAATATATTAAGGTCGACAGACAGGCTGACGGTCCACTTGATGCTAGGTGGCTACCGTCGCCTATAACACAAGCAACGCCATAAGTGCTACCATAGAAGGATTAAGGATAAGGGATAAGGGAGGGATGGGGGTAATGGGCTCTGGCATCCCTTACTCACTCACCGAAACACAACAGCACATAATTCTGTTATTTCACGGTGGTATTCTGTAAGGTGGTGGTTACTGCCGCCAGACGCCCACTGCCCAATTGACTGCGAAACGCAGTGTGCCCTACCATTACTTTTCAAATCCAGACCAGAGTCAATTTTGAAAATTACATTAAAATTTCCAAAGTTGACCCTAACGGGAATCGAACCCGGCGCTCCTGAGACGTTAGGCAAGCACCCTTGCCACTCATCCAACGGGCTCATCATCATTTTTATGTTTGTAATGAATAAACTCAAAAACTAGTGGACCAATTTTAAAAAATCTTTCACCTATAACTAGAATGCTCTATTATCAGATAGTAACTAGGCTAAATTTTATAAAGTTACGTGGGCGAAGTCGCGTGCAACAGCTAGTGTGATATATTTTTCATTTTTCAACGCAGACCAAGTCGCATGCGGACAACAGCTAGTTAGTATAATAGGTAAACTAAGTACATATATAATTCAACAATGTAATTCTATAAATTTCATATGGAGGGCCATTTTTAGATGTTAAATGAATTCTATATATTATTATTTCTTTTATTTTAACATAAATATATTTATATAACTTTATATAAAATTCTCGTGTCACAGTGTTTGTAACCCATCTCCTCCGAAACGTTTTTAATTAAATTTTTTGTGTATATTCGGTAGGTCTGAGAATAGGTCGTAAACTATTTTTATAAGTGATAAGGGTGGCCAAAAAATAAATTTTTTGGATAAAATTTTTATTTTTTATTTTTTTATGATTTGGCATTAAAAATTGTACAATAACCCTTAATGTTCACCCTTCTACTATCAACCTCCATTTTTTTAATAATTTATTTTATATGGCAAAACAACATTTGCCGGGTCAGCCAATATTTATATAGAAAGATTAAAACAAAACAAATTCCATTAACTATGATCAGTTTCAATATTTTCACAATAATAATAACAATATGTGATAAGCTTCCTATCGTCTCTGTGACTACAATTATGAGGAAGTACATATTATATTGATGATAACAATTTGTATACTCAAGGAGTCATTGCCTTAAAAATAGACAGACAAGGCTGTATGTTACATACATACATACATTACTCATACTGATTGTGACATGTATAAATAAACAGATTTAAAAATACTAACTAATCTTATTTTGTGTTACATTGTGTTTTAGTTAGTCATCCTTATCCTTACATATTATAAAACAAAGTCCTCCACCGCATCTTTCTGTCTGTCTGTTCACCGATTTTCATGCTGTTTTCATCAATGGATAGAGTGATTTTCAAGGAAGGTTTTTGGTATATAATTTGTATCCATGTGAAGCCGGGAACAGGCTGCTAGTCTATTAATATTTTGCAACTCTCTTGCGAATCTCTTTTAGATGGTGTGTTAAACAAAACACTAACTATTGTTTGAAAAAAAATTTTTCACAGTGGGCCTGGTTGCTCTTACTTCATTATCTCACACTTTCAATAATTGTTATTACACAAATGACATTATTTTTTCATTTCACATAATTAGTTATATAAAATGTTATGTAAATTGTCACCACCTTACAGAATACCACCGTGAAATAACAGCATTTACGTGCTGTTGTGTTTCGGTGTGTGAGTAAGGGATGCCAGAGCCCATTACCCCTTCCCTTCCTTATCCCTTATCCTTAATCCTTCTATGGTCGGCAGCGCACTTGTAGCACTTATGGCGTTACTTGAGTTATAGGCGACGGTAGCCACCTACCATCAAGTGGACCGTCAGCCTGTCTGTCGACCTTAACATAAAAAAAAAACTAATTTTCCATATTACAAGAAAGCTTTGTTTATCTATTATAGTACTACTAGCTGCTGCCCGCCACTTCGCCTGTGTAACTTTGTAAATTCTTACATAGTTATTATAAAATATATATGGATATAGTGGTTCTCGATAAAAGTTTTAGTATATAATTTACAAATTTACAAAGCTGCTTTTTTATATATAAGGATTTGTATATATATTTTTGAGTATATATCTATAACAACTTTTAATATATAAATAAATAAAAAAGCTTACATTTACATGGAGATTCCATCCCGACTCTGAAGGCTCCAATCAAAAGTAAATTCTCACAGTCGTAAAAACCAAATAAAGAAATCACATCACACTACACCCACGGCGAACGCCTTTCACGTCCATTTTGTGCGATAAATTCAAATTATTATTTACATTTGTAATCACATGTTTTAAGCACTGAATAAAATATGAAGCGAAAGACTCACTGATAGGAAAATTGGTTTATAATATAAGGGAGAGACACATCCATTGCAATTTGGAACACTCGCGGCAAGAAGAAATATAGGATTATTAATAAAAAGGCAAAGCAAATGATATAAAATAAGTAAACGTGGGCGTAATATAACAACACAGTTTATTAGCCGAGCCTCAACTTGGAACTTGGAACGAGAAAGCTTTTATAGAAAGAAAAGAATACATACACACACAGTATATGAGTATACGATAAAGCTAGCTAGCGATGGTGTATACTTAACCACAGCACAGAACAGAATACATATACAGAATATTACATACCCAAAATGAGTCACAGAACAGCTAATTAAAAACTTATATTGCCAGTTGACATATGATAATTTCTACCGTTTCATTTAAAAACCTGGGGCCCTAGACAAAGTGCATTCGATTCGATTCGCTGAATAAAAATGTATGGGATTGACATATGCCTTCGCGTGATTTAGCGAAGGCATATGTCAATCCCATACATTTTATTTTTAGCGAATCGAATCGCTACGGAGCGAATGCACTTTGTCTAGGGCCCCTTTTCGTACTTTTTTTGATCTGTTCTTGAAATGTTAAAAGATGCGGCAAGTTGCATTGCACTGGGAAGTAAAAAATGCAATGAAGGTTTGCGTACTTGTAATCACCATATAAGTAATATTTGTTAGCAGACCAGAAATAGCAGCCAAGTGGTTAAATTACACTTAATTTTTGCAGAAATACGCTCGTATACAGAGTAAGAAGTGAAACTTCTTTGGTGATCAAATAAATAGTAAGCGGTAGAATTCAGGTACTTACACAGAGAACTCTTGAATATTAATTCGTGACCTTTGTAATCAACTTAAAATTCCTTCATTCCTATTTCTTATTCCTTTGTATCTGCGATTTAATTGTGCATTTACAACCAATTTAGTAAGTACTTATTCTTTTCATATGACAACATTATTTTGCCTTAAGGTCATACAGTACCCGGAACTCACCACCAACAACATCGTGGTGGTGGGAATTCGGACGGGGGCCTGGCGGACAACGCTGATCTCCTTTTACTTCGAGCCGAACCGGCCAATCGAACCCTACATCGGGCACCTGAAGCGGGTGGAGGCCAAACTAGGGGCTGGGGGGTGGCTGATAGGCGGAGACGCAAATGCGAAGAGCTCGTGGTGGGGCAGCAGTAAAATCGATACCAGGGGTAAAGAGTTTTCAGGTAGTCTGGAAGAGCTTGGCCTCCAAGTGCTCAACATAGGCGACACTCCGACCTTCGACACGATCCGGGGCGGGCAGCGTTTCTGTAGTCATGTGGATGTAACAGCTTGTTCCCATGACCTGTTAGACCTGGTGGATGACTGGAAGATCCTCACTGATCTCACGAGCTCCGACCACAACGGCATAGCGCTAAAGTTGAAGCTGAAACCTTCTCGAGGAATGGAAGTGGTCAGAACGACCAGAAAGTACAACACCAATAAAGCAAATTGGAATAAGTTTGGCATCAAAATTAAAGAATTATTAGAAAAATATAATTTAAACGGCGGTGTTATACTAAACAAGGAAGAAACTGATTTGGCTATTCAAAATTACACAAAATTGATAATAGAGGCGTGTGACCACGCCATTCCAAAGAGAAGGTCAAAAAGGAGACTGGCGCTGCCGTGGTGGTCGGAAGATCTGGCAATCATGAAGAAAGAGGTCGCCACCAGGAAGAACAGGATCAGGAACGCTGCTCGGATCCGGAGGTCGTGGGTCGTTGAGCAGTATCTCGCCAAAAAAGAGGAGTACGAGAAGGCGGTGAGGCAAGCTCAGACAGACTCCTGGAAATCTTTCTGCGAGAGGCAGGACGGCGAAAGCGTCTGGCAGGGGATTTACAGGGTTATAGGAAGAACTTCCGTCAGGGACGAGGACGCGCCATTGGAGCGAGATGGCATGGTTCTGGACGCGAAGGGATCGGTGGAGTGGCTTGCGGAGGCATTCTACCCGAAAGACCTTCCCGATTCGGATGAAGAAGTTCACCGCCAAATCAGGATAGCGGCGGGCGGGGTGAATGTTGGGGAACAAGACTCCTCTTGGGACCCTCCATTCACTCAGACTGAGCTCGAGATGGCGGTGAGGTCCTTCAATCCGAAGAAGGCCCCCGGTGCCGACGGGTTCACTGCTGACATCTGTTCCAGGGCCATCAGTTGTGACCCTAACGTATTTTTAAATTTAGTAAACAACTGTATGGCCAACCATATTTTTCCGCGAATATGGAAGGAGGCAGCAGTGATCGTCCTTCGGAAACCGGGGAGGGATAGTTATGCCACCCCCAAGTCATTCCGGCCCATTGGTTTGCTTCCCGTGCTTGGCAAAGTGTTTGAAAAGATGCTCGTGGCTCGCCTGAAATACCACATTCTGCCGGGCATAAGCGTGCGCCAGTATGGCTTTGTGCCCCAGAAAAGCACGGAAGACTCCCTCTATGACCTTTTGTCGCGTGTGCGCAAGTTAATTGGTAACAAGAAACTTGTGACACTTGTGTCCCTGGACATAGAGGGAGCCTTCGACGGCGTCTGGTGGCCCATGATCAGAGTCAGACTGGCGGAAGCGGGATGCCCGGTGAATGTCAGGCGGGTCTTCGACAGCTACCTCACCGACAGGACGGTAAACGTCAGATACTGCGGTGAGGAATTCAGCACGATGACAAGCAAGGGATGCATCCAGGGCTCAATTGCCGGCCCTCTGCTCTGGAACCTGACACTCGATCCATTGCTGCGGAGCCTGGAGAGTGGAGGCGTCTACTGCCAGGCTTTCGCGGACGACGTCGTCCTCGTCTTTGACGGGAACACAGCTCAGGACATAGAAAGTCATGCCGATGCCACCCTAGCGCATGTTCTGGCGTGGGGTGTCAAAAATAAGCTGAGATTTGCACCGAGCAAAACTAGTGCTATGGTGCTAACCAAAAAGATTAAATTTGACACTCCGCGCCTAAGCATGGGCGGGGTTGACATTGGCATGAGGAAAGAGATAAAACTACTTGGACTGACCATAGATAGCAAACTAACATTTAATAGCCATGTCGATAGAGTCTGTCGGAAGGCCATCGGCATCTACAAGCAGCTGGGGAGAGCCGCCAAGACTAGCTGGGGTCTACACCCCGAAGTGGTTCGCTCAATCTATGTCGCCGCGGTGGAGCCTATAATTACCTACGCTGCGAGCGCGTGGGCGCCCGCAGTCGGCAAACTGGGGGTGGCCAAGCGCTTGAACGCTGTGCAGAGGGGTTTCGCCCTAAAATTGTGTAAGGCCTACCGAACGGTGTCTCTCCACTCGGCTCTGCTTTTGGCTGGGTTGCTCCCCCTTGACCTACGTATTCGCGAAGCTGCTTCGCTTTACGAGGCCAAGAGGGGAGTACCTCAGCCGGAGCTGTGTGACAGGGACGTCGAGCGGAAGGCTTCAGCAATCGAGGGTCCCCATCCCGCTGAACACATCAGTCTCGAGTTCGGAAAACTGGTGGACGAGGAACAAGTTAAAGAAAACAGCGATTACCAGCTACGCATATATACGGACGGCAGCAAGATTGACGGCCGGGTTGGGGCCGCGCTATCCGTATGGAATGGCGAGGTCGAAACGTCGGCCGTCAAACTTGGTCTGCCGTCCTATTGTACCGTCTACCAGGCCGAGCTCTTGGCGGTGTGTGAGGCGACGAAGGTGATCCTGCGACGCGGCGAAACCACCTCTGCAATTTACAGCGATTCAATGGCCGCTTTACAGACCATCGCGGCGAATAGTTGCTTACACCCTCTGGCGGTGGAGGCTCGGAAAAATTTGAAAATTGCTTTCAATAAAGATAAAATTGTGAAAATTTATTGGATAAAAGCCCACGCCGGCCTAGAGGGTAACGAGCGTGCGGACCACTTAGCTAGGGAGGCGGCGCTGAAGTCAAAAACTAAGCCCAAGTACGACCTGTGTCCGGTCTCATTCGTCAGGCGAATTATACGCATGCGTTCGCTTGAGGAATGGGACCGCAGGTACGTGCTGGGTGACACAGCAGCAGTAACCAAACTGTTTTTCCCCACTGCTGCCGGGGCCTTCCGGATCATTAGGAAGATAGGCATTAATAATATATTAACACAGGTGTTCACGGGGCACGGTGGATTCTCCGAGTACTTGAATCGCTTTAAGTGCAAGGAGAGTCCATCGTGCGTCTGTGACCCTAGTGTTGCGGAAACGGTCCCTCACCTGCTGACCGAATGTCCAGCGAATGAAAAAGAAAGAATTGATTTAGAATTAGAGATAGACATGCAGATAAAACAGGAAAACTTAAAAGAAATAATCGTAAGTGGCAAAAGGGATAAATTCCTAAAATATTGTGCTAAGATTGCGGAGAGGGCGATAAAAAGGAACAAAAGTAATTTGTAAATAGTTTAAATTGTAATTGTATACAAGCAATGCTTTCTAAATGTTAATATTTAAATTGTGATATTCTTGTTTTAAATTGTATAGTTATTTTAAATTTTATTGTATAATTGTAATTTATTGTAGGTATTATTGTATATTCACTGTATTATTGAGTCGAAAGTATATTAAATGAAAGTATTGTGTATCAAATCATTACCCCAACCGCAATCAAAGAAAATAAATAAGACAGTTAGTTAGAGTAGGGAATGAGACGGGCATCCCACCCGTAATGGAATAAAAGAAAAGATGGATGAAAGAAAGACCAAGTATGCAGAATGAATGTGCGAGAGGTAAGCAAGCGAGAACTGGAATGAAAGATATTGTAAACATAGGCTTCAGCGTATGATGCTGGAGGGGTTCTAGTAAAAAAAAAAAAAAAAAAAAAAAAAAAAAACATTATTTTGCCGCTGAATTGGATTGCTGCGTCGCGTTAAATTCTTTTTTTATGCATTTAAATTTTTAAACCAGACATTACCATTGCATTTATCTGTATATTAACTACTAGTTATATACTAGCTGTAACTCGCTGATAGTATGGCTTTCTTTCTGTAGGTGCAACTTGAAAGAATTTTTATAATCATTACAAACATACAAATTTTCTCTCTTTATAATATTAGTATAGAAGTAGGTATAGATTTAAAAAAGCAACCATTTATGCATTTTTAATTTTTCAATTAAATATTGATTGGAATCCTCACTTAATTGCAATTCTCAATTTGATATATAATATACCCATTGCAATAATTAAATTACTTGCATATCAATTTATTCTAATCGTACATATAATTATTATAAATGCGGAAGTTTGTGAGGATGGATGTTTGGCACACAGATAGGGAGTTTATTACTTGGATTAACATGTAGGATACTTTTTATCCTGGAAAAATATTAGGTCATGATGGATCATCTAAAAATATTAAAAAATTAAGCGCCTCTGTTATCACAGCAATAAAAATGACAGGCATTTTTGTTTTTCAATGGCGTTTTCGTTTTTCAAGGGATAGTGAAAGGGCTCTGGCATTCCTTACTCACTCACTGAAACACAACAGCACATAATTATGCTATTGTTTCACAGTAGTCTTAGGAGGTGATTACCGCCACCAGTCGTGCTTCCCAAATGACTGTAAAACGCAGTGTGCACTGCCACTACTTTCCAGATCCAGACCAGGCCTATTCCAAAAATAGCTGTGTGGGAACCGAACCCAAGACTTTTGAGACTTTTATCATAGAAAAAATAAACTAAAAATGTGTCTTACTACTATTTATTAATTTCCAACAATTAATGGATCAGTTGATAAACAGTTGAAAGGTTAAGTAATAACATACAATTTGGAATATAAAAGGTCACAAATTGCCAACACAACGAAAGTGAGAATTTATAAAGGCATGAAGGAATTATTCATGCCTTTATAACCAAAAAAATAGAAAACAAAAATTGTTTTTCACAATTCATATAAAGAGGGTTTTTGAGTAGGTAAATCATAAATGCATTCACACCTAATAATGTGTTATCACTAAATAATACACAATGTTTCAGAGAATTTATTACAATTTGACAAGTTAAAAACAAATCAATAGAGTTACACCTTCCTCTAATCTTTACATAGCATAAAACAAAGTTGATTCCCACCATCTGTGCCCTCTGTATGTATGCTTAAATCGTTTGAACTATACAACCGATTTAAATGCAGTTTTCACTAATGGAAAGAGCATTAAACAGGGAAGGTTTCTTTATATAGAAATGGAACTGTATAAGTTTAGTTACTCTTTAAACGTTCATGACTAAACTGAGTCTTGAAAAATATTGGGCTATACACAACACGATTCTGATTATTATGTTCGACTTTCATTCAGTTTACCTGATTGGCAAAATCACCCGTTAGTATTATTTAGTACAATATCCCAAGATGCCTTTCTGTCGAACATTCATCTACACATATTCGATTCTACCGCCCGGCTATGCCGGCCCGACTATATGTATAGCAACCCTGAGACATATACAAAATTAGTTTTCTCGGAAAGTTTCATTAAATTGAATGACACGATTTAAAAAGATGTCAAAAGGTATTTTTATTTTTAGTTTTAAATCAGCGCCATGACTGCCACAAACTACAAATAAGAGGTAATAAAATGAGAAATGATTTGAGATGCTCTTGAGTTTTTGTTATCTGACACACAAGTTTCTTTCAATCAATACATCTTAGATTAATAATTGGTCTCGCTGCACTCGACTAGATACCACCGGCATACTTGTCAAATGTGGCACAACAAATACTATGCCGAAGCCGATTCAAGCCAGTCACACTACAAACTGTCTGTGACATGTATATGCCGAATGTTTTATTAAAGTTTGAGTATAATAAAATGTCAGTTTGCGTAGTGAAACTGTGTAAAAGTGATAAAAAGTATGATGACACACACTACAATAATGAGTTAGCGCCAATCGGGTACAGCGAGACCAATCATTCATCTAAGGGCCTCTTTCACCAACACAAATAAAGTTTTGATTAGTTACTTTTCAAGTAACGCTAATTGGTGAGTAAATGTTACGAGTATCTTGTGTCAATTTCATTGAAATTACCCTTCTTGTGTAATACTACTCGAGATGGTGAAACTCGGTTTCCAAACTTCTTACCGAATGAACCTTTCTTATGAAACTTTCTTACCGGTGACTTTAAATTACGGTTAGCTTATTTGACACTTTACAGAGATGGTGAAAGAGGCCCTAAGCAAATACATGTACTCATTACTTAAATTAGTATTTACATTAAATAATTAAAGTGTCCGAATACACATTTTTCATACAAAGGTTTATGTATCGTAAACCTTACTATCTCGTGGATACCGTGGCCTCCTTCCGTGCTGCGTCTTGTAGAAGTTGGGTATCGACCTCGTCTGCCGGCAACTGTACGTAACGCACGACGGAGCCTCGGATGAAGCAATTCTTCACTGACAACATGTGCGGATATTTATCTGGATCGATGACGCTTATTTCGGACAATTTGATATTTAAATACTGATCGACGGAGTGCAATGTTCCGCAAATGCTAAGATCGTTTTTCAGTTCGACCACCACATCTTTTCCTATTAATGATTTGAAAAACGAGTAAAACAACATTGTTGTTCGTTTAAATTTGTCACCAAATTTACCAAATTTGTTTTATTTAATGGTTGTTTAGTTTTTAGTTTGGTTATAAACTTAAGATAGATAAATCTAAAAACGATAATGAATGTCACTGTCACAGTCAGAATCAGAATGTGGCTCTAGTATGAGTTTATAATTTTGGCATATATTAATATGCATTTTAGTCGCTGACTTGCCGGTACGCTTACTCTAAGTATCACTAAGTTCAGTTTGGCTTTGCTTTTGACTTTTGCATGCATGACTGACTTTGACGTCTTTGACTTTTGCTTTGCTTGCTTCTGTTTCTGCCTTGCAGAGAAGATGACCGCCCCACCCCACCCTCCGTTATTTCACCGGCAAGTAAGAATTAGATTAGACTAGCTGGCGCCCGCGACTTCGTCCGCGTTGAAAAAGAAAAAAAGTAGCCTATCCTGTGTCCTGTATGTCTAAATGTTTATCTAGAAAGTTTCGTGATTATCGGTTAATTCGTTTAAGCGTTATGGAGGAACATACATACATACATACAGAAAAAAATTCTAAAAATCGTCAATTTAGTTTCAGTATTATGTATAGAGACTATAAACCCGATATATCTGAAAACAAAGTAAATTACTCCATGACCGACCCTAACATTATATATAATAGTGTTCTATGGTAGTAACTTCTTTTCATTTTCAATGCGCTAGCATCTCTGTCTGTATAGTGTATGTATTTGACTATTGTATAGTCTGTCTGAGCTTGGTCTGTCTGACTGACTTCTGAAGTTCTGACTGACTTGTCCGTCCGTTATTAAATTATTCTTTGTGGTTGCTTTACTACCTGTCTATTATATAGTAGTTTATAATTTAGATTCTTTTATGAAATAAATTGTAAATCTATTATACTCCAAAATGTCTGTCACCGAAGAGAACGCAGAAATTGTAAGTTTCTACTTGATCCTGTTTTCGTGTCGGCTCGGCACGTTTTCATTCATTAGTTTTGTCGAGATTTTCATAAACCACGCTTGTATTTACAAAATATTCTAGGATTGGGGCAATGAGAGGTTAACGAGGGCTCAAAAGGCTGTAGAAGCCAACGTTTACGATGTCGATTCGTGGTCACTTCTCATACGTGAGGCTCAAACGCGACCCATTAATGAAGTGCGGTCAATGTACGAGAAGCTTATCACAGCTTTTTCTACTACAGGACGATTCTGGAAGATATATATTGAACAAGAGGTATGTAAGTTTAGATTTTTATTAGTAAGTTGTAGTTACATGGCATACGGCGTTACCCACCCCCTCACAGGAGACCACTGAGAAATAATAGCATGCGTGCTGTTATGTTTCGGTGAGTGAGTATTGCGTAGGGAATGCCTAGAGCCAGTTTTCCTATTCCTTCCCTAATCCTTTACCTTACCTTCTTCTTCTTCTATATATATAAAATTGTTGTGCCACAGTGTTGTAAGCAAACTCATCCAAAATCCGAATCCAATTTTTATGAATCTTCTTGTGTATATTTGGTTTAGTAGATCTGAGAATAGGTCGTAAACTATTTTTTACATCCCTAAGTGATATGTGTGGGTGGCCCACCCCATTGTTTTAAAATTTTCTGGGTCTGCCAGTTAGGGCCTCTTTCACCATCTGTCAATTAGGCTAACCGTCATTTAAAGTCACCGGTAACCGGGGATAATGGAGCTGATATACCTTTGTTTGTACGGTAAACGTCCCAAACATTAAAAAGAAAACAATAATAAAAATTAGCCTATCAAAGGATGCAGTAAACCGAGTGCATCAATCAATACTAATAATAAATCTGTAAGTGTAGGTATTGTATGTATGTATGTTCCTCCGTAACTCTTAAACGAATTAACTGATTTTCATGAAACTTGGTAGATAAAAATTAAGACGTATAGGACACAGGATAGGCTACTTTTTTCTTTTTCAACACGGTCAAAGTCGCGTGCGCCAGCTAGTAATTTAATAAAACATAAAATTATTTCTAAAAGTAACTAATCAACACTTTAGTTGTAGTTGGTGAAAGAGGCCATATAAATATGTAAGACAAGGCATTTGATTGAATTTGACAGACTACACCTGTTCACAATATTAAAATAAAATGTGTTCAGTCTTACAAATGTTTAGCATTTAAAAAAATGTAATAATATTTGATTATTTTTAATTCCAGATGAAAGCAAGAAATTTTGAAAAAGTCGAAAAGGTTAGTAAGATATCAGGTAAAAAGGTATTGAACATTATTATTAAATAATAAATCTTATTATTTTGTTATTTATTATCGAAATTTGCCCCGGATTGAGAAAGAGTTTTTACGTGAAACTATGTCAAAAAAATCAACAATCAAACTGAGTGGGAGATAATATGTTTGAAAAAAAAAAAAGTTTGACAATCACTGGCCAAATAATGGAGCGAAATAAATAAACTTTCTGTTATATGTGTGATTTTAAGGTAATTTTAAATAGTAATTTAAGTAATATACTTAATTAAGAGTTAAGTAGATGTAAGTTTAAATAAATGCGAAACAAATTGAAAACCTAATCTTTTTTTTCGGATAGGGTCGTTGTGTTCAGACATGTTGGAGGTGATTTTCTTTAGCTTTTAAAAGTATTATATATCGGTCAAAGAAAACAAAGTATCTGGGTTTCATAAAAAAACTCATTATAAGTCTTTTAAAATAAAGCTCTGAGCTTCTTTTAATACATTTTTTTTATTTATGTTTTGGTTGACAGACAGACAATTGTTTGAAAATATAATTTTGAACTATCATATTTCTTTTTATTGGATTAAATTTTGTTAATTCAATATATATTTTTTTACAAATTACAAAAAAGGAAAACGAATTTTGAATTTTGCAGTTTAATCGCTATCGAAGATCACTTTTGACATGTAATATCCCTTAGAAATGTTTTTTTAAAATTAAAATCTTATTACTGTTATGTTAATGTTAATCAGCTCATTATTAAAAGATTTTGAAATCAATAATTAATTTGCGTTAATAGGTGAATGACTAGAAGTAAAGTCGGGGTAAGAAAACCTTCGTCAATTATCAAATTCATGCATTTATCAAGTCATAGACTCTTAGTACATTTTGAAACCAAAGCACTGACAGACGTTTGAAATGGAATTTTGGCATGACAGATAAATTTCCTTGGTGCAAGCAAATTACAATTTTAAGGTGACGAACCTTTTTTTACTTCGACTGTACATATATTTTTATTTTAAAGTTGCTTCTCACAACCTTAACATAAAAATAATATTGATTAGAAGCATTTGATTAGCGTAATTTTCCATATAAAAACGCTCTCGCTAGCGAGTGCGAGCATTATATACAATAATATAGAAGAATATAACGCCTGACATTTTTATTGGTGTTATATTATGTGACAGGCGTTTGATGTCTTTATTTTTAGAAGATAGCTGGTGCCCGCGGCTTGGCCCGCGTGGAATATACAGCATTTTGGGTACTTTAGGCAAAGTTCTACATCTTTTTTGGCTCCCATCGGAAGGAGCAGCTCAGAATACATCTAAATAACTTTGCTTCAAAGTACACGAGGACTAATTTGCCAGTTCCATATCTTTGTTTCTCTATTAAACTGGACTATTAGTTAAAAAAACAAACCACCAAATTGAGTATTGACTTCAAATTATATAAAGCGTCAGCTAGTTCTTTCTAGATGGTAATAACCGACCGCTAGCGCCATCTATCGAACTTAAATCAAATAAAACAACATCAATCAATTAACAAAACCGGGTGATGCCGGGAGTGGGTCGCTAGCTAGTTATAAAACCGTACAAGACATAACATTGTATTGCGAGATAGTTTCCTATGATATAGTAGTAGGCCTTAGTACAGTATTTTCCTTTGATGAGTGATATAATTTAATAGTGATTTGTTGGGTGAAACATACCCATGTCCTTTTCCGTATCCCTGTCCCTAACAACTTGTATGCAAACTTTCATGATGATCGGTTGCTTTAGGCGTGAAAAGGTAACAGACAGACAAACAGTGTTACATTCACATTTATATATTAATTGTTAATATTATAGTATGGATGATAATAAGTATCAAAACGGTTCCTAGAATCTTCAGAAACGTTATAATAGATAACTATGGTATTCAACAATACAATGACATTGCCATTGTACGACTCTGGGGGCGTCCTAATTGGCCGCGATTCGTACGATCCTACCGTGCGATGGTGATTTCGTTTTACGAATATTGTTTAGAACTTGTCGACACTGTAAATTGTAAAAAAAAACACGAAAAACGAAACCATCGTGCGATGGGCATCGCATGATCGTGGCCAATTAGGACAGCGCCTCTGCCTCCAATGCCACACTACGCCTCTGCTTCTAATGTCACACTACGCCTCTGCCTCCCACGCCACACTACGCCTCTGCCTCCAACGCCACACTACGCCTCTGCCTCCAACGCCACACTACGCCTCTGCCTCCCACGTCACACTACGCCTCTGTCTCCAACGCCACACTACGCCTCTGCCTCCCACGTCACACTACGCCTCTGCCTCCAACGCCACACTACGCCTCTGCCTCCCACGTCACACTACGCCTCTGTCTCCAACGCCACACTACGCCTCTGCCTCCCACGCCACACTAGGCCTCTGTCTCCAACGCCACACTACGCCTCTGCCTCCTATGCCACATTAAGCCTCTGCCTCCCACTCCACACTACGCCTCTGCCTCCCACGCCACACTAGGCCTCTGTCTCCAACGCCACACTACGCCTCTGCCTCCTATGCCACATTAAGCCTCTGCCTCCCACTCCACACTACGCCTCTGTCTCCAACGCCACACTACGCCTCTGCCTCCCACGCCACACTACGCCTCTGCCTCCTATGCCACACTAAGCCTCTGCCTCCCACTCCACACTACGTCTTAGCCTCCCACGTCTCACTACGCGTTTACCTCCCCACCCACGCCGCTAGCTCAAAGTAATAAAATAAAAAGTTCTACCCCTCTAGATTAGTGAGATTGAAAATTTATAACTGCAGTCTAGAAATACCAAAAATGGCGGATTCGGTACCACGTACAGTTATATAAAATAGATAATGGAATGGAACTCTTATTTAGAAGCACACAACACAATCGTTCCTTAATTCATAGAATATAGAAGAAGGTGGGAGAGATATATACTGGAGTGAGCAGGACCGTTAGAACCGTGCCTAGCTCCCTCTATTCCGAGAGATGCTAGACATTTCCTGGTAGGTATTTGAGACAAGTTGAAAACTTATCCTATAACTCTTCAATAATACCCTAACAGAACTACAGACCTAGCTGGGGAGTAGTGGGGCTAAATTAACCCTTAATTTGGCCGAAGGTAGCTGAAGCCGAAGCTTCGGCCGGACACTGATTGTAGGACCGCTACCTTGAAGCTAACCTGGACTATAAAGTTTGGAGTGTTCATTGATTATTGTAATTAATATGAGAGTTTGAATTTGTCGATGCAGCTGTTCCAGCGGTGCCTGATGAAGATCCTCAACATCGAATTGTGGCGGCTATACCTCAACTACGTCAAAGAGACCAAGAGTATGTTGCCCACGTACAAGTAAGTATCTTAATTTTATTTTTATGTACCAAAGTCAGTCACAACAACACTTGATAAAAATATTTAGACAATACTGGATATTTAGACAAAAGTAGCGTGCCTATCGATTTTCCAACTTAATTCGTTTCAGGGAAAAAATGGCGCAGGCCTACGATTTCGCATTAGACAAGATAGGTCTAGATATACACGCCTACCCTATATGGAACGACTACGTCACCTTTCTGAAGAGTGTCGACGCAGTGGGCTCCTACGCGGAAAACCAAAAGATATCTGCAGTTAGAAAGGTAAATAAATCGCCAAGACTAAACTAATCAATTGTATGACCTCCAAAGCAAGCAAAACATATGTTAAATTATGTTATGTGATAACCACATACAACGGATAGTCGGATACAACGTTAAACCCTGCAAACCAAGACCAGATCCTAATTACAATTACTCAAGTTGATCCTAATTACAATTAGCCAGGTTGACCCTAATTACAATTACCCAAGTTGACCCTAATTACAATTAGCCAGGTTGACCCTAATTACAATTAGCCAGGTTGACCCCTAATTACAATTACACATGATGACCCTAATTACAATTAGCCAGGTTGACCCTAATTACAATTAGTCAGGTTGACCCCAATTACAATTACACAGGATGACCCCAATTACAATTATCCAGGATGACCCCAATTACAATTACACAGGTTGACCCCAATTACAATTACATAGGTTGACCCTAATTACAATTACACAGGTGGACCCTAATTACAATTAGCCAGGTTGACCCTAATTATAATTACCCAAGTTGACCCTAATTACAATTACCCAGGTTGACCCCAATTACAACTACCCAAGTTGACCCTAATTACAATTACCCAGGTTGACCCCAATTACAACTACCCAGGATGACCCCAAAAACACTTACCCAGGATGACCCCAAAAACACTTACCCAGGATGACCCAATTACAATTACCCAGGTTGACCTTGAATTTTTTTTCAACATTTCATAAACAGCAGCCGTGCTCACACGTCATTAAATTATTTTTAAATACTATTACATTACAGGTGTACCAAAGGGCTGTGATTACACCAATCATTGGCATAGAAACTATGTGGAAGGATTACATTGCGTTCGAACAAAGCATCAACCCAATCATTGGTGAGTTTCTGGTCCATATCGCTGCTTAAAAAGTAAAGGGCCACAAATCAAAATTACACTTTTTACAGGAGAGCTAATCGAAAAAAAAAAAAATTTTGTCTGTTTTTTTTTCTTATTAGATATATATCAAATATATGCATTTTATACATCATTAGAAGCGTATTTTTAAGTAGCATTAATTAGCATGATTTAAGTACTTTTATAATAAACTGAATACTAGAAGAGATATAAGCATATAAGTTACTTTTGCATATATAAAAAAATGATCAAAATATACTAAATATTTAATAAAACAACCACAAGTCTTTTTGCAACATACAATATGAAGGATTGTGATTGTATTTTTGCAATAAAAAGATTTTTGGATTTTTTTTTGTTTTATGGCCCTTTAGCTTTTAAGCAGCGATAATATGTTACACTCGAATTCGCTCTCACTGAAGACTTGTCGTTGTGGTGACTCACTATCATTCTCCATTGTGTAGTATGAGAGCAGTGCCGTAAATAGCCTTTTTTGCGCCCTGTGCGAGCTTCTATAACTGCGCCCTTGTTTTTTTTTTTTTTTTTTTTAGATATTATAGGTAACCTGGAGCAATGTATAGGCCTACTTTATTTTATTCAGGGTGATAAAATAAAGCACAAAGGAACTGGTGTTGGTGGACCATCTATCTAATATTTTGGAAGAAAAATCTATTTTTTAAAGAACTGATGTAGGTGTGGGCAAACAAGCAGACGAGCCATCTGATGTTAAGTGGACACTTCGCCTATTATGCCACCCACTGTGTCTGCCAAAAAAAATGAGCTTGATGTTTTGTCTAATTTAATAGACGTTTTTGATGATACTGGCATGTAGGTACGTATGTGTTGGAATCGAGCACTATAGGGGCGCAGTGGGAACTTATCAGGAGCAAACCGAAAAAATAATAGTCCTGCCTGGTCTGTCCATTCTTGCGCCCCCCAGGGTTTACGCCCTGTGCCTGGGCACCGGTGGCACTGCCCTATTTACGGCACTGTATGAGAGTACTTCTATGATGTTTTCAATGGAATACTACAAATATGGAAATTGCGTCACAAATGTCAAAGCGGCACATGTCAAGTACGCCTAAAACGGAATCATGCCGGAGATCATGCCTAAAAGGTAGTGACGACCAACCAACTTCTACTATTCATATTCACTTTAAACTTCAATGTGTTGACGTAAACTCACATTTTCTCTAAATGACAGATGTTTGGTTAGTTTTAAATGACAGATGACAGAGCTACGCATATTTTATGTCACTTTTAAATGTTCCATAATGTTCGTAGTGTTTTGTATATCGTGCGAAATCCATAGTTGTTGTACATTGATGTCACCTTAGGGATAAATGTTATTTTGAGGTTTAAGGACCATTTCGTTAGTCGAGATTTCGAGCCAGCAGACAGAGATTAAAGTTTCAATGAAAGAAAGGGCCTCTGCGAGTAAACCTGTATCAGATAGAGGTTTAAATGCTTTGATAAAGGATACACTAGATTGTGGGTTGCTTCACTAAAAGTGGCATAGTATTATATCACCGCACTCACAGCTCGGGGTGATATTTCAAATTAGTTGCACAAAGTTGTCCTTAATTAAGGTGAACACGTGCTACGACTTGAACTACTTGGCTCAAGGCTCAAATCAGTTATGCAAAGTTTAAATTATTCATATTTTTATCAGAAATTACTGAAAGAAAGTGTATAGCATGTATAAAAAAATTCAGTGGACATTTTCGCAGTGATTTTGTTGGAGACACTGAATCTAGTGTATCCTTTATTAAAGATTAAATGGCAAAAACTGTGTTTTACAGCTGAACGTATGGCGATGGAGCGTTCGCGCGAATACATGAACGCGCGCAGAGTCTCCAAAGAGTTGGAGACCGTCACCAGAGGCCTCAACAGGAACATGCCGGCGACTCCGCCCACCGTCGACAGGGAAGAGATGAAACAGGTATTGTATACTTCTCGCTCTGATGACGTCATTTACGCCCATCCAATTGTTTTTTCCGAATGACTTTATTAAAAAGGAATATCATTCCGAATGATTTTATTAATAAGGAATGTAATTCAGAATGACTTTATTAAAATGGCTTTTTGCACTTGTTTTACAGTTTTTGTTTTGTTTTACTTGTTTGTTTTATAACTTGTTTTACATTAATTGACCGGATGTACTTTAAAATATCCAATCAATAGGTAACTAACGAGCGACCCTATTTATGTTGGGACGCACTTTGTTGTGGGGAAATTTTTCAAAGAAACCCTTTTGCCCATTGGCCATACATTTTTAGTTTGTATTTTAATTTTAACTATTTTATTTAAAAAAAAAATTTTGTTTTGTTTTGTTTCTGGAGCTTTTTGTACTGTTTTGTTTAGTAAGTGCGTAACCTCACCATCGGGTCCAACGGAAGACCAGCGCAGGTTTTTACAACCTGCATTATGCTGAGTTGGAGCCGATTTGTGGCGGGGGACGTTTGTGCTTGTCTTTTCATTTTTGTTACCTTTGTATGCTCTCATGTTACCTTGTCCTTTGCTACAAATAAAACATTATTCTATTCTATTCTATTCATTGGCAGGTGGAGCTGTGGAAGAAGTACATATGGTGGGAGCGCGGTAACCCCCTGAGGTCCGAAGACACGGCCCTGGTCGCGCGCAGGGTCATGTTCGCCATAGAACAGTGCCTCCTCTGCCTCGCCCACCACCCGGACGTGTGGCATCAGGCGGCTCAATTCTTAGATCAGAGCGCCAAACTGCTACAGGAGAAGGGGGTGAGTCACTTTTGCACTGATCTGTATAACCACTGGATGGGATGCTGTCAAATTGTTTTTATGTCTATGAAAAACGCCAATTTGGCACTGTAGGCTGTTGAGCGTAAGTAAATGGAACTAAAATAATTAAAATTGTCCATGGAACATTTACAGAATACACATATTGCCTCATGTTTCAAGCTTAAGCGGACACAAATAAACTTTAAACACTCGCTAAGACATCAATAAATAAAATAAAACAGACACTAATATACATATGTATGGAATAAAAATACGCAAACGTCAAAATTAGTTCTCCCTACTTTCGTACGGTGGCGTTTCAAAATGGTACACGAAATTATCTGTAATTTGTATAGGATAGCCAGTCCATATATTACAGGTCAGTGGACTGTTTTGACTTAAATTATTGACTCTGCCCGCATTGTTTATTTACAAAATGTGTATATTCGTCAAGTAACACAAATATTTATTTATACAATATTCACGTAGCAACACAGGTATTTGGATATACTGACACAGTGGAGGAGACAATAGGATTGGCTAAATTTAGAAAAATTTGCTTATATATGAATGAGAGTCAACTATTCGATAAGGTTAAATTATTATTATGATTATTATTTGATGTGAAAACAGTTAATTATAAAGAGAATTCGGCAGATTCGGTTGAAAAAGTAAATTCGACACCACCGACCGACACTGTCTGTCACGCACAGTGGTTTTTTACTCGTATTTGTTATTTTTTTTATACAAAAAAGCTCAAACAACACAGACACACAAGTCTATTTGATTTGATATTTTGATTTTGATAGATAAATAAATAAATAGGAATCTTGTATGAAGTGTAGTTCGTTCGTGTTGAGTAACGTGTAATTCGCGTTGAGGAACGAAACGATAGCGCGTTGTAACGTTATAATATAACGCTTGAAAGGGACAGCTGGACGCTGTGTGGTCTTGTCGCTATAAGGACCGCTATACTCATTAATGTGTTCTATTCCGTTTAGGACTCAAACGCAGCGCGTCTTTTCTCCGACGAGGCCGCAGCGGTTTACGAAAGGGCCACCAGTGGGCCACTCAAACATTCCACCCTCTTGCACTTCGCCCACGCTGACTACGAGGAGAGCAGACTCCATTATAACAAGGTAGGTTTTTTTTCGTTTGCTGTGCAACATTGCACCTTAATGCATACTCATAGGTTATTAATCACAGTGTCTCAACTCAAAACAAAACCGACCTCGACCAATGTGTGTTAAACGAGATCTCTTACTTGTGGGCTTCGTAAGAAAGATCAACGTCGCTTAACGAGCCACGGAGAGGGTTTTGCGAAAGGGATGAGGAGATCCGTAAACGAACTTAAGTTACAGATATGACTCGAAGGATCAAAAATTTTTGTGTTTGTGGGCAGGACAAATATTAGGATGTCCACTCAACAAGGTGGACAGACAACCTGATAAGTGCCAAGGGTTAAGTGCCGTTTAGAACCGGTCATATTGGGATATTATTGGGTAGGCTCAATTAGAACCTGTGATATTGGGATATTATTGGATAGGCTCGGTTAGAACCGATCACATTGGAAAATTAGCAAAGGACATCCTAATATGTTATTACTTATTAGGTTGCGCTCAGATAAAAACTGTGTTTGGTCTGAGGTTTTAACCCTACTTTTAAATGTTTTTTCCCCTCGAAAGGTTCACCAAGTGTACACCCGTTACTTGGACATGGAAGACATCGACCCGACCCTGGCCTACGTGCAATACATGAAGTTCGCTCGCAGAGCCGAAGGCATCAAAACGGCCAGGACCGTCTTCAAGAGAGCCAGAGAGGACGCCAGGTAAGATTGGATCTAATTTTTAACCTCCAACGTCCTACGCAGAAACGGGGTGTTATAAGTTT